>OX244274.1:0-656666 GCA_945867215.1 Epinotia demarniana
GGGGCTGCGTCGGACTTGCAACTTCCGACAGTGTGGCAATCCCTAGGGACTGGGCGTGCCCTGAATGCGAAGCGAAGCGGGGGATGACTGGTGGTAGTGGGACCCCGTCAAAAGGCCCCGGTGAGATGCAGGCTCCGCCGACGACGATAACTGGGGCATTGTCCGCTAGCCCCGCGCCCATGCTAGGCAATGATACTCAGGTTACTGGGCTGCGTCGAGACCTGGATGAGTACATGTCCGAGCAGCGCGAGTTTCGCGAAGAGATACGGGCCACCTTGAGAAATCTGTCGGGCCGCATGGACGATATCGAGCGGCGGCTGGAGGCGGTAGAAAGAGGTGAGGCGGAGTCGGCGCCCCAGAGCTGCGTGGTCGAGTTGCAGCAGACGGTGGCTCGCCTCCAGGCGGAGCTGAGCGACCGTGACCAGGACGCGCTGCTTTCGGACCTGGATATAGGCCACGTACCCGAGGCCAAAGGAGAAAACCCGGTACACACCGTCACGGTTCTCGCTACCAAACTCGGTGTCGCCCTTGACCCCCGTGATGTGGTGTTCGCCGAGCGAGTCGGTGCGGCGGAGCGGGGCGCGGCGGGTGGCGCAGACGGTGGTGCTGCGGGCCGCCCACGTCGCATTGTCGTCAGGCTGGCGCGACGCCAGCTGCGTGACGACATGTTGCGGGCTGCCCGAGTGCGCCGCAACTTCACCTCTGCCGACGCTGGCTTGCCGGGCGCACCCAGCCGCGTTTATGTGAACGAGCGGCTCACGCGCACAAACCGCCAGCTATTCCAACGTGTTCGGGAGGAGTGTCGGAAGCAGGCGTGGAGGTTTGCGTGGACGAAGCGGGGACGGGTGTACGCCCGGCAGGGAGACGGGAAACATGCGTACAGCATCCGGTCTGACGCCGATATAATGCGTGTTTTTGGAGCCGTCTCTGTTTGAAGTCGTCACGCTCAGGCTTATCTCTATTTATGATTATATGGAATGGTATGGCAGTGGCATGGAAATTTTAAATTATTTTAATGTATTAGGCAGTGGCATGGAAATTTTAAATTATTTTAACGTATTACACTTACATCTAATTATAATATATGAATTGCAGAGTTTTGACTTATTTTATTTATTACTATCTACTATATACATACACAATCACCGACACATAGTTATTTTCATTTACTTATTATTTTATCACATATGTTTATTATTAGCGTGTTTCTCTGTTAATGATGATTAATAAGTCCATGAGAATAGGTTTGTTCAATGCAGGTTCTCTGGGCACGAAACACGATGACTTCATAGCGGCTACTTCCCGGCATGATCTTGATGTGCTGGCTATCAACGAGTCGTGGTTAAGAGCTGGGGAGGAGGGGAAAGCGCCTGCACTCCCTGGGTACAGGTTGCGCCATATCCCTAGGCCTACAGGCACAAGATCCCGCGGAGGAGGCGTGGGCTTTTATATTAAACGATACGTCAATGCTCGCACCTGGCCTCACCCCGTTGACCCTCTGCATAGACTCGTGGAACAAATGTGGATCACTTTGACCCTTAACGGAAAGAAACTGGCGATCGGAACGGCGTATCGTCCACCCTGGATGGATATAGATTTGTTTTTGGATGCTATTTCTGACACTATTGGCTCAATTCCTGACTATGACCATTTGATATTATTAGGCGATTTCAATATAAATGTATTAAATAATAATGACACTAGAAGTACTATATTAAATAATTTCTTGACCTGTTTTCAATTGACACAATTAGTTACAGAACCCACGCATTTCACAAACACTAGCCAGACGCTGCTTGATGTAGTTTGTACGGATTTGCGTGCGAAAAATCTAAGCATACACCATATGGGTACGCTCTATGGGCACTGCCTTGTTGTTTGCGAATTCAACATTAAGCTTGAAAAACCTAAGCCATTTCAAATAACCTACAGGCCTATCAAGAACATTCTACGCGACTATCTAGATGCGGACTTGCGGTCTGTGAGGTGGGACCTGATGTCAAACCTGGGAAATGTAAATGATATGGTCGAAGCCTTCAACCAACACATATTATACATATTTGACTTACATGCTCCTCTTAAAACTACACTAGTTAAGGGTTGTTCGTACCCCTGGATCACGGACACAGTCAAGCTCATGATGCGTTTGCGTGACAAAGCCGCAGCAGAGTTTCATAGAAGCCAGTCTGACAGTAAAAAACAATACTACAAAGACTTGAAATCTACTGTCAATAAAGCAATGTTCTATGAAAAATCTGCATACTTTGAATTGAACATAAACAGTAAGATTCATGATCCTAAGACACTATGGAATAACCTGAAGTCAACTATACTGCCTAAAAAAAACAGTGAACTACCTGCATCATTTGACAACCCAACTGTAATTAATAATCATTTTCTAAGTCTGCCCGGAACTTCAGAAGTTTCTATATCACAACTGACATACCTTGAGTACCACTGACACAGCGACTCCATATTTACATTACTTCCAATTAGTTCAGTCCAAATCAACAAAATAATTAAAAATCTGAAATCAAATGCTGAAGGTAGCGATGGTATTAATTTGAATATGCTTATGTTGACTTTGCCCCACACTATTGATATTATAACTGACATAATAAATACTTCCATTTTGACATCAACTTTCCCCGACATCTGGAAGTTAGCGATTGTGCACCCATTGCCTAAAACTGCTAACCCATCTGAACTCAAAGACCTACGACCTATTAGTATTCTGCCTTGTATTTCTAAAATACTAGAAAAGGCTGTGGGCTCACAGCTTACTCATTACCTTGAGTCGAACAACATTCTGCCTAGTGTTCAATCAGGTTTCAGAAAAGGGAGGAGTACAATGACGGCTTTACTTGATGTCACTGACAATATTTTGTGTGCACAGGACAAGGGAATGTGTACACTGTTAGTACTCCTTGACTTTTCCCGCGCCTTTGACTGCCTTAACATTAATCTACTTTTATCAAAGTTGAGTTATTAAGGCTTCGACATCAATGCTTTGAGATGGTTTGACAGTTATCTAAATAACCGTTGTCAATTTGTAAAAATTAATCTTAGTGATGGCTCCACGCGGTCTTCTGAACTAGCTTGCCTCGAGAGAGGAGTCCCTCAAGGGTCGGTGATTGGTCCGATCCTGTTCATTTTATACTCTGCTGATATAGGGTCACACATAACACACAGCAAGTACCACATCTATGCGGATGATGTACAAGTGTACATCTCATGCAAACCTTCCCAACTAGAGAGCACCATAGAAAATCTTAATGCAGACCTTTCAAGTATTTCTAACTGGGCCACAGAAAATGGGTTAATTCTTAACCCAAGTAAGACTAAGTATATGGTTTTTGGCAGCAAACAACAGCTAGCTAGCACCAGTCCTTCAAATCACGTTATGGTTATGAATAAGCCTATTGAGCGGACGCATGAAGCACGCAACCTAGGTCTTTTGATGGATGGCAGCCTTCGTTATGAAAAACACATTGCCAATACAGTCAGAAGCTGTTTTTATAAACTCAAAGTACTGTACAAAATAAGACCATTTTTAAATGAGAGCCTACGAATACAGTTGGTGGAATCACTAGTTTTATCTAGACTTAATTATGTGGACACTGTTGTTGGTCCACGACTTCTTTCTAAAACGAAGAAACTCATCCAGCGTGTTCAGAATGCCTGCGCTCGCTTTTGTTTCAACATTCCGTTGATGGCCCATGTCACCCCATTTCTAAACAAGAATAATATCTTGAAAATGCAACACCGCCGTAAGCTCCATTTGGCTTGTTTGCTTTTTGGGGTATTGAAGCACGAGGCGCCGGCGTATCTCTTCGAGAAACTCTCCTTTAATAACTCGTCTCGGGGTGGAAGACGTCAGCGCATAATATGTCTGGTGACTCCCCGACATGCTTCTGCTGCTTTCCGAGGAAGTTTCCGCTATGCAGCCACGAAGTGCTGGAACAATGTCCCGCCGCTGCTTAGAGGCTTGCCGGACGTTAACAGATTTAGAATTAATTTCAAAAAATTCATGCAAGAACATCAGCATAAACAGGAGAATCTGTGTCATGAAACTAGCTGCATTTAACACTCCCTCACCTGTTGGTTATGCCCCATCTGCAATTCATCCATTGCCATACGGTTGCCAAACGTAATTTAATGTGTACTTCAGTTTGTCAACGTAGTTTAACTTAATAATATTGTTTTTAAGCACAATATCATGCTGCTTTGATTGTTTGACGTTTAGTGTTTAGTTTAGATATAGATAATAATTTCTACTATGGTGTTTAGTCTGTTTTCTGTTTGTTGGCGCTAGTAGTACTGTTCGCGTATGGGCTGCGTTCACTTTTACCATTAAGGCCCATACGCACGTAGCGGTTTGTTGGGATGCAACTTTTTGCAGGCCAACAAACCATTACTACTACAACTATTTATTTTTTAATTTAATTATTTATAAGTTTTAATTTTAGTTGAGACGGTATTTTTCCTTTTATTAATTTTTGTTTGTTACTTTCCGTGTCCTCACCAAATGGACCCTGCGGAAGACCAGCGCTGGCTGCAAAGCTAGTACATGCTGAGCTGGGTCCATTTCGTGGCAAAAATGTGTTTTATTTTTTATTATTATTTCTTTTAATCGATGTTGTGTTTGTCACGAATAAATGTTTTGATTTGATTTGATTTGATTTGATTTAATTGTTGTTGATTTCTTAACACACAAAAGTGAATGCTCAGCCACAGGCACATAAATGTTAATAGATTAAGACCTCACCGGATAGTAAACCGGTAATTAAGGTAGATTTAAAATCATTTAGATTATATTAGAGTGTACACGCAGTAACTCAATGAACACGGCAGGCGAAAAATAAAGTCAATTAACCTGCCAGTAAACAGTAACTAAGTTAAAAGCACTGAAATTGAGATCAGTGAGAAAGCCCCAGAGAAGAGACGGGACAAGTTAGCCGGTAGAAGTCCGGCACTGTCTGGGCTTCCCTTCCCAGGCGTGCATGACGCATTTTCACCACTTGTCCAGCCTCTCGCCCTAGGAAAAAAAAAAAAAAAAAAACCTAACCTTTTTTTTTTTTTTTTGACGGTGTGAAAATGCATTACGCATACCCCCGGGCCGGGGAGGCCATTTAGGGGGTTATGTGGGACTCTCTCCTCCCGCAACTCCCTCTGCTAGTCAGAGGGAGGGGAGGAGCCTACCCACTAAAAACACACCGGCGTCACCTTCACTGCCGTTATAGGGGGACGCCATGGGATCGCAAGCATTCTACCACGACGTCCCCCCGGCTGCCCCGGCTTTTCACCGGGGGCACCCTCGCGCCGAAGGAGGGAAGGATTGGGACGCAACAACCCTTCCCCCAGACGTGTAAGGCCTTAAGTGGTGGGTCCCCAGCCCACCGGCCCTACTGGGGGAGAAGGCGGTTTATGTATTGACGCCGCCTTCTTCCCAATCGTCTGCGCCGGAGCGGGTGCGCATCTGCACTTTCTTCGCGCTCCCGCTCCGCTGCTTCTTTTTTTTGCATTACTGCTTCGCAGTACTCCTCCATTGCCTTCCAGGACCTCTCACTGCTCAGCATACAGCCTACAACGCTATGCAGTGAGAGATCATCCGTCCCAATGGCTGCCACCAGTTCGCAGCGTTCTTCAGCCCAGCTAGGACACTCGACTAGAGTGTGCTGGGCCGTGTCGTCGTCGAAGTCGCAATGGTGGCAGACCGGCGACTCCTCCCTCCCTATTTTGTGCAGGTAATGCCCGAAGCAACCATGTCCAGTCATTACCTGCACCAGCCTGTATGTAAGGCTTCCCTTTTTGCGGTCAAGCCAACCCTCAAAATGCGGGAGGAGTGCCCCTATGGTCCAGGTACCATACGGGGAGTCCTCCAGCAACCCTTTCCAGCGATCTCGCTCCCGCTCGACCGCCCTTCGCCGTCTCGCCTCTACCTCTTGTGGGGCTAGACGCTCCTCACTTGTCCTAGCCTCCACCCGCTCCTTATGTCGCTCTGCCAGTAGCTCCGCGTCCAACTCCCACGGCATATTGCCGGCGAGCGCACACGCAGCCGCCCCCGCCACTGTGCGGTAACATCGCCCCATTCTCTGGGCGATCACTCTCTGTGGTCTTCGGAGGAGGGCCCGTGTCCTGTTTTTCAGCCTACCCGCCCATATCGGCGCCCCGTACAACGCCATGCTCCGCACAATGTTGGCGTAGAGGCGCCGACACGGGGCTTTTGGGCCGCCTGTGTTTGGTAGAAGACGGCCCAACGCAGCCGCAGTGCCAACGAGTCGGGGAGCTAATTGTGAAAAATGCTCCCCGAAGTCCCACTTCCGATCCAGGATCAGGCCCAAGTATTTTATATGAGCCTTCACTTGGACGGCTTCACCCCCAACGGGGATGGTTTCGCCAGCACGCAGCCGCCAGCCCCTTCCTCCAAAGACCACTGCATCTGTTTTTGAGAGTGCCACCCTGAGGCCCAGTAGACCGATCCTCCCAACCGTTAGCTCCGTGGCCACAGCTGCTCTCCTAAGGGTTTCTCTAAGCTCTTTCCCTCGCACAGCGACCATGGTGTCATCTGCATAGCAGATTGTCACCATGCCGGGGAGCTGCGCACCACGGATTGCCCAGTCGAAGCCGATGTTCCACAATAAGGGTCCCAGCACCGACCCCTGTGGAACACCGCACTCCATCCTCCTCTCTAGGCGGCCACTATTTCCCTCGAAGAGCACTACTCTTTCAGACAAGTAATGCTCGACGATTGCCCTCAGATAGGGGGGCACCTTGTGGTAGCGGAGGGCCTCCCTAATAACCTCGTAGGGGAGGGAACCAAAAGCGTTAGCTATGTCCAACGACACTGCTACGGCTCCCTCGCGCTTGCTTGCTGCTAGGTCACTGAATTCCTTCAGCGTACCCACTGCGTCGATTGTCGAGCGCCCTTCCCGGAACCCGAACTGTCTTGGGCTTATGTTCGGGCCCGTGTCCCTCAGGTGTTTTGAGATGCGACGGGCAATTATGCGCTCTAGCATTTTGCCCGTCTCATCCAGTAGGACAATGGGGCGGTACCCTGAAGGAGAATCAGCTGGGCGACCCTCCTTCCGCAGTAGACACAGCCTCCCCTCCTTCCAGCATCTCGGAAAGATCCCCTCCTTGAGGCAGTCATCGAAGATGCCCCGCAGTCTGAGCCCCAGGTGTTTCATCGCCAGGGGGATGACCCTCCCTGGCACCCCATCTGGTCCAGGCGCCTTTCTGCAGGACTTGAGGCGGATGACTGCCTCAAAGATCTCCGAGTCAGACACCACCGGTGCATCCGCTGACACAGCTACCTCTTCTGTGGGCACCACCATTGTTGGAGGCGTAAAGGCCTGTGCTGCCGGAAAGAGGCCCTCAACAACCCTCGCGAGGAGTTCCGGCTCAAGTGTTTCCATGGGGGGGGCTTGTTTTATTTTTTGCCTGACTATTTTGTACGGGCGACCCCATGGATCCTTATCCAGCGTGCAGATGAACTCCTCGCGAGCCTCATCTTTCCGTCTTGCGATCAATTGTGTGAGAGCCTGTTTTGCCTCCACCAGTGCATCCAGCAATCGTTCCTCCTCTTCTTCGGTGTGGCGTCGACGCCGGCAGCGGGTGTATTCCCGTCTGGCTGCGTTGGCAGTGGTGCGGAGGGCTGCAATCTCTGGCGTCCACCAATATACCTGCTTTTTTGCAGGCAAACGCTTCACCCTCGACATTCCGGCGTCACACACCGTCTGCAGCGACGCGCGAAAGCGTACTGCCCGCTCTTCCACACCCAGTGAAATCAATGGCGCCGCACACCATGCTTCCACCAACGCAGCCTCGTCGACCATGTCTATGTTGAGACTGGCAAAACCTTTTTTTTTTTTTTTTTTTTTTTTTTTTTTTTTTTTTTTTTTTTTTTTTTTTTTTTTTTAGGAGAGGAAAAATGCGTTACGCATTCCACCAGGGTGTGGGGACGGACCCGGGTGGATATGTGGGACTCCTCGTTGTGGGCTAATGAGACCCCGAGTTTACCCACTAAAAAACCTCTCCGTCTGCCGTCTTTGTGCTTTAGCGGTGGGCTGAAGGAACGCTTGCGCTTTACTTCTCCAGCACCACCATCACCGCTCCAATTTGTAGGAGGCCGCCTCCGGAGGTCCTGTTTGACCTCGGTCGTTTTGTGCCGGAGTTTACCGGCACCCGCTCGGAACCTGAGGGATGACAGGCGTCCCCATGCCTATCACCCCGCTGACAGTCTACGGAGGCAGGCGGCGATCCTGCGCAGCTCGCCTTCGTCCAGCACGCCTGCGGCGCCGTGGGTCGGCCACCGGGTCGACCTCCCTGGCCCGTTCCGCCATTTCCTTCTGCTGGACAACTGTCTCGCAGAAGGCCTTAACTGCTTGCCAAGACCTGTCGCTGTCAACCATGGATTTGACCACGGCTGGGAGCGACAGGTCCGGCCCCACTATGGCCATGAGGTCATTGCGCTCTGGCCTCCACGCTGGACACGCCTCCAGCGTGTGCTGTGCCGTGTCGACCGCCGCGCCGCACTCGTGGCATTCCTCCGTCGGCTCTCTGCCGGCAACTTTGTGCAGGTATCTCCCGAAACATCCGTGTCCCGAGAGAACCTGCACGAGCCGGAAGGTGAGAGCCCCGTGTGCCCGCTCCAGCCACTGCGACAGGACCGGCCGGATCGCCTCGACTGTCCAGGCGCCCGCACTCGGCTGCCCCAGCCGGACCACCCACTCCGCGACTGCCTCGCGGGAGAGCGCCTCTCGCTTGGCCTCTACCTCTCGCGGTGCTGGCCAGAAATCCCTAGCTCGCGCCTCCTCGCGCCAGAAGAAGACTGACGCGAGAGTCCTCGCGTCCAAGTCCCATGGCAGGGATCCGGCCAGCACGCACGCCGCCTCTCCGGAGATCGTCCGATAGCCCCGTACAGACCTTATCGCCATCACCCGTTGCGCTCGGCGCAGTTGGGTGATGTTCCTGGCATGAAGGTCGTTGGCCCACACTGGGGCTCCGTACAGGGCTATGGAGCGTATGACACCCGAGTACAAGCGTCGACACGACGCTTTCGGCCCCCGAAGGTTCGGGAGCAGGCGCCCAAGCGCAGCGGCCGCGCCCAACAACTTTGGGGTCACGCGCTCGAAGTGAGCCTGGAATGACCACCGACTGTCCAGTATGATGCCCAGATACCGCATCGTACGTTGTACGGAAATCTGGACACCTCCCACGATAATGTGCGAGCCAGCCTGGGGCGCTCTTCGGGGTCCGTGAAAACAGATCGCCTCCGATTTGAGACTGGCAAAACCTTTTTTTTTTTTTTTTTGGCCGGGGGAAAATCCTCATGGATACCACCACTCCACGGGGAGGAGTGGTGATTATGTCAGACTCTTACTGACTAAAAACCCCCGGGTGTTCGACGCAACCACCAATTGGCCGAGATACGGGAACCATCATACTTCCGCGTCTCGGTCGGTGGTCGTCCGCAAGGCGGACTCGACTCTGGGGAACTCACCTGTCCCCCTGCTATCACGAAGTGGTGTGGTGTGTCCCGAACACTTGGCACACCACCCAACCCGAGGACCTTGCTCCTTCAGACGGCGAACGCCCCCGTGTTCGTCGCCTGGAGGTCCTCCTTATGGTGGCAGTCGGCGGTCGAACGCCAGCCTTCTGCGACCGACTCTCCGGCGGCGCTGTTGGGGCGCCTCTGCGGCGTCCTCCCTGGCCCGTTCCGCCCTTTCCTTCTGTGCCACTACTTCCTCACAGAAGGAAAGCATTGCATTCCACGACCTGTCGTTGTCGACCATAGATTTTACCACGGCCGGCAGCGACAGGTCGCCGCCAACTACCTGGGCCAGTTCGTTCCTCTGACTCGCCCAGGCCGGACACAGTTCCAGGGTGTGCTGAGCTGTGTCCTCGGCCGCACCGCAGCTATGGCACTCCATGGTGGGTTCTCTCCCGGCTATGCGACACAGGTACCGTCCGAAGCAGCCATGCCCCGTAAGTACCTGCGTCAGCCGGAAGGTGAGTGTCCCATATTTGCGGTCCAACCACTGCGACAATACTGGGCGCACCGCCTCTATCGTGCGGAGGCCAGCAGATGGTGTTGCCAGTCTCTCCTTCCATCGCTCGATCGCCTGCAGGCGAAGCTCCTGACGTTTTGCCTCCACCTCCCTCGGTGCTGGCCAGTCACCCCGGGAACGTGCCTCCTGGCGCCAGAAGTACATTGTCGCAAGGGTTCCGGCTTCGAGGTCCCAGGGCAATGAACCTGCCAGCATACACGCTGCCTCGGCTGATACCGTGCGATATGCCCGAATCGCCTTGTTGGAAATTGCCCGCTGCGATCTCCGCAGCAGGGCAGAGTTTCGGCTGTTGAGAGCGTCAGCCCACACAGGTGCCCCATACATTGCCATGGAGCGCACAACTCCTAGGTACAGCTGCCGGCAAGAGGCCTTGGGCCCTCCCATATTTGGGAGTATTCGCCCGAGAGCTGCGGCTGTACCTAATAACTTTGGCGCAAGGCGCTCAAAGTGAGCCCTAAAGGTCCACCGGCTGTCGAGGACAACGCCAAGGTAGCGCAATGTCGACCCGATGCCGATGGACACTCCCCCCACCATAATGTTTGCACCGGCCGGAGGCGCTTTCCGAGGTCCATGGAAAGAAATGGCCTCGGACTTGTTAAGAGCGACCTCCAAGCCGAGTCGCCGGATTCTGCCAACCACATGGGCTACCGCAGCCGTCGCCAAGATGGCTGATTCCCGGAAGCTATCCCCCCGAGCCGTGACCAGCGTGTCGTCCGCGTAGCAAATTAAATCTACACCCCGCAAGTTTGCCCCACGCAGGACCCAGTCGTATCCGATGTTCCACAGGAGCGGGCCAAGAACCGACCCCTGTGGAACACCGCACCTCATCTCCCTCTGTCCCCACTCGTGTCGACCGGGGAAGGTCACAAACCTCTCTGAGAGGTAGGCCTCGACCACCTTGCGCAAGTATCTGGGCACCCCATGAAAGAGGAGTGCCTCGTTGATGGCCGCCCAAGGCAATGTGTTGAATGCATTGGAAATATCGAGGGATACCGCCAACACCGTTTTGCCCGAGGCAACCGCATCCTCTGCCAGGTGTTTGACCCGCAGGATTGCATCCACGGTGGAGCGACCATTGCGAAAGCCGAATTGATTGTCAGCTAGGTCAGGGCCCACTTCTCTCATGTGCTTGACGAGTCGGGCGGCTATCACGCGCTCGAATAGCTTGCCCACCTCGTCAAGCAAAACAATCGGCCGATATGCAGACGGTGAATCAGCCGGACGCCCATCCTTTTTTAGGAGCACGAGACGGCCCTTCTTCCACTCGCGCGGAAAGCGGGCCTGCTCCATGCATATCGACAGCAGCCCACGGAGTCTCGGCTCTAGGGCGTCCATCGCTAGAACCAGTGCACGACCCGGAATGCCGTCCAGTCCGGGAGCCGTGTTTTTCAGTCTCTGGCGCAGGACGGCTGCTCCCAGTTCCCCTTCTGACACAGGCGGTGCTTCTCCTCCATCTTCCTCAACTGCAGAAGGCGCCATCGAAGGCGGCCGGTATGCCCGTTGGTTGGGGAACAATGTGGACACAACCTGGTCCAGGAGTTGCGGCTGAAGACTTTCCGTGACCGGGGGGGCCCAAGGGCGAAGTTTGGCCCTCACCATCTTGTATGGCCTCCCCCACGGATCTTGATTCAAAGTCTCCAGCAGGGTTTCCCTGGACGATTCAATGGCTCGACTAATGGCCACCGATAAGTCCTTCTTGGCCGTCTTGTAGGCCTCGTATAGCGTGGTTTCAGCCGCCTCATTTCGCACCCTTCGTCGGCGCTGTCGCGAGTACTGGCGTCTCGCATCGACGCATAGCTCACGCAAGTGCGAGAGGTCTGCTGTCCACCAGTACACACAGCGTCTTGGAGGGAGGCGCTTGGCCCGGGGCATCGCCGCGTCACATACACGTGACATAGCATCCCGAAACCACCCGGATCCAGCCTCCACCTCCGCAATCGGCTCCAGAGAGTCGGCCTGCCATGCCTCAACGATGGCTGCCTCCTTTAATAACTCCCTATCCATTTTCATCAGCACCCATCGTGGGCCGAGGGATGATGGAGTCCGTCTTGGGCTGGTTTGGGTCATTGGAGATGCAGATATGTCGAACCGAATGTAGCGGTGGTCCGACAGTGTCTCTACACCCACCAAAACTCCCCATCCCTGGACACGGCGCGCCAGGGCAGCATCCGTGAACGTGACGTCCACAATAGAGCCGCCCTGTTGCCGCACGCACGTGTCAACCGTTCCCCTGTTGTGTATCACCAGGCCAGACGAGACCACCCACTCCAATAGCTCGTTGCCGCGCGTATCTGTTGCTGGGGAGCCCCACGCCACTGATTTTGCATTCAGATCCCCAGCAACTAGAACCGGGTGCGGGTGAGTTCTGCCGACCAGGGCACCGATCTCTTCCAAAAACTGTTCAAATTCAGCCAGGCTCCGGTTTGGCGAAAAATAAACACCTATTACAGTAAAGTCTCCCACGACCGCCGCCACATACCCTGGGCCTCGAGACACCCTTTCAAAGGGCGGGGCTCCGTTAGCGGTGTGGGAGACAAGCGCCACGACTCCATTGGTGTCTCCGACCCAATTGTCCCTCGGCGGGACTGAATATGGCTCCGCCACAACCGCAATATGGATCGACCACTGCGCCATGCTCTGACATAAGAGGTCTTGAGCCCTAGCGCAGTGGTTGATATTCGCCTGCAATATTCTAAGGGCCATTACTGTTGAGTGACTTCCATCGATACCACCTCGTCGCGAGCCTCTTCTGAGGCAGGGGGACAAGAAGGCGGCGAGGAGGCCCCAGGGCCATCGCCAGACTTCTTCTTGCTCTTCTTTGTCTTCGGCGGGTTGCAAGATTTACTACCCATCCTGTGGTTCGCCGCTTTGCCTGCCACTGCGCATAAAACGCAGTGCGGCTCGGCTGTGCACGTGCCAGCTTTGTGGCCGGCCTGTCCGCAGCGGTAGCATATGTCACTACGGTCAACCTCCGCCACGCACTGTGCCTTAACATGCCCCGATTCAAGGCACCGGTAGCACCTCATCTGTCTAGCGGGCAGGAGCTTGGCCTGGGCCATCACCCACCCCACTTTGAGACGGCCGGACCCGCAAATCTTTTTGGCTGCCACCACGGGGCAGCTTACCAGCACTGTGCCGAGGCCACTGTAGTCTATGCGTATATTGCCACACTTGACAGATGACGCTGGGCATTCTGTTGCCTCCACCACCGCAGCGATTATGTCGTTGACTTCGACCGAGTCATCCAAGCCCACAAGCCGTACGTCAGCAGTCTTGGTGGGCCTGTTAATCCGGACGACGTCATCTCCCAGGACGTCGCTGAGGGCTTTTGCCAGAGAATCGGCCTTGTCACCACTGGTCGCTCCCGGCAGCTCCAGGACACGCGCACCAGTGGCTGCCCTCTTAAATCGTATCCCCTCAATGCCCAGCTCAGCCAGCTTAACACCGTTTCTAGCGTCCGCCATTACCTTCGCGTAGGTCACACCGCGTTGCTCTGCCTCCGGTTTGAGGGTCAGCACGACGGCCGCTGACCTAGGAGGTCGGAGTTTACGAACCTCGGAGCGAGCAGGCGGAGTGTTTTTCGCTGCGTTGACATTCCCGTCACTCTTCGCCCCATTTCTAACCGCCACGTTCCACGCGCTTTTCAGTGTCTTGGGAGCCGGTGGAAGCGGACGCGACGTCTCAGGAACGTCTTTTCTGGAGGCAGAAGCCTCAACCGCGGCCAAAGTCGGCTTCTTCGCCTTCTTCTTGCCCTTCTTCCCTTTTGCCTTCCCTTTATCCCCTTTTTGGGGCTCCTCCGTCAGGTTTGGGGGACCTCGTGTTGGGGCTAGGACGGGGGCTGGCGGAACGGGTGCCGATTCGAGCGCGGGCACAGGTCCCTGGCTCTGAGATATAGCCTGCTCAGCTTTTTGCCTCTGGTTGGCGGCCAACGAGGGCCGCGTTGGTTGGGCCGGAAGCAGCCTGCCCTCGATCTCTAAGGCTCCAAACCTAGTATCCAGCATCAGCCCCACCTGGGCCGTGATGGACCGCACCACGTCGTCCATGCTGGTCGTCTCACTGACGGGTAGGGTCTTTTCCTTGACCGAAGTGGGGTTCGGAGACTGCCTCCTGTACTGGACCTGGACCTCCCTCCTCAGCTGTGCCATCTCAGAGCGAAGCTCAGTCAGCTCCTCGCGCAGGCGATCGTTTTGTGCCTGCAGTCGCCGCGTCTCTTCTGAAGAAGTGCGCTCAATGAGGACTTCGAATATTCCTCGGAGCGACGCGACGGAGTCTTTGAGGGCCTTCACGGAAGTGCCCTTGAGGTTGCTCGATTTGGCGGCTACGGAGGCCACGGACTCTAAGTTACCCTGAACTTGCTGGGTGAGCCCGGCTAAGGAGAGGTCATCCGCCGCAGGGTCAGTCGACAGCCTTATGCAGCCTCTCTGAGGGCGAGGCGATGGCATCCGCTGAACGCTAGCCCTTTCCATTCTCTTAGCCTCAGGATCGTAATCTGGCTCCTCCACGGTATTTCTCATATTTGCCACTGTGTTAGGAGTGGCTTCGCCTTCCCGCGAGGATTCGGACAGACGGGAGATCCGAGATCGCTCCGCCAGCGCAGCGTCTCTGGCAAGATCCTTCTCCGCTTCCAGCAGGATCGCCTCCCTTTTGGCCTCGTTAAGCGCCCGTTGGGACGCCGCGAGGCCGACGTACTCGCCAGTTGTTGGAGGGCGGCCCCTTTGTTTTTTAAACGCCACGGCGGCCCCTGGGGCAGGCGTTGGTGGTGCCAGCGGCGGGTCATCTTCGCTGCTCTCCGACAGCTCCATACATAACCGTTTGGGGCCCTGTCCCTGCCAGAAGCGGGCTTTCTCTCTCTGAGGCGGTGAACCCGAGTCCGACCCGGACCGTGATTTGAGGGTCACCAGACTGGAGTCATACCCGGATGCACCGCTATCAGTTCTCGCTTTACTACTCGGTCTAGGGGCGTCCAGTCTTTCGAGGGACACCCTCAGCTCTCGCACCTGCGCCAGCGCGTGTCCCTTCTCTGGGGCTCCCCGCCCCGCGCCCGTGGCTGCCAGCCGGAACGAGCCCGAGGCCCCCCCCGCAGAGCGCTCCCCGCTCTGCCCTCGCCGCACAAAGCGGCCAGAGCCGTCGCGCGCCGAGCCGCCTGCCACTTTCGGCGTAATCTGCATGCTGGCCGCATGCAGATTAATCCCTTCCCGTCGCACTGGTGAGCGTGCGAGGCTCCGGCGGGGGCGAAAGGCCTCCGTATCGGTGTCCAGTATCATTTTTCCGTGTTTGTTGGTTTCCTTCTCTGTTTCAGTTTTAGTTTCCATTTGGTTCCCACGAGTATGGGGGAAGGACGGTCCACCTAGGCAGTGCCCCCTGTACCTGAGGTAACCCTATTTACTCTGGAGGTCGGGCGGTATCCAGAGGTTTTTACGACTTCACTGTCGGGTTTTTAAAGGGATTTCCTTCCCGCAGGCCGGCCAGTTAAGGCAAGCCCTCCGGTCCGCGCGCTTACAGCTGGCACCTCCCGTACCCCATACCGCCACAGATGGGGGTCGTTGGGAGAGTGCTGCGGGTTCCGGGATTCAAGGGGAGCTGGCGTAGACTCCCCTGTCGGTGATTGGTTAGACCACCCCTTCTCCACGGCCTCACGGCCGTTGCCCATCTCCAGCGCCATCTGCTACTCAGAGGGATGCGGAGAGGGCCATTCCAGGACCCATAAGGGAGCCCCCTGCGTCGGGTTATTGGTAGCACCGGTAAGCGTTGCTCCCGTAGAAGAATCACTTACCGTTGCCTCCAGGGTGCACCAGCCAAGACCCTTCCCCTTCCCGCAGACCCGCGAGGGTCCACAGGAACAGGAAGAGCCCTGACACTCGTGGAGGTTACCCGACCTAGCACCCCAGACTGGCAAAACCTAACCTTTTTTTTTTTTTTTTTTTTTTGTTTTCCCAGGGGAAATCCGTTATGGATCCCACCTGGTTCGGGAGAAACCAAGTGGGTATGTCCGACTCCCACGGACTAAAACCCCTGGGGTGTTCCTTCGCTCGCCATTGGACGGGGTTCCGGGAACGCGGTTGCACACCGTTACCCTGTCTGCGCTGCCCTCGCGGGCCCGACTCCAGGGGCCGAGGCACTAATGCCCCGGGCCCACTCCGCTGAAGACTTCACGGAACACTCGCGAAGTCTTCCAGCTCAGGACCTCTTAATGCGAGTGATAGCCTCCCTATCCATCACCCGCAGGTCCTCATCATGACGGAAGCATACGGCCAGCATAGGCCGCACGCCGCCTGCCAGGTCTTCGGCGACGTTGTGGGGGTGCGTTTGCGTCGCCTTCGCGCTCGCGCTCCGCCATCTCCTTTCGCGACATCACCGCGTCGCTGAACTCGACCACTGCCGTCCAGAACTCCTCGCTGCTGGCCATTTTGGCAACCAACGCCGGCAGTGACAGGTCACTCCCAACAGCCGCGGACAGGATAGCGCGGGGTTCCGCCCATGCAGGGCACTCCGAGCGCGTGTGTTCGGCCGTGTCCGCTGCCCTTCCTCCGCAATGGTGACATGCCACTGTCGGCTCCCTGCCCACCACCACACACAGGTACTTGCCAAAGCAGCCATGCCCAGTCAAGAGCTGCGCGAGATGGAAGGTTGGGGCACCGTGTTTCCGTTCGACCCACTGTTTCAGAACGGGCCGAACCGCCGCCACTAGTTCCCGACTTGCGCCCGGGACTGCAAGTCTCTCCGACCACTTATCAAAGAGAACATCGTGTGCCGCCTCCCGCCACTGCTGGACTTCTCGTGGATGGGGCCAGTTTTCCTCCTCCCTTGCTGCCAAAACCCGCCAGTATACCTCGGAAAGAACCTCGGCATCGAGGTCCCATGGCGGGCACCCAGCAAGGAGGCAAGCTCCGGCGTGCGAGACTGTGCGGTATGCCCGAGCCACCCTTAGCGCGATGACCCTCTGCGGGCGACGCAAAAAAGCGACGTTTCGGGGGCCCAAAGCGTCCGCCCATATTGGCGCCCCATAAAGCGCCATAGAGCGCACTACTCCAATGTATAGGCGACGGCATGCCCCTCCTGGCCCACCAAGATTGAGCAAGATCCGCCCCAAAGCTGCGGCCGCAGCCATCAACCTCGGAGCCAAGCGCCGGAAATGCTCCTCGAACTTCCACCTGCCGTCGAGGACAAGTCCCAGGTACTTCATCGTCGACCCGACGGCGATGGAAGTCCCTCCAACTATGATGGCCAGATCCCGCGGCGGCGCGTTGCGAGGCCTATGAAAGGCCAGGGCCTCTGATTTATGGAGGGCCACCTCCAGACCCAGCGCCCGGATTCGGTGAACCACATGCGCCACTCCCGCAGTGGCAAGGTATCCCACCTCCCGATATGTGCTACCACGGGCTAAAACGAGGGTGTCATCAGCGTAGCAGGTTACGCTGACCCCCCGCAATGTGGCCCCGCGCAGCACCCAGTCGTAACCGATGTTCCACAGGAGCGGCCCTAGAACCGAACCCTGTGGAACACCGCACGACATGGCTCTGTACTCCCATCCGTCCTTCGTCGGGTATGCTACTCTCCTCTCCGCGAAGTAATCGGCAACCACCGCTTGCAGGTACGCAGGAACACCGTGGTACCGTAAAGCCGCCTTTACAGTTTCCCAGGGCAGGGTGTTAAAGGCATTTGAAATGTCTAAGGACACAGCCATTACCACCCCGCCTTGAGATACTCCCTCTTCCGCGATGGCTCTTACGCGAGCAATTGCACCCAACGTCGAGCGGCCAGGGCGAAAACCATATTGCCACTCGCTCAGACCCCGCTCCATGGTTTCGACGAGACGGTTCGCGATCACGCGCTCAAATAGTTTACACGTCTCGTCGAGGAGCACGATGGGACGGTAAGCCGAAGGCTGGTCAGGCGGGCGCCCCTCCTTGCGCAGCAACACGAGTTTACCCGTTTTCCACCTCCGTGGGAACTTCCCTTGCGCCAGACACGCACTAAATAAAGCGCACACATCGCCACCCATTTCTTTCAGGGCCACGGCCAACGCGCGCCCCGGTATGCCGTCCAGCCCTGGGGCGGTCTTCTTGGATTGGAGTCTCAAGAGAGCAGCGCCGAATTCCGCGTCGGTTACCGGAGGCACCTCTAACTCCGCCTCTGGTGCTTCATTGGCGGACATGGCCGGCGGCACAAACTGATCTCTCTCAGGGAAGAGAGTCCCCACAACCTGACCCAGGAGATCCGGCTGGAGACTGCTGGTCAGTGGGGGAGCCCATGGCCGGAGTTTCTGCCTCACGGCGCGATACGGCCTGCCCCACGGATCTCGGTCAAGCATCCCCAGCCATTCTTCCCAGGCAGCCTCCTTTGCTTGTGCAATGGCCGTCTGGAGGGCCTTACAGGCAGACCTGTATGCCTCATACAAGACATCCTCCTGGACCAGATTGCGAATCCGCCTTCTCCGGCTTCGAGTGTATCGGCGCCGAGCGGCCACGCAAGCGCGCCGCAGCTGCCGGAGCTCTGGGCGCCACCAGTATGCTCTGCGCCTTGGCGGAAATGGCTTCATCCTAGGCATAGCGGCATCGCACACCCGAGTTATGGCAGTAACAAGTCATTCGGCCTCATGGTCGACCTGGTCCACCGACCCGGACCCCCAGGACTCGACTATGGCCGCCTCCCTGGCCAGCTGCCTGTCAAGGTGACTCAGGACCCACCGCGGGCCATCCCCAACAGAGGACCAGTTCCCTTCCTGCGCAGGCAGAGGGGCATTGGCGACGTCGAAGCGGATATACCGGTGGTCCGATAGAGTCTCCTCATTTACCTCCACCCTCCAATCCTGAACACGGCGGGCCAGGGCGTGGGACGCAAACGTGATGTCTACGATCGATTCGCCCTGTCGCCGCACGCAAGTGCTCTCCGATCCCCTGTTGATAATCGCCAACCCCAGGGACACCGCCCAGTCGAGCAGCACTTCTCCCCGCGCATTAGTTACTGGAGATCCCCACGCTGTTGATTTGGCGTTGAAATCGCCAGCAACAAGCACGGGGGCGGGGAGTACCCGTCCAATCAGAGCCCCGATTTCCACAAGCAGTTGCTCAAAGTCGGCGAGGCTCCGATTGGGCGAAAAATATACCCCAACAATGGTCATTCCGTCTAAGACCGCCAGAACATAGCCCCGACCCCTCACCGCCCCTTCTAAAATTGGGCAGCCGGCACTTGCAGGGGCTATAAGCGCCACTGACTCGTCGCGGTCGGCGACCCAGCCATCCCGAGTGGGTACGAAGTAGGGCTCCGAGACCACGGCCACCTTAATCTGCCACTCTGCCATTGTCTGGATCAATAGATCCTGAGCTCTGGTCGAGTGGTTTATGTTCGCCTGTAAAACCTTGAGTGCCATTATTGCACGACGTCCATCAGATCCGCCTCTGGAGCCCGTTGCGAAGACTGAGAGGGGGCAGAGCCACCATCCCCTGTCTTGTTGCCAACAGCCCTCTTTCCCTTTTGGGAGTGCCCTCCGACGCAGCCTTTGGCACCAAGCGAATGTGCCGCAGGCTTGCCAGCCGCCGCGCAGATGGCGCAATTCGCTTCAGAAGCGGTGCACTCACGGGCCTTGTGGCCCGCTTTCCCACAGCGATAGCATAGGCCGCTGCGGTCCACATCACATGCACAATTGACTCCTACGTGGCCTGTCTCCAGACATCTGTAGCAGCGCAGTGGCCTGGCCTCGAGCAACTGAACTCGTGCCGAAACCCAGCCCACCTTTATGCGGCCAACCTCTACCACTCTCTTAGCCGCTACTACTGGGCAGCTGAGCCACATCGATCCCGAGCCTCTCTGGCCACGGGAGATCACGCCCGGTCTTATGGCCTCGGCGGCACAGCCCCCTTCCGCACATACAGCTGCTACGACTTCCTCTGCCCTTGAAGAGTCATCTAGGCCCGTGACTCGGATCTCCGCACACTTCACTGGACGGTGAACGTGAACCACATCAGCGCTGAGGGCCTGCCGGAGCTTTTCAGCAAGCGCATCTGCTGCTTTCTCCGGGTTTTCCGTGCCGGGAGGAATCTCCAGCATGCGGGCTCCAGTCGCCGTCGTACGGAAGCGTACTGAAGTTAAACCCACCTCCTCGAGCTTGATGCGGCTCCTGGCTTCAGCTAGCACTGTCTCATATTTAAGCCCTTTTTCGATGGCCTCTGGCTTCAAAGTGAGCGTAATCGCCGCTGTGCGTGGCGGGCGTAGTTTTTTCTTGCGTTTGGGCGGGGCTTTCTTCGAAACAGTACCCACCTTAGGTGTTCCACCCGCTATCTTGGCCGCCTTCTTAGCGTTCTTGCTAACCTTGGTGCTCCAGGTCTCTTGAGCGCTAGTGGACTCCACGGGCGAGGGCGCCGATCGCTGCAATGCAGCCTCCTTGGCAGCCAAGGTCTTTTTCTTGGCCCGCTTCTGCTTTGCTCTAGGCTTGTGGGGAGCTGCAGCAGAAGCTGCACCCGCCACTGACTCAAGGGGATTTGACGGGCCATTGTCACTAACATCGGGGTTAGAAACGGGCGCTGGACTCGCCACCATGTCGCATGCGGGTGCAGCGTCTGTGACGCTCAATTCTTGAGGAGGCCGAGGTCCAGCATTTTGATGACCTCGCCGGTTAGCGGCTAGCGAAGGCCGCCTTCCGGGTTCCGGTAGCAGCCGACATTCAATGCTTTCCAGGCGGGCATTTAACATCGTACTGAACTGCTCACGGTTAGCGCGCGACACCTCTTCAATGAGTTTCCGCATTTCTGGCTCTGTCGCCGCAGCAGGCTGGCCGCGCATTTGTGCTACCTCCTTTCTCAGCTCCGCCAGCTGCCACGATAGCTTTGTATTTGCCGATTCCAGGCGGGCAACTTCATCGGTCACAGTGAGAGACCTCATCTCCGTGAAGTTCTTCCTCACTGTGGCTATCACTCCCTTCAGGACTTTCACATAGGTGCCCTTCAGATTCCCTGACTTATCAACTACTTTTGTTGCAATTTCCAGGGCCTCCTCAACTTCAGCAGCAAGGGTGGCCGATGTTTGCGTCGGGACCTGCCCGTCACCCTGGGCTTGGCGGTTCAACCGGCGATCCTGGCTCTCATTTGCGGCCACCTCAACTGCCATATTGTACGCGTCCACTTCGTCCTCCAGTTGGAGCTGCTTCTCCAGGGCCCTCTCAGACGAGATCTCCGTCTGGCGCTTGAAGAACCCACCGTATTCATCTGTTGTGCGCGTCCTGCCCCTGCCCCGTTTTGATGCCGGCTTCAGGAAATGCCTGACACTCTCCAGGGTGGCTTCTCCTACTCTCAGGGCTTCTCCTTCACTTTCGGAGCCCGTGAGTGTGAGTTCATCTGCTGGCCGCTTCTCACCCTTCCTCCAGAACTTTCCAAATGTTGTTGGTGTTGGTGTTGGATATTCTGTAAACGTCCGCATGCTCATTACTGACGACTCGGAGTCCGATAGCCGTGTAAGAGGGTCCTCCACGTCCGACCGGGGCACTGGGGAGTCGACGGACGTCTCCCGTGCCCCCTCTGGATCTCTAAGTTTGAATGGGGTCAGGTGTGGGCGACCCCGCCCCCTGACCTTGGCTCTGCCTTTGCACGGTGGAGCAGCTTCATCAGCGGAGCATGGCCGCTGCCCCTCCTTGTCAGCCCCGCCATGCGGGTGGTCGGCGGGTGAGACGGTTTTTGCCGCATCCTGCGCCGGATCCACACGAGGCACTCTCTCCTCGTCCACGCGGGTCAGAATCACCCGGGGGACTTTCTCGAAACGAGTATCTCGCCCACCTTCCGGTACCAGCGCCAGCGCCAACGCTCGCTTCTCTTTTGGGGCCTCCCGCTCCACGCTCGCACACGCAGCCGCTGGTAAGGTCGCGTGCGAGGCCTGCTCCCCGGAGTGCTCAGTATTCTGCCCTCGCGGCAAGAAGCGGCCAGAGTTGTTGCGCGCTGGGCCGTCCGCTCGCGCTCTCGGCACGATCTGTAAGGCGGGCGCATTCAGGTCAATGCCCGCCTGATCCATGCTTGGGCTATCGCCCCCGCCCGGCACTGGTGAGCGTGCAAGGGCGGTACGGGGGCGGAAGACCTCTTTGTAGTTGATGTAGTCTGTGGTCTGGGTCAGATCGGGTCCATCGCCGTCGGCCCCACCGCCACCCCTCAGCCTCAAAATTCCTTCACGATCGGTGTCCGTTGTGAGATAGCCAGCGTCATGTTCACGGAGGCCGGCATCTGGCCGACCTACGAAGCAGTTTTTGCCCCCTCCGTATACGATGGGGCAGCCAGCCGCCGAGGCGGCTGGACGGGATTGATTACCCGCCCGGAGATAATCGAAACTGCTTATCATATTGGTGTTTCCACAATGCCTCCACATCGTCGTCTCTTTTTTCTGGGGTGAGCTCCCCCGCACGTTAGGGACTGGACTCCCTCCAGCCACGCTCCGCTCGACCTCGGGATTGGGGTGATTTATTATAGTGGTTTTCTTCCACGCGGCGCTACTCTCAGTGAGCAGCGCCCCCGGTCCGCTCAGTGCGGATTACGGGTTGCCCAGCAGGGGGCCGAAACTCAGCCAGCAGCCGCACGAAGGCGACCGCCAGACCCGCCGCGCCGCGAGCCTTGAAGGCCCGCCATCCCACGCCGCCCGAAGACGGCCACTAGCCCTAGGAAAAGGGGTACCAACAACGAAAGGTGCGTTCGCACCACCGCCAAAACGGCCGCATCCCTTGCCACCTCAGATGAGCTGAGGCATGCTGGGAGCGGCCAACCACGAAAACACGGCACTAAGGCCCACGCAGGAGAGAACTCGACTGCCCGTGACCGCGACTGGTAGTTAGCAGAGGGAAGGTAGCAAGCGCGCAACTGAGCGGCTATCTCCCCCCTCCCAGGGTGCACCACAAGGAGGTCTACCAGTCCCGCACCCCGGCAAAACCTTTTTTTTTTTTTTTTTTTTTTTTTTTTTTTTTTTTTTTTTTTTTTTTTTTTTTTTTTGGCCGGGGGAAAATCCTCATGGATACCACCACTCCACGGGGAGGAGTGGTGATTATGTCAGACTCTTACTGACTAAAAACCCCCGGGTGTTCGACGCAACCACCAATTGGCCGAGATAACCTTTTTTTTTTTTTTTTTTTTTTTTTTTTTTTTTTTTTTTTTTTTTTTTTACGTGGGGAAATGCCTTTACGCATCCCGCCCGGCCGGGGAAGACAGGGCAGGTATGTCGGACTCCCGGGAACCGCCCGGACTACCGACTAAAACCCCACGGTGTTCCATCTCGTCACCACGGTGCCGGGTTACGGGCACGCCGAGGCACTCTTCCGCGACCCGGCGGTGACTGGCTTGATTACAGGCCCCGAACTTTGTGACAGGTGGGTGTGGACCCGACCTGCACAGGCGCAATGAGTGGCGCGCGGGAACACGCGCAACGCCATCTCGGGACAGTTAGTGATCCGGCCGGCAGACTTCCCCAAGCCAGCCGGCCCTGGCCACGGTTAGGGTGGAAATTGACGGGCATAAGCTCGCCGCCTCCGCCCTGCTCGCCGTTGCCGACCGGGATCTGCCGAGGTTGTTTCCCTCTGCCTCTCGGCCGCCTCCTTCTGGTCTATAACGGTCTCGCAGAAGGCGAGAACCGCTCTCCATGCCATGTCACTGTCCACGATATTGCGTACTACCGTGGGCAGTGAGAGGTCATGGCCTACTGTGGCGCACAGTGTCCTGCGCTCTTCATTCCAGGCTGGGCAAACCTCCAGCGTGTGCTGGGCCGTCTCCTCCGGGCAGTTGTCGCAGTGGTGACACTGCGCATTTGGCTCTCGGCCAATGCGATGCAGGTACCTCCCGAAACACCCGTGATCCGAGAGAACCTGCGTCAGCCGGAAAGTCATCGCGCCATGACTCCGGTCCAACCACTGCTCAAGAACCGGACGAACTGCCCGGATAGTCTTAAGGCCTGCACTTGGTTGCGCCAGCCTCCCTTTCCACCTCATCACCATCTCCAGGCGAGCAGCATCGCGCTGTGCCTCCACTTCTCTCGGTGCTGGCGAGTCACCCCGAACAAGCGCCTCCTTGCGCCAGCGGTAAACCATCGCAAGGGCCCTCGCATCAAGGTCCCACGGAAGCGTTCCCGCCAGCACGCATGCCGCCTCGCTGGAGATGGTACGATATCCCCGTATTAGCCTGACAGCCATCACTCTCTGTGGCTTGTGCAACAGAGCGATTTCTTGCTTCCGCAGGTTTTCTGCCCATACGGGAGCACCGTAGAGGGCCATGGAACGCACGACCCCCATGTACAACTGTCGACACGACGCTTTGGGCCCCCCCGCGTTCGGGAGTATACGTCCTAGAGCGCCAGCGGCTGCCATCAGCTTCGGCAACAGGTGCTTGAAGTGGGCCTGAAACCTCCACCGGCTGTCGAGTGTGAGCCCCAGGTACCTCATGGAAGACTCCACTTTAATCCTGGTGCCCCCCACCACAATATGCGCATCCGGCGGAGGCGCTTTGCGGGGCCCGTGGAAGCATATAGCTTCTGATTTCTGTAGAGCCACTTTCAGCCCCAATCGCCTGATTCTACTTACAACATGCGCCACACCAGCCGTCGCCAATATGCTGGCATGACGATGCGTTTTCCCGCGGGCTGTAATAAGGGTATCATCGGCGTAACACGTAAGATTGACGCCCGGATGATTAGTGCCACGCAGGACCCAGTCGTAACCAATGTTCCACAGGAGTGGCCCTAAGACCGACCCCTGTGGAACACCGCACGAAATTTCGTGTCTTCCCCACTCTTCCCTGCCTGGGTAAATTACTTTCCTCTCGGAGAGGTATGCGCCGACTATTTGTCTCAAGTAGACGGGCACTTGATGGAAACGTAGGGCCTCCAGCACGCATCCCCAGGGCAGGGTGTTAAATGCGTTTTCAATATCTAGGGATACTGCCAAAACCACCTCCTTTTCTGACACCGCCTTGTCCGCAAAACCTTTAACGCGGAGGATGGCGTCGACGGTCGAGCGACCACTACGGAACCCGTACTGGCACTCCGCCAAGTCCGGCCCGACTCGGTTGAGATGTTTAATGAGGCGGGCAGCGATAATCCGCTCAAAAAGTTTGCCCACCTCGTCGAGCAGGACTATTGGGCGGTATGCAGACGGGGAATCCGCAGGGCGCCCTTCCTTCTTCAGAAGAACAAGCTTGCCCGTCTTCCATTGCCGGGGAAAGAGGGCCTGCTCGAAGCACCCCGAGAAAAGCCTGAGCAATCTGCTCTCCACTGCGTTACTGGCCAAGACCCAGGCGCGACCCGGGATCCCGTCAGGTCCGGGGGCTGTGTTTTTGCCCTTTAATCGGAGGATAGCTGCACCGAGTTCCCCAACCGACACATTTGGGACCTCCTCCTCGTCACGGCCAGGTACGTTGGGCGGTGCCATTGCTGGCGGAGAAAAGCCGTCACTAGCCGGGAACAGAGCCGCGACCACTTCCCGCAGCAGGTTCGCACGGGTTTTGCTCGGGGCATTGCTGCGTCGCAAATCGCTGTCATGGATCCGCCGAGCGCTTGCGCCTCTTCCTCCACATCCACTGGGCCCTCAGGAACGGGGTTCCAAGCCTCGACTTCGGCGGCAAGATGGAATGTGTCCCAGTCGAGGCGTTTTAGTGCCCAGCGTGGTCCCTCTCCTCTCAGAGAGCGGCTGATAGGGCCACTCAGAGCATCTGTTAGTGCGGAGACGCTGAACCGAATATAACGGTGGTCCGACAAGGTCTCGATGCCCTCGAGCACTCCCCAGCCCTGGACACGGCGCGCCAAGGCGGCGTTGGCGAACGTCACGTCCACAATGGAGCCACCTTGTTGCCGCACGCACGTGTCGACTGACCCGCTGTTCACAACGATTAGGCCCTCTGCGATGGCCCACTCCTCCAACTCGCGGCCGCGCGCATCCGTTGACGAGGATCCCCACGCCATGGACTTGGCGTTGAGATCCCCGGCAACGAGCACAGAGCTTGGACGGTTTTGCCTAATGACCGCACCCACGTCCGTCAGGAAAGACTCGAAATCTGCCAGGCTCCTGTTTGGCGAGAAGTAAACACCGACAACAAGGATGCCGCCAAGGCGCCCGGCAACATAACCCCTTCCCTTATCGACTTTCTCGAACGGTGGCGAGCCAGCAGCCGTTTGCGTGGCTAACGCTACCAAGCCATCATGGTCCCCAGCCCAATTGTCCCTTTGGGGGATAAAGTATGGCTCGGAAACGACAGCCACGTGGGTCAGCCACTGCGCCATGCTCTGGAACAAGAGGTCCTGAGCCCTGGCGCAGTGGTTGAGATTCGCCTGCAAGAAGGAGAGGGCCATTATTATTCCTCCATTTCTACAGCCTCCTCAGTCTCTGGTGCCACATTGGCGGCCGGGTGGAAGTTCGGCCGGGTGGCCCGTGGCCTAGTGCCAAACTTCCCCTTCTTTTTGAGAGCAGCGCACAACTTGCTCCCTACGGCATGTCCCGCTGGTTTTTTGGCCGCTGCGCAGACTGGGCAGTGCGGCGTGGCGGTGCACGTGGCTGCCTTGTGGCCGGGCTGGCCACATCGGTAGCACAGCTCGCTCCGATCGTCCTGAGATTGGCACTGTGCTCGGACGTGTCCCGCCTCGAGGCACCGGAAGCAGCGCATGGGTTTAGCAGCCAGTAGCTGCACCCGTGCGGATACCCAACGTACCAGCAGGCGCCCGCCCTCTGCCAGCTTTTTGGCTGCTGTTACTGGGCAACGGACCCATGCCGTGCCTAACCCCGAGAAGTTCTGACGGATTTCGCCGCATTTTACAAGGCCAGCATCGCACCCGCTAACCTTTGAAATTGCCGCCTTGACATCCTCCGGTGACACTGAATCATCGAGACCCGTAATGCGCACCTCCGAGCACTTCGTGGGCCTCGAGACTTGTACGTCCTCGCTCTTGAGCGTTGCCCTCAACTTTTCCGCGAGAGCATCCGCTTTCTCGCCCGCTGTCGCCCCGGGTACCTCAATGATGGTCGCTCCAGTGACCGCCCGCTTAAATCGGACACCCTCGATCTGGAGGTCTTTCAGATCGATCTTCGACCGAGCCTCCTTGATTATGTCCCCGTAGGTGGGGCGGCCCTCTCCCGGCTTCAGCGTCAGCACTACGGCCGCTGAGCGTGGTGCCCGCAGTTTTTGGGTCTGCTTGGGCTTGGACTGTGGCGCTGCTCCCTGCACGGCAGTCTTCTTTTTCTTCTTGCCTTTCCCGATGACGTCTGTCCACGTCTCATTCCTGGAGGCCGGCGTAGGCGGCATGGGGCGGGGCACATGAGGGGCTTCGGCTGGCAGAGCTGGTAGAGCCACATGGTCATCCTTCTTGGCCTTTTTGACGGGTTTTTTCTTCCCCTTCTTTCCCGTTGGGGGAGCAGGAGCAGGCGCTTTGGGCTCTGCCATCTTCCGCCCGCTAGTGCCAGCGACGTTGTTGTCTGCTGAGTTGGTGGCAGGCGGTGCGCCCTGTCCCTTTTTGTCCGCCGCGAGCAATGGGCGCACAGCCGTCAGTGGGAGAAGCCGATCTTCTAACGCATCCAGCCGAGCGTTTACCATGGTCCCCACTTTGACCATTATGTCGCGTTCGGCGTCCTCCGGCATATGAGTTTGCGGTGTGGGAGCTGCTTTAGCTGTGCGCAGCTCACTCCGCAGCTCCCCGAGCTCTCTTTGGAGCTCAGTCATCTGAGCTTGCAGGCGTTTGTTTTGGACCTCAAGCCTCTCGGTCTCTTCCGAGGATGTGCGCTTAATCAGTACCGTTGCAGCATCCATATAAGCCGCCACCGCATCCTTCAGCTTCCGCTGGTGGGTCCCCTTTAGGTTGCCTGATTTGGCAATCACTGCTTTGATCACCTCAGTGCTGTC
Organism: Epinotia demarniana; assembly: GCA_945867215.1. Classification (NCBI taxonomy): domain Eukaryota; kingdom Metazoa; phylum Arthropoda; class Insecta; order Lepidoptera; family Tortricidae; genus Epinotia; species Epinotia demarniana. Next base: position 27,914 of record OX244274.1, read on the forward strand.
CATCATTTGCGTGTGTAAGGCAGAGGCCAGCTGGTCCTCCGCTCGTGTACTCTGCGTTACTGTCCGGTCGGGTCTCAAGCGGATGACCATTTTGGCCACCTCCGCCTCTGCCTCTTCTGCAGCCTTGCGGCGGAATTCCTCCTTCGCCGCCTTGTAATCGGACTGCGCCTTGCCTATTCCGACATACTTCCCTGTCGTAGGCGTAGACCTGTCCTCGGTCGCAGTCTTAAAATCGCCATCACTGGACGATTCAGACAGTTCTAGACGCCGCCTCTTTTGCCCGTCCTGGGACCATAAACGGCCTTCAGGAACGGACGACGCTGATCCCGACCTGGATCTGGTCCTGACGGTTACCGGGCTTGAGTCCGAGAGCCGCTCCGCCCCCGCCTGCCCCGGCGGGTCCTCCGCGTCTGACCGGGGCACTGGGGAGTCGACGGACGACTCCCGCACCCCCGCCGAGTTCCCGAAATTAAAGGGAGTCAGCGGGCATAGGGGCAACCGCCCCCTGGCCCTGGCTCTGTGATTTCGCCGAAAAGCCAGTTCAGCCTGTTGAGGAGCAGCCTCGTCGGCGGAGGACGGCCGCTGCCCCTCCCTGTCAGCTGTGGCAGGCGAGACGGAACGCGACGTGCCCCGAATCTTCTCTGCATCCTGCGCCGGAACTCCCGGGGGCCAGCTCCCCTCGTCCAGGCGGGTCAGCGCCACCCTAGGGATTAGCTCGTAACGGGCCTCTTGCCCCCCCTCCAGTGCCGGTGCCAGGCCTCCCGCACTCGTGGCCGCCAGTTGGACTGAGCTCGAGGCCCCCTCCACAGAGCGCTCCCTGCTCCGCACTCGCGGCAAAAAACGGCCAGCGCCGTCGCGCGCTGGGCCGTATGCCTTTTTCGGCACGATCTGGATGGCGGCCGCGTTCAGATCGAGACGTGGGCTGCCAACCTGTTGCACTGGTGATCGTGCTAAGTTTCGTCGGGGGCGGAAGGTCTCCACATCTGTGTCCAATGTTAGTTTGTCAGTGTCGTCGTTTTGGATCATCTCGGGTTTTGGGTTGGGTTTGGGTTTGTTTTCCATTTTTGTTCCCACGAGTATGGGGGAAGGACGGTCCACCTAGGCAGTGCCCCCTGTACCTGAGGTAACCCTATTTACTCTGGAGGTCGGGCGGTATCCAGAGGTTTTTACGACTTCACTGTCGGGTTTTTAAAGGGATTTCCTTCCCGCAGGCCGGCCAGTTAAGGCAGGCCCTCCGGTCCGCGCGCTAAAAGCTGGCACCTCCCGTACCCCATACCGCCACAGATGGGGGTCGTTGGGAGAGTGCTGCGGGTTCCGGGATTCAAGGGGAGCTGGCGTAGGCTCCCCTGTAAGTGGTTGGTTAAACCACCCCTTCTCCACGACCTTACGGCCGTTGCCCATCTCCGCGCCATCTGCTGATCAGAGGGACGCGGAGAGAGCCGTTCTGGGACCCAAAAGGGCCCCCTGCGTCGGGTTATTTGTAGCACCGATAAGCGATTCCCCCGTAGAAGAATCACTTAACGTTGCCTCCAGGGTGCACCAGCCAGGACCCTTCCCCTTCCCACAGACCCGCGAGGGTCCACAGGAACTGGAAGAGCCCTGACACTCGTGGAGGTTACCCGACCTAGCACCCCACGCTGTTCCCAAACCTAACCTAACCTAACCTAATTTTGTGGCGTCGGATTTCGTCGAAACAAAGTGAGCGCTAGTCGTCTCTCAGCTACAGCCTTGGATAATGTCTGATTCCAGTAAGCTTTTGGTTTGAATATTTTAGCGGGGTCATTGTTAAATTTTATGTATGGAATATAAAGATTAGCAGCTTCATTTATAATGTCCAAAAAAAAAAAAATATATATATATATATATATACGCGTCTTGGGGCGATTCAGGTAAATGTAACTCACTAAGCCTATTTTCTAAGTACGACCTGTAGTCATCCCACTCCGCTCGAATGAAATTTCTCCTTCGAACATGGCTGGCACTAGTTTTAAAACTTATTGAAATCCTTATAATTAGATGGTCGCTGCCTAGTGACTCCTTCATAACACTCCAGTTAAGAGCTAGATATAAATCAGATGATACAATCGATATATCTGGAGATGATTCCTGTAATACTCCATTCACGAGGCGAACCCTTGTATGACTGTGGTCATTAATAGTTACTAGATTAAAGTCCATAAGAGAGTCAAATATTTGGTTACTTCTTGCATCGGATTTGTGCGACCAGCTAGTGTGATTTCCATTGAAGTCTCCCATGATAATCGCCTTATGTTGCACTATTGAAAAAATTGAATCCCAATCGCGCTGATGAGTCACTACAGATGACGGGCAGTACACAGAAATAACGTTTTTAATTTGATCACAGTTGAACAGTTTTACATGAACAACTTGTATACCTGGGTTGGGGCTTTGTAGATGACACTGCTCTGATTTGATCGATTTGTGTGTGAGGATCGCGACTCCACCGTATCCATCCGACTTATCAACCCTATACACATTGTAGTTACTAATTCTAAAATCGCCGTCTGTATTTAACCATGTTTCACTTAACGCCGCTATGTGGATTTTCTCCTGAATAAGTATATTTTCGAACGACACTAACTTTGGTTTAATACTGTTTGCGTTCCACTGCAACAAGTTAAGTCGGCACTCTCTGACGTTACTAGCCATCTGGGGCGGTAACAAAAGCTTTTAAAATCGACGCATCAAATATATTTTGCATAAAAAAGGATAAAAGCCATTCCAATCCTGTTTGTACACCTCGTTTTATTTTTTCGGAAATCGTTAGATTCTTCATGAATATTATGTCTTTTAATTTCTTCATTAATGCAGTGAATTTAAGTTCATCTTTTTTATATTTATTTAATAGTTTTGACATTTGTAAATACGAATATTTTAAATGAATATACTATGAATTATATGTAATTACTAACACTAGAATTAAGTTTTTGAGAATTTTTGTACGCTACTAACAAATATGGACTAGTATCCGAAATAAATGATTATGATTATGATTATCAATTCCGTTGTCCTCGTCCGCTTTCGGAGAAATATCGGGGTCCCCAGTCTCCATGCTTGATAAACGATTCGATGAAGGATTCCTGATTTTATGGCGTTTTTGCCTATTCGGGGGCACTATTGGTACATGATTTTCAGCCGGTGTGTCAATATGCACTATTGCTTTTGTTGTGACCATCTTAGCAAATGATGGCTAGATGATTGGAGATGCCACTGAAGGATTTTCAGTGGTTGTCGTGTTCTCAACTGTCCTCAGCGTTAGAGGAAAGTCTGTCTGATTCATGGATGGTGGCGGCGCGGTAAGGACTGGTATATACTTCGTTAACGCTTGTTTATATGTACAGTTCCATTTGGCCATTATTTTCCTTATTTTCCTTTCCTTAACATAATGTGGACAAGTTTTGTCAAGAGCCATGTGATTTCCCGAGCAATTGCGACAGGTGTATACAGTCGTTTCACAATTCAAGTGGTTGTATCCACACTTGGGGCAAGTTGGTTTTTTAGAACATGTCTTCTTTGAATGACCGAATCTCCAACAGTTTGAACATTGCGACAACGGGAACAAATACGGTTCAACCTTGACTCGCAAGTCATGTATGTAGACGTAAGGTGGCAGTGAGGGACCTTTGAAGGCGACTCGTATTGTCTCACTGTCTTTCCATCCTGACTCCTCCTCTGTACTCTTTTTACTTAACCTTTTTACTGAAACTATTTCTATTTCGCTGATCATGTTTTCCATCATTTCTTTTTCTTGTAAACCCAAGTCCGCCTCCCTAATAGTACCATATGACAACCCGACCTCGTATGTTTTTTGGCATCGCCATCCCAACTCAGGCTGTTTAATAGCCGTACATATTAGCCGCTCAGCACTAATCTCATTCTCAAACTGAACAAGTACTTTATACGAATTAATGTACTTCACACGAATTATACCCGAAATATGGTGACTTTTTAGTAGATTTGCCAGCGCAAATTGTTTCGGCAGCATATCTTTACCGGTAATGCTTATCTCCGTCAGCTCCGTGCCTACTGGCAAATCCGAGTTATAATTGACACGCCGTTTTGATTTTTTGATGGTCCACTCCTCATCGGAGTCTCTGTTCCTTTTTGCTGAGTAAGCATCCTCCTCCATCCTATCCTTAGATTGTGTTAGGTCTTCCACTAAATTCGGTTCACCGCACTCATCACCCTCGCCTTCCGAATTATTTTGTATTGCGTCCACTGATTCACATCGTTCACCTAACCGAGAATTGTTCAATTCATCTGAGCCTCCATTCTGATCTGAACCTTCTGACATTGTTAATAAGGTTCATATCCACCCCTCGGCATAACAAGCCGGATCGCAGTATGTCTACCTGACGGGGTCCCTTTGTTTCCCATAAACTTATTGTTCCGAATTTCGATAGTCAGAAATTGATATCCATATAATTTATAGACATAAACATCAGTAGTCATAATCTTTGTTAAGTATAACGTTTTGTAGTTCTAACATTAATGACCCATAATATTAAGTATTATAATCACAAAAGTCAGAAATTGATGTCCATAACGATCAAAGGTCTATCGATAATTATTCATAAATATTCTAAGGCATATATTTCGACGTATTAATGATTGCTATTCATATCGTTTTAATGCCTAAAGCGAATTACGTCTAAGAGACCAAATCTATAACATCCAAAGTCATACAGATAATTACTCAGAAACGTTTCTAGACATACATTTGAAAGGGGTACTAGGTACTACTGCGCGAAGAGTATAAACCCAGTAACAGTCATAAGACTGTTTCGTAAAGAATACGTTTAAATAAGCATGTTTTATTAGAAACTTTTTCTCTGAAATTAAAAATGGCCAAGATATTGGACTTCTAAGGCAGGTCGGTGTAGGTACGACGACGAGCGAAGTCAGGAGGAGTGTTAGTTGTACCGTGACCCTAAGCGCGCGAGCCGAGCGAGCGAAGCGAGCGTGCCGCGGCAGCGGCCGGCGAAGCGCCAGAACCAATAATGACACAACATTCATCGAAATGTTGACAAGTACATATTATTCCTAACTTTCGGGTCAAATATTTCGGCCATTTTTGATTTTAGAGAAAAAAGTTTCAAAACAAAACATACTTATTTTAACGTATTCTGACCACTAAACAAAACAGTGAGCGGCATAAATATCTTTCAATCGCATCACTCTTTATTTTTGCCAAAGTACCCACATTCATTATAATTAATGGGTATGTGGGTATGTTATAAAGCAGTCTCGAAGAACGCGTTCAGTAACGTTTGGTAGTAAAAAAAAAATGTATTTCATTATTTTCTGGGAGTGTGTTTATGGGCTTTAACATTATAAAGAGTGACACCACCGTGAAATTGAATGATATGACTAACTAATCAGATGACTACCAATCATTATGACTTGCGAAAAAATACCTTACAATAATTATTACAAACTAGATTATTGCCTGTAACATTATGTAATTGCATACCACCGGGACATTGAACGTTATGGCTAACCAATTTTATGACTAACAATAATGATGACCTGCAAAAATCGGAACTCCAATGTATACTCGTATTGTTAAATTTTATGACTTTCGACAATATGACTAGAAAAAATTATGGTGGAAAACGTTATGGACTGAAAAAATGGGATCTTAAATTTTATGGGAAACAATAGAGACCCCTACCTGACTGATATAACTGATAAGCGCGCTCGATGCAAGTAAACAAAGTGATTAGCAACAATGCACACGTCTTAACCGAACAATAATCCCGGCAAAACTGAATTGGCGTCTTCCGCTGAATGAAAACTAACTGCTACTCTGTTACGTCCTAACCTTTTTATGCTTCCGTCCACTACATTTGGGAATTCTCGTCCTCTTTTCTGTAAGAATTGGCCGAAAGAGACGGGATGTAGTATGATTCCTGAATTCGGGGTCGCTTCTACTCTTTGGACATTCCGCAAAATGCCCTGAATCGTTGCGGTTGTAACTATTCCACCCAATGGGTGTAAAAGGAGACTCAGGGGTCTGAGTTTGTGTCTGGGTTGCGTGAGGCGCGTCGGTAACCAGGTGAGCCGGAGGCGATGGTTGCGTAGCATTTCGAGCCATAGATAGTTGGGCGGCAGGGAGCGGTGTGTCATTCATATCATCCTGCGAATTTTCAATCTGCTCGTACTGGACCAAGCTTACATTTTTTAATAATGGGTAATAGTTCCCATCTCCGGGGTCATCCAAGCCAGCATCCTCATCCATGAGGACGCTGGCATAGAACTACCCTCTTAAAACTAAAAATACTATTAGTATAGGGCAGTTTCAGATGATAATGTGGACACGCTCGACAAAAGCACCAAATTTTTTTCAGGTACTTGTTAGGTCCATAGCTTTAAGTTTTTGATAGGAACCAAATCCTCCGTCGCCATCTTTAATTTTATGGCGGCCATTTTGATTTTTAGTTAATTTATCAATATCCTGAGTTCTATTTAACGTGCAATGACAAACTTAGTGTCTAAATATACTTACATATTTGGGGTCAAGGAATTCAACTAGATAGTTTTTAGAGTCGAGTTCCCAAAGGATATCAAACGGAACACTGTTCTTGAGCTTCCGCTGTCCATCCGGCTGTCTGCGTATCAGCAATAGCTAGACTGTTCAAATTTTCACAGAAGTAGTGTTTCAGGAGTAGCTTTGGGATTCCCTTACTAACTGTATGGAAAAAGATTTTTTTGATTTCTGGGCGTTCTAGTAGTCAACAGCTCGCTTAGTTTATTATAGTTATTTTCACAGTGTGATGACATATGGGATTCTGGTTTGGGGTAAAGCAGCTGATAGACAGACTGTCTTTGTATTACAAAAAAAGGGCTATTCGCTCTATACAGGGTGGAAAGTTAAATCGGGGCAGTAAAGGCAGCTACTAGATCCCTTGCCGCCACGCAAAAATGTCATTGGGATTTCATTCCTAACTTTTTAAGTGATGACAATCTACATTCACAGATTTTTGAAAAAAAGTACAGTCAGCGAGAAAATCATCAATTTTGACGAATTTTTTTTTAATGCCATTCGATCCCATTTCTATTAAGTATAAAAATACTCTTTGGGACCGACTAAGGTTTGACTACTAGAACGCCCAGAAATCAAAGAAAACTTTTCCATACAGTTAGTATGGGAATCCCAAAGTGCAAGTAGTCCTTTAGTTTGACGATCATCAAATTGCATGGAGACGGAGATAACTTACAAACCTTAGTCGGTCCCAAAGAGTATTTTTATCCTTAATAGAAATGGGATCGAATGGCATTAAAAAAAAATCGTCAAAATTGATGATTTTCTCGCTGACTGTACTTTATTTTGCGTGGGGACTTGTTGATATGTATCGAAATACATAAACATTTATAATTAATTTAAGCACTTAGTTACTACTAGCGCCACCTTTGAGATTTTATGTGTAATCTGTTTTTCTTTTAAAAATAAACGTCAGTTCTCAGTAAAACCACAACGTGTATTTCATTATAGGTTATGTGCTCCAGCAGTAATAAATGTTTTAGTAGTTTTTTCGCGAGATATACTAGCCAGTGTGTGCAGAAAAGTGTACGTGAATAGTAAAAACACTATAAAATGACTTCGAACTACGTTGTGAGCGTTCCAAAACTGTAAGGGCGCGAGAACTATAGTGAGTGGGCCTTCGCCGCAGAGAATTTTTTGGTCCTGGAAGGAATGTCGGCATGTATTGAGCCAGTTAAGCCAGACAGGAAAGGGCCAGAAGCTGCAGATGATGCGAGGACTAAAGCGAAATTGATACTTACAATCGATTCGTCGCTTTACATACACATCAAAGGAGTTGAAACTACTCGTCAACTCTGGGAAAGGCTGAAAAATTTATTCGACGACTCAGGATTCACTAGACGAATCAGTTTGCTAAGAACGTTAATTTCGATTCGTTTAGAAAACAGCACTTCAATGATTTCATATGTGACGCAGATCATTGAAAATAGTCAGAAATTGAGTGGAACTGGCTTTCAAATAAACGACGAATGGGTTGGATCATTGCTGTTAGCCGGTTTAACTGAAAAATATTCGCCGATGATCATGGCCATTGAGCATTCTGGTATCCCGATTACAGCCGACGCCATTAAAACAAAGCTGTTAGATATGGAAGACCGCAGTGGTGACACCAGCGGAGTATTTGTGAGTTATAAAAAAGGCAGAGGTTACAACACTAGTGGCGGGAGCAGAGACAACAGATTTCATCCGTCAACGTCAAGTATGCATCAGTCAACAAAACCCAAAATAATAAAATGTTATCGATGCAAACAAAGTGGACATTATAAAAATCAGTGCCCGTATTCCGACAAAACCATATCGGATACAAAGAACTCCGAACGTAAACAAAGTAATGCATTCAGTGTTTCTGAACGGTAACTTCAGTAAATATGATTATTATATAGACTCGGGAGCAAGCGTTCATCTTTCTCCAAATAAACACTGGATGAAGAATATTTCATATGAACACAGTATCAAGGAGATTGTAGTGGCAAACAAAGAGAAGGTGGAGGTTACTTGTTCCGGCGATGTGCAGATTTCAACACGTACAGATGTTTGTGATTATGACATCGTAGTTGAAGACGTATTGTGCGTTCCCAGTCTAACGACGAACTTATTGTCGGTAAGCCAGCAGATCGCAAAGGGCAACAAGGTTGTATTTACTGAAGATGGTTGCCATATTCATAACCAGATGGGTCATGTTGTTGCTACGGCATGTTTGTTAAATGGAGTGTATAAGTTGAACACGATTGCGGCATCGTCGTCATTGTCAGCTGCTGTCATGGTATCAGGCGAGACATGGCACCGAAGGTTTGGTCATGTCAACAGTCAATATCTCAACAAGACGCAGGTTGCGGTTGAAGGATTTACGCTGGAAAAGAAGGTCGATATTTCGAAATCCTCATGCGTTGTTTGCTGTGAAGGGAAACAGAGTAGATTACCGTTTCCAGACAATGGCAACAGAAGTACAGAACTCTTACATACAGTGCATACGGATGTGTGTGGACCCATTGAAAATATATCAATAGGGGGATCAAGATATTTTATACTGTTTGTAGACGACTATAGTCGTATGACCTATATTTATTTTTTGAAACACAAGAGTGAAGCATTAGAGTCGTTCCGGAAGTATAAGGCTGAGGTAGAGAAACAGTTGGATAGAAAAATCAAGATAGTAAGAAGTGACCAAGGTACAGAATTTTGTAATAGGGAATTTGATGACTTTCTAAGCAGAGAAGGAATAGTCCATCAGAAAAGTAATCCTTATTCAGCAGAACAGAACGGATTAGTTGAACGCTTTAATCGCACGGTCATGGAAAAGGCAAGATGCCTCTTATTCGATGCAGGACTGAACAAGGCATTTTGGGCTGAGGCGGCTAATACATCTGTGTACTTGCATAATAGGACTGTGGCATCTTCTTTGAATGGCAAGACACCCTTTGAATTGTGGACAGGGAAGAAGCCAGATGTTGGTCATTTGAGAATCTTTGGTTGGTTAGTACAGTCATGGCACATGTACCAAAACAGAAACGACTCAAGCTGGACAAGAAGTCGGAGAAATGTGTTCTCGTTGGATACCCGGATGGGATAAAAGGGTACAGAATATACATTCCTAGGACTAGAAGTATTATGACCAGTCGGGATGTGGTTATTATCGAGAACCTGACACCTAAGAAAGAGGTGATGGATGTCCAAGTTAAATCCCAGGAGAATACTGCAAAGGAGATATTGCAATTGGTGGAAGAAAAAAAGGAAGAGATAATACCACTTGTTCAAGAGGAAAAGCTGGAAGAACAAAGCTGTCCTGAAGAAAACGGCCAATCTTCTAGTGTAGAAGAGTTTGCTGATGCATCTGATGAAGTCAATAGTATTCCTGGTGGTGAACAGGATATTGAAACCAAGAGGCTACGGGAACCAGTGAGGGAGCGACGTAAGCCAGAGAGATATGGCTTTACTAATGCATGTGTGGCTGAACACTTCGAGGATACAGGTGAGCTTACCATGGAAGAAGCTCTGAGTGGACCTGAGAGGACGCAGTGGTTAGAGGCAATACAGGATGAGTTGCAGTGCTTTAAAGATAATGAAGCATGGGACCTGGTTGATGTCCCTAAAGACAGTACAATTGTGCAGTGCAAGTGGGTGCTTCGTAAGAAATATGACACTGATAATGAAGTGCGTTATCGTGCTAGACTAGTGGCAAAAGGTTTTACTCAAAAACATGGTGTAGATTATGTAGAAACATTCTCGCCGATAGTTAGGCATACCACTCTTAGATTGTTGTTTGCACTATCAGTTCAGCTAGAACTAAATGTAACTCACCTTGATGTTAAAACTGCTTTCTTGAACGGAGACTTGGAAGAAACTATATATATGTATAAACCAGATTTTTTTAAGCCCTCTGACAGTACAAATAAAGTCTTGAAATTAAACAAGGCTATTTATGGCCTTAAACAGGCTTCGAGAGGTTGGAACATAAAGGTTGACAATTGTTTATTGAGCATTGGTTATAAAAAATCTCAGTTAGAGCCATGTTTATATACAAAATTTGAGAATAATTGCAAAACTATTGTGACCTTATATGTTGATGATGTTTTCATTTTTTCCAATGATGTGTTGGAGACTAAAAATCTTGAAAATATCTTATCAAGTCAGTTCAAAATTAAGAATTTAGGCCAGGTTAAACAGTGCCTAGGCATGAATGTTAAATTCGACAAGCAAGAAGGCTCAGTTTCTTTAAGTCAAGAGAGCTATATTGATAAATTGTTAGATAAATTTAACATGACTGAATGTAAGACTGCAAATACCCCTATAGAAAGTAAATTGACTGTAAATACAACTTCTGTGATAGATGATCAGGCGCCTTACCAGCAACTAATAGGCAGTTTAATGTATTTATCTGTTCTGACCCGACCTGATATAACTTTTTCAGTAGGTTTTTTGAGTCAATTCAATAACTGTCATACTGCTGAGCATTGGGCTTATGCCAAAAGAGTTTTAAAATATCTAAAAAAGACCAAATCCCTCGGCATAAAATATGTTCAAAGTGGTAACCCTGAAATTACAGGCTATGTGGATGCCGATTGGGCAAATAATGTTGTAGATAGAAAATCTTACACAGGATTTTGTTTCTTATTGTCCAATGGTGTCATTGCATGGGAAAGTAAGAAACAGAAAACTACTGCGCTTTCAAGTACTGAAGCGGAGTATATGAGTATTTCAGAGGCTTGCAAAGAAGCGGTGTACTTAAGAAACTTGCAATTTGAGATCACAAATGAAATGTTACATTTAATTACACTTAGTTACTACTAGCGCCACCTATGAGGTTTTATGTGTAATCTGTTTTTCTTTTAAAAATAAACATCAGTTCTCAGTAAAACCACAACGTGTATTTCATTATAGGACTACTGCCCGTTCCCTCTCATACATGAGAGGAGGCCTGTGCCCGGCAGTGAGACGTATATAGGCTGATGATGTGATGATGTGTGTACTTTTTTTCAAAAATCTGTGAATGTAGATTGTCATCACTTAAAAAGTTAGGAATGAAATCCCAATGACATTTTTGCGTGGCAGCAAGGGATCTAGTAGCTGCCCTTACTGCCCCGTTTTAACTTTCCACCCTGTATACTTATTGAGTTCACGAGAATCCTTAAGAGACCGTTTTAAGGAAATTAATATTATTTATTTATTTATTTATAATAACAATACTTCTATCATTACAGTCTCCCAATGCGATAGCGTTGAATTATTGATACAATAAATAGGGTACATACTACATCATTCTAAGTTTTGAAATAACATAACACATACAAAGTAACTTTAATGAATTCATTCAGAGAGCAGTGGAATACATCAACCCGCGTTGCAACTTGATTGAGCGTGTGCAGAGCCCTTGTCCAGGGCGCCGCGCGCAGCAGACCGGTGCGCGCGCGCGGCACGGCCAGCAGCGGCGGCCGGCGCCGGCGCCACACGTACCGCACGGGCGCATTCAGGCCCACTGTAGCCAGTACCCCAGAGTTACTAACCTTACCGCGTAAAAGTTTGAACATGTAGGACACCAGAGTCAACTCCCTCCTAACCTCTAACTGATTGTACCCTACCAGACCCAACACGAATAACGTAGGGTACATTAATGGGTAAAATGGGTACACACCATAACATTTTAAATATAAAAACCTTACAAATTTATTTTGTATCCTTTCCAACATAAATTGGTACTTAGCTTCGTGCGGGCTCCAGACACTAGAGTTGACCTCCAAGTGGCTTTTTACGAGAGCTTCATACATTGCACGGATAGCGCTTATGTTGGAAAATCCATGTGCCTGACGCAAGACAAACCCTAAGTTTCTGTATGCTTTTTTACAAGTCTTAACAATGTGATCTCTGAACGAAAGGTCAGCTGTGAAATGCACGCCCAAATCGCGCACCTCCGTGACACGCTCAATCGGTGTCCCTTCTACCTTGTATCGATGCTGTATCGGATTGTGAGATCGGCTAAAGGATAGCGAGGAGCATTTGGACACATTAAAGTGAAGCCGGTTGCCTATACTCCACTGTACGACCCGATCAATATCACGCTGCAATGCAAGACAGTCCGATACCTCTTCAATTACCCGCACCAGCTTAAGGTCGTCGGCAAACAACAAACATTCCGAGTTTCTAACCACATCAGGGAGATCATTAATCATCAGCAAAAACGTCAAAGGACCCAAATTACTGCCTTGACTGACCCCAGATCGAGTATAGTAGGGCTTCGTCTTGTAACTACCGCAGTCCACGTACTGCCGCCTATCTCGCATATAGCTGGCAAAAAATGCCAGCGTATGCGGTGTACACCCCGCGTCGGCCAGCTTCTTCAGTAAGATGTCATTATCTACCATGTCAAACGCTTTTTTAAAATCGAAGTAAGTGACATCCACCTGGCCGCCTGCGTCCACTGCAGGTGTCACCTGGGACATAAGGCATAGCAGGTTCCCCGTTGTACTACGTCCTGCCCGGAAACCATGCTGAGCGTCAGATAACTGGCAATCGACCTGCTCCTGTAGTGATCGGTGTATGGCCGATTCGAACACTTTGGCGGGTGCACACAAAACAGCCACTGGCCTATAATGATGGGGTTTCGGTCCCCCACTACCCTTTGGTACAGGCACTACACGCGACAATTTCCATTGATCCGGAAATGTTGCCAATCTTAAGGACACTTTAAATAAATGACAGAGGGGTCCAGCTAGAACCGAACTGCAATCCTTCAAGATAAAGGGAGGGATGCCGTCCGGCCCCGCGGAACGTTTGGGAGGAAGCCTCTGCAGCGCGCGCAGCACCTCGGCGACCTCCAATTCGTGAATGCGGACATATGCACTGTTGGCGGCCGCCGTTGTGCTAGCTGTATCAGAGTCCAGTACAGCGGGCTCAGAGCTGTAAACAGAGTAAAAAAATTTCGCAAACTCTTCCGCTGATTCCTGCGGTGATAAAACTCGTCCGTCCTCTATTAATTTACAGCAGTTGCTACTTTTCCTTTTATTTTTTATAAATCTCCAAAATGATTTTGGGTCTGTTGCCATATTATATTGCATTTGAGCTTGATACTGGTCATGAGCACTAGAAATAACCGATTTTAATTCCATTCGACATTGTGAAAAATTACTATAGTCTTGATCATATCCACTCTTTTTGTATTGCTTATGTAATGAATGCTTCAGTTTAATTTTTTGTATAATCTCAGCGGTGTACCATTCCGGATACGAGTACTTAGATGTTACCGGCTTCTTTTTTGTAGGCACACAGGTGTCTAATACTGCGTTAAATTTATTGTAAAAACTAATTATAACTTCGGAAATATCGTTGATTAGATATAGATCGGTCCAGTCTATGTTTGCTAATGACTTGTACAAAAGGTCGAAGTTTGCTTTAGCGAAATTCCAATCCTTGTACAACGGTAAACTTTGCTAAAAACAATAGTCATGATTAGTTAATGAGACGGGCGCGTGGGTCCCAGGGCCGGGCGCGAACGCGAGCGCCGCGCCGGCGCCGACGCGCACAGCGAGCGGCGGGTGGTACGGGTCCACGGGCTGCACTCCCTCGTCCGCCGCGCGCGCCGTTACCAGCGAGTCTACTCCTGCGCCACTCAATATTAAATCAAGTTGTCTTCCGTTACAATTAGGTACTCCATTGTTCTGAATGAATCCACAATAAGTTACAAAATACTCATAGTATAAACGCACACTATCAGTACTAGAGAATAGATTAAAGTCACCGAATACAATTAATTTACCATTATATTTGACAGAAAATCCTTCTATTAAATTAAACATAGTCATGTATTCATCCTCCTTTGCCTGTGGCGGAATATACAAAAAAAAACAAGCAAATAAAAACTTATTATTCAAATGTACCGTGGCACCTACAAGTTCGAACTGATAGTCATTCAAATTGACGTCACCGCATTTCACTTGACGTAGCTCGAACCGCGGTGTGGCCACTAAAAGCGCGCCTCCTTGTTTGCGGCCATCCGTTCTATCGCATCGTAAGACTGTGAATCCTGGCGGTACTAGTTCAGCATCCTGGATAGAAGCATTGCAACCGGTTTCTGTTATTGCAAATAAATCGGATGATGAAGACAGTAGTAACGCCATAAATTTCGTAGTTTTGGTCCTGAGACCCCTCACATTTTGATATAAAACGTCTGTAGGTCTACCCTTTTTCAGGTTTACTTTTGGACAATCTCCGAAACCAAATCCACTCACTGAATTCTGCGTCTCGCGGCCACACGCTCACTTGACTAATAGTATCATAAGATGACTCCGGAACTCCGACTATGAAAGATGCGTAACCTCTTTCTGCTTTATGTTTGATCTTCTCGACGACAACACTCACGCTAGCACCGCAAACAGATCGTACGTGGGACTCCACTTGCTCTGCCGTAGTGTCCGAAATCAAACGCCAAACATGTAGATGCTTCTTTTTCTCCATAGCCTGTAATACTAAGCCTGTACTCTCACCTTTCATAACATTCTTAACTTTCTGCTTTCGCTTTCTACTTAGTGGTTTTTCCCAGTTATTATCACGATCGGATCGCTCAATTTCCAATGGAGTATCCGATGCAGTATCCAATGCAGTATCAACCTTGTTTCCGGCTAAGCCCTTCATAGGCGGCGCGATCGAGGTTTTCGTGGCCCCAATCTTATCGGGTATTAGCGCAGCACGTTTTGTATGTTTTGCTTGGCCGTTATTATTTTTTGTGATACTGGAATAAGTATGACCATTTGATGATGAGGATGACTTCGGTGTCACCTGCTGCATGCCATGTCCGTGAAGTTAGCGTAACAAGTTCCAGCAGATCAAGTTTTTGTTGGAGTTCTATTCGCATCCAACATAGTTCTATAGTTCCTGATACTTTTTAGGAATAGTTCTGGCCGCACACCAAAAAAAATTGGTACTATGGTTTTCAACCCTATGATATGCTAACTTCGCGTAGCATATCACTTTCTTCTGAATGGGCTAATAATTAGTATTCTGTATTTATACAAGGTTCACAATAGTTCCTGATACTTCTTATACATAGTTCTAGCAAAAAAAAAAATTTTTTTCTTTAATTAATTTACCCAATGATATGCTAACTTCGCATGTGATATGCTGATAGTTTTTGAAGAGTTCTAGGCGTATTTAAGGTCTCGATTAATAGCTCTAGCCCTGTAGAGTACAGAACTCCGGAGTTACAACCTAAAGTGTCACAGCTAACCTTTTTTTTTTGATTTTGTCATTGTACTATAAGATCATGAACTATTTTCAAATGACCGTAGCTCGTTTGCAGACAAAAAATATAGCTATACCATTACAGAATAACGAATTCAACATCCTCTAGCCTGTTACAATCGTTATTTAGCTAAGAAAATAAATTGTATCTTTGTAGAGTTCAAACAGATGATATGCTAACTTCACATGTGATATCTTTGGATGAGTTCTAGGCTTGTTTTTGACTTTAAATGACATGTCTAGCTGTGTTGAAAATAGAACTCTAGAGTTCCAGGCTCTACTGTCATCCTAAAATTATTAAAAAAAAATGCCGATTTTGACTATTTAGGGCTATAGAGTATAATGATATTTTCGAGCGTTCCTTGCTTGCCCGCGGGATTAAAATGGTAAAGCTTTATTGATGTACGATAGAGAACACTACATCGCTAGACTGTTACTATTTTTATTCAAGCAGAAAATAATTATCATTTTGTTAAACTCATACATATGATACGTTAACTTCACATGTGACATGCAGATAGTTTTTGAGGAGTTCGAGGTCTATATTGATATTGTGTTGACAGCTCTATTACTACCTAATAGAAAATATAGGAGTTCTGGCCTCTACAATGACTGTAAAGGCAGAAAAAAATATGGTTACAAAGAAGAGTTCGTCATTTTGAGTTTTCTTAACAAACAGGTGTGATATGCTGATATTTTGGGAAGAGTTCTAGTTCTATGTCGGCATTATTTTGATAGCTAAATTAACGATCTTTCAAAATAAAAGAGTTCCGGGCTCTACGACATCAGTGCAGGTAGAAAAAGGGTACCTAGTAAGCTTCCACCCGAAATTGAAGTAAGTCTCCAATCAGGTGTGCTATGCTGATATTTTTCGAGCAGTTCCAGGTCTCAATCAAGACTTATCTTATAGCTCTGATAATGGTCTGTACAGAACTCAGGAGTTGTCGGCTATATGGAGTATAATAGCGTACAAGTAATTTTTTTACTAAGTATAGGTTGAAATTTTGAGTTTAATAACAATCAGGTGTGATATGCTGATATTTTAAGAAGAGTTCTAGGTCTATGTTAGTATTATTTTGTTTGCTCTATTAATGCCCCTTTTAAAACAAAAGAGTTCCGGGCTCTACGAAATCAGTGCAGGAAGAAAAAGGGTATCTAGTAAGCTTCCATTCGAAATTGAGGTAAGTCTCCAATCAGGTGTGCTATGCTGATATTTTTCGAGCAGTTCCAGGTCTCAATCAAGACTTATCTTATAGCTCTGATAATAGTCTGTACAGAACTTAGGAAATCTTGGCTATATGGAGCATTGTAGCGTACAAGTAATTTTTTTACTAAGTATAGGTCGAAAATTTGAAATTTATAACGATCAGGTGTGATATGCTGATATTTTTAGAAGAGTTCTAGGTCTATGTTAGAATTATTTTGATAGCTCTATTAATGCCCCTTTTAAAACAAAAGAGTTCCGGGCTCTACGAAATCAGTGCAGGAAGAAAAAGGGTACCTAGTAAGCTTCCACCCGAAATTGAAGTAAGTCTCCAATCAGGTGTGCTATGCTGATATTTTTCGAGCAGTTCCAGGTCTCAATCAAGACTTATCTTATAGCTCTGATAATGGTCTGTACAGAACTCAGGAGTTGTCGGCTATATGGGGTATAATAGCGTACAAGTAATTTTTTTACTAAGTATAGGTCGAAAATTTGAAATTTATAACAATCAGGTGTGATATGCTGATATTTTAAGAAGAGTTCTAGGTCTATGTTAGTATTATTTTGATAGCTCTATTAATGCTCCATTAATGAATGTTTGAACATTCCATGTATTGGAGACTAAAAATATTCATCTCACAGCCACTACACTTCGATGCCATTATAGTTTAAGTATAATAATTATATTATTAATACACAAAGATAATAATAAACACGTCCGTCTCGCACGAAACCGCGGGTAGTTTTTATGACTGTAGCATCTCTATATATATATGAGAATATTATTTATGTAATTAAAAACCGATTCTTTTACAAAAAATTCGGATATTAATAAGCTCAATACTAGGAACAAAAATAAAATTGCAATTAAGAAGTTTCGTATCCGTAAAGTACATAGGTCATTTTTGGGTCAATGTATCCATTTCTTCAACAAGTTACCTGACGACGTTTTAACATTACCCCTCCCAGCTCTTAAAAAAGACATTGATGTCAAAAGCTTATTATAGAGTTGAAGACTTGATGGTTAAGAAGGCATGGCCAAGACCGGAATCAAAATAGCCCTAATCTGTCGTATTGTTTGACTTTTGTTTAATTTTAAGGTATTTGACTGGTTATCCTGCGGAACTACACTGGTGACTAAGATTATTTTGTTAAAAATTGCTTACTGTTAAGTTTGTTCCGGCGTTTCCTCTTGACAATGGTCTTATATTAGGAAACGCTAGTAGAGTCAGACCTGTCAAAGTGCCATTGCGGCCCACTTGCAAAATAAAGTTCATTTATTTCATTTATTTATTTCCTAGGAATGGGCAGTGTCACGCAACTAGGAACAAAAAGAATAATGACATCCATTTGCTCAAATTTAGCTCAAATCTGACAAGTGTCAGAACAAGTGACAGGTTTTCTATCTGTGCTTCTACCATGGCGTACCAATGCTATCTCTTACTTCCGTTCTTTCTCTTTCTGTCGTTCTGTCATTGTGGCATTTGGATGGTTACCATGGATAATGTAACTTCATGAGAAAACATGTGTGTAAAACAACAAATGCTTTTTCACTTCTCATGCTCAAAAAGTGCATCATATTAGACTTGGCAAGCGGGGCTAAAGTAGTACATTTAGCCCCTAGGGAAAATATGTATACATATTTATGATTTATAAAACATTTTAATTTGACCACTCACAACAGTTCAATATTACATCCACCAATCACAACTCTTTAAAAATACATTAGTATTTGCTATCTACGAACCAGAATACAGCTAGACATTAAAATCGACCAATCAGGAAACAGAATTCAATTCAAACATTGGGTGTTTTTCAAGCGTGGTTAACTGCATACATGAGTCATGTATGCAGTTAACCACTCTTGAACGTTTGGATGGAGCTATAGTCGGTCAGAGGCGTTTATTTTTGTAATTATTGTAAATTAGGGAATGAAAAACTAATGTTTGAATTGAATTCTGTTTCCTGATTCTGTCGATTTTAATGTCTAACTGTATTCTGGTTAGTAGACAGCAAATAAGAATGTTATTTTAAAGAGTTGTGATTGGTGGATGTAATAAAAAATAAAAAAATAAAAATAAAAATAAAAATCGTTTATTTCAGACCATTGATCCATATTTTGTTAGTACAGAGGACCTTAAGAACTATGTTAGGAATATAATAAGCTAAGGCATACAAAAACAACTTACAAAGATAAAATAAAAACAAAAAGTAATAAATAGAAAATGAAAAAAAAAAGAAAAAGCATATGGAGGTTGAGGATAGCCCTTCGCAGTGCCAAGCAAGTTTCTCTACTTGGCCCTGCCAATTACCACCTCCACCCAATACCTTGTGAGCGGACAGTCGAGGCGCTCAGCCAACACCCTTAGAAGGCAGTTGTTGCTGCCGCGCACCCGCCTAAGCAGTGACCCAACTCTTTTTCGCCTAATGGCAAAAAAGTCATCCGCTCTCGCCTCCGCGAACATTCCGGATGCACTGCAATGCCTCGGCAGCCTCAACAGCATTCTAAGGATGTTGTTGTACTGAACGCGCAATGCGTTATATGCCTTTTGTGTAAAGCTCACCCACAGACCGCACGTGTAGAACGTCTGACAGTAGGCTTTGAAAAGCGTCAATTTGACTTCGTTACTACAACGTGCAAATCTGCGGGCAAGCATATTGCCTCTTACTGCCATCGCTCTTCTCTCTCGCTCTAGGTCAAGGTCATCGCTCAGGTCAGCCGTAAGCATATGACCCAGATATTTCACCTTATCTACTACTTTTAAGGGTACTCCATTCAGCATGATCTCGGGAACAGTTTTAATGTTGTACTTGCGTGCCTTGAACACGACAAGCTCACTTTTTACCGCGTTATATCTGAGACCATGCTGTTCAGCGTACCCCTCACACATCTTCAAAAGCTGCCTTATTGAGTTAATTGATGGCCCCAGCAGCACCATGTCGTCCGCGTAGCTTATATTGTTGAAGCTTACATCACCTAGATGGCAACCCACACGCGTGCTGCTGAGCCCATCAATCAACTCATTTACATATAGGTTAAACAGGATAGGCGATGATAGCCCCCCCTGTCTAACCCCACACTGGAGCCTATACTCGTCCGACTCTTCACCCGCCCATCTCACACGATTGACCTGGTTGTCGTACCAATATTTGAGCAAAGCAACATACTCCGCTGGTAGACCCGTTTTTGCCAATTTGTCCCACAGTATATCATAGACGACCAGGTCAAACGCTTTTGATAAGTCCAGAAAACACCCATAAATGGGTGTGTTTCTGTCCTTATAGTACCGGACAGCTTGCTTAAGGCACAAGATTGCATTTTCCGTTGACAGCCCCGGCCTAAAGCCAAATTGTGCGTCATTCAACTTGATATGCTTGCAAAGTTGTGCATTAATCAAGCCGTCCAGTACTTTCGCGAAAACAGTCGCCAGGGAGATGGGTCTGTAATTCGCAGAGTCAGACAGGTCTCCCGTCTTATTTTTGACTAGCGGTATGACAACCGTCCTAGTCAGCTGCTCGGGTAGGTATCCGTGCCGCATACACAACGTAAAAAACATTGCCAGTGTGCGTGAGAGATGAACTCCGGCGTATTTAAGGTGCTCGATGCTGAGGCCGTCATGTCCTGGCGATTTTCCCCTATGCATGCTTTTAATTTGGCTATTTACCTCTTTGGCAGCAAACTTTACTGTACTCACCCCCATGACAGTCCCAGCATCGCGCGCCCCCGTCAAAGTAGTGTTACGGAGCGGACACACAGTGAACAAGCTCTTAAAAAGGTTGGCAATGCCCTTTGCGTCGTTCACCCCACCCACGCTCACAGGGACACCCGTTCGAACGTCCTGCTTCTTTGTGTTCTTCCAGAAGGCTTTGAAGTCTTTATCTGCCCGGGTAGAGGCAAGTATGTCACTCTTTATTTGCTCTTGCCTGTCCTGGCACCATTTTATCTTTGACTTAAAAAGCCTTCTGGTTTCACACATTTCCTCAAAAAGTGGCCCCTGACGCGGTTTGTTTGCCGACACCCAAACCAGAAATTTCACTCGAGCCTCCCTATGAGCGTCGGCTACGTACTTGTTCCACCCCGCCAAACGTCCGCCCCTCCTGCACTTTCCCCCTCCTGATCTACTTGACCCGCGCGCCGCCCCCGTCAGTGAGGAGATTATGTAACGGTACATGTCATTCAAAATTACGTGGTGTTTATGATCGTCACACAGCCTATCCGCACATGACGTTAACTCGGCTGGGAAGTCAAGCAGTTTCAGTTTCTCATTACATAGCTCATG
Source organism: Epinotia demarniana (assembly GCA_945867215.1). NCBI lineage: Eukaryota > Metazoa > Arthropoda > Insecta > Lepidoptera > Tortricidae > Epinotia > Epinotia demarniana. Next base: position 49,191 of record OX244274.1, read on the forward strand.
ATATTGCTCAATTTGGGCGGAATTCCTGTCACCCCATATCACACCCTCGTGCAGCGGCTTCGCGGGACTGAAGTGACATTGAGTGTTGTCCATCTCACAAGTAATTATGAGCGGCAGGTGGTCGGACCAATTAATTAATTAATAATTACATGACATAAGCTATGAAGATTGAGCGGGATAGACTACGCCGCTATTAGACGGTCAGAGGCGTTTATTCGTCTTGTGAATATTTTGTATCTGTGTCAAAACAGTTTATTAAAAAGAATGGCGCCAAATTGAACAATCTTTTCGCCTTGGTAGAATTGTTGATTGTGGATGGATAATCTTTGTTTTTACTATTTTCTCGCAGTCGAAGTGAAAAGTAGAGTGTATAACTCTGGTCTAAAAGCCATATTACCCCTCGAACTATTTCCCCTCACTTCGTTCGGGAAAATATCCATCTCGTGGTAATATGGCTTACTTTAGACCCTTGTCATACAATCTACTATTGACGAATAAATTAAAAACACGTACTTAATTATTTTCAAATGTACCTATAAACATCGGGGGCGCTTTGTTTCACCTATTTTTTTAAGTCCTATTATTGGAAGTCCGAAAATGTTCGTCATAAATTTTTACGCCATAATAATCGTTAGTCCTAATAATTCTTGATCCTAACGATCGTAAGTCATAACCATTCGAAGTCATAATGACAGTAATCATAAGTTTCACAGGTCCTAATTTTTATTTTCCTAATTTTTTTCGTCATAACACTCACTTGGCCGTTTTAATTCAATTCATAATGACACTAGTCCTACATTTTTTAATCCTAAATTTGTTTTTCATAATATTTCTCATCATAAATGTTACTTGGCGTTATCGAAGTAAATAAACGTGTGGTTTTTTATCGCTAGGTACAAGACGAGGTCACAAGACTCTAGCTAGACGTCTCTACATTGACACATCGACTCTACATTGACTCTACATCGACTCTCCATATAGACTCTACATGGACTCTACATATCGACTCTACATCGACTCTACATTAACTCTATATCGACTCTACATATAGACTCTACATAGACTCTACATTGACTCTACATATTCGCTCTACATCGACTCTACAGACTCTAGCCGCCTGTCTGTGCGGACGTAGCCTAAGGCAGGTCCGTGTAGGTACGACGACGAGCGAAGCGAGGAGGAGTGTTAGTTGTACTGCGACCCTACGCGCGCGAGGATGGAGCTAGATCTTGGAGGTCTGATTTTCATCTGTGGTCTGGCAGACTGTAGTGACCCGTCCGTTATTATCAATCTTGGTGGCTGTTGTGCTCCTTTGGATTGGGTTCTATAGCAGCCTTCGAGATGTTTACGTCCGGTTTTCTTTTTCCCTCGAATCGTAGAAAATCTTCTTCGTATAGCTCATGTACCTCTGCCGGATTATCCACGTACCACCATGTATACTGGCCCATGTCGAAAATCATACGTGCCTCTTTAAGGAATCCTGCCCCCAGCAAAGTGCGATTGTCTCGGGATTCTGGAAGAATGACGAAGGTGGTTGGGATGGTCCGTCCACAGAGAGTCACCCCGACTACTACCTTAAGCACATCTTGTCTTTTTGGGAAACCGTCTGCTAATGTCAGCTGTACGGACTCCGTTCGGAATTCATATCCCGCTTCCTTTAACTGGCAGTACAGCTGGTACGACGCTACGCTCGACTTGGCACATGTATCAATGTACGCATATCCGTGTATATTTTTAATTGATATGCATACTACCGGTCTGGAGCTGGCAACTTCCTGGTAGTTGACGCTGCAGAAACTCACGTCCTCTTCCTTAAGTGGCTGGCGTGGATGTTTGGTGCACGTAGGGCAATTGGTGCGTACCACCCCGGGTGTTCCACAGCCGTAGCATGAGAATCGCGGTGCTGATGGTAGGGGTTTTTGCGTTTGTGCTACTAGACTAGTCGGCTTGGTCGGTGCCGTTGCTTTGCCCTCCTCAGCCTTCTTCTTTCGGCAAACGTCAGCTGTGTGGCCCGGATTCTTGCAGTGGCTGCAGCGAACTCGGTGGTGTGAATTCTTGACAGCTTGTGGCTTGACTTCAAACAGCTCTTCGGCACTCTGGGCAGCCTTAAGGAGAGCATCGAAGGTCCTAACGGACTCCCTGGCGATCTTCTCCTTCATCCTCTTGCTCAAGGTTGCATACACCATGTCTAGTTGATGGCATTCAGGATGGGTTGGTGGCGGCAACTGCGCGATCAGGTCCCTTTTTGCAGCCACGAATGTCTCCGTCAGCTCATTCTCCCTTTGGTGTGTCCCCATAAGCTCTAGGTAGATAGAGGGAGCTGGTTTCTTAGGCGCGAACGCCCTCTGGAGTCGATCCTTAAAGTCGTCCCAAGTAGTAACGGTATTGGAAATGCCGTTCCACCATATCGCAGCATCGTCCTTCAGCACGAGTGGTAAGCTTTCTAGCGCGTCGTCGTCGTTCATCTTCTCCACGCGTTTGAAACATGACGCTGCTGTCAAAAATGTTTTTACTAGGGTAGCATCTCTTTCCCCATTGTACGAGAAGTTAGCTAATGCGAACGATGTAGACCGCGCCGGTTCCGTAGCAGGTGTTGGAGGATGTGGAGAGCGCGTCCCCGCAATAGCCCCAAGCAGTTGCTGAAACTGAGCTTCCGACATGTTGACCGCCATCTTATTCTTCTGTACCACTCTTCTAGGTTTTATTTTCGTCGATGTTACGCGTCCAGACTTCGTTACGACGTATTGTGTCTTCGTAGTGCCCGCGTTGGACGCCAGTTTGTAATGTTGGCGGGATCGTGGAGGCGTACAGACAGCAAAACACGAAGAGTAGAGAAGTAGGTAACTTTTATTAAGGCGAAGATTTACAAACTTTTTAAATTAGATCAAAAAAAGGCAACACTTATTTATCTACGTACGAGCGTCAACCCACGAAAGCAGGAGTGAACACTCGAAGCGTAAATAATACCGCGGGTCTTGTGGCAAAAGTCTTCAGACGTCCCACAAGTGGAAGCGTACAGAGAGCAGTGAGCAAATAGACCGTGAGCCTTGAAGTAAACAAGATTAATTGACAAAACTTTATAAAAGGTCTTATACATTCTACGTTGAACAAACGCTTGCGCGATCTAACTGACAGGCAGCGCCATCTAGTGAGCAATTGGGTAGGCTGCCTTTAGCTTGGAGTTGTAGCTGTGATTACAAAACAATTTTTTGGGTATTTATGTTAAATACTGAATCGAAAAGCATGGAAAAAAAATCTTAGGAAACTAGCCTATAGCAATGTCCAGGCCACAAATTTGACTTGACATTCGTGGAGATATTTTGGTATTTCAACATTATCATGAACATAAAGTAGCTTTTATTCCAGAGGACAGATTCTCATTAATCATGACTGTAAATTTAATAACAGAAATACGTACATACATACACACATTCACGCCTTTATTCCCAAAAGGGGCAGGCAGAGCACATGAACTTTATGTTCCAGCGCCACTTTTAGCATAAATGTGGGTATAAAAGATCGACTAAATGTGATATTGTAGTGATAGGTTGCCAGCCCATCACCCACAACACACTTCAACCCTGCTCTCTTAATCGACTTTTACGACACACACGGGAAGAAAGAGGGTGGTGAAATTCTAACCCGCCACCACACGGGCATAAAAATAATAGTAAATAAAAATTAATTTACCATAATGGGTTATGACGAAGGGTTATTCGTAGGGGAAGTTAGTAGTAGTAGGTTAGTAGGCGGCGTAGCAATTCAACAATTATTGGAAAATTACTTTAACTGCGCGGGCGAAGCCGCGGGCAAAAGCTAGTCTAAATATATAAAAGAAGAAGTCCTGATCTACCATCAACGCACATTCGAAACTACTGGAACTAGAGACTTCAAATTTGGTCCAGAGCTTACTTTTATGACGTATGCAAGGGATAAGACGGGATTTTTGGAAATTACACCTCTATGAGGATTAAATGGGGGTGCAAAGTTGTATGGGGGAATAATTATTTTTATAACTAGAGACTTGAAATTTTGTAGAAAGATTACTTATTAAGATACAAAAATAATGATTTCAGCGTTTTAGAAAATTCCACCCCTAAGGAGGTTAAATAGGGGTGCAATGTTTGTATGGGGGAAACATTAATTTTTGAACTATGAACTAGAAACTTTGTAGAAAGATTAATCATTAGAATACAAAAAAAGGATTTCTGCGTTTAAGAAAATTCCACCCCTAAGGGGGTTAAATAGAGGTGCAATATTTGTATGTGGGAAACATTATTTTTTAAACTAGAGTTTTGTAACTTTAGGTTATTTTTATATTGTGGGCTAGGGACAAGAAGGGATTTTTGGAAATACCTCCCCTATGGGGGTCAAATGGGGGTGCAAAGTTTGTATGGGAGAATCTTTTTTTTTGAGCTAGAGACTTCAAACTTTGTGAAAAGATTACTAATTAGAATACAAAAAAAGCAATTTCTGCGCTTAAGAAAATTCCGCCCTTAGGAGGGTTAAATGGGGGTGCAAAGTTTGTAAGGGGGAATAATTATTTTTTTAACTAGAGACTTGAAACTTTGTAGAAAGATTACTTATTAAGATACAAAAATAATAATTTCAGCGTTTTAGGAAATTCCACCCCTAAGGAGGTTAAATAGGGGTGCAATGTTTGTATGGGGGAAACATTAATTTTTGAACTATGAACTTGAAACTTTGTAGAAAGATTACTCATTAGAATACAAAAATATTGATTTCTGCGTTTAAGAAAATTCTACCCCTAAGGGGGTTAAATAGGGGAGAAGGGATTTAAAAAAAAAAAAAAAAATGCATTTATTTCGGACAGTTAAAAAATCCATATCTTGTTAGTAACAATTTGGTACTTAAATAAATATATTAGTTCTATGCCTACAACTTAAATGATGAGAGGACCAGTGCTTAACTAAATTGCTGTCCCATCTATCGGCTACGACTGTCAGGAGACTGTGGCGGCTGCCGCGAACCCTACAGAGCGTCGCGGCGCAGCGCTTGCGCAGCGTCGCATGAAACCCGTCTACATGCGCGTCCGCAAACATGCCCGACGCGCTGCAGTACCGCGGCAGTCGCAACAGCACCCTGAACGCGTCATTATATTGTAGGTACACGCAAGGCATTCATGGCACGTTGCGTGTACTTCGACCACAAACTACCGGTGTACAGCGATGTACAGTACGCACGAAACAGGGTTATTTTGACTTGCGCTGTACATCGACCGAACCTGCGAGCTATCATGTTGGCTCTAACGGCCAACGCCCTTCGCTCCCTCTCTATATCGGCGTCGTCCCGTAGGTCGTCAGTTACAATGTGACCAAGATATTTGAAAATGTGAATCCTATTTAGCTCTTCGCCGTTTAAACGAATGGGTGGTACGTGTGAAGGGCACTTATTACCAGCCTTAAAAACCATGTATTCGCTCTTCCGCACATTGTATTTTAAGTTATGGCTTAGAGCATAGGATTCACATTTATCAATAAGGATTCTCAGCCCCCCCACTGATGGGCTCAACAGCACCATGTCATCCGCATAACTTATATTATTGTGACATACTCTGTTAATGTGGCATCCGACATGTGTACTGCTGAGCCCACCGATGAGTTCGTTTACATAAAGATTGAACAATTTGGGGGATGTACGCCCCCCCTGCCTTACACCACAATCCAACCCGTACTCGTCTGATAAGATGTTCCCCCATCGGACGCTATTTCTTTGGCTCGCGTACCAGTACCTAAATATGCGTGTTAGTTCCCTGGGAAATTTGGCATCATCAAGCTTTTTCCATAGTAAGTTATAATTTACAAGGTCAAATGCCTTTGAAAGGTCCAAAAAACACGCATAAATAGGTGTTCTACGCCTGGTATAGTACTCGACAGTGTTTTTTAGGCAAATGATCGCACTCTCGGTGGACAGGCCGGCTCGGAAGTCGAACTGGCCATCATGCAGCTGCAAGCATTTGTCCAACTGCTTACTAAGGAGACTATCCAGAACCCTGGCCACGATTGTTGCCAAGGAGATTGGTCTGTAATTCGTTATGTCAGATATATCTCCTGTTTTATTTTTAATTATAGGAACAACTACCGTTTTCGTCATATGGCTGGGCAGGTATGAGTGTCCAATACATAGATTAAAAAACATAGATAAGAGTCTGGGCAAATGAGGACCAGCGAACTGCAGGTGTTCGATGCTCAAATAATCATGACCAGGGGATTTGCCCCTTTTCATATCCCGTATTATCTTGTTGATATCCTTCGAGCTAAAACGTAAGTGAGGGTCATTCCTTACCCCACCGTCGAACACCGGCAGCCCGTCCGAACCTCCTACCGATGACTTGCAATTAAAATGGTCCTTAAACAAATTAGCAATGCCCTTGGCATCAAAAGTGCCGTTGATATTAACTGAGAGACTAGTTTTTGTTTCCATTTTCTTTGTACATTTCCAAAAATTTCGAAAATCATTTTTCCTATGATGTGAAGCGAGTATGTCCATTTTGACTTGGTCTTGATGATTTTGTACCCATCGCAATCTGGATTTAAAAACTTTTCTGCTGTGACACATCAAATTAAAAATATGACCTGTAGTAGGTTTACCAAAAAGAACCCAGTTTTGGAAACAAACCCTAGCCTCTCTGTGGGCTTCGCCAACATGCTTATTCCAACCTATTATTTTCTTGTTCCCAGTATTAGCCGTAGTAACTTTACTGTACATAGATGCCTCACATAATGCATTAATAATATTGAAATACAAATCATCCAAAACAATATGGTGCCCTGAATTATTTGTACAGCATCCGTCACAGCAGCCTCTAAGTTCGTCAGGGAAATCAATAGCTTTTAATAATTCGTTACATTTATCAGTATATTTTTCACTCTCGAGAGGTGTCCTATTGCCCCAGACTATTTGTTTACATTTTGATGGCAAGTCTAAACTATACAGCTTGGGCACAACTACATTTAAATTGCACTTAACAACAAGCGGATAATGGTCAGAGCAATAAACGCCATAGTCAACGAAAACATCATCTATCGAATTCCATCCCGCTGTAGAACACAAACAATGGTCTAGCCAGCGACTGCAAAAATGTGAATCGCTCACATACGTAAAAGTATCGGAATCAGCGCCCAATTTTATTAAATCTGCGTAAACCCAACCTTGATCAGTACAAAAACTTTGTAATTCATTACTGAATAACTCACCGGGATGCGCATTATAATCACCCAGTATGTAAACAGTTTCGATACTGTTTTCGTCGACTATAGCACTTATCGCACTGACACATTGCACAAATTCAGTTAAATTATCAATACAGTTATTCGGCATATATACACAAAACACTAATATATCTACACCACCGGACGATAACTTTATTGCACTGATTCCAGCGTTGTCACATGAAATAACTGACGTACACGGAAAAGCTTTCTTTTTCCACAATAGAGCAGTCCCTCCATAGGGCCTGCCTCGTAACATTCCGACCGACGTATCCACAGCCGAAGTCCCGGTACTAGCGAACTCGTCACTTATACTATTTAGAAAAGATAAGTAGTGTGGCAGCAACCACGTTTCTTGGAGGGCTACCACGTCAGCGAAAGTACAAATTCGCCTGTACTACTACTACACCTGATCGTTTTATGCTCCGACAGTTAAACGAACACAAGGTTATGTTCACATTATTATTGTCTTGTTTGTTCATTTATTTGTTTTTGTTTTGAGCGTATTCGTGGCACTCGTGGCCATCATCGTAGCGTCCGCGCAGGTCGGCACGCGAACACCAACATCGCCAGCGTCACTTTTATGTTTTCTCGGCACAAAACGGCGAAATATAATGCCCGCCGGCCATAAATGATCCGTTAGAAACAGGTCCAGTTTACAACTAGGCACGTAACACTTAAACGCGTTATGGAGTTTGTTGTTATCCTTCATTGTAATTTGCTGTAGCTGAACACTAACTGATGTTTTTTCGCGTATGTAATCGACAATATCCGACTGCAGCGTATCTTTATGCACGTTCGTAATCAGAATAGGTATCCTAGGTTCTGCAGCGCGGAACTTGCAATTGCTATCAGTTGTCGCTACACCCGGTTTGCCGATGAACCGGTTCTTCGTTTTGGGCCTCTTCCGGCTCCCGGCCACTTCCCATTTGCCGTTTTTTGCCATGTCCGCAAATGTCGTTTTTTCCTTGTCGACGTTACCACTTCCCGCCGATTTACTTTTGACATCCGTAGGTTCTCTCATCAGCTGATTTGTCACTCGACCCGCAGAGGCGCAGTCGCTAACGGCTGTTTTTTCGTCGCATGGCTGCAGCGGGGCCGGGGGGGTGGAGCGGGGCATCGCAGTCGGAACCGGCGCCGCCGGCGCAGGCGCAGAGATGTTGTTTACGATGATACTGGTCGAGTCTTCCTTTCGTTGCCTAGGTGACATTGATATATGAGAGGGCAAGATATCATTTTCTGATTTTTCGGGAGACAGAATTGTTTTATTTTGCTCATCGTCCGATCTGCTTGGCGATAAAATCTCACTATGCGAGAATCCCATTGGTCCACTGTCGATATATGCTCCCCGTCTAACGGTAATATTTGAAAACCCAACGTCTTTATAAAATAAATCAGTATCTTTGGACGCTGTTGTTAACTGGTTGGTGATAGTTTCCAAATACTCCTTAGAGACATATTGCGACTTAACCATCCTTAAGTCGTTTTTAATTATCACAATATCTTTTAAAAGCGATGTCACATCCACGGAGTCGAAATCAACCGGCGGCAATTTATACACCCCTAAGGAGGTTAAATAGAGGTGCAATATTTGTATGGGGAGAACATTATTTTTTGAACTAGAGACTTGAAACTCTGTAGAAATATTACTTATTAGAATACAAAAAAAGCAATTTCAGCGTTTTAAAAAATTCTACCCCTAAGGGGTTTAAATGGGGGTGCAATGTTTGTATGGGGGAAACATTATTTTTTGAATTAGAGACTTGAAACTTTGTAAAAAGTTAACTTATTAAAATACAAAAAAAGTAATTTCAGCGTTTAAGAAAATTCTATCCCAATGGGAGTTAAAAAAGGTTGAAGGTTTTGTACAGGGAACACTGGATTTTTTAAAGAAATGTACTCTTCATTAACCTGTCTCCATTTCTCGATTTCCAGTGCTGAGTTTAAGATTGTTTTAACAGCCTTACGATATTTAACTTTTTTTTAAATCTCACTCATAATAACTAAGATCCCCATTTTCTAGCTCCAAATCCATGCGTCGCTCTATATCTTGCAGAGTTATTTTTGCCAAAGATTAAAGCATCAGGTAACTGACGGAATAAGTATTAAGCATTCTGCAAACAATTCCCGTAATCTGATTGGAAAATCTTTAAAATTTCTTTAACAATCGCATATCAGTGTCTGCCACTGTTTGAAATGTAATATGTCTAGACCATTTTAACTAAGAATAAAATTCACTTACCTATTTTATATCTTTGTCATACAATTCAACTATATGTATAAGTATTTTACCGATATCTCAGTTACTAAATTACTTGGAAATACAAAATTGGTGTTTTTTATATACAGGGTGCTCGTGAGGAACCCGAATAATTTGGCCAGCGTATTCCTAAGGTCGTATGGAGTAAAAAATGTTATATGAACATAGGTCGAAATATGGTTTTTTTTATGTTTTCATACAAGAAGTTATTTATTATGTATGAAAACAAAAAAAAAAACCATATTTCGACCTATGTTCATATAACATTTTTTACTCCATACGACCTTAGGAATACGCTGGCCAAATTATTCGGGTTCCTCACGAGGCACCCTGTATATACAGGGCGGAATGTTAAAACGGGGCAGTAAGGGTAGCTACTAGATCCCTTGCCGCCACGCAAAAATGGCATTAGGTTTTCATTCCCAACTTTTTAAGTGATGACCTGGGGATCGATTTGTGAATCTCACCAAGTGACTAATTCTCACCGATGTGAGTGATTTCCGAAAGTTCGTATTTTTTCGTATTTATGGTGACTTACATTTGTCATACCTATACCTATGATATCGATTTACGAGTGCCCCTACCCACTCGTGATTGAAATCACCATGCGATTGTTTTTGACAGTAGACGTATGTGACATCTGCCAAGAATTTTTCAAAACTTTAATTTTCGTTTACATGACACTGACAGATACGCTACGTTTTACGTTTTAATCTGTTTTAAGTTACCTACAGTATGAGAAAATAAAAACCGGTATCAAGGACAACATCTGCGCAAAAAGGAACGTAACGGGAAGATTGTCTCTGACTGACATTGTAAAATTTCTGCATGTTGGTAACAGCGTGTGACTTTCAAAAATACGGCTTTAGGGAAATGGTGACATTAAAGTCATCGGTGATAATTTTAGTCACCGGTGACTTTGATATCACCAGTGAGATTCAAAAATCGCACTCCTGGTGACAATCTACATTCACAGATCTGTGAAAAAAAGTGCAGTCGGCGAGAAAATCATCAATTTTGACGATTTTTTTAATTTCCTTTCCCTTCGATCCCATTCCCAAAGAGAATATAACCACTACGTTCTAAGAGACGGGACTTAGAACTAAGTATTGACAGTGACATTGTCATTTGATTTTGACATGATAACTCAATTGATGTTTAGCTATTTTGCCATACCACATTAAAAAGTCCAATACGGAAGTAAGTCGTACCAACATAATGGCACGAAAGGGATTAGGGATGTAGTACTTAACATTATCGATGTCGATAATATTTGTACGCAACGTTATCGATATCGATAAATTATGATGGTCAGGTCCACTGCATGAAGAGCAAATTATTGTACTATATCGACACTAACAAAATAATGAAAGGATAATAAATGTTGTAAGTCAGTTTATTTCACACCCATTTATAAATTATAAAATATATTTAGGAGTAGGTAGGTATATTTATTTTCAAATTTCTCCAATTTGTCCATACTGTCTCTTTCTCGTTCGCAAGCAGTACCAATGTACTTCCATGATTCTTCTTGTTATAAGACAGCTCCCGCTTGTATTATCCTTATCCAAGTGCCGTTGATTTTCAAAAGTAAATCAATGTTTACGCTCGTAATTTCGTTATGGGTATCTACTTACATTATAGGATAAACAAACTTGTACGTAGGTAGATACCTAAAGTTCTTGGTATATTACGCTGGCTTTAAACTGGTTGACGAGAATCTTATACATATGATGTTTATGGGTCCATATTGGCTGCCATAAAACTCGTGATCCTAATTTTTTTTGTACTAACGTATTGTAGTCATAATCATCGATAGTCCTAATTTTTTTCGTCCTAACTTTTTTGTTCCTAAATTTCTGTCACTATCATTGGAAGTCATAATGATCAGTTGTCCTAAAATTTTTCTTCATAATTTCATTACTAAGAACTTGCTTGAAGTCATAATTTTGTTAATCATAACATTTTTCTTCATAACGGACATACATCATAATTTTGTTAGTCCTAATATCATAACAAAGAACATACTTTAACTCCTAATTTTGTTTTTCCTAATGAATAAAAGCTTTCGCTAAGTAAATTGAAAAAATAAATCGGTTCTGGCGCTTCGCCGGCCGCTGCCGCGGCACGATAATACGGGATATGAAAAGGGGCAAATCCCCTGGTCATGATTATTTGAGCATCGAACACCTGCAGTTCGCTGGTCCTCATTTGCCCAGACTCTTATCTATGTTTTTTAATCTATGTATTGGACACTCATACCTGCCCAGCCATATGACGAAAACGGTAGTTGTTCCTATAATTAAAAATAAAACAGGAGATATATCTGACATAACGAATTACAGACCAATCTCTTTGGCAACAATCGTGGCCAGGGTTCTGGATAGTCTCCTTAGTAAGCAGTTGGACAAATGCTTGCAGCTGCATGATGGCCAGTTCGGCTTCCGAGCCGGCCTGTCCACCGAGAGTGCGATCATTTGCCTAAAAAACACTGTCGAGTACTATACCAGGCGTAGAACACCTATTTATGCGTGTTTTTTGGACCTTTCAAAGGCATTTGACCTTGTAAATTATAACTTACTATGGAAAAAGCTTGATGATGCCAAATTTCCCAGGGAACTAACACGCATATTTAGGTACTGGTACGCGAGCCAAAGAAATAGCGTCCGATGGGGGAACATCTTATCAGACGAGTACGGGTTGGATTGTGGTGTAAGGCAGGGGGGGCGTACATCCCCCAAATTGTTCAATCTTTATGTAAACGAACTCATCGGTGGGCTCAGCAGTACACATGTCGGATGCCACATTAACAGAGTATGTCACAATAATATAAGTTATGCGGATGACATGGTGCTGTTGAGCCCATCAGTGGGGGGGCTGAGAATCCTTATTGATAAATGTGAATTCTATGCTCTAAGCCATAACTTAAAATACAATGTGCGGAAGAGCGAATACATGGTTTTTAAGGCTGGTAATAAGTGCCCTTCACACGTACCACCCATTCGTTTAAACGGCGAAGAGCTAAATAGGGTTCACATTTTCAAATATCTTGGTCACATTGTAACTGACGACCTACGGGACGACGCCGATATAGAGAGGGAGCGAAGGGCGTTGGCCGTTAGAGCCAACATGATAGCTCGCAGGTTCGGTCGATGTACAGCGCAAGTCAAAATAACCCTGTTTCGTGCGTACTGTACATCGCTGTACACCGGCAGTTTGTGGTCGAAGTACACGCAACGTGCCATGAATGCCTTGCGTGTACCTACAATATAATGACGCGTTCAGGGTGCTGTTGCGACTGCCGCGGTACTGCAGCGCGTCGGGCATGTTTGCGGACGCGCATGTAGACGGGTTTCATGCGACGCTGCGCAAGCGCTGCGCCGCGACGCTCTGTAGGGTTCGCGGCAGCCGCCACAGTCTCCTGACAGTCGTAGCCGATAGATGGGACAGCAATTTAGTTAAGCACTGGTCCTCTCATCATTTAAGTTGTAGGCATAGAACTAATATATTTATTTAAGTACCAAATTGTTACTAACAAGATATGGATTTTTTAACTGTCCGAAATAAATGCATTTTTTTTTTTTTTTTAAATCCCTTCTCCCCTATTTAACCCCCTTAGGGGTAGAATTTTCTTAAACGCAGAAATCAATATTTTTGTATTCTAATGAGTAATCTTTCTACAAAGTTTCAAGTTCATAGCTCAAAAATTAATGTTTCCCCCATACAAACATTGCACCCCTATTTAACCTCCTTAGGGGTGGAATTTCCTAAAACGCTGAAATTATTATTTTTGTATCTTAATAAGTAATCTTTCTACAAAGTTTCAAGTCTCTAGTTAAAAAAATAATTATTCCCCCTTACAAACTTTGCACCCCCATTTAACCCTCCTAAGGGCGGAATTTTCTTAAGCGCAGAATTTGCTTTTTTTGTATTCTAATTAGTAATCTTTTCACAAAGTTTGAAGTCTCTAGCTCAAAAAAAAAGATTCTCCCATACAAACTTTGCACCCCCATTTGACCCCCATAGGGGAGGTATTTCCAAAAATCCCTTCTTGTCCCTAGCCCACAATATAAAAATAACCTAAAGTTACAAAACTCTAGTTTAAAAAATAATGTTTCCCACATACAAATATTGCACCTCTATTTAACCCCCTTAGGGGTGGAATTTTCTTAAACGCAGAAATCCTTTTTTTGTATTCTAATGATTAATCTTTCTACAAAGTTTCTAGTTCATAGTTCAAAAATTAATGTTTCCCCCATACAAACATTGCACCCCTATTTAACCTCCTTAGGGGTGGAATTTTCTAAAACGCTGAAATCATTATTTTTGTATCTTAATAAGTAATCTTTCTACAAAATTTCAAGTCTCTAGTTATAAAAATAATTATTCCCCCATACAACTTTGCACCCCCATTTAATCCTCATAGAGGTGTAATTTCCAAAAATCCCGTCTTATCCCTTGCATACGTCATAAAAGTAAGCTCTGGACCAAATTTGAAGTCTCTAGTTCCAGTAGTTTCGGCTGTGCGTTGATGGTAGATCAGGACTTCTTCTTTTATATATTTAGACTAGCTTTTGCCCGCGGCTTCGCCCGCGCAGTTAAAGTAATTTTCCAATAATTGTTGAATTGCTACGCCGCCTACTAACCTACTACTACTAACTTCCCCTACGAATAACCCTTCGTCATAACCCATTATGGTAAATTAATTTTTATTTACTATTATTTTTATGCCCGTGTGGTGGCGGGTTAGAATTTCACCACCCTCTTTCTTCCCGTGTGTGTCGTAAAAGTCGATTAAGAGAGCAGGGTTGAAGTGTGTTGTGGGTGATGGGCTGGCAACCTATCACTACAATATCACATTTAGTCGATCTTTTATACCCACATTTATGCTAAAAGTGGCGCTGGAACATAAAGTTCATGTGCTCTGCCTGCCCCTTTTGGGAATAAAGGCGTGAATGTATGTATGTATGTACGTATTTCTGTTATTAAATTTACAGTCATGATTAATGAGAATCTGTCCTCTGGAATAAAAGCTACTTTATGTTCATGATAATGTTGAAATACCAAAATATCTCCACGAATGTCAAGTCAAATTTGTGGCCTGGACATTGCTATAGGCTAGTTTCCTAAGATTTTTTTTCCATGCTTTTCGATTCAGTATTTAACATAAATACCCAAAAAATTGTTTTGTAATCACAGCTACAACTCCAAGCTAAAGGCAGCCTACCCAATTGCTCACTAGATGGCGCTGCCTGTCAGTTAGATCGCGCAAGCGTTTGTTCAACGTAGAATGTATAAGACCTTTTATAAAGTTTTGTCAATTAATCTTGTTTACTTCAAGGCTCACGGTCTATTTGCTCACTGCTCTCTGTACGCTTCCACTTGTGGGACGTCTGGAGACTTTTGCCACAAGACCCGCGGTATTATTTACGCTTCGAGTGTTCACTCCTGCTTTCGTGGGTTGACGCTCGTACGTAGATAAATAAGTGTTGCCTTTTTTTGATCTAATTTAAAAAGTTTGTAAATCTTCGCCTTAATAAAAGTTACCTACTTCTCTACTCTTCGTGTTTTGCTGTCTGTACGCCTCCACGATCCCGCCAACATTACAAACTGGCGTCCAACGCGGGCACTACGAAGACACAATACGTCGTAACGAAGTCTGGACGCGTAACATCGACGAAAATAAAACCTAGAAGAGTGGTACAGAAGAATAAGATGGCGGTCAACATGTCGGAAGCTCAGTTTCAGCAACTGCTTGGGGCTATTGCGGGGACGCGCTCTCCACATCCTCCAACACCTGCTACGGAACCGGCGCGGTCTACATCGTTCGCATTAGCTAACTTCTCGTACAATGGGGAAAGAGATGCTACCCTAGTAAAAACATTTTTGACAGCAGCGTCATGTTTCAAACGCGTGGAGAAGATGAACGACGACGACGCGCTAGAAAGCTTACCACTCGTGCTGAAGGACGATGCTGCGACATGGTGGAACGGCATTTCCAATACCGTTACTACTTGGGACGACTTTAAGGATCGACTCCAGAGGGCGTTCGCGCCTAAGAAACCAGCTCCCTCTATCTACCTAGAGCTTATGGGGACACACCAAAGGGAGAATGAGCTGACGGAGACATTCGTGGCTGCGAAAAGGGACCTGATCGCGCAGTTGCCGCCACCAACCCATCCTGAATGCCATCAACTAGACATGGTGTATGCAACCTTGAGCAAGAGGATGAAGGAGAAGATCGCCAGGGAGTCCGGTAGGACCTTCGATGCTCTCCTTAAGGCTGCCCAGAGTGCCGAAGAGCTGTTTGAAGTCAAGCCACAAGCTGTCAAGAATTCACACCACCGAGTTCGCTGCAGCCACTGCAAGAATCCGGGCCACACAGCTGACGTTTGCCGAAAGAAGAAGGCTGAGGAAGGCAAAGCAACGGCACCGATCAAGCCGACTAGTCTAGTAGCACAAACGCAAAAACCCCTACCATCAGCACCGCGATTCTCATGCTACGGCTGTGGAACACCCGGGGTGGTACGCACCAATTGCCCTACGTGCACCAAACATCCACGCCAGCCACTTAAGGAAGAGGACGTGAGTTTCTGCAGCGTCAACTACCAGGAAGTTGCCAGCTCCAGACCGGTAGTATGCATATCAATTAAAAATATACACGGATATGCGTACATTGATACATGTGCCAAGTCGAGCGTAGCGTCGTACCAGCTGTACTGCCAGTTAAAGGAAGCGGGATATGAATTCCGAACGGAGTCCGTACAGCTGACATTAGCAGACGGTTTCCCAAAAAGACAAGATGTGCTTAAGGTAGTAGTCGGGGTGACTCTCTGTGGACGGACCATCCCAACCACCTTCGTCATTCTTCCAGAATCCCGAGACAATCGCACTTTGCTGGGGGCAGGATTCCTTAAAGAGGCACGTATGATTTTCGACATGGGCCAGTATACATGGTGGTACGTGGATAATCCGGCAGAGGTACATGAGCTATACGAAGAAGATTTTCTACGATTCGAGGGAAAAAGAAAACCGGACGTAAACATCTCGAAGGCTGCTATAGAACCCAATCCAAAGGAGCACAACAGCCACCAAGCTGATAATAACGGACGGGTCACTACAGTCTGCCAGACCACAGATGAAAATCAGACCTCCAAGATTCAAAAAGGATACCACGGGTCTTCTTATCGACTGCACCGGATTGAAGACACGGTAACGGACAGAAGATATAAGACCTTTGACGGTTTCTTGCCAAGACTGGACTTTATGATACGCGATGCACAGAGGGCCATCCACGAACAAGGGGTGACGCTTTCCCCGCGCTCGGAGAGTCTCTTCCCAGGTTCGGTGGAAGAGGAGCTAGATATCTGCTCCATCGATATCACACAAGACAGTATTATGGACGACACTCAAAAGGAGCAGATGCAGATCTTGCTGGAACAGTTTACAGATGTTTTCTCCTCAAGGTCGCAAGCCGCCAGACACATAGAGCATCACATTGATACTTCAGACAGCCCACCGATTAGCACGCCACCATATCGACTATCAGCTCCTAGAAGGGAAACGCTAAGGAAGGAAATCGATAAGATGCTGAAAGAGGGGATCATAGAAGCGCAGCAAACACCTTGGGCAGCACCGGTGGTTCTAGTTCCTAAACCAAATGGCGATATCAGGGTATGCGTGGACTACCGTAAGCTCAACGCCAAAACTGTACCTGACCCATACCCGATCCCCAGAGTAGATGACTTGCTACATGATGCTAAACCTACTCCGTACATGTCCACCCTGGACCTGAAGGCTGGTTACTGGCAAATTAGCGTCCGCGAGGAAGATAGAAACAAAACTGGGTTCATAACTCCATTTGGCATCTTTATCTTCAAAAGGATGCCGTTCGGGTTACGCAATGCCCCTGCGACGTTTCAGCGCCTGATTGATAGATTCCGGGTGGATCTGAATCATGTTAAGATGTTGGCATACTTGGATGATCTGATCGTCTTTTCAACTACCTTTGAAGAACACCTGCAAGATCTGAAGGCAGTTTTTGAGAAGATGCGCGAGTACAATCTAACAATAAATCGCCAGAAATGCCGTTTTGGGTGTTCGACCATCAAGTATCTTGGGCACTATATCACACCCGACGGCCTACAAGTAGATCCAGGCAAGGTGTCTGCTATATTGGACCTCCCACCTCCCAAGAATGTTCGTCACCTACTCACCTTTCTTCAAACCTGTTCCTGGTACCGCAGGTTTATACATAACTTTTCAAAAATTGCGGAACCACTTACGAGGCTCACCAAGAAAAACGCCGTTTGGTAATGGAAGTCAGAACAAGCGACTGCATATACTACGCTAAAACGCATGCTCACCACGGCACCTGTATTGAAGCAAGCTGATGAGAGCCAACCATATACGATTAAAACAGACGCCAGTAACTATGCGCTCGGAGCAGTTCTGGTCCAGGGGGAGGGTGCAGAAGAGCATCCAGTAGAATACGCCAGTCGCCTACTTATCCCAGCAGAACGGAACTACACGACAACCGAACGGGAAGCGCTGGCCGTCGTGTGCGCCGTGACAAAGTTCAGAGGCTATATCGAAGGCTTACCCACAGTCGTTAAGACAGATCACCACGCGTTAAAATGGCTGTTATCCTTGAAATCCCTGACAGGCAGGTTGGCCAGATGGGCTCTGATGTTGCAAGCATTCGACCTGACCATACAGTATACTCCCGGTCGAATCAACGTTGTAGCCGATGCACTATCACGACCTCCTTGCACGGAAGATAACCAAAATGACTGCAGTGTTTGCGGGGTCACCATCGATATGCCTGTCCGCAGTTCAGCAGAAATAAGAGCGGAGCAGAGAAAAGACGCTTGGATAAGCAAGATCGTAGACTCTCTGGAAGGTGGTGACAATGAAAACGCAATCTACTGGAGTGGGAAAGGTTACGTTATGAACAACGGTCTGCTCTATCGATACTCACCGTTATCCGTTTCAGAGGATGCGCAATTGGTAGTGCCCGAACACGAGTGGGCTAACATACTAGGTGCGTACCATGACGACCCTCTCGCTGGGCATTATGGCGTTGAGAAGACTCTTGAAAGAATAGCCAAGAGGTATTTCTGGAGGGGAATGCGAAAATACATCGACAGCTACGTCAAACAATGTGTACCTTGTCAGCGATATAAACCGAGCAATCAACGACCGGCTGGCCTGTTGCAGACAACAACTATGAATAAGAGATTTGAAGTGGTCGCGTTTGACCTTTTCGGACCACTTCCCATTTCGTCACAAGAGAAAAGCTGGATACTCATTGTTGAAGATGTGGCTACCCGGTGGGTAGAGTTATTCGCCTTACAAAGTGCAACTGCAGAGAATTGCGCTGAGATATTACTCAACGAGATATTTCTGAGATATGGAATCCCTAGAAGAGTCATAAGCGATAACGGGCCACAATTCGTCAGCGCAGTGATGCAGCAAGTGGTGTACTGCCTCCGTGTCAAACACTCTTTCACTCCTGTATATCATCCCGAAGCAAACCCGGTAGAGCGACGGAATAGGGACCTGAAGACGCAACTTGCAATACTAGTAGAGGGTGACCATAGCAATTGGCCTGATAAACTGCCAAGCATTAGATTTGCTATGAACACGGCTCAATGTTCGTCGACGGGATTCAGCCCTGCATACCTCACCTTTGGACGAGAATTGAGAACACCAGCGGAAAACGAACATGATTTTCGTGAAATAGTTCTTTCCGAGAACTTCATCCCAGAGATCACACCTAAGTTACGCACAATATCAGATACTCTCTTCAAAGCAAGGGAGGTGCAAGAAATGAAGGAGGAAGCGCGTAAAGAATACGTCGACAAGAAGAGAAAAGAAAGCCCCACCTTTTCCGTCGGAGATCGCGTTATGGCCAAACTCCATCCAGTAAGCAACGCTACACGAGGATTTAGCGCAAAGTTTGCACCACGTAGAGATGGACCTTATGTGATAGTCAAACGAATTGGGCCGGCCTCCTACCAGATATCTAATTCTGAACAACCTGATATCCCGATTGGGACCTATCACGCCTCAGCTTTAGAACCCTTCAGGGGAGATGCGGCCTCGATACCGAGTCCCGTTCAACCGCTGCGAAGAAGAGGACGTCACCGTAACCAGGCGACCAAAGCACCGAAGGCGGCAACGCGAGGTAGAGGCCGACCGCGGAAACACTAAACCCTAACTACGCTTACAGTTTCTCGGTCGGGACGCCTTCAGAAACTGAGGGGGAGATTGTAATCACAGCTACAACTCCAAGCTAAAGGCAGCCTACCCAATTGCTCACTAGATGGCGCTGCCTGTCAGTTAGATCGCGCAAGCGTTTGTTCAACGTAGAATGTATAAGACCTTTTATAAAGTTTTGTCAATTAATCTTGTTTACTTCAAGGCTCACGGTCTATTTGCTCACTGCTCTCTGTACGCTTCCACTTGTGGGACGTCTGGAGACTTTTGCCACAAGACCCGCGGTATTATTTACGCTTCGAGTGTTCACTCCTGCTTTCGTGGGTTGACGCTCGTACGTAGATAAATAAGTGTTGCCTTTTTTTGATCTAATTTAAAAAGTTTGTAAATCTTCGCCTTAATAAAAGTTACCTACTTCTCTACTCTTCGTGTTTTGCTGTCTGTACGCCTCCACGATCCCGCCAACATTACAGTTTTAATTTAACGACGGCCAAAATGCTTAACTTATAAAAAGTAAGCAGATCTTCGTGCAGCACCTTGAATGTACTTATTACGGATGCAGGCACTTTCCCAATGTCTCCTACCCTCCCGTCCCGCCGCGCCGCCCGCACTCGCCTAGGTACCGATTGCTGACGATCGAGATGGCACCAAATACAAACTTTAAAACCTATAACGCTATATAACGCGGGTCTTGTTCCATATCTCAAAAGCAAAAATAGAACCCTTATTTATAGGATCACGTGTGTCTGTCTGTCAGTTCGTCTGTTACAACCGATTTGCTACGAAAAAAACTGGACCGATTGAATTGCAATTCGGCACAAATATTTTCATGAATTTTCATGTCCACAACAGTACATTTCAAAATCTATGTGATTTTCGTTATTAACGTCCCAAAAAACCATACTAACAACGCCCATATTGATATTTAGACGCACGTTGGAATGTAAAATCGTTGTTGTTTTCCTAATCAGCGACCCGATAAACCATAGAAACAATAGATGCCGATGTTGATTTTCAGATTTTGTCACCACATGTCTCCTTTTAGGGGTTGAATTCTCAAAAAACCGGAAACACTTGTTTACTCATTTATCGTTAGGAATTATCCTGTGAATTTTCGAATAAAATTGTGTAACTAATATTTTTTCTCCATACAAACTTTGGACCTCCTTTTTAACCCCTTTAGGTGTAATTATTTCCAAAACGCTGAAAGCACTTTATTTGTAAATGAATAAGTAATCTGTCCACAAAGTTTTAAGTACGTAGTAGCTAAAAATAAGTTTCCCTTATACAAAATTTGGACCCTCATTTAACCCCCTTAGGGGTGGAATTTTATAAAACGCTGAAATTACTTTTTTTTTATCCTAATAAGTTATCTTTCGACAAAGTCTCAAGTCTCTAGTTCAATAAATAATGTTTCCCCCCCCACAAACATTGCATACCTATTTAACCCCCTTAGGGGAAGAATTTTATAAAACGCTGAAAGTACTTTTTTGTATCTTAATAATAATATTCCTACAAAGTTTCAAGTCTCTAGTACAAAAAAATATGTTTCTCCCATACAAACTTTGCACCCCTACTTAACCCCCTTAGGGATAGAATTTCCAAAAATCCCGTCTTATCCCTTGCCTACGTCATAAAATGAAGTTCTGGTGTAAATTTCAAGTTTCTAGTCCCAGTAGCTTTGAATACGAACTTTGCACCCCTATTTTAGCCCCTTAGGGGTGGAATTTTATATAACGCTGAAAATACTTTTTTTTGTATCCTAATAAGTAAAATTCCTACCAAGTTTCAAGTCTCTAGTTCGATTAATAATGTTTCCCTTATACAAACATTGCACCCCTAATAAACCCCCTTAGGGGTAGAATTTTCTAAAACACTGAAAGAACTTTTTTTGTATCTTTATAAGTAATATCCCTAAAAAGTTTCAAGTCTCTAGTACAAAAAAACATATTTCTCCCATACAAACTTTGCACCCCATTTTAATCCCCTTTGGGATAGGATTTCCAAAAGTCCGGTCTTATCCCTTGCCTACGTCATAAAAGGACGTTCTGGTGTAAATTTCAAGTTTGTAGTCCCAGTAGTTTTGAATACAAACTTTGCACCCCTATTTAATCTCCTTAGGGGTGGAATTTTAAAAACGCTAAAGATATTTTATTTGTATCCTAATAAGTAATCTTCCTACAAAGTTTCAAGTCTCCAGTTCAATAAATAATGTTTACCTCATACAAACATTGCACCCCTATTTGACCCCCTTAGGGAGAGAATTTTCCAAAACGCTGAAAGCACTTTTTTTTTATCTTAATAAGTAATATCCCTACAAAGTTTCAAGTCTCTAGTACAAAAAATAATGTTTCTCCCATACAAACTTTGCACCCCTATTTAACACCCTTAGGGATAGAATTTCCAAAAATCCCGTCTTATCCCTTGCCTACGTCATAAAAGGAAGTTCTGGTGTGAATTTCAAGTTTGTAGTCCTAGTAGTTTTTAATTCAAACTTTGCACCCCTATTTAACCCCCTTAGGGGTTAAATTTTGTAAAACGCTGAAAGTGCTTTTTTTATCTTAATAAGTAATCTTCCTACAAAGTTTTAAGTCTCTAGTTCAAAAAATAATGCTTCCCCCATACAAACTTTGGACCCCCGTTTTACCCCCTTAAGGGGTGAGTTTTCAAAAATCCTCTCTTAGCGGATGCCTACATCATAGTGGCTATCAGCATGCCAAATTTCATTCCGATCGGTCCAGTAGTTTGGGCTGTGCGTTGATAGATCAGTCAGTCAATCAGTCAATCAGTCAGTCACCTTTGCGTTTTATATATATAGATATAGATATAGATAGAAGATATCCCTAAAAAGTTTCAAGTCTCTAGTACAAAAAAACATATTTCTCCCATACAAACTTTGCACCCCATTTTAACCCCCTTTGGGATAGGATTTGCAAAAGTCCGGTCTTATCCCTTGCCTACGTCATAAAAGGACGTTCTGGTGTAAATTTCAAGTTTGTAGTCCCAGTAGTTTTGAATACAAACTTTGCACCCCTATTTAATCTCCTTAGGGGTGGAATTTTAAAAACGCTAAGGATATTTTTATTTGTATCCTAATAAGTAATCTTCCTACAAAGTTTCAAGTCTCTAGTTCAATAAATAATGTTTACCTCATACAAACATTGCACCCCTATTTGACCCCCTTAGGGAGAGAATTTTCCAAAACGCTGAAAGCACTTTTTTTTATCTTAATAAGTAATATCCCTACAAAGTTTCAAGTCTCTAGTACAAAAAATAATGTTTCTCCCATACAAACTTTGCACCCCTATTTAACACCCTTAGGGATAGAATTTCCAAAAATCCCGTCTTATCCCTTGCCTACGTCATAAAAGGAAGTTCTGGTGTGAATTTCAAGTTTGTAGTCCTAGTAGTTTTTAATTCAAACTTTGCACCCCTATTTAACCCCCTTAGGGGTTAAATTTTGTAAAACGCTGAAAGTGCTTTTTTATCTTAATAAGTAATCTTCCTACAAAGTTTTAAGTCTCTAGTTCAAAAAATAATGCTTCCCCCATACAAACTTTGGACCCCCGTTTTACCCCCTTAAGGGATGAGTTTTCAAAAATCCTTTCTTAACGGATGCCTACATCATAGTGGCTATCAGCATGCCAAATTTCATTCCGATCGGTCCAGTAGTTTGGGCTGTGCGTTGATAGATCAGTCAGTCAATCAGTCAATCAGTCAGTCACCTTTGCGTTTTATATATATAGATTACGGTTCTAGAGATATACCGATTGTTATGGGCGGGCAAAAAAACGCCATAAAATTACGTTTCATGTATGAGAGCACTGTTTAATTTTTTTATTTTCGTGAATGTTTGTTAAAGCAGCAATAGAAACACTACTTCTGTGAAAATTTGAACAGTCTATCGCTGACACGCAGACAGCCGGATGGACAGCGGAAGCTCAAGAACAGGGTTCCGCTTGATATACTTTGGGAACTCGACTCTAAAAACTATCTGGTTGAATTCCTTGGCCCCAAATATGTATATTTAGACACTAAGTTTGTCATTCTACGTTTAATAGAACTCAGGATATTGATAAATTAACTAAAATTCAAAATGGCCGCAATAAAATTAAAGATGGCCGACGGACGGTCAAAAACTTAAAGCTATGGACCTAACAAGTACCTGAAAAAAATTTGGTGCTTTTGTCCAGCGTGTCCACATTTTCGACAATTTGTTCGAGCACTCTGCCCCACTATATGATGTACTTCTACATACACAATCACCAACAAAAACACTTACCAATCCTCCCCCCAACCAAATAATAAGGAATAGCAACTGTTTTTCAAAATATAACCCTACTAAAACACAAAAAACAACAATCACTAAAGAAAGTCAACCGAACGCGATCGACACTACCGCCAATCCTCACTTCCTCCTATATTTTAATCCAGGCTACAAACTATATTCGTGCAAAATGTCATTCAAATCGGTTCAGCCGTTTAAGCGTGATTGAGTAACAAACATCCAAACATCTAAACTTTCGCATTATTTATAATATTATTTATTATATAGTAGGATACCACTGAATTAATATTACATTACTGAACGCACCTCTGTCAATCCAATCCAATCCAATCACCCATGAACTTAGAATACTCTGGACATGCTACTATGGTAATAATAATACCACATGCGAGCGAGCATCCAAATCTCGATAAGTGTGACAGAAAGGGAAATATCATTCATTGTCCTTGTCATAGCTCCACTTTGTTTATTTGCCACAACTGATTTAGTATGAAGTTGTGGCACATAAACCATTACCCGTCCAAATAAGTAGGTTGTTAATGGCAAGTCATCAGCCATTTTAAGACCAGTTCTTAATTTAGCTGCATGCAGCAGCATCCTTTCCGTCCCTCACTGTGGCATCATGTACAGCGTGTCCAGAGTATTCTAGTTCATGCAATCACCCATACCCATATCTGTCAATGTCAAATCAAATGTAAACCAACGTAACGTAACCTAACCAACAATTTCGTTTTACAAAAGATAAATAAAAATATCGTCTTCTTTGCCATTTAAGATAAATATTCTCTATCATATCGGAAATAGTGTTATGTGCTTCATATTGTGGTGATATCAAGTATAATTGTAATTTAACCATGAAATAGTTACTTTGATAAGTGTGAACGTTATTGGAATAAAGCGAGTAGTGATAGTTGTATTAGTTTGCGTTTAGGAACCGGCTGCAAACTGACGCTTCAGGTGAGCAGACTCGGGTCACCGCCCGAGTCTCCCGACTGTGCTGGGGCCATGCTGGGGCTTGTCAAGTGTCTCGCAACTCGAACAATCTCAAATCTTTACCTCAAAAGCGTACATTCCTTGTAGCGATTCACCGAAGCGCGTTTTACTTTGGCAGGTCTAGAAATACAAACTGAGTAGAATATTTTACTTGGATCAATTTTTCACGCGTTTCTGTGCAGGGACCCGCCTGGTATCCCCTACGAGGGTTTTTGAAAGGTTTTTTCGTAAGGCTTTGCTTACCAAAGTCGATGCTCCTCAAAACCCATTCATTTGGCTATTAAAGCGCTCCAATACGGTATCCCCTTCAAAGGGTTTTTGAAAGGGTTTGCTGACCAAAGCCGATGCTCCTCAATACCCATTCATTTGGCTTTTAAAGCACAATGAATGGGTATTGAACACGAGGAAGAGCTTCAAACCTTTAAAAAGCCTTTCGAATGGGTTTTTCTATCAGTAGCAGTAGTGCCCCGTAAGGGAATCCCGGCTAAGTTAAATGAAGTGAGTTTTCAATCAATAAAAGACAGCAAGTGATTTGGGCTATTAAACAAACCACTAACCCGTCCAAAGGCTTTTTTCTGGGAAGGGGTGGGCAGGTCCCTGTTTCTGTGACTCTCTACAAGGAATTTAAGCCTACGATTTAAATAAACAAGTTAATTCAACTTATTTACAAAAATACAAGATGCCCTGTTAAATATGTTATTGCACTTGTAATACTTCAGGTATTCATAACATTTGGTACGATTTATAAATAATGGTTGTGAACAACGTTAGATGTAATTATTAAATATTATGCCATGCATTTAGCTATTCAATGCACATGTGGTTGGATTGTTAAATCTATATGACACACCCAATTATGACTTCGACATGTTGTACTGACAAACTGTGGTGAAATCATATAATCTGTTAATAATATTTAGATTAGAGTAGATTCATCATCCTTTTTTTATATTGTTGGAAAATATCATGCAGCAACGCAGAAATAACATGGCATACCCTAATAATTGGTTGTTTGACAAATTGGTTTACTTCACACACTACCAGAAGCTCATATTCATAAAATAACATCAAATTTCAACATATGCATCTTTATAATCAATGGTTACTCAACAAGCAAACATATCCTCAACATAATTAGTAAAAACTTCACTTTTATTACAACTACAACCCCATTTTAATACTTAACATATATTTGCATTGTTTGCATATGTAAACAGGTATGCTTAGCTGCCTTATGTCCCTTGTAATATGCGGGCAGAGTCACAGTACGAGGGGCTGCTGATAAGTCCTAAGCCTATGGTAGAAAAAAACTGTATATAAAAAAATAACTTGTTTATTTTTCAATATAATCTCCCTCCAATTCAATGCATTTTTTACATTTTATATACAATGCTTTTAGGCCATTAAAAAAATATTCTTTAGATTGGCTTTCAAAATGCTCCTGGACAGCCGCCTTCATCTCTTCATCACTGCCAAATCGCTTTCCCCATAACTCTTTGTTTGAATTACTGAACAGAAAATAATCACTAGGGGCTAGGTCTGGACGGATGGGTGGGTGGGTATTTGATTTGATCGAAGGCGATTTCCTTCAGAGCCTGCCTCGCAACCCGGGTGGTGTGAACGGGTGCATTGTCTTGCAAAAACAAAATGCCTTTCTTTAATCTACCTGTCTCAATAGATTGGCATAATAAAGTGCATTTATTGTAGAAATTTATTGTAGTTGGCCAAAGGGCCAAATAATCTATTAAAAGAATGCCATCACAGTCCCAAAACACAGTGGCCGTTAACTTAGATGCCGATTTTTGCACTTTAAACTTCTTCGGTGGTCTTTCACCCTTTTCAATCCACTGCATGGATTCAGACTTACACTCCGGATCATACTGCCTGATCCATGTTTCATCAACAGTTACTATTTGTGAGCAAACTTCATCTATACCATCTCCGCACAGATCTAAAAACGCCTGGGAAGTTTCAACACGACATTCTTTATCCGAACGCCGTCAGCATTTTCAGTACCCAGCGACCACTGACCTTAGTCATGTTCAAATGTTCATGTAAAATCTCCCCAACCCGTTCTTTACTAATGCCTACAGTATCAGCTATTTGCCAAACCTTAACTCTCCGGTCTTCGAATACCAATTTTCTGACTTTTCTTACATTTTCTTCAGTCACCACCAATATTGGCCTCCCTGAACGGGGATCATCTTCAATCGACTCCCTACCCAGTTTAAATAAGCGACTCCACTTTTTGACCGTAGCATAAGGAGGTCCAGAGGCACCATAAGCACTAGCCATTTCTTCAAAAATACATTGGGGTGATTTAGCACTTTTTGTAAGGAACTTAGTTACAGCACGGTGCTCAATTTTCGTAATATTTGTTGATAATTCAGACTCCGACATGATTTTGTTTTTAATAATTTGTTTTTAAATGCCAGGCCAGTACCATAAACGCCTATACGACCTCGAAATACCACAGGCTTAGGACTTATCAGCCGCCCCTCGTATTCAACACGTCCTCCTCCATGTCCAGATTGAAGGATATGAACACAGGTTTCACAGTATACAAACATCTCGCTGAGGTTTTGCCAAATAGAATACTCAGCCGAATTATTCAGTTCAATAAAGTGCATTGCTCTGCACAATTATTCTTGCTAATACACTCGAGAGCAAAAGTTTCGGGTCACTAGTATTTACTTCAATATCTTGAAAACAAATAAAGCTAGCGTATTGAAATAAATTGAACCTTATAGACAATTTAATGTTATTAAAATAAAATGCATTACATTTACTACTAACCATTTATTTTATTATGTTTAAAACGACAAATCAAAAATGGCGTCATTTTGCTTGCAAATCCAAAACTGAAAATATTGAACTTTTTATATTTACAAGTAGTTTTAACACAGTTTAGTACTTGGTATTACCCCCACGTGCTGTCTGGACTGCTGCAATGCGATTCGGCATGCTGTACACCAAGTTTCTGAAACACTGTTGGGGAATGTTCTCCCATTCCTCTACCAATGCATGTTTCAAGTCACGAAGGACAGGCTCAGTCAATACAGGCTTGCATAAATCTTTCTCCTGGTCTTCTGTACACCTTTGCCCGTCCGTCGTGTGAATACAGCATAAATTTTGATTCGTCCGAGAACCCGACATTTGACCAATTTTCAATCGTCCAATGCGAGTGTTCGCGTGCATAAATTCGTCTTGCTATACGATGGTGCCTCTCGAGTTTCGGACCATTTGCGGGTCTAAATGGTTTCAAATTACCTTCAGCAAGTCGCCGTCTTACAATCCAAGCAGAAGGGTTGCTTCTACCAAGCCCTAAAAAATGATGAGTCAGTGCTGTTCCCGTAAGAAACCGATTTCGCAGCATAGAGTTGACTAGATATCGATCTTCCCGTGCCGTCGTACACCTGGGTCTGCCTGTTGTTGGTCTGCGTAGGTTCGGACCAGTTTTTAGAAACCGCTGGCGAACACGCTGAACTGTAGACAACGATACACCGACTATTCTTGCTGTTTCTCGCTGACTGCTCCCATTTTCCAGGATCGTGAGGATTCTCGTACATTCCTCAGGTGTGAGTGACATAATGACTACTTTAATAATGACTATTGGATACCTGGAAGACTTCTTATAAATACATTTTATGACAGAACAAAAACAAAAGCAAAAACAGTTGCGAAAATTAGAAGTTCTGATTTGAAAAAAAGTAAATGCTAGTCACCCGAAACTTGCTGTGGAGTGTAGAGACAAATAAATACACCATGAAGTTATATGTTATTATATACATATATCGAAACTGATGTATGCTTCTATCTATACTAATACATATAACAAAGTGCAAAAGCCTGCGAGGTTATCACTTTGTAATCTGGGAGCACGGGAGTGCCCCTGCCAAGTCGAGAAAAAAAGTGGCGCGGCCGTAATATCCTTTTCTCAAAGCAGTTCAGGCCATTTTCAACCCCCTATAACTTTTTTGTGGATAAAACTAGAAGCCTGAATTTTTAGTAACCAAGCAGACATTGTATAAATACGGCATATTTCAAATTTCATTCAATTTGAACATAAATTCAGAAATATAACTATTCAAAGTTTCTTCAATGAATCAAAAAGACAGAAGCTTCACATCAAATCAAATCATTTATACGTGACAAACACAACACAGATAATATAAGAAATAAATAAAAAAACTCATTGTCGCGACAATCCTTTCATATTGGAATGTTATTATAATGTTAAATTACATGTTAATAACTCTCGTTTAATACAATCAGACTGCGTTAAGCTTGAGGACGTCCCGACAATGTTTGAGCATTATTTAAAGAGAGAGAGAGAGATAGGAGAGATCCTACCTTAAATCCTCTAACGCAGTCCACAGAATTCTGCTTCGCTCTCTGCTGGACTTGTCTGCCACGGATCTATATCAGAATCCCTAACGTTTTTTAACCTATTTTTGCATTCCCTAACGTTTTATCTCATAATGATCATTTGTCCTAACACTCATATGCCCTATCTTTAGTTTTCCTAACATCGTATGGATGATTTTTTTCCCCCATAATGTTATATTTCCTAACGTCACTTGCCATATTGATTATTCATCCGAACGTTATGTGCCATAATAGTCATGTATCATAATTATCAGTAAGCCTAATGCTCGTTAATCCTAATGATTATTTTTCGTAACTTTGTACGGCCTATTGTAGTTTGTGCTATATTTGTGTGTGTGTTGTTTAATAGCCGTGCTGCGAGTCGACGCCACCCCGCTCGCTGCGCGGGTTGTCTATTTCTGGCCTGAGGGACACAAGTGAACCCTAACCTAACCGACCTAAAACAGAGTTCGCTTGTGTGAGTTGTTTGATAGCCGTGCAGCGAGTCGACGCCACCCCGCTGCGCGGGGTGTCTATTTCTGGTCTGAGGGACACCAGTGAACCCTAACCTAACCGACTTAAAACAGAGTTCGCTTATCACATTCACAAGCCATTTTTGTCCGCCTTAATGCACGACCCAATAATTCGCGTCCACAAAAAGTGGACACGGGTTGTCGGGCCGTACATTATTTGACAGCACATTACACCGTACATTATTTTAGCTCTCGCTGTGGGGGAAGGAGGCTGCCACAAGACCGGAGTGGCGACAGCTTGTAAAATCAAAGGTATTTGATTTTGAGACTGAGCGGCGCTCTGAGCTAGACTCGAAGCGCGATACATTGAAAGCCAGACCACCTGCGGCAATCAATTATAATTATGTCGGCGCACCACATGCCCGAAGTGTGCGAGGACCTTCACGAAGAAAATTGGCTACATAAGTCACATGCGAGCACACGAACGTCGACAGCATCCTTGAACGCAGTCGCTGTGGCCGAAATCGGCCGGGAGCTCATCATCATCATCATTTGACAAATGAGTTTAAGGGCAATCATTATATTATGAATAAATATTGTTATGGCTATTGATCGTTAGGGCTAATGCCCATTAGGACAACAACTCTTAGGATAAATGACATGAGGTGAAACGTTATTAGGGATTTCGACGAATATGCAAAATAACATTAGGGATATTAATAATTATGGTAAAAATGATTCGGGCAAATGAGGTTTAGGGCAAACATTACATTATGGAAAAGATTGTTATGGCAATTGATCGTTAGGGCTAATGCCCATTAGGACAATACAGTTCGGGCAAGTGATTTTAGGACAAACATTGTGTCACCACGCTGGGTCTACACTCCTGCTCAGGCTACACGTGGCAAGTTATTATCATTACATTACAGTGGAATCAGGAAATACTACTCGTGGGGGCCATCTAGAGTATGCATGTTACGGATCACAATTATAGGGGAACAATATCTCTAATAGAACGAATATGGTACTTACTAAGAACCAAGACACTTTGCTTTCAAGAGGGTCTAGCTGTGTAGTCTCCAATTCCTCGTTAAGATTACTTCAGCGTACTTCGATCCTCGCCCAGCCATGGTAGACGATAAATTAAAGAGGTCACACTTTACAGGCGTTATACGTTACGCAGAAGACATTGTTCGTATACCGTCAATGACAAATACAACACAACCTAGCCAGGGTAAATAATCTCTTAACTTAAGGCGGTATTACACGCTCCGACCATGAGTTAGTCCTCGCGATATCATCAACTGGGGAATCCATCATTTTACCGAAAATAGTTTCATCGATTATCGTTTCCCATAACACTATTCGCAGAATGTTTTCATCACACAGGAATCATTCATCGAACTTCGTTAGATCGCTCATACATTTGCTCGAATTACCATTAACACAAAAATTAAATCATCGAATGTCACTTCAATATTTTATTTGTTCATCGACATAGTCGTTCATCGAATCGCCGTTACTATAATTTTGTTTTAACATTAGTTTCAGTTCCAAAACTCTTATTTCATAGAAAATCGTTTCATCAGTGTTTGTCACTTGATAATATTTACCTTTCAACGAACTGAGTAGGTACTTCACCGAGACTTTGGACGTACGAGTATACATAGAGCCCTAAGCCTACCCACATCTCCCTCTGGATATCGGATTACCTTCCTATTCTACTTTAAGGCAGGCCAGTGTAGGTACGACGACGAGCGAAGCGAGGAGGAGTGTTAGGTGAACTGTGATCCTATAGCGCGAGCCGAGCGAGCGCAGCGAGCGTGCCGCGGCAGCGGCCGGCGAAGCGCCAGAACGGTTTTTTTTTATATTACTTAGGCTTAATATTACGTCTACATCGTATATGAAGCGTACTTAAGAGTCAATGTGGACCCATTTTATCCATTAGGTATTATATACTCAGACGAAATGACCTATAGGTAGAAAAATGAAATATTGATCGTGGCAACAAAAATATATGGAACCTATCAACATTGAACCGTGTTTCGATAAATTAATACTATACAGAACTGACTACTCTATGAAAAGTAAATTCGATGAATCGTTACGCTACGATTTGAGACAAATTCGGAACGATTAACGATGAAAAGTTGTTCGATGAAATAAAAAACTATGAATTGATGATTGTGTGAACAAGAAATACAACGTAATGAAATTCGTGGAATAGTTTTCGGCGAAATGTAAATCGACGTAATACGTTTCGATAAAATGATAGACACCCCATCAACTGACATGATTCGCGACACTCATTTTTATTACCCACAAAATAGATCCAGCTCAGCATGTTGCTAGCTTTGCAACCAGCGCTGGTCTTCCGCAGGGTCCACCTAGTGAGAGCAAGGAAAGTAACAAACAAAAAAATTAAGAATGTAATTAGTGTTTGCAAAAATGGTAATCAATAAAAGATGCTATGTGTTCTTTAAAGTTCTAATCAAAAAAGTAGCAAAATTGCGAAATAAAAAAATTACATATAAAATCTCTCACAAAATCGGGCCCCAACCCCTCTTTTTTACATGGAATGTTTTTTTATGAGATAATAAAAATCTTTCACCTGCGTATAGAAGGGACTTTCCAGGTAAATATAGGTAATATTTTATCTCGCAAGTTAGCCGGAGTTATTGGCAGTACATGCGAGTGAAACCGTGCAGCAGCTAGTAATTATTTAAAGTTACTTATTAACAGACATCGGAATCTTGAAGGGCAACATTTTATGACATTTCCTGTATCAATAAACTTAATTGCCAATGCTTGTCCCATTAGTACGGTGGCAAAATCGCAAAAAGTCGTCTCCTTCACGATTTTCGTGGACATCTCTTCTATATACCTAAAACTGGTATGGATGTGTCCCTTGTTGTCTCCAGGGTACGAATCTGCCGGTTTTAGTTAAGGGACGTCACAAAGATGGCCGCCTACGGTCATTGATTTTTGTTCAAATCTCGGGTTCTATTTTACTCATTGCTGCGTGTGAGGTGTCATTTGAAAGCATATTAAACGTACTATAATTGATTTCTGGAACGCTATGACGTACAATCAACAGTTTTTTAATTATTAGATAAAAAATGTTTTTTTTACCCCGCGCGTTTGAACGAGTACTGATAAAGCATGCTTGTAACTCAATAAATAATAACTTTATTTAGTTATTATTTATTAAAAAATAATAAAGTTATTATAAAAAAGATAGGTAATTTTATAAGCTTTCCAAAAATGTAGATTTTGTTGGTGTACACTAATAAATTACCAAGTAATAATAAATTTTGTGAATTACGCACCGATTAACTATCACCACGCTCGACTCGGCTAGCGATCGCTGGCGTCACATTGCGCCTTTAGAAACTCTTTTTCTGTTTTCTGAGTAATTATACGAGTCAGATGGTCACGATACGCACCTAAAGCAGTAAAATAAAGGCCACCTCAGGAACTTTGTAGCCCGAGCCGAAGGCGAGGCGAGTGCTCTGAAGCGTACTTTTTCACCCCATCACACACACAATTTTATGTCTTCTTTTGGCTGACAAATGAGATTGTTATTGCCAATGTACGCCTGGTTGATGTAAAATTAGTCGTTCCTTGTATTAAGTTGAAAATAATAGTACATTACGTAACTAAGGCGGTGAATTCGTGAATGCCCCAGATTGCAGGTGTTTGTGGCCCGAACCGAAAATGAGGGCCATAAATATTCGCTCTGGGGCTTAACGAATTACCGCCCGTGTTGCGTACAAAAATTTACGGGTTCACCTGGCTGCAATGCGAGTTTTCCCGTACGCGCAGCGTGCAGTAAAACTCGCATTATGGTCAGGTGTGGTTGTGACGTACTTAAATAATAAAACAATGGTCGCCAGCAGCTTTGTTAGACAACTAGCTTCCGCCCGCGACTTGGTCTGCGTGGACCCGGGATAAAACTAACCTATATTTTAATCCAGGCTATAAACTATCTTCCTGCAAAATTACATCCAAATCAGTTGAGCCGTTTAAGCGTGGTTGAGTAACAAACATCTAAACATCAAACATCCACATTTTCGCATTTATAATATTAGTACGAGTAGGACTAGTTTTGGCCCGAGGTTACCCGTGTTGTACTTTGACTTGTACTTTCCAAATCTGACTTGTTTTGGTTATGTATTTCCTCGCAAAAGAGACTGTTTGCTATAGGAAAAGCGGGAGAGAGATTTGTAACTGAAACGTTGCAGGCACCAACTGTGTGTCCGCTTGGTGAGTGTTTGAGTCTTGTATGTGATAGAGTAAGGGGAGTGAGTGGCCGCGTTGGCTTGCCGTACGGGCCTATTGCCCTCAGGTTCACTTGGCGGGTATGGTGTCCAAGAGTGTGCCCTGAAGGGATGCTACAGACCTTCGTCCCTATACGCAGAGCTCGGCCTGCCGCCTCGCTTACTATGCCGCTCTCTTTCGGGTCTTCGGCCCTCAAGTTGTCCGCGCAGGCTCGCGTGGAGAGCGAGCTCTGAAGGGACGCTTCAGACCTGCAACCCTACGCAGAGCTCGGCCTGCCTTCTCGCGTGCATGCCTTCGGCCCTCAGGTTCGCTTGTAACACATTCAGGAGTAGAGTATTCGAGAGCGCACTCTAAAGGGTCGTTTCCGGCCTTTGGCCCTCGGACTTACGTGGAGAGCGCGCTCTGAAGGGACGGTTCGGGCCTTCGGCCGTTAGATTCACTTGTAAGACACTTAAGAGTACCAAAGTGCCCGCGTGGGCCCGCCTTTCAGGCTTTTGGCCTTCTGGCTTGCGTGGAGAGCCCGCTCTGAAGGAACGCTTCGGGCCTTCGACCCTACGCAGAGCTCGGCCTGCCACCTCTCGTGCCATGCTGCTCTTTTTCAGACCTTCGGCACTCAGGTTTACTTGTAGGACACATAGGAGTAGTAAAGTGTTCACGTGGGCCCGCCCTTCGGGCCTTTGGCCCTCTGGCTTGTGTGGACAGCCCGCTTTGAAGGTATACTTCGGTCCTTCGGCCCT
This sequence comes from Epinotia demarniana, assembly GCA_945867215.1. Taxonomy (NCBI): domain Eukaryota; kingdom Metazoa; phylum Arthropoda; class Insecta; order Lepidoptera; family Tortricidae; genus Epinotia; species Epinotia demarniana. Next base: position 84,044 of record OX244274.1, read on the forward strand.
CAGGTTTGTTTATAATGCACTTAGGAGTAGTAAAATGTCCGCGTGAGCTCGCCCTTCGGGGTCTTTGGCCTTAGTACTCGCGTGAAGAGCACGCTCTGGCTCAAATCTATTTGTGACCCCGATACCTTTAAAACTAAGTTACGTGCGTTTTTACTTCAAAAATGTGTTTACACATTTAAAGAATTCTTTTATTGTGACATATGAAATTACTAATACTATTTTAATGCTGACATATCGATTTCAATTAATTAAGTAGGTACTGCTTGTTTTTGTTCTTAATTTATAATTTTATCTTTCATAGTCTGATATGTCACAAATATTATTTTAATTTTTAATTTTAAATGATATTTATTAATTTTACTTTTTACTTCGCGACTTTTTTTTGATTAATCTTATGATGTTGTTTCTGTTATATTTTCTTTATGCATGTGCCTAGATTTAAGATTCTTCAAACACAATGTTATATTGTTCTTGAAATAAATAAATGAAATGAAATGAAATGAAATGGACGCTCCGGGCCTTGGGCCCCGCGAGCCTCACCGCTCGCCTTCGGACCGTGTTGGTCTTTCGAACTTGTTGCCTGCGAAACTGCAACGACTTGCAGCTGCTGAACTATGGAGCTCCATAGTTCGCAACAAATATCAGTCGACAAACTATGTATAAAAATATCTATACGCATCTCAAAAAATATGTTTATATATAGCTGTTGCTAGAAAGGTAATGTAACGAATCACCACGTGCAAATGTTTCCAAATTCAACCGCAACTTGCACTCGAATGAAATGAAGTAAGCGCGGGCGTGGTGTGAGTGTGCCCTTGTTGCCAGTTTGGGTCCTGGTCCTCGGGCTGGATTTTGTTGAAAGCTTGCGGCCTACACTCAAAGAAGTTATGAATTTAAAATGCCTTTTTATTGAGACATTTATCTGTCTAGGGGGCGTGTACAACACAAATCAAGGCATTCCCTGAAACACAATATTTATTAATTCGACTACAAGAACACACAGGAAGGCGTGGCGCGAGCTTATGAAGGCCTTAAGGGGATGCCTTGATTTGAGTCGTACACGCCCCCTAGACAGAGAGACGCTGATGCCTTCCGCCCACGAGAAAAAGAGATGTAACACTCTTCGGGAATCGCTGTTGTGGATTCGATAAATACCTAACTTGGTGAAGTTTTATTAAATTTTCATAAAGTGAGATTTTAGACATGATAAAATACTATAGTATTAACTTGATTGTGTCGTAACATAATGTATCGTTTGAGTAGGCTGAGTAAAAAAGGAAAATACAGACCAAACTCTGGTTTTTTTTCCTATCGAGGAAATTTTAAGCAATCACGTATCGATAAAATCAGATGAACAATCATATAGTCAAGAATCATATATCTGAAAATCAGACCTTAATATTGTTTCTTAATATAGTCAGAACGGCGTTTCAAAGCACGCGATTTCTAATGCACCGCCCTAAGCACCACGGGGTTGCCCTAGGGCAACAACAACCACAGCAACACCAATAGCAACAACAGTACCTTTCATTTGGGAACATCAAAATTGAACTCTCATAGTATTTTAATCATACGCAGCATGCCGGTTGCCGCGGACTTGCGTTACGGAATTGGCCATAAATTACTTGTTTATTATTTAATGACAATAAATTGCATATCATTGGAAAGCTAATAAAATGTTTGATATTTTTTATAATAACATTTATCACGCTAAAGTATCTATTTCTCGAATTAAGATGGTAAGAAAGCAAAACGTCTAAGGTAAAAAGTTCTATTTTTTGAATTATTTTACTAACGGTTGAATGTACGTTACAGAACTCAAGAAATGAATCATAGAACATTTAATATGCTTTCAAATGACACCTCACATGAACCAATCAGACAAATAGAATCCGAGATTTGAACAAAAATCGATGACCGTCGGCCGCCATCTTTATGACGTCACAGCTATGTCCGTCCCCTTCTCCCTTAACTAAAACCGGTAGATTCGTACTCTGGAGACAACAAGGAACACATCCATACCAGTTTTAGGTATATAGAAGACGTGTCCACGGCTTTTATCAATATTGACCAATTTCCGCCGTACTACATATAGTGCAGTCAATATCGTTTAACCTCGGAATCCCGGGGTGTTTGATGGAATTTGGTATGTAAGTTCGTTGGAAGCCTTGTTTTTTGCGATTGTACACTTGTCAAATTCATTGTAGTGCACGATCGGCTTTATAATATTTTTTTTAAAAGCATGGTTTTTACTTCTTGCTGTTTTAGCAAGGTAGATTCACCAATATAATTTTAAGTTTTTTGAAATATGGTTACCTTTGTTTTACCAAAAAAAAAAAAATTGACTAATTATCACTTCCCAAAACATTTTTCGTAGAATTTCATTTGCCAAATAATCGTTTGCCTAATTAACACTCGATAAATAATTCTTACGCAAACCTTATGTTTGGCATATTCATGTTTAGGCAATATCTCGTTTACTAACTGGGTACTTTGTCCAAATTTCATTCAGTCAAATATGTTAGTTGGCATAATATGTTTTAACCAACACAAAATAAGGCAAATGATTTGTATCGTCAATATTTAATTGACCATTTCTATTCCTTCGGTTAATCAGCAGAGGGACTCTTCAATGACAAATCATTTGCATCTTTATTTAAATGGTGTATAAGATACACAATAAAATAACAACTTTTTTTGTTATGTGGGTAAGGAAAATTAATTCGTGTAGAGGTCAAATTCTAACCTAACCGCCAGCGTGTCGACGTCTTCCCGCTTCGCGGGGTGTCTATTTACGCTCTAAGGGACACAAGCTGACCCTAACCTAACCTACCAAATAATACAATTGTTACGATTATTTGTTTTTTTACTGCTAGGGGACTTCGCCCCCCGAGCCCCCCTTTTTTGGCTGCCCTAACCTAATTTAACGCCTTTGCCTACCGACCTACTTAACCGTGCATTATTTTATTTAAGGGACCATGCCGTTTTATTAATAGTATTTTGGTAAGAAAGAGAAAGAAAGAAAGAAGACATTTATTCACTACACAAAAGACACACAGAGACAAAAATAAAATAAAAAATACAATACAATTGACACATACTTAATGTGTGTGTCTTCGCGGTAGTGAATCGGCCGCTGTCTCAGCATTATGCCGAGGTGTCAAACATACACCTACAGCGCTGATTTTCAGACAGCACCGTACGTGACTCACGGAACGCAACACAACATACTACCTATACAAACGTATATTCCCACACATAATAAATAAATAATTAATATAATTAATTTGTTAAATATGTAATGCCAATTAAAAACGCGAAAGGATCCAGTGCCTATTCTTTACTCAGTTCCACCAATAAAAGTTGGCATGGTAAAAAAAAGAAAAATAGCGAAAATAAAACAAAGTGCTGGATTGGTTAGGGTTATGATCTTTGGAGCGTCAACAAATAGCCCTTAAGCTGGCGCCTAAAGGTATACCTGCTAGACGCTCCTTGGATAGGTGGAGGGAGATCATTCCAACACTTGGACGCCGCAAACCTGAAGCTACCTCGAAACGCCGCGGTTCGATGCTTTGGCACCAGAATCATCGCCTTACACCTACGCGCACTCTTGGGCCATACAAGTCTACTCAGCAAATATGCTGGGACACCAGATCGCACTATGCCAAAGAGAAGAGTGGCGAGGTGAAGCCGTCTGCGTGCAGGCATGTTCAGCAGACCAGCGGCATTCAAGTAGGGAGTGATATGGGAGCGGGGTGGGACTCGGAAACAGAAACGAATGCATGCGTTTTGCACTCGTTGTATGAGCTTTTTCGTACGACCAGTAATGCAGCCAGCATAGACAACATCACAATAGTTTAATCTTGACAATATCAGCGATTCACAAATGTTAACACGCAAATCAACACTTAAGTAATCGCGAACATTGTAAAGAACTTTAAGGCGGTAGAAGCAGTTACTCACAACTTTTAGTACGTGCTTCTCAAAGCGCAGCTTGCCGTCCATGAGGAGGCCAAGGTTTGTTGCTTCTACCACCCTCTCTATTGGTTCGCCCATGATAGCAACCCTACTGGTAGTCAAAGTCTCGAGGTTACTGATGGTACTACGGATTTGATGCTCTGACCCAAAAACAACATATTTCGACTTGTTCGGATTAAGGACTAGGCAGTTCTTTTCCGACCAAGTAGAAATACGTTCTAGGTCTGCGTTGATGGTATTGACCGCAACAGATATGTCCGTGGGTGCGCTAGAGAGGTATAACTGGAGGTCGTCAGGTGGTAAATATGGTATCTACTGCCTTTTATATTGCGAGTGATGTCGGCACTATACAATATAAAAAGCAGGGGACCCAGTATTGAACCTTGCGGCACACCTCTTTCCACAGGGCAAAGAGCGGACCGCAAAGTGCCACCATCCATCCTTCGCACCTTCGGTAAAATGTCATAACCCAAACAATTGTGATTTTTGTCTATTTATAGTTTGCCATAACATTAACTTGACAAAATGTTTGTTGTCTAATGTTTTTTTGCCTTATTTTTGCATTTGCTAAAAGACCACATGCCATAATGTAATTTTTCGTAATAATATTTTGCTGAATGAAAATTTGACGTACCTAATGGAAATATTCGTATTAAAATTGTGCCAAAGTTTGCATTGGCAAACACAATATTTGCCAAAATTTGTTTGGGAAATGAAATTTGACCAAAATAAATTTGGTTAAACAACAGTATCCCGTAATTTTGACGGTTTTAGGAGAAGGATCAGTCCCCGCGTCAGGACCTCGTAGAATGGCCGCCATCTTGGAAACTGTACGCCATTTGTAATAAATTCAGGTTTTGTTCGAAAACTACGTACGTAGGTGTTGTAAGTGATGTTTTACGTATGAGAACATTGTCTAGCTAGATCAACATTAAAGTTAATAATGTTTACACAACCCTGTAGTACACAACCTTGATACTATTCCTTTGTTATTCCAATTCCTCGAGTTGGCGAAGAGCACAGCATATTCAGCTAACTGCGAGTGAACGAGATATATTATTTGTTTTGAGTAGCTCCTCTTAAGGCGCCGTAGGTTCAGCGAAGTTAAGCGAACAGAGTTTTTGAAACAATATAATGCGTCTGTTTATAATAATTTGGTTATAAAAAAATACGACTAGTAATCAAGAGGCTTTTCTGCAGGGAAGTCAGTGTTTAGAAACATGAATAAGCAATTTTCACTCGATAGAAAAAAATCACGAACATAGGTCTAAAAGGGTCTAAAATACACTTAAAATATTTCTTACAAATTATGCACAAAAGCTAAAAATATTAAAATGGCTTCTTAAAATCGGCAATATCATGTTTGAGAGAAATCAGTGTTTACTTTTTTATTTGTTTCAACGACAAAAAAAAAAAATTAAAAAACATGATTTCCGCGCTTCCGAGCACGCACTTCCATCTCGCTCACGCTTATACTCAGTGAGAGGGAGAGAAGACCATGAACCTACGGCGCCTTAATATTCTGTAATGTTTGCAGATGGAGGAGGGTGGTGCGGGTGAGGGCGCGGGGGAGGGGGAGAGCAGCGCGGCGCTGCACGCGCGCCTGGTGGCGCTGGTGCGCGCGGCCAGCGGCGAGGCGGTGCGTATTGTGAACTCAATGATACAAGTTGTATCATAGAGTGAACCGCCCCTGATTGTGGCTTGTTTGTTAAAGGTTGTATCATACAACCTTTAACAAACAAGCCACAATCAGGGGCGGTTCACTCTGTGATTTCGCCGCGCCGCTATACAAGTACACGCCGGCCAGCCAAAGCGCAAAACACAGTACGGTTGCGCTCGCGGTATCGCGGGGGATTTTCCCTCGTCGGTGTGCGCTGCTGCGCGGAGTAAATCCTCCTAGGTGATCTGTCCTGGGCTCCGCCGGTATGCGCCGGGCCTACGTAGGGAAGGTGCGGGGTGAAGGGGGTAGCACAAGCGGGGGCGTGCTTTGCATTCAATTCAGACCAGTCTTGCCGCCGCATTTGGTGTTTGGTGAATATATTCGCGCGTGTTATTAGGGTTCCGTACCAAAAATGGTAACAAAGGAACCCTTATGGTGCGACTCCGTCCGTCTGTCTGTCTGTCACAAAGTGAAATATCTCACGAACTACTCAAGCTATCAACTTGAAACTTAAAATGGTTATAAATGAGAGCTATCCGCGTGCATGGAAAATGAATTTTTTTAATATACATTGAATTTTTCTATAAAAACTTACGAATATGAAGAGGGGGCAAAAAGAATATTCAACTATAGGGTCAAGTGGGGTATCATTCGAAAGGGCTTGAGTTGCACTTTTTGAAGCAGTTTTTCTTTTTTTTTCTACACTCGGAAAATTTTGATCTATGAAGGAAATTGTAAAAAAAAGTACCATTCCCCCCCCCCTTATCTCCGAAGTTATTCAAGCGAAAAATTTGAAATAATTACGTGTGATTAAGATAAACATATATATATTACGGGAAAAGTTTTTTTTTCTGTATCTAGCATATTTTTTGTTTTATTTTCAAAAATCATTTCCTAGTTAGATTTGCAATTTAATCATCAATCAGTTTTTTTTTGTTTTGAAATTCCTATAAAACTATAAATAGAAGTACTCTCTATCAAATAAAACAATAATAATCGATATCAGTTCACGTGATAAACAATAATCGCTAAAAGACCAACCTGCCAATTACCAAATGGGGCCGATAGATGGCGCTGAACCCCATTCGCGCTGTTAAGATTTTTCTAGAATTAATGGGGTTGGGATTGGGACGCGTATATTTATTTTCAATAGCAGGTCAAAAAAAGATCGCGATGTAACTTAACAAATATATTGGGAGTTTTACTTTACCTTGAGTTAATTGTTAGTTTGCACGGAATCCTCGGTGCGCGAGTCAGACTCGCACTTGACCGGTTTTTTTTTCAATGTGACCGAAGTCAACGAAGAATTATTTATATTAATTAACACTTAATCCCAGTCCTCCATCACGAAACCTTCGACACGAACGACTCGTACAAAAACAAGTTTTCGACTGTTGGTCGCTGTGGAACGGAATGTATAATCACCGATCAGGGCATGCCGTTCGATGCCGTGGGATGCTGAGGCATTGCGGAGGTGCATGCGGTATCAAAACTCGTGTTCTCCCCCGTCGTCCGCCGAGTTGCAACAAGCCTTCCCCTCCCGCAGCCCCGCTACCCCGGCGCACTCGGGAGGCTTCGGTGCAAAGCGGTGGATGCCGCGGCATGTCGCCGAATACCACCGCGGTATCCTCTAACATGCTCCTCGATGCCGCAGAGTAGAAATCCCTCGTCATGCTCCGAGGTCGGTCTCAGCATTCAAATGTAGGTATACATTAATGTAATTAAAATAGAAAATAATATACATTGATAAATTTAAAGAGATCTGCGCTGCGCACCGCCGGTTTGCGCAGGCTTTTAGACGGTCTGTTATGTACGATTCTTACCTACCGGGCCGGGCCGGAACGCTCCTGCGCGTTTTTTGCAAGTTGCCAAAGGAATTTGAAGCTTTAATATAGACGTTAAATTTCATATTTGAATGTACTTGCGGCCGGTCGACTCCTCGCGGACGTGGACGGTCGTCACACGTGACCGGCTCCGTCTGGCTTTTGCCTACTGCACTCTATTAAAACGTGTTCGGCTGCCGCCGCGTCACAGTATAGAAGACAGTAAATAAACGGTATACTCTTGCTTGCCAGAATTTCATTTGCCCGAATTTTATCTGCCATAATATTCAACTGCCATAATGTTGTTTTCTATAATTTTGTATGCTATACTCATTGTTTACCATATTAATTATATGCCAGAATCTTTGTTTTCCATAATATCAATATCAATAATCTCATTTTCCATAATCATTGTAATCCATAACTATCACATGCCATAATGACATTTGCCAGCCAACTCAACATCCATAATATTCATATGTAAAGTCGGTACGTATTGCAGTAAAAAAATTAAAAAAAAACCTCCAACCTATCCGCGATCCGAGTTGGTTTTGCCACTAAGTAAAAATAAACTTTTCTCTGAGATTACCCAATGCCAAGATAGTGGTGTATCGTAGGCAGTAGGGAACAGGGGCTTGGTGGCAAAACCGACTCGGATCGCGGATAGGTTAGAAGGCGGAAGCGGGAGCTTTGCTCCCGCTTTCGTCTTCGAGGTTATTTTTTTTATAGAAGAGCGAAAAAACTAACAAATTAACAAAGATGAATCCGAATGCATGTTATTATGGCGTTTAAATATTCTATTAAATAATATTATTGCAAACAATAATCTGGAAAACAATACGTATGGCATTCGTATCATTATGACATTCAATATTCGTGTAAACAAGAGTATGTCAATTAACTATTATGGTAAACGAAACATTCGGGCAAATGACTTTGGGGAAAGCGAAGTTCGGGCAACTGATTATTATAGTATATGAATGTCGGGCAAACAATAGACAACCTAAATAAACATCGAACAAAGGTACATCGCACGGCTACACACATGCGCGCGTGTTCGGTACGCACGCACACATAGCCTTCGGGAATGATGGAGAATGCTTCAATCGGGGCCGCGCCGTTGCCGTGTTCGCTCGCTCTCACTTTCGGCAACGTGTGTACTGTTGTGTATATGTATATGAAGTTTTATTTGTCAAACAATAACTAACCTATTTACATAATTATACAACAAAACTTATGTTTATGTATGATGTGTACTAAAACGGCACTGCGCTCCTGGTCTACTCGATGCTACTTACCGAATGCCGCCGCAAGTCAAAAGAAGCCGCCTCGTAGGAGTCGTAGGTAATGAAGACAGCGAGCCGCCAGTACCACGATATAGAAAGGAGCGGAATAGGCTTGTAACTAAGCACCTACCAAACTAGTGCATTTTAGCAACTATTATAAGTAGGTACTTACAAGGAAATATTTTAGGCATAGTATTAGTGGTAGTAAAATATTCGATGAAATAGGAAACTAAAACACATACCTAACTATCTATAATATTACTACTTTGTGTATACAATATTGTCTAACATAACAGAACAGTATAACAGAAACACTTTGCATACTTAAAAGCAAAATTAGTATTATAGGTATGCCAAGCCACAAACGCGACACAGCTTTGCGCATCGAGCGAAAGTAGGTAACGAACGTTCCTAAACGGCTTCAGATTACCTACTGTATTATTACAAGTTTTTATTTAACTTGCCCTGTTATTAGTTAAATTTGGGGTGCGTAACGAGGCATATAATTTTTTTTGAAATAATATTAGTCGCAATAACGCTCATTTGATATAATTATTGAGTGATATAACAACACTAAATATATTTACATACGATATAATTATCATTTTATATAACGATCATTTGATATAATAATATTTAGTATAACATACTTTAAAAATAATCCATATTTCCCATAATGAACAAATGATACAATGCTACTTTATTCTAATGCACAGTTCGCATAATATTTTTTGGTAGTCTCTAAGGCAGGTCGGTGTAGGTACGACGACGAGCGAAGCGAGGAGGAGTGTTAGGTTGAACTGCGACCCTATAGCGCGCGAGTCGAACGACCGCAGCGAGCGTGCCGCGGTAGCGGCCGGCGAAGCGCCAGAACCCAACTTTTTTACTACCTAATTGTCCTGTATCGAGGATTTAGGGGTTTCTAATTAAATAACCAGTATACGTGTCACGCGCGTTTATTTATCGGAAACAGACTGATGGCTCCGGATGACAGTGGTCGACACGGTTTTATATGTACCCACATATACTACAATCCCTCCACCACTAAATTACAAAATAATTGAGGATGTAAAGCTAATAAAAGTCTATGTAGCGAACATTTCTGTTTCGCGTGGAACGGACAGGTTTCATTTGATGCCCTTCATTCGTTGTGGATGCATCGACCGGCGGTAACCCTGCAGACGATTCGGGACACTCAGTCTCCGCAGCGGTACTCTTCACCGGCGGCTCAACCCGCGGCGACACCTGTGGAACCGGGTCCGGAGGAACATTCATGTCGTCACTATTCTCATCCTCATGATCATGACGTATAGCAGCGTCAGTTGTATTACCGCCTACCGTGTCATCAAGAGGCCGCGGTGAAAGCAATTCTGGTAATGAACAAAATGAGTCGTCTTGGTCATCGGTTTCCTCCGTTTGGTGATGTTGCTCCGACCGCCGCGGCTGGGTGGTTGGCGAGGACTCAATGTCGGTCTGTAATCCATCCGATGAGGTAGCACCGACACTTGCACTCGGCAAAATATAATCGTAACCACTTGTCTCGTCTTCTACGAGCAGTCTGTCCGTTCCTCTATACAATAACACATGATCCATGTTTCCTTGTACTTAAATCTAATTCAGGAATATAAACTCTAAACATTCTAGAACCAATAATGTCCTTAACCCACCCACCCACTTTCCAAATGTATTTTGTTCCATTATTGTAAAAATGTTTTACAAGCACTTTTTGACCAATCTTAAAAACTGCATTTCGTTTTGCGCAAACCCGTTTTATCAATAACAAATCCCAGATATTCTACGGAGTCTTTAAATAATTCGCACTTATCTTTCTTTAAACGGAACCCTGCATCTTGCAAACGGCTCGGTACATTTTCGAGTCGCTCTAAATGAACAGTTTTAGACGGACCTGTTACTAATATGTCATCTAGGAAAATACATATTCCTTCAATTCCCGCCAATAATTGCTCCAAGGTTCTTTGGAAAAGACTTGGAGCGGAGGAAAGACCGAATACAAGTCTATTATAGCAGAAAAGACCTTTATGTGTATTGATACATGTAAGTTTTTTCGTATCGTCTAATACTAATTGATTGTACGCTCTGGAGAGATCTAACTTGCTAAATTGCACGCCGCCGTGCAACCGAGCAAACAAATCCTCGTATCGCGGTAGCGGGTAGGAGTCAACATACAGTGCCTTGTTGAGCGTGACGGAGTAGTCACCGCAAATGCGGACGCCGCCGTCGCGACGCAACACTGGCACTATAGGCGTTGCTACTTCGGCGTGCTCCACCCGTTCAAGGATACCTAAACTCAATAATCTGTCTAATTCACTTTCGACCTTTTCTCTAAGCGCTAATGGAACAGTTCTTGGCTTAAAAAACTTTAATGGTACATCCTGTTTGACCTTCAACGTGACCTTGTACTTGTTAAACTGACCTAACTCGTCCGTAAATAATTTCGAATACTTACTTTTCAACCCCTCAGTTAAACTATCTGATTGTAAATTATTACAATTGAATGTACACAATTGCATGTTAAACAAGCTTATAAAATCGCGACCAAGTAATGTTGGTTGTTTACTGCCAGTTTTAATAACATAAAATGTTAACAACTTGGTTTGCCCCTCAAAAATCACAGGTAACGCTATACAACCTAATGGAAAAATTTTAGTACCATTATAACAGTTTAAAACAACTTTGCATGGTTTTAAATCGCAGACTTTATCCTGAAACTTTGTCTCGTAAATATCACCTGGCATGACAGAGACAGCACTACCGCTATCTACTTCGCACAATACCTGCTCGCACGCTATCGACACGAACTGCTGCATTGGTTTACCGTCAACACATTTTATATTATATAAGCCATAATTACCTTCATAGTGCAAAAACTCGTCATCCGCAGCTATAAAGTTGTTGTTTTTAACATTCATGGTGCACATTCTTTTAAGGCCGCTCATAGAGCCAGATATGCGAAAATACCCCAAGAATTATGCTATTTTTCTACGAAACGATGATGTTTCTAGATCTGTGAAAAATATATATCATTCTTGATTATATTATCTTCAATAGCACAGCTTTCGATATTCGATTCGTAACACTTCGCTCGATACAATTCTTTCCCAAAGTAACCTCCAATTTGAAAGTTTACTTCAACTTTACTTGTTTATTTACTACGTGACACTATGAAACAAAACAAGGAACAAAATCAGTCATAATCAAAATAATAATTTGACAGCTTCCGAATTTCAATAATTTGAGGCAATATTTTTATAATACACAAACATCGTAAAATTCAATCGTATAAAGATATCGACTTACGGCCTCCAATGTCTTTCTCCGTCACTCTTTCGAAATGTGACAGTGATCGCTGAGCGGTCGTGCCAGACGGACCTGTACTACTTTTTCCCAAAAAAATGTAATTTAAGATATTTATTAGATTCCAAAAAGCAATGGTTCTAACGTAAGTAAAAATTTATGTTTACTAAACAGTGAAAAGAGTATTTGGTTAGCTTCATAATTACTAAGCATAAACATTACAGTCCTCAATACGCATATACTTGTGAATTTCACCCGCTTAAGGTAAGCATTGGCAGCGCATTGGTTTCAGTGATAGGAATAAAGGCGACCTTCAGTTGTGCCGAGAGTTCGAATCTCAGCGAGTTTATACTTTTTGTATTTTTTATTCTTCGGACTACATCGAGTGAGTATAATTATTTGATTTATATGCTCTTTTACCCCTACCTACGTAAAACAATACAATTTATCTTTATTTGGGTACAGACTGCAAATGGAATCTCCGATTTTATCAACCGCTGACACTTAAAGTAGGTAACGAATAAGTTCAAATAGACTTTATTTATCTTTATAAATATAAAAATTCCTACCTATGTCGCGCGTAACTTCGTGCGTTGTGATAAATATATATACCTCCCTACCCATAGCGGCGGCGCGCCGTACGAAGCTTGGTTAGATACCTAAATGATTTTCCATCGGCGCGGATGCTTATTTCTGTATGTTTCGAACTTCGAATTAATGTTCTCAAATATTTGGGCATATTTTGTACTTATTTTCTTAAATTGCTACAAGTACACCTACTTAGTAAATGATTGCCGAAACGAAATAAAATGTCATCAATGATATCATACGAGATACCTACCTACATTATAAGGAATAAAGGCCCCTCATCAGTCATTTCATATTGACCAAGATTATTGAAGAGGTAAATGTACACTGATAAAATGCAATAGGGTTGCCTGTGTAAGTCCCGGAAATAAAATCCCGGGATTTACCTTATATCCATACTATCGTCATTTTTTATAAACTGATAGGTAGTTTATATATTATTATACCCTACACAAAAGTGAAGGATTTCCTTTTCTTGAGAGTGTTGACTAGTTTTCTATTTTAACAATAAAATAAAACTGATCCCAACTGAAAAGACAACCCAGTGTCAATAATCCCTTAGGTACTTCTAGTTCATTTTCGTCATTTTAAGGATATTACTACTACTTATAACAGTATTAAGGGATCACCTGGAGAAATTCGGCATTTCTCTTTATGAAGATATTGTCAGTTGGCTAGCACCATGAAAATGAAAAAGATGGGTCATGGGGACATTACTTTAATTAGAAAGGAAATTCGGTTGATTATTGAACATATGTGATGGGGCCTACGCCTACCCTATATGAAAAACTACTGAAGGGATTGAAAGACGGGGCCTGTGTCTCGGAATTCCAGTCCCAACAAAAAAAACTTTTGGAAAGTACAATATATTCTTCTTCGTGTCGAGGTTCCTCAAATAAGAGTGCCCAGCGTTGTGGACAGCTCTGCCAGTCGCGTCTCTCAGGTCGTGTTCCCAGCAGGAGTGTGGGGAGTGTGGGGCATGAAACTCCTGCGGCTCTTGAGACGGGCAGATGGCGGATTATAACCGCACAGTGGTCGCCTGTCAGTCTCCTGTTTCCCTTTTTCCACGGCACTTGCCTACTCTCTACGGATTTCAGGGGGGGGGGGGATGCCCTCGAGTGGGTACAGCTTGTTAAGTGGAGTAGGCTTGAGGCATCCGGTGATGGTGCGGCAGGTATCATCATAACAATATATTGCATGGACGAATTCATGAAGCCGTAAGGCTGAGAAGTCATGCAGTGCTATTAATTTGTATGATTTTATTTCTTATTATCAATTATGACGATCATAGTAATAATTCCTATAGATTTACCTCTTAGCGTTATTCCCGGTAATGCCCCTGTAGGAGCACGGGGTCCGCTTTGACACCTAATCCCAAGATTTGGCATAGGCACTTGTTTTTACGCAAGCGACTGCCATCTGACCTTCCAACCAGGAGGGAAAACTAGACCTTATTGGGATTAGACCGGTTTCCTGACGATGTTTTCCTTCACCGAAAAGCTAACGGTAAATATTCCGTACATACGTTCCGAAAAACTCATTGGTACGAGCCGGGATTCGAATGTAAATTATGATATAAATAAAAATCAATGTCATATTTTCCAGAGAAAAGTGGTTTTTTAATGAAAAATCTTCAATATTGAAATCCCGGGATGGAAATCTCATATCGGATTTCAATCCCGGGATTGAGAATGCTCCGATATTGCATGCTCTAACTCTAACACATCCAGTGGCGCTAGTGTGCACGTGGAAGCAGCCTTAAAGCGTCACACATACAATAGGAACATGTAAAAACTAACTATTTAGGCGACGACACAGCGTAGCTCCGTCAAGTCCGGAGTAAAATTAGGTAGGTTACCCCGGAACCGCCGAAACACGACACCCTTCGGCCAGAAGTCAGCACACACGATGGTCTCCTGCAGCGGCCGCGGCACGCGCACCACAAACGAGGTGAAGTGCACGTAGTGGCGCAAATGCAGCTGGAAAACCCCCAGCGAGTAGCCAGTCTTCTGGTGAATATACTCCACCATGTCATCAGCCGTGGCGGAGTAATGCAGGCGCGAAGAGTACTAGGTGTGGCAACCCGCTGACCAGAACCAACTGGCTCTGCTGTAGGTACCCTCAGAACATAAAATACTAAATTTCCTATATCTGTGGCTGTACCACACTGAGTCTTTCGCGGCTTGCGCTTTCTTGACTTGAAAAATAAATAGTACTTATAATTTCATTCGCTGTAACAATATTTGATATTTTTTCATGGTATATAAAAAAATAAATAGAAATTAAAATCACTCATCATCAAATCCCGGGATTTATTATTTGTTGTTAGGTTAAAACATGGGCAGGGCAAGCAAGGATAGGACATTTCTCAATCCCGGGATTGATTTCCGATATTGATTGCCAATCCCGGGATATCGATATTAATTTGCATTTATGCTTAAAAGCTAATACCTTTGACAAATTATGTTGAATTATTTGCAGAATCTCCTTTATAACAAAACTAAATTAAATAATACGGGATATAAAGAACTCATATTTATTAAAACATACATATCAACATATCAAAACTCAATATTTACCTGATATTACACTTCGTTGGAAGGGCCACATTAAATAAGTAGAATGTAATTAACTGTGTCATTTGAACCATTTTGAACCGACAAATAGACAGACAACAAAGTGATCCTACGATCCTTAGGAACCGTAAAAAATACTAGATTTTATTGATGCCCACTGATGAACTTTTTATAAATATCGTCGATATACCTGCAGAGGTTACCTATAGTTTTTATATCATTATTAGGTGTACCTAATAATGATATTATATAAAACTTGCCGATTTGTTTAAATGAAAACTATACCAACTTATAGAAGTTTCATTTTTGTTATTATTTACCCTTTAAAAACTTTAATGTTCTTGAAATAAGAGTTGTGGTCAATAAAATAATATAATTATATAATTTTTAATTTTATACACTTGGTTTTATTTTATTATTCCAATTTAACTTTAACGCCATCTATAACAACCATTATGCTTTTTTTCGCTCTTTAGTACTACGTTTTACAAATCAGTGTCCTGTTAGTTCATTAAGTCGTCACTTCTTACGTGGCGCTGTTGTATCGTCACTGTATCGAGGGGCGGGAGGGGTGGCGTGTGGAGGGGCTCGATTTTAGATTTCATTTGGGTAGTGTAACAGCCTTAAGGTGTCCCTTTTTAAAACACTTTTTACACGCGAAATTTGCAAATCTACAATGTTCTTTATCATGGCTACTATAACCGCACACACTACAACACTTTTTGGCCGGGGCACGACGATCTTTTCCTGCACTGGGACCGGAGCGCATAGCAAACACCGACTGCGCCGGCGCGGCCGCGTTAGCCTCCGTGCGCGACCCTTGCAGCGCCATGCGAGCACAACGAACATCTTGCGCGATGCCCAAGGCTTTTGTTAAAGTTAATGTCTCGATGCTTTCTGCAAACAACCGCTCCTTCTCCTTGACATTCTCGAGCCCGAGAACAAACCGATCTCGTAACGCTGTCCCGAGTTCTGCTTTGAACTCGCAATACAGCGCGAGACTCCGCACTCGCGCCGCCCACTCCGCTAAATCTTCGCCCGGGCGCTGCTCGGCCTTGTAGAATTTGTACCTCTCAGCAAACGAACTTCTCTTGGTAATGAAATGTTGGTTCAGCCGGTCCACAAGCTCTTTGTACTCCAAGGTCTCGAGTTCTTTCGGGTGTAAAAGATCTCTGACGACGCGGTAAGTATCTTCGACCAGAGCAGACAATAACAGGGCACGACGTTTTACTCCCGATTTATCCTTTTCATCGGTTATGTCGTTCGCCACGCAATACTGCGTAAAACGACTTAAAAAAATCTTCCACTCCTGTACGTGATGGTCGAAGGTGAGACTGCTTCCTAATAATCCGTGACTGCTGGCCATCTTAAACTTGTTTTTCTTCCGTTACACTTGTAAACATACAATTACGCGGGGAAATAACTCGTCGCCAGTTGTCCTGTATCGAGGATTTAGGGGTTTCTAATTAAATAACCAGTATACGTGTCACGCGCGTTTATTTATCGGAAACAGACTGATGGCTCCGGATGACAGTGGTCGACACGGTTTTATATGTACCCACATATACTACACTAATATATGCTTACATAGTACAATTTGCAAGCCGTTATGTTTGCTACATTTTCTTTTGGATGTTGTGTGATTTTTAGGGTTCCGTACCTCAAAAGGAAAAAACGGAACTCTTATAGGATCACTTTGTTGTCCGTCTGTCTGTCTGTCTGTCTGTCTGTCTGTCAAGACCCTTTTTCTCAGGAACGAGTCATATCAAGCTGAAATTTATACAAAATACTCAAGGCTATTGTCCCTTGAAGCTGTGAAAAAATCAAACTTAAAAGCCAACGCAATCAAAAGATACAGTCGTTTATGCTGCAAATTTTTGAGTTTTTCGACACTCGCAAAACCTACGGGGTACTTCCCGTGAACTCAGAAACTTGAAATTTGGCATGAAGCAACGTCATATATCACAGACAAAGGAAAAATTACGAAATGTAGACATTTTTAGTAAAATCATACAAAAAAATGCTTTTTTAAATTTTAAACTTAACACCTTTTTCCTCGTAAACGTGTGGAGGTATTGAATTGAAATTCATGTCAAATACTCATACCTTTCAGATGTAGCAAAACCAAACTTTTATGTCAACGCAATCAAAAGAAATTGCAATTTAAGTCGCATATTTTGAAACTGAGTACTCACAACAAACTCAAAACCTAAAGGGTACTTTCCGTTAACTCAGAAACTTCAAACTTGGCACGAAGAAAGTTCATATAGCACAGACAAAGGAAAAATTACGAAAAGAAGACATTTGTATTAAAATCATACAAATATCATTGTTTGAAATTTTAAACTTACTACCTCTTTCCTCGTAAATGCGTAGAGGTATTAAATTGAAATTCATGTCAAATACTCAGGGCTATAGGACCTTTCAGATGTAGCAAAACCAAACTTTTATGTCAACGCAATCAAAAGAAATTGCAATTTAAGTCGCATATTTTGAAACTGAGTACTCACAACAAACTCAAAACCTAAAGGGTACTTCCCGTTAACTCAGAAACTTGAAACTTGGCACGAAGAAACTTCATATAGCACAGACAAAGGAAAAATTACGAAGAGAAGACATTTGTATTAAAATCATACAAAAATCATTTTTTGAAATTTTAAACTTACTACCTTTTTCCTTGTAAATGCGTAGAGGTATTAAATTGAAATTCATGTCAAATACTCAGGGCTATAGGACCTTTCAGATGTAGCAAAACCAAACTTGTATGTCAACGCAATCAAAAGAAATATAAATTTAAGTCGTATAGTTTGAAACGGAGTACCCGTACCCGCAAGAAACTCAAAACCTAAAGGGTACTTCCCGTTTACACAGAAACTTGAAACTTGGCACGAAGAAACTCCATATAGCACAGACAAAGGAAAAATAACGAAAAGTAGACGTTTTTAGTAAAATCATACAAAAAACATTTTTTGAAATTTTAAACTTACTACGTTTTTCCTCGTTAACACGTCTAGAGGTATTAAATTTAAATTCGTATCAAATACTCATGTCTATAATACCTTTCAGCTGTAGCAAAACGAAAGTTTTACAAGTCCACGCAATCATAAGAAATAGCAATATAAATCGCATAATTTAAAACTGAAAAAGGTGTATGTGAAGTCTCCAACCCGCACTGGGCCAGTGTAGGTATACGTAAGGGTATCAAAACCTAAAGGTACTTTCCCGTGAACTCAGTTTTATATCAACGCAATAAAAAGAAACAGCAATATAAGTAATCCGCTTATTTTGGCGTTCGCAACTACTCGCAAGGAATAAATCAAGGCCTAAAGGATGATTACTAAATTGATAAAGTGACCCTGTTTAAATTTATGCTCCCTCAGCTTTCCACATTGTAATGTTACGGATTCCATTTTCATTTATCATTTAGTAATAAACATACAACAACTTTTGCTTGTTATAGGTTTGTAGTACGGAACCCTCGGTGCGCGAGTCTGACTCGTACTTGGCCGGTTTTTATACCAGTACTTCTATTAGGTTATGTAGAAGTAGGTTTGGTACGCGAAACGAACTGCAAGAGAAAAGTAGGTTAAGCTGGGTAAATAAAACTCAAATGACACACAAAAAACTATTATATTTTAATACTTACTAAACTGAACGTAGACAGATAATATTAATTTTAATAATGAAACTACCCACCTAAATAACGTTTTACTACATCGTGGCACTTTGGAGTAATGGCGTGTTTGCTATTAATTTAATTATGATCGTTAAGGCGTTATTAATCTAACTAATCATAAAAACTAAATATTATTCTTCTTGATAGTTATGATATATAACTTGTATACAACATGAGCATTATACCATATAATGATTATACAAAATAAGTGTAATATCCGATGATCGTTATACAAAATAAACATATATATTTTGAGATTATAACAAACGTTTATTAAATACAATGAGTGATTATATCCCTTGAAAATATATCAAATGTTGTTATAGCGAATGAAATTATATCATTTATTTTTATACCCATCATTACACACCCTTAAATTTGACCCACTTCCCGGTGACCGATTGACCTAAAATTTTGGGTATGAGTTTAAGTATAGTTTGGATGACAATTCAATATTATGGTACCATCGAGCTGATCTGATGATGGAGACAGAAGGTGGCCATGGGAATTGTTTGTATGTTTGGGACAAATCTTGCAAGTTAAATTTGACCCACTTCCCGGTGACCGATTTAGCTGAAATTTTGGGTATAAGTATAGTTTGGATGACAATTCAATGTTATGGTACCATCGAGCTGATCTGATGATGGAGACAGAAGGTGTCCATGGGAATTGTTAGTATGTATGGGGCAAATTTTGCAATTTAAATTTGACCCACTACCCTGTGACTGATTGAGCTGAAATTTTGGGTATGAGTATAGTTTGGATGACAATTCAATATTATGGTACCATCGAGCTGATCTGATGATGGAGACAGAAGGTGGCCACGGGAATCGTTAGTATGTATGGGACAGATCTTGCAAGTTATATTTGACCCACTTCCCGGTGACCGATTGAGCTGAAATTTTGGGTATAAGTATAGTTTGGATGACAATTCAATATTATGGTACCAACGAGCTGATCTGATGATGGCCATGGGATGATGGCATGACAGAAGGTGGCCATAACCCCTTTGAGTTTGGGTTCGTTAGAATCGTCTCAATGAGTAGTTGATGATGATATACAGAAAAGTACAGTCGGCAATAAAAGCTTGTACCAAAATGAAATATTTGACAGAAACTTATTCTTCTTTACTGTGGCCGTGTGCTCGCGCACCCGTTGCGACGCGGCGCCAGGCGACCCGGCCCGGCCCGTTCGGTAGGAATACTAGGAATCGTACTTACATTAGTGGTTGCGGCGCGCTGCTAAGGAGCGCACGCGTTCCCGCTTTGCATCGTCATTCGCGTCGTAAACCAAAACCCTGAAACAAAAAAGCCACGACGTACTGTATCGCAGCGGGTCGTAAGAATACCGACAAAATTCGTATTTCTCTGCCGTCGGGACGGTTGGAACAGGTTACCCGCAAAGGTACCTACTAACGAAATGTGGGATTCTGTACTGTTGGTATTGCAGGTACCTACTCGATACCTATCGTACCCGAGACCCAAGGTAGCTAGTTAAACTTTCTTAACATACAAATATCTTAACAGCTACCTAGGTATTAATAGTAGATTGTATGAAAAGTGTCTAAAGTAAGCCATACTACCACGAGATGGATATTTTCCCGAACGAAGTGAGGGGAAATAGTTCGAGGGGTGTTATGGCTTTTAGACCAGAGTTGTACACTCTACTTTGCACTTTGACTGCGAAAAAATAGTAAAAACAAAGATTATCCATCCACAATCAACAATTATACCAAGGCGAAAAGATGTTCATTTTGGCGTCATTATTTTTAATAAACTGCCACGGATACAAAATATTCACACCACGAATAGCCTGAGAACAGTTTCTCGCGCCCTGTTGTTGTTCGTTTGCTGCGCCGCTCGAAGCGAGATCAAATAATAAAAGCCTCGAGATCACGGCGCAACGCAACCAGCAAGGACCTTGACATGGGCGGGCCAGCGAAGAAAATATATTACAACGAACGCCTTACCAAGGAAAACCGGCAGTTGTTTCGCGACGCTAGAGAGGTGTCAGGCCAGCTGGGCTACAAATTCTGTTGGTGTCATCAGGGAGCTATATATATGCGACGGCGAGAGGGTACTCCTGCGCTTCCTATTAGGACAAAAGGTGACTTGCATGGCCTATCTTCATCGGTGCCCGTCACAGGAGCAATACTTGAATCCTCGAGAGAGAAAACACCAATTAGTTCAAAAGTCTTTATCACGGTTATCCAGCAACGCTTACAATCTATATTTACTAGCTTTTATTAGGTCTCTTTTTGCATGTCTGGCAGTACCCTGTATAGATCAAAATTATTATTGTTTTTGTATATCACATATTCATTTTTGTAATACCGGTACGCAACCCGTTCTCATTTTTAAATTTTCCTGCAAAAAGTTAACGAACTGGAGAGCTATATTATAAATATTTTAATGATATCAACTAATTCGTGGCAATTTATGTTATCATTTTTCTAAAGAAAACAAAATACATAACAATAAGTGCTCATCACGATGGTTCTTGACCACCTTGTTGAGGATTTAGACCAAATGGAAATTGATTGCCACGAAGTAAACGAGCTAGAACTTTGTGAAACGATCCTGGACTCTAAGTATAACTTTAAATTGTTAGCGTTTAATATTTGAAGTCTTCAAAAGAATTTCAACTATTTTATTGCAAATATGCAACGACTAAATCATTTTTTTGATATAATAGTCTTGTCCGAATGCTGGCTTAGTAAATCTCCTATCATTCCTCAAATCCCTGGATACACAGCATACTATACCTACTCAAAAATATATAAACCAAAATGGCGGAGTGGTAATGTACATTAAAGAACTGTGGAATGCCACCGTAGTGGAACCTGACTTTGAAGAAGCCAACTGCCTCATTGCAAAAATACCTAAAATGTTATAAATATATTTGGAATATACCGTTCTACCTCCTTTAACAATACTGATAAATTCTTGGCTGCCTTAGAGCTTAATTTGAACCAGGTTAAAAATAATGAACAAATTATTATCACCGGCGACATTAATATTGACATTACTGCTGGCAGCGAGTGTCAGGATTACTTATGTCTAGCGGCAGAGTATGGACTCCTACCAGCCATTACCTACTTTGCCTACTAGAGAGAAAACGTCTTGATCACATATTTGTTAGGTCTAAGGGTAGGATTGTTGGAGTGGTTTGTAAAACTGACATCACGGATCACGACATAGTTATGACAGGAATAAACTTAAAGCAAAAACAGTGTAACCGTCTTAACCGCATGGTCTTGAAAAGAGACATTGAAGCCATTAAAGCTGAATTGTTATCGACCACTTGGCCATATGTGTCCACGAAGAACGTAAAAAGTAAACCAAGAAAAACTGTATATCAACTAGTTCCAATTCCTCATCTTTCACAAAGACACCCCCTTGCTCGTGTTTAACGTGATTCGTGACAAATTTAATACATTTAGTCTTCTTCTCATTTAACAATAAATTATTAACATTAAACCAATTTACTACTTTAGAAATAGCATTGTTTTCATAGTTTGAAAATAAGTGAGGTGACATCAGCAAACAAAACTATATCATGGTGGGTCTTTACGAGATATGGCAAGTCATTTATGTAGATAAGGAACAGGGAAGGCCCCAATATTGATCCCGTCCGTCCGTATGTCACAGGCATGTTACTCGAATATTATTTGAATAAAATTTTGAGGATAGGTGTATATTAGGGGTGCACTACATACATAAAACTGAAAGTCAAAAAAAAAATTTCATTGCGAGGCCACGTGTGACACCTCAACCGATAGGATAGGAAGTCACTAAAATTGTGTCCCCTCCTCTCTAATTTTTGAACCGTGTATTTTAAAAATATGGAAAAATCATGGACATAGGGCTTATTCTTTCAACGAAAATTGTTTTGAACAAGATCGGTTCAAAGGTTTTCGAGATATTTCTAAAAAACTGCCTTCCTTAAAGAAAAGAACGTAAGTGCCATAAGATTTCAGTAACGATACGACCTTTTTAATAGGCATGGAACCCTTGTTGTGCGTGGTCTGACACTCACTTGGCCGCTTTTTATTTTATAAAAAAATACTCCGGTATATAAATAACATAATTTATAAATAATATTATTAATATTATTATAATATTAAAAATAGTATTGCATGTTTGCTGGAATGAATATGTTTATATACTTAGCCTTAGAAAAACAGCTTAATAATAATAGTTATGTAGTCATTTAATGAAATGTTTCTCATATAAGTGAAATGCATATTTCTTTTTGAGATATAAATGATTCTTTAACCCGAATCAAGAGCCATTAATTGCAAAAAAATGCATAGGAGGTACTAGCACAGAATAATACCTATTAAATTATACGCGTGATATGAGCGTATAATTTAATAGGTCGAGCTGTGGGCTGTGGGCAGCCCTTGCGATACAGCTCCGCCTCTGAAAGAGCGCTTTGCATGCGATAGAAAGAGATTGCCACATTTGGGCACGTTTGGCAGACAACCTTCTGTACGTACTACTGTTTATTACTTATTCAGTGTCACACACGCTAATTAGCCCCAAGTATCTATATAGTTAAGATCCGCTGTCCGTTTAGCACTTGAAGGCTTATCTTGTGAACAATGGCGCTATTCTCTATATTAGTCCACCGCAAATCCTCCGACGAGATAAATTGGAAAGAAATTGAATTATACTTGGCTAGTAGCGAATTGGTCCGTTGCAACTCTCCTGTTCCCGATTTGTCCGAGTGACGAACAGTGGGTCGCGCGCGTGTGGTAGGCTCTACCACGGATGTGTTGGTTGCAGGAGGGGCGCGTGGGCGTGTGGATGGAGCACTCGTACGCGCGCGCCAAGAGCGGCGCCGCCGTGCGCGAGCTGCTGGCGCCGCCGCCGCCGCGCGCCGACGCCGCGCTCGACGTCGGCGGGCCCCAGGACTACACCTCGCTGTACGAACACTCTTTTATTTCTATACAATACAGATAGGGCATTTGCGACCATTTATTGGCGATTTATTCAATTTGTCACTCAAGTCGGTTCATCCGTTTAGGGGTTAATATGAACATTTTAACCCCCAAACCACTGACAGACTACCGTTGTTTAAAATGACTCGCTTTATATATATTGTTTTACAATCTACTAGGTATTTCCTGCAGTTGAAAACCCTAGAGAGAAACCGTACTTGCATGTTTGCGCAGAGAGGTGGACGGCGACTCGGAGCCGGCCGATCCGGACCCGGAGTGGGAGGCGCGTGTGCTGGCGCTGGCGCCGGCGCCCGCGCACGCGCGCGCGGCTCGCGCGGCGCTCGACGCGCTGCGGGCGTTCCGGCTGGCGCGCCTGGCGGGCGCCGGGCACGCGGGCGCCGGCGCGCGGCGCGACCAGGCGCGCGCCGCCGCCCGCGCCGTGCGCCGCGCGCTCGCGCCGCACTGGGCCGGACAACCAGGTAAAGCTCACGCTGATACACCCTACATTGCGACTGGCGGCGCCGGTCTTACTGACGTACTAACGTCAGGAGGACCGGCGCTAGCCATATTAATGGGGCAGAGTGCTCCAATTTTTCACGCGACGCTGAGCACTTTTTGGGATGGGCAAAAATTGTTAAACTCGCATACAGATTTTGTGAGATCTCAGGAGGTCACGTGTCCGTAGAATTGGGAGAGATTCGGGACGAGGCTTGGGGGTGGGGGGGAAAACGGGGGTTTGACTAGGGGCACATGGCACATAGTTCTAATTTGTACTTTATTGTTAACAGGATAAGGTCGTAACACATTTTCCGTACATGCAAATTCCATTTTGTTTTATCAAACTTTTATATTTTGCTGTTAGCCGATTCGACTTTATTCAGAACACTATTCGTAAGAGTATATAGCCGTTAAGCACTTTGCAATTGCATATTCTGCAAATATATTTGTAATTTCGTCCACGCATCCTTTACCGTTTTGCTATTGACAAAATTCGATTAGTTCGAATTTGGACGTTATTCCTAAAGAGATAAAGCTTTGAAAAATATTTGGCAATGGAAAAACCAATTTGGTATTTTATTTCATCGTCTCCTTCATCAATTTTGCTGACTTAAGTAAATTCGAATAGTTCGAATTTGGGCGTCATTCCTAAAGAGATAAAGCTTTGAAAAATATTTGGCAATGACAAAAACAAATTGGTATTTGATATCATTGTCTCCTTCATCAATTTTGCTGAGTTAAGTTGAACTATAGCGTACTACTAATTTTTTTTTTGCAAAATTAAAATTATTCATGTTTTCACTCCTGCCGGCACTCCCAGAGTGCAACCCGGTCTTTTTTTTCAGGCACTTGTTAGGTCCATAGCTTTAAGTTTTTGATAGGAACCAACACCTCCGTCAACCATTTTTTTGGCGGCGATGTTAGTTAAAGTTAATTATTATTATTTCGAGTTGTAAGACACTTAAAATCACAAAGTTGGTGTCTAAATATACATATTTGGGGTCAGGAAATTCAACTAGATAAGTATTTTACCGATATAACACTTCATATAAACGTAAATAATCTTTTTCTTAGAGTTGGTTAGTTATGTTAAAAAAACAATTATTAACATTATTATATTTTTATTACTCTGTATTATAGAAGCGGGTGTGTAATGTTTTCAATAACAACTATTTTCGATTTATCGTTTTGCATAAATCGAATTGCATAATTTTGAAATGCAGAAATGATCATTTAGATTAAAAACAGAATAAATAAGAACAACTTGCATAATTTCAGTAATAATAATAATTAAGTTGCATAATAGACAATGAGTATAATGATCACTTTGTGTACTATTTAATGCTCATTAACGTTCTTTTTCCAATAAAACCAAGTTCATTATGTTCAAAGAATATCAAAGTATAGCATGTTTTGTAGGAAACACTTATTTGTAAAATCAAAAATGGCCGAGATATTTGACGTCAAGAAGTTTTATTCCGCTCTTTTATAAAAAAAGTAACCTAACCTATCCGCCATCCTAGTCGGTTTTGCCACCGGTCGTCTCGCGCGCTGTAGGGTCGTAGTTCTACCTAACACTCCTCCTCGCTTCGTTCGTCGTCGTACCTAACGACGACCTGCCTTAAGAGGGCACCGAGCTTCTAGCGCGAGTTGATTTTAGGTATTCTATGCGTTCCGTGCATGTGTGTGTGTGACGCATACAGGCAGGACCGAGCGAGCGCTGGCTGGAGTTGTGCGCCGAACGCCTACATAGAACGGAAAGAATGGCGGCAAATGGCACTATAAATGCTTTCAGCGAGGGTGTTACCAATATTTACAAAATTTAAGCAACCAGAACAATTTCAAATAGTTTTATTGATAAAATTCACATTTAGAGAAACCTTAATGCAGATGTGACACATATTTTTTTTATTTATAATTAACGTCGTTGGTAGGTTATAGTAACTGCGATGAATGACAAATTGGTATTATAGATACAATAGAAGTTCAATAAAATTAACTCAATAATGTAAATATTAGAACGGCTAAATAAGATGAAAATCTCAGTAGGCTGACTACGTTCATATGGGAAGCTGTTTTTTTTGTGGAGCCCCGCAACTCCCGCAACCTTTACCAGGTCATCAGTCCACCTTGTCGGGGGCCTACTCACGCTGCGCCTTCCGGTACGTGGTCGCCACTCAAGAACCTTTCTGCCCCAACGGCCATTGGTTCTACGTGCTATGCGCCCCGCCCACTGCCACTTAAGTTTAGCGATCCGGAGGGCTATATCGGTTACCTTGGTTCTGCTGCGGATAGCCTCATTTCTGATGCGATCATGCAGAGAAACTCCCAACATGGCCCTCTCCATTACCCTTTGGGTGACTTTGAGCCTTCTTATGAGGCCCATAGTAAGCGAACACGTTTCAGTGCCGATGATAGTTACAGAAATATTGAAACAAAAAATTTAGAACGAAAATAATTAGGACTAGCGATTATTATGACTACAATATTGGTACACTACAATACAGGTTGATTGCTAAGGTGCGGTAAATAACCTTTTAAAGAGGTATAGTTAAATTGATATAAGCTGTCCATTTAGCACTTGAAAGCTTATCTTGTGAACACCGGGCTGTTTCCGCAAACCGCCGACTAGGTAAAATTAAGCAAGTAACAATATAACGATCTCGTCTAAGTCACAAGGTTGAAATTGGTACCTATAGCGTAACTCAGTAAGAAAGTCATTTGATTAATAACAATATTTGTGGACGCACTAAAACGTCATTATCGAAAGTCTCTCAGAACTCTTTTATACAGTATTGAATTTCCACCCCTTAGCGGATGATATCCATAAAAACTAACCTATATTCTTCCCTGACACTCAAGCTATCTCTATACCAAATTTCATCTAAATCGGTTAAGCGGTTTAAGCGTAAAGAGGTAACAGACAGACAAACAGAAAGTCAGACAGACACATTCACATTTATAATATTAATATAGAACTAGATGTTTTTTTGTGGTAGTCACACTGCCCTCGCGTCTCACCACTGCCACTGCCAACGGACTCGCATGCGGAGACAACGCACCAACGTCCGAGTTTTCTCCGCATCTCCGTCCGGAGATGCGATGCGCGACGTCCCGCGATAAAATTCGTACGGAACTACGGAGCTCGGTGTGACATACCCTGCGGCACGCACCGCGTCTGCGTCCGAGCGCGCGAGTCGTCTTGGGTCTCGTTCCTCCGCGCGTCCAGGCGGAGCCAGTGTGTCGTACCATGCGATTTTTCTATACAAAATCAAGCTTCTACATACATTCTACATACAAAGTTAAAAAACGCATCAACGGACGCCGCTGCGAGATGCGGAGCAGTTTGACTAGTAGGTAGGTACAGGTAGGTGCTGAGTATGCTTATACGAAGCAACAGGAGTATTCTCTACTTCAAAATTCTCGGTATGCAGGTAGATGTCTTGCCCAAGAGAGATTAATTTATTTGCTTGTAAAATATTTGTTGCTTATTGTTGAACATTAAACAATAAATAAATAAGTAACAAAATAAAGAACCATCGAAATAAGGACAGTACGGCGATAAACCAAATTAATTTGCAACGAGAGTGACAGCCGGTACCGGCGCACAGTCCCTGGGCTTATAATTTGTAGTTAAATGACTTTTACTTAGCTTGATTTTTCATTCAACCGTTTAGCATTCTTTTATCGCCAACCTCTCCTCTTCCTTGCTCTATTTGCTTTGTTGCCCATAGCAAACAACACAAAATTCGTCGTTACTTTTACAAATCGTGCGTAAGGTCAAGCGACACAGCGTCCCCGTCTGACAGCCGAAGCAAGACTAAAGCGGATAGGGGGGAAGCGCGGCGGCTCTAGCTAAAATGAGCGGAACGTGCGCGACTTTAGTTATTTCCTTTGTATCGCTAAAAAAATCCACATTTTGAAAATTTTACGCATAAACGTCATAGATATCGTTTACTTCTGTCATTATTCAAAACCTGATGACCTACCGTGAAGTATTTACGCCGTACTAAGGTTTTTTTTTCATTTTTAGAGGTAATTTTGGATTTCTTTTCTATCGGGGAAAGTATAAGTAATCGAATTTCTAAAGCAAATAATTGATAGAGTGAATCCTCAAATATCTTCTATAGGAATTGCAGAACTAAAGCTTTAGTAATAACAATACTGCAATGTTAAAACGAGCGCAAAAATTTCATAATTTCTTCGGTGCAGCCTTAAGGTAGAAAGGTAGAATATGTAAGTTGTTTTATAATTTGTCATATTATATTATGTCACCCGATCATCTCTACATATAATAAACGATAAAGTTCGTTGAGGTTGTCAGTGAGACATAATAACTAGAGCTTGAAGAAAATTGTATTTGTACAACATACATTAAAAACTTCAATAGCTCGATGCAGAACTTCAACAATTTCCACGCATTCTCCAGATTTTTGTCGGCGTCTGAACTCCAACAAACCATATTAAACGTATAAAAAAGTTTGATGGAGTTACGGTGACCCGCAGGCCAAATTTGAGAATATTTGGATAAAGTCGTCTTTACTTTACGCAACAGCGCCATCTATTTGTTTATTAATAAGAATAAGAATAAGAAAATTTTATTCACTTAAAAAACCCTTGTTTTACAAAAATATTCTTCTGCCAAACTGCATGACAGTTTGTTGGCAGAGGGACTCCCTTACAAACAATAGATGGGTAGGCTTAGCTATTGAGTAGAGTATTTTAATTCAATAACAGCTCACATGATCACTTTACTTAAGACTACATTTCCAGTTTAGATTTTGTTTTTTCTAAGAAAAACTCCTTCACTCTAACCTTAAACATTCTAAATGTGTTACATTCTCTTATATCATACGGTATATCATTATATATTTTGGGGACCAAGTTCTTCCTACTTCTCTTCCCATAATAATTATTACCACACGCCGGCACCTCCAGCATTTTTTTACTAATTTTTCTTGTTAATTTTGTGTGATTGATATTGATTTTAAATTCGTTTTTATTGAACTGCTCTAAAGCCAGCATCAGCAATACCCCCTCATGAACCGGCAACATACGGCATTCCACGAATAATTCCTCATAATTACTTTTTTTACAGCGTGTTTTAGTTTTTTTGTCCACTAATAGCTTCATAAAGCGTATCTGTAGTAATTTAACTTTGTCTAGATAAGTTTTAAATGTCCTGCCATAGCATGCCAGTCCATAAGAAAGCAGAGAGTCTGCCAGCGCGTAGTATAACGTAAACATCGTGGTCCTATCTAGTACAGATTTTAAGTGGTAAAGTTTTACAAGTACCGTCCTTAGCTTGTCACATAACCTATTGATATGATTTTTCCAAAAAAAAATGTAATCTATTTATAAGCCCAGGTACCTGTACTCTGATACAACCTCGATACTCTCACACTGACAGTTCTGAAGCACATTGTGCAGGCACCCATACGTGTGACCAATTACGTGTGGCGGCCTTCTAACCTGCCTACTGTACGGGGATCGCACATGCATACATTTGGTTTTACTTATGTTGATAACAATTCCATTGTCGTGTGCCCATTTAATGATGTTAGTAAGATCCTCTTGTATTTTGTTTTCTACTACACACAAGTCTTTATCCGCGTACAGTAGACACAACAGCCCAACGAAAAGGAGTGTTATGTTTTCTGTTTGTCTGTTTCTGTCCGGGTATCATGGGAAAACGATGGAATGGATTAATATGCAACTTTCACTAAAACGTTCAATGGATCTTCGGCCACGCAATAGACTATAAAAATTATAAAGATAAGGGTGCAAAGGGGTTAAAAAATGGGGTTGAATTCAGTAAGTATGTTTTTGTATATAAAAAGTTTTTTTAAATGTAGAGTAGATACTCACACGTTTATTTTATTATAATATAAGACTAAATAAAATCAAGAACATAATATAAGCGGCATCTATCGAGCTGGAATTGGACTACAATTAAGTTCGCTAGATGGCGCAAATCGACAACTAACATCAACGACCTCTATCAAACTTATATACAGTGGTTCTCTATTGTATGGGCAAAAATCATTTCCCAAAGTGTCACTTCCCAAAAAATGTTTCCCAAATGATCATTTGGCAAAAAAAACACTAGTCAAATTATTGTTTCGCATTATATCACTTGGCAATATCTCCTATGGCAAAATATTACTTCGCAAATTATTGTTTGGCAAAGTTTTACATGGTCAAGTTTCATTTGGTCAAACGTATTATTTAGCATAACATTCTTTTTCCAAATTATTGCATGGCATATGATTTAGATCCTAATTGTGTAGTGCATACGAAATCTATTTGAGTGAGATTACATAATTTTGCTAAGCGGGTAGTTTGTAAAAAACAAAAGTAAATAATTTCCAGGTAAGTTTATGTTCTTTCGTACTATAGGTACTTAGGTAACAATATATTATAATCCAAATAAGCAGCATGCATGCAAGCAAGCCCCGAGTCGGTTTCGCCCTTTTCATCGAGAGTCTCCAGCGAATCGACGCCACCCCGCTGCGCGGGGTGTCTATTTCTGGTCTGAGGGACACAAGTGAACCCTAACCTAACCGACCAAAAACAGAGTTCGCTTATGACAAGCCATTTTTTCCACCCTGGTACCTAATGTGCGAAATGAAAATTTGAACAAATGTTTTGTTTGGAAAACAATATTAGCCCGAACAAAGTGTTTGCTTAATAAACTTTTGTCTTAATAACATTTGACAAAGCAAAATTATGCCAAATGATATTTTGACCAAATGAACAAAATGCGAAACAAAAATGTGCTATTTGTTCGTTTGGGAAATGAAACTACTGCCATAAGTTTTGTGGGAAGTGAAATTTGGCGAAAAATATTTTGCCGAAACAGCAGGATACCATATACAGTGTGTAAGTCTAATACGGGCGATAAATTAAATCGGACATAGTATTCATTAGTGTAATCATGAAGTAAAAGGTTTTTTTAAGTTGCAGGTCATAACGACCCCATAATAATTATTTTTTTAATTTCTCAACAGCAATGTACTGTAAACATGGTTACGGTACCGAAATGTGAAATGTTCATTAGCAACTGTCAACGAGCGTTAAACGTGAGTGTGTTTGCATTACATTGCGGGCTGAATTATTTTGTATGGACAAAATTATTGTTGCAACTTTAAGTAAATGTTATCTAATTACCTTTACTTTGTCCTATACTAACCACCGTTAAGAGATTCGCCCGTATTAGACTTACACACTGTATACATCAAGCATTAATAATGTTTCTTTTTCATTGAATTTGTGACTCTTAAATCTCATAATCATGAATATTATATATTGTTCATATCCTTTGTAACAACGATCTGAAATTGCGTTAGCTTTAACACGTTCAAAGGCACCGGCGCGTTTCACCGCTCCCAAAGTCCGAGTCCAAGATAAAGCTATCCTATATTTTAATCCAGGCTATAAACTTACTTCGTATCAAATTTTATCTAAATGGTTTGAACTGTTTAAGCGTCATTGAGTAACAAATAATTTACTGGAACCATTTCGCCGCATTTTCAGGCCCCTATTTGAGAACCTCTGGATAAGACCAGAACGCAGAAATTTTTGTCATCCAGTAAGCTATAATCACATACTTAAAATCCGAAATTTCAAGTCTGTAGGTCATTTAGTTCCGAAGTTAGCGAAAGCAAAGTTTCGCCTGTAGTACCTGTTGACCCTGATTAGAAAACACAAGAGCCCAACCAAACTATTAGAGATATATCTATACCGCCTTTACAAAAAATATTCAACTTTTTTTATTCTAAGAAAATAAATCAATAAGCCCACGTTTCTACAAAAAGAAGTGAAATCCCATCAAAAACATTCTGTAAAAAACTAGCCAAGTCTCGATGGAGCTGCTTGTTTATCTCTAAAAAGTAATGAAATCTAGACAAAGTCGTGCCAAGTCTAAGGTTCCTTACTGCGATTTCTTTATTATTTATAGTTAATGTTGTGTAACTTGGCCGTTGACTTGTACCCACTAACGTTTAAATACATTATGACTAATACATTGTTAATTGTTATTAAACCTTAGGTCATTCTTTATAACGACAACTACAAGTCAACGGCCAAGTCACACAACATTAACTATAAATAATAAAGAAATCGCAGTAAGGAAC
Organism: Epinotia demarniana; assembly: GCA_945867215.1. Lineage (NCBI taxonomy): Eukaryota > Metazoa > Arthropoda > Insecta > Lepidoptera > Tortricidae > Epinotia > Epinotia demarniana. The sequence continues at coordinate 116,524 of OX244274.1, forward strand.
CTTAGACTTGGCACGACTTTGTCTATACTCGAAAACCTAATTCAAGACCAACGTGGGTTGCCACTAAAATAAGATATGTTTACAATGGTATATTTTCACTTTTTAAAAGGCCGCACCAAGAAAATTTATTTATTGGTAGTTTTAAACCTACGATTTAAATAAACAAGTTAATTCAACTTATTTACAAAAATACAAGATGCCCTGTTAAATATTTAACCATAGAAGATTTTTGGTAGAAAAACCGTTAGTGCACTTGTAATACTTCAGGTATTGTCGTGAATGGTCATGATTCACGATAGTATTTTGCAGTATGCTAATGATTTACTATTAACCGCAACAAAATGTTTCTGTGGAACAGGCCAGTAGCACCGTTTCTTACTGGTAAGAGTTTATTGAAATTATGGTTAGCAATTTGCCCGTGGGGGAGGATTCCATGGATTATCATATGCAGCGCTAATGTCCAGGAAGGCAGCTACCACAGATTCATCTCTGGAAAATGCCAATCGGATATCTGATGTAGCTAAATTGTCATAAGTAGATCTTCCTTTACGGAATCCAAACTGACTATGAGCTAGTAACTTACAGCTTTCAATAAAAAAATGTAGTCTATTTTTAATCATGCGTTCTGTAATTTTAGCGAATACTGAAGATAAAGCAATAGTCTTATAAGAAGAAAAATCTGAAGCTGTGTGATTGAATTTTAATTTCTAAGGCTTTCTTTTGACAATACGACAAATACACTTTAAAGCTTCATATTCTATCCTGTGTTATTTCCTGAGGTGTGCAATAAAGTGTATTATTAGTAGAGCTAAATAAAGCTGTGAATAATAATTGTATTAATACGCTCTACTGGAGATATGATCGCCAGTTCTCTGGGGGCCGTGAGTGTCGTGAATGGTCATGATTCACGATAGTATTTACATTGATGTTAATAATCATGTCTCAAATAGCCGATTATTTTATGTAGCAACACCGACCAGTAATCATTTTATAACAATATTGACGGGTAGGCGGAGAGTCAGAGTTCCTAACGGCTATATTGCGTACGAACAGTTAAGTGCAGATTTGTAGTGTTATTGTGTATGTAAATAATAAATCGACGCGGATTGGGAAACAAAGTTTATTAGTATTGAGTCTTAATACAAAATGGCACTGGCTAGGTTAAAACACAACAAAAACACTATATTAAGTTATTATCAGTAACTCTACACACAGAAACTATTAGCCCCGGCTATAGGCTCAGTATCCATAGGTAAACAGGTAATTATTAGGTTTTAATAGTGTTAAAATCATAGGCGATGCGCGTCGGTACCTAGCTCAGCGATAGACTGGCGGAAGGCGGCAGCGCGCGACATTTGGGCGGGCGCTGACGAATGTCAACCTTAAGGGCTTCTATGCCGCGAAGTTTAAATAGCGGCCGTTGGGTCTCTTGGCGCGCGTGGAACGGCGAGTAGGAGAAGTATTTACCTTATACTCCCCCTCTAGTGTTCCTACACTAGAGGGGGAGTATAACGCCCTCGTTCCTGGACTAGCTTGTTTTGCTTCTCCTTCGGTCTTCCACGACGTCGCTTCGGTATAACAGGAGCCGGCACGGTGTCAGGCTCCGAGTTTGTATTAATGTATGGTGTCAAATCCTGAACGTGGTACTTCCCTAACGTCTCGTCAGGCTTCGTTACGGGAGCAATAATAAAAGTAGTGGGACTAACCTTCTTCGTTATTATGTACGGACCATCGCGCTTAGGTACGAACTTAGCACTTATACCTTTCTTAGCATTACTCAAAACATGCGACTTGAGCAACACCTGATGGCCGACATCATACAAGGGAGCTGGACGGCGAGATTGGTCAGCCGTGTCCTTGGACTTGTCCTGCTGTGTCTCAACACGTTCCCGCACAGCAGATAAGGAACTGATGAACGAGCGGAGGTAAGGAGTGATTTGTGGCACGAAGTTCTCTTCATCTAATATTGCTCGCAAATCATGGCGAAGCTCAGTGGGTGACCGCATCTCTCGTGCATACATTAGATAAGCTGAAGTTACACCAGTCGTGCGGCAAACGGCGCTGTTCATTGCAAATCTGATGACTGCTAACTTGGTTGGCCAGGAGGTGTGCTCATTCTCTACCAGTTGGCCGAGCTGAGTCTTTAAATCCCTGTTTTTTCGTTCGGCGGGATTTGCCTCAGGATGGTACAGTGGGATCAGACTCTGTTTGACTCCCAGAATAAACATGCATTGCTGCAGAACAGCTCCAACAAACTGTACGCCGTTGTCCGATACTACTCGACGCGGGAAGCCGTATCTAAGGAAGTACTCTTCGATGAGGGTACGAGCACGTACTTCTGCGGTAGCTTCCTGGAGAGCATATAGTTCCACCCAGCGGGTAGCTGTATCCTCCACCAGTAGGATCCATCGTTCACCACGTTCGCCTTCAGGTAACGGTCCAAACAAATCTATGGCGATTACCTCGTTACGTTGGTTAAGAACGGGTCTCTGGAGAAGGCCGGGTGGTTTCTCGTTTGTAGATTTATATCGTTGACAATCGATGCAACTTTTGATATATTCTGTTATAACTCTCCTCATCCCTGGAAAGTAGTACAGCTGAGCAACTTTATAGTACGTGCGATCAATTCCAGGATGTCCTGCTATCGGGGAGTTATGGCAGTCTTTCAGGATCTCTGCTCTGAGACTGATGGGAATAACAAGCAGTGGAGTCTCACTGTCTGAATCGGGATTATAGCGATATAGTACTCCCTGCTCCATCAAGTATCCACGCTCCGTCCACCGTCGAGCTGCCACCTCGTCTGCACCTTCAACTTCCGTGACAATCTTCTCCACTTCGGGGTCGGCGAGTTGTTCTTTTCGCAACTCTACAGAATCCTTTGTTGGCAGGTCTACCACTACCGTGCAGATGCCGCAGTCTTCACGAGAATCCTCGGAGCAGTTTGGTCTACTCAGTGTGTCAGCTACCACGTTAACCTTCCTGGGAGGGTGCTGAAACTGTATATCAAATGATTGCAGTTTTAGCGCCCACCTTACTAACCGTCCGGTTGGGGATTTCAGGGTCAAAAGCCAACGAAGTGGTTGATGATCACTGCCGATTATAACGGGATGCCCATCTAAATAACACCTGAATCGCTCAACGGCCCATATCACCGCAAGGGCTTCCCTCTCGGTAGTAGAATAATGCCGTTCGGCGGAGTTCAACAAGCGGCTGGCATATTCAATAGGCTGCTCGTCTTTACCCTCCCCCTGCAGGAGTACCGCACCGAGAGCGTAACTGCTAGCGTCAGTACGTAAAACGAACGGACGTGAGAAGTCTGCTTCAATTAAGATAGGGGCGGTGGTAAGTAGGTGCTTTAGTTCTTTGAATGCCACTGCTTGATTGGGACCCCAAGTCCAGTTTTGGTCTTTTCTCGTCAGCTTGGTTAATGGTTGTGATACCTTCGAGAAGTTGGGTATAAATTTTCGGAACCAGGAGCAGGTCTGTAGAAATGTACGCAGACGTTTGAGGTTGTTTGGTTCCTTCATCTCCAATGCAGCCTGGACCTTGGCCTGATCTGTCGAGACGCCCTGCTAAGTTAATATGTGCCCTAGGTACTTGACACTTTCCCTCGCAAAAACACATTTCTCACGATTGGCGCAGAGGTTAAACTCTCGAACATGGCTGAATATGGCCTGAAGGTCATTTAGATGCTGTTCGAAACCTTCAGAGATTATCAAAAGGTCATCAAGGTACGCGAGAAGTGTCACGTTCGACAGGTCTATCAGACGCTGGAAAGTCGCAGGAGCGTTCTTTAAACCAAAAGGCATGCGCTTAAAGCGGTATGTGCCAAATGGACTCACGAACGAAGTTTTGTCTCGGTCCTGCTCATGCACTCCCACTTGCCAATATCCCGACCTGAGGTCTAAGGTGCTCATGAAGCAATTCCTCTTCGTTGATTGGAGCAATTCGTCTATCAGCGGCATAGGGTAGTTGTCCGTTTTAGTCACAGCATTAAGGCGCCGTTAATCTACGCAGAAACGGATGCTACCATTTGGTTTTGGTACCAGGAGTGCCGGAGAGCCCCAAGCCGATTCACACTCTTCTATGACGTCTTCTTTGGGCATTTTGTCGATTTCTTGGCGCATCAGTTCCTTCTTGGCAGGAGTCAAACGATACGGAGGCACAGATATAGGTAAATGGTCACCTGTGTCAATACGGTGCTCAGCATAGGGTGTTGGTGCTCCCCCTGGCTGGAAAATGTCCGCATTGTCTGACAAGACACGCGCCAGCATGTCTCGGTCAGGTGGTATAAGCTGAGAGCCTTCGTCAACTCGCAGAACATCAGCTGCGGTGCAGGTTAGGTTCTGAGTGACGTCACGTTCGAAACGAAGTTGAAACTCACGATGCTGACTGTCGTCTGAAAAACGCCATAACCCGCGGGAGAAATCGATGGAAACCCCTGCAGTCACTAAAAAGTCAATACCTAGGAGTGTTTCATTCCCGCTGGCCTCTGGAAGTATTATGAACGGGGCTCGAATATTCTTACCCTCTAGACTCACTTCTAAGGTGGTAGTAAGAACATCGACTTCACGCGGATGACCGTCGGCGAGCTTAATAAGTTTTCGTGCCGGTTGGAGAGAGTGACCCTTGCGAAGAAGAAGCATGTACAGAGCCATAACCCGCAATACAATGTTTCGCTCCCGTATCAATAAGCGCCGTGCCACGCGAACCCAGAATTTGTATGTCAAAAATAGGTCGATTTACCCGACGTAACACGCATTCAGAGCTGGTACCGGCGCGCGAGGAGGGAACTTTACGTTCGACATTATTATTATTTTCATTAGATTCGACATCAGTATTATTATTACTACACGAGTAAATTTCTTTTTCAAACACATTTAACAAATCCATTTCAGTTATAAAATTACTATTATTTTTATTACACATGGGTGCAACGGGTACACTAGAAATATTTTCATCAGCTGTTACAGTGTAAACATCGTTTTCTACATAGTCAGTATTCATCTCGTCATCGGCAGTTACGTCATTAAAACTATAAAAGCATTGTTCCGCATTACACTTCGAACAATTATCGCGCGTAACGTTTTTGGCACCACACTTGTAACACGACACTGGATTAGTAAGCAAGTTTGACGCCGCACGCGAACGGCGCGCCCGGCGGCGGCGTGAAACGTACACTCGATGCGCTGCGCTGATATTGCGCAAGCGATGGCAGCGGCGGCGGCGGCGGCGGCGGTTGCGGTGGCGGCGGTCAGGTGCTCGGCGTACTGGCGTAAGTGGGCGGCGCTCGCGCGCGTGAAAACGTCGCGTTGCGTGAGGATGTTTTCGCGAATTCTGGAACGCTCGGTGATGACTGGGATGCGCTTTGCTTTTTAGCGTTACGGGCACTGACGGAATCTTCAATTTTATGGGCTTTTGTTAGCAATTCTTTAAATGAGGAGAACTCTTCTCGCCTTAATGCCTTGGTTACTTTGATATTAAGCAAACTATATATCATATCCAACTGTGCTTTTATGGATGAATCACTCGGCGGTAGACGGGCTAGCAGGGCGCGGCTTCTAGCGACGAATATATCTGTCCGTTCATTGGCACCCTGTTCCGAACTGAATAATTCCCTATATAGTAGACTCTGAGCGGCGGTCGCCATAAGCGTCGCGTAGGTATGTAAGCGCTTCGTGCCATGTCGTGACATCGGCGCGCACACTTTGCCACCAAGTCGCGGCTTCATTGGTGAGTAACATCGACATACCTTTCAGAGCGATTTCGTCTGAGACATTAGCGGCTTCTTTAAATGATTCAATCGCGTCTATAAATGCATCAATGTTATCGGAGTGACCCGCGTAGCGAGATGTACAGGTCGCGAATGTGCCGGCCGGCGGTGGAGCCTCGCCCGCTGAGGAGCTCGGCGACGCGCTGGGCCGCCGTGCGGGGGAAGACGCCCTTGTCGTCAACTGCTCCAACCGTTCGAAGACACGGTCACACATTTGCGATTGCGACTGCTGTATTGTCTCCAATAAAAAGGCGAAATTTGCTTGAGACATTGAGATGTTCTCATCTTCATCACGAACATCGAGGTCGTTCACTCTCTGCCGTGTATTACGCGGCATTATCACTAATAACTATATCCGTTTTCACTTTTAAACACTAATACTTGTTCACTTAGTCACTTAGGCATTCTGCCCGCACTTGGGACGCCATTTATTGTGTATGTAAATAATAAATCGACGCGGATTGGGAAACAAAGTTTATTAGTATTGAGTCTTAATACAAAATGGCACTGGCTAGGTTAAAACACAACAAAAACACTATATTAAGTTATTATCAGTAACTCTACACACAGAAACTATTAGCCCCGGCTATAGGCTCAGTATCAATAGGTAAACAGGTAATTATTAGGTTTAAACAGTGTTAAAATCACAGGCGATGCGCGTCGGTACCTAGCTCAGCGATAGACTGATTGGCGGAAGGCGGCAGCGCGCGACATTTGGGCAGGCGCTGCACGAATTTCAACCTTAAGGGCTTCTATGCCGCGAAGTTTAAATAGCGGCCGTTGGGTCTCTTGGCGCGCGTGGAACGGCGAGTAGGAGAAGTATTTACGTTAGTGTTAGATTTGGAGGAAAACCAGGGTGAGCTCTTTCCATAATCACTTTCAATGCATCCTATGATATTGTAACGATTTGGTACATTTACTGTTAATGTGCTTACACAGCTCACACGATGACTGTTTATGATGTGATGTATTTATGTGCGTCCACAGGTCTTATTCTATTTGGGAGGTGTGACGGTATATCATATATATGAATAAGGTTTAAATAAATAAAATAATAAATAAATATTTGCGGACAATCTTACACAAATCGACCTAGCCCCTAACTAACTAAAGCTTGTACTATGGGTGCTAGACGACGATAAACATACTTATATAGATACATGCTTAAATAGATAGAAAACATCCATGACTAAGGAACAAATATTCGTGCTCATCACACAAATAAATGCCCTTACCGGGATTCGAACCCAGGACCTCCAGCTTCGTAGGCAGGGTCACTACCAACTAGGCTAAAGCGGTCGCCCAAACGGTTTCCTACATGTCAGGTACAGGCAATAACACAGTTCTTAGTCGTGGAGTTCTTTAGCGTGAGTGTAACAACAGGGTCTCAGGTTCGGTAGTTTCAGCTTCAGGCCGTATCGTTATCAGTCAAGGGTGCACCCAAGTAATTATAACGGGAACAATAGCGTGTGAAATGGTGGAGCATCAGTTGTGTGGTTAAGGGATGTCTGTAAGGAGAGGAGTAGGACATTCTCGGGGACTAATGTCCCCACAGCTCATATGGAACTGGTACGCACAAGGTAGCAGCTCATCTGTCAGATATATAAAGGATTCCGCAAGCTGTAAGTGTAGGTTCATAGTTGCATACATGCTAATACAGATAACTGAGCTCGAGTGCTATAGGTACTCATTCGCGGCCACGAGATCGACCAGAAGTGGCTTCGCGACAGGTATTCATAACATTTGGTACGATTTATAAACAATGGTCGTGAACAACGTTAGATGTAATTTAAATATTATGCAATGCGTTTAGCTATTCGATGCACATGTGCTTGGATTGTTACATCTATGCGACACACCCAATAGGCATGATGACTCTGTTTGAAAAACTGTTCTATAATGTTTAGAAACATTTATTATGTACAACGAATAAGATTTTTCAAGAGAATATAACAGTTAAGTAGGAAAAATGCATTTTAGTTTTTAAATTTCAAATTGGCGCTAAAACGCTAGTCAGTGTCATGGCGTCCCGAGTGACGTCACGTTTGTATAAACAGAATGCAGGCCTTTGACGTTTGCTACCTAGATCGCTCAATTGCTCATTGAATGAACATAAATTCAAAAGATTACAAATCTTGCGCGGCCGTGCGAGCGAGAAAGCGGGACAGTGACGTATGAAGATCTGACAGATAACATGGTTCTATCCCTGTCTTACTATTCGTTCAGTACGTAAGTTTTCTCTGTAATCTGTGGTAGTGGCCGTTATGGGTATTTGTTTATACAAACGTGACTTCATGCGCTCTGATTGGTGTTTGACATATCATGGCGGGCGTCCGTATTTTTCAGTTTAATTTTAGCAAAATAAATAAAAATCTCTTACTTAATAAAAAAATATGAGCAATTTTCGAATTCTATGATTAAAATTTTACTTGGAAAATACCATATTTTAGTGATTTTCAATTACTGTCATCATGCCTATTATGACTTCGACATGTTGTACTGCCAAACTGTGGTGAAATCATATAATCTGTAGACCCCACCAGCCATGACCCCATAGATTAGTAATTGTCAATCTGTCATTTTATATCTGAATAGATTTATAAAATGTTTAACAAGTAATTTTTGTTTTGGGATATTGTAATTGTTTTTGAACGATATCAGGTAGAAAAAAGAATTACTTTTTAACAATGCGTATTGTTGAAATGTAACTTTTTTGATATTGAAAATGTTGGCCATATCCACGAATATTTACTATGAATTGATGATCAATGCAAATAGGTTGGCTACATCTGACATGTTCGATTGACAATGACATAAGTGACTTAGACACTTATGACAGTGACATATCTGTCGTATTTTTTTTGGTCTTGAATTAGGTTTCCGAGTATAGATTTCATTACTTTTTAGAGATAAACAAGCAGCTCCATCGAGACTTGGCTAGTTTTTTACAGAATGTTTTTGATGTGATTCTTTTTACTTTATTATACTTATTTTATCAATTAAATTTTCACTTTGTTGGTACACTTCAGCACAATTCTATCACCGTATCGAAAATCGTGAATAAACCTCATTCATTAAACTATTTAATCATATGGCATATATTATATTATTTTTGACCTTTGAAGTTTATCACTCTTTAGTACCACCCAGGGGACACGTGCAGGGTTGTGGCAGGTAGCTCCTGCGGACCTGAGTAACAGTTGTTCCCCCTTTGTTAAGTGAGTTGGCAACTCGACTGATAGGAGGAGTTCTTAATCCGCCCGGCCTCTAACTCGGCTTAAACTACTGTCATAGACAGCTGCCGGGATCAACTGCTTAGCGTGCCTTCCAAAAGCACGGAGGTGCTCATTTACATATTAACCACCCACTCAAACATTAGGCGGTCACCCATCCAAAGACTGACCGCTGCCATCTTTGCTTAACCTGCGTTATCGTTTCCGACTGGCATTTGCCTCTAGGCTATGATGCTAAACTGGATTAACATACGAATATATAATGCTTTTTATTCCGGGCATCATCGTCTAAGGGGGCGAAATAGGGGGCGCAAGTTTGTAAGTAGCTACGATATAATAAAAGAGTTCCACGCGGACGAAGTCGCGGGCAGAAGCTAGTTCGTTAATAGTGCATTACGTAACTAGGGCGGTGAATTCGTAAATGCCCCAGATCGCAGGTGTTTGTGGCCTGAACCGAAGGTGAGGGCCATAAATATGCGCTCTGGGGCTTTACGAATTACCGCCCGTGTTGAGTACAACATTTTACGTCTCCACCTGGCCACAATGCGAGTTTTCCCGTACACGCAGCGTGCAGTAAAACTCGCATTATGGCCAGGTGTGACGTAAAATATAGTTCAACATTTTAATCATAATACTAACTGTATGTTATAAAAAGTAAAATTATTCCTAATGATCGTTATAAACAACGTTTTTATGATTATAGAACATTCTGTAATTTAATTAATATAACGAATAATACTATGGATTATGTTTCTATACATTATGTTTATCATGAGTTTTAAAAGTAGTAAATGTATTCATACAAAATGTTTGTATTAAAATTGAACGGCATCCTAAAATACGTTTCATGAATGACAGAACTGTTTAATTTTAATTTTATTTTTATTAATGAGCAACAATAGAAAAAACACCCTCTTTGGAAATTTGACCAGTCTAGCGATTGCTGATACGCAGTCAGTCGGATGGACAGCGGAAGCTTAGGAACACGGTTCGTTTGATATCCTTTGGGAACTCGACTCTTAAAAATATCTAGTTGTATTCCTTGACCCTAATTATGTATATTTAAACACGAAGTGCATGCATGCCAAGCGTGGCGATTATGGCACATACCCCTCAATGCATTGTACAAATAAACCACGGCCCCGAGGTTCCGGCGACCCCCGGTACCCTGGTTGTGGTAGCGGCCAGGGTACCGGCGGGGTCAGGGGTGCGAAGAATCTCCGGCGAAGATCTGGCTACCACCACCTACGACCTCTGGCCCTGGCAACGTATAACACGCGCACACTGCGGACCGACGAAAGGATTGAGTGAGTTGCGTTGGGATGTCATAGGGTTATCTGAAGTCCGAAGAGAGGGGGAGGACACGATAACCCTCAAATCCGGCAACTTGCTCTATTTCCAGGAGAGCTTTTGTCCAGCGTGTCGACATTATCACCTGAAACTGCCCTACTATATTTTTTTAACGTAAGTACACTCTGGCTCAGTGAGATTTTGAATACCACCGTCGTCACCTTTGTGAAAGCTGGTTCGGCTTTTTATACTTGAAGGGATTTACTGAGACCAAAAGTGCAATACTAATTTCTGTAGATTGTTCACACTGAATTAGTTAAATAGGATGGTAAACATGTGCCTATAGGGGTGGGCGTGGCGGCGTGGCTGCACGGCGCGCTGCTGGCGCACGGCGGGCACGCGGCGGCGGCGCTGTGGCGCGAGCTGGCGGGCGAGCTGCGGCGCGCGGCGCCCGCCCTGGCCGCGCGGCTGCTGCCCGCGCCCGCCGCGCCGCCGCCCGACCCGCTGGCGCGCGTGGGCCCGCCCGTCGACCACAAGGTAACCCTGCTGGTGCTGTCCCAGCTAGCAGCTGTGGGTGAGCTCTGCTCGGGTGAATATGGACAAAATAACGAAAAAACTAATTTTCTTTGGCATGTTACCTAGCTAGATCCATAATTCGTCTGTGGTATTAAATCATATCATCAATCAATCAATCATATAATCGTACCCTAATACAGAAATTTCGTTGGAAAAACTAACAAAGAATCTGGCGATTTTGTTAGCAATATGTCCTGCCCACAGGGTACAGACACGGTCACTTATTAAGTGGAATAATATTAAGTCATGCCCAAATTGTAGGTATTAATATAATTATTGATGATGTAAATAATTAAAACTTCAGATGTAGGTCGTGAATAACCAATTTTGTTCCTTCCATATTGTGAAGATAATAGAAATATTTGCCCGGTGACTGTTATAAATGATTACCTTTACGTCACATAATTTTTTATGAGTGAAAAAGCTCACTAAATATTTTGTTGACTTTCAAAAGTCTCCATAAAAATGCATTTGCTCAATCCATTAGCAGGTGCATTAAGCATGTGCTTGGCGAAAGCTGTATAGACGTGGCGGCGTTCAGCGCTCACAGCACGCGCCACGCCGCCGCCGCCGCCGCCACGTCAGCCGCACACCGGTCAGGCATTTCTTTAGATGCTATCCGGAAGGCAGCAGGCTGGTCGAGAACATCGGAAACTTTCGCTCGATTCTACCATCGTCAATTAATCGACGAAGGCCATTGTGCCAGATCAATCTGCCTTTCGGATAGGTAGAATTATGTGATAAGTTACAATTGTACTATTTGTATAATAATTGGGAGTATCTAAGATTGTTGTCAAACATAATTAATGCATTTCATGATTATGATGTTTTACTATTTACAAAAGGCAGCAAAACTTTCAACTCTAAACATCTACATGGTTGTTATATTTGAAGAATGAAGCTTCGAAATATAATATATGATCAAACAAACTTCGAAGTGAAGTTCGATCATTGTTATATGAGTAAGCTTCGTTCGAAGATAACTTCCCGCCCGCCCCTATACCCGATAGGAAAGTTTTGGCTAAATATAAATAAGTCTCTAAAAAGAATGAGAAATGGCGGCAAGCCGAGGTGCCCAAGTAGCGTAGGGGTACGTAAAGGTGGGGATAAAACTGATTGAGCTATGGTTTTGACTGCGTACTTTAAACTTGCGAAATGTTGCCTGGTAGATTAAAGGACGACATGGTTGTTATATCTTCGAATGAAGCTGACACATATAATAATGATCGAACTTCACTTCGAAGTTCGTTTCAGAATATATACTACACTATCATAAGTATCATAACACTTTGAACATAAGGAAACTTACCTGTAACCAAAGAAACGACATTTAACGTTTATTATTCACAGTGTTCATTCCTTTAGAAATCCTATATAATAATAATAATCTAAATTAATTAATAAGGTTTAGTTACTCTCATACAGTATCTCCATATAACCTCTGAAACTATCAACTATCGACATTGACAGCAATGCTATCTCGATCTCGTTCGGACTGACAGAACGAGTCGCGGCAAAATTCAAAATAAAGAAATGTTTGAATCATTTATTTACATATACATGTATATTATATCGATACATACATTTCTATTCAAATATTTCTTGTTTAATAGTATGTATAGAATATGATGTACCCGTTATCTGGGTGCGGTGAGTTTAATAAGATCGGAGTGAGTCGCACCGTATGAAGGTCTTCGCACATTATAACAACTCAACGGCGACTCGATACTATGCCAAATGTTGAAATTTAAGCCCTATGTAATATTTTCTAGGTTTGATTTCAAAAAATGATATTAAAGCAGTGTACGACGTGTGGTCTACGCGTCGTCCACGTGTCGTACCTTAACATCAATTGAAAATGGTGCTGTAGGATATACAACATAAGGCTTAATTTTGAATATTTAGCTTTGAATCGAGTGGCTGTTGAGTTGTTATAGTGTGCTTAGACCTTGAATGTGTTGTGTTGTGTTGTGTTGGTGTTGGTGTCGGTGTCGGCGCAGACGCCGGGCCCGTGGCTGGTGTGGGTGTGCGCGGCGCGCTCGGGCGAGGACCGCTGGGCGCGGCGGCTGCGCGCGCTGCTGCACGTGCGCGTGGTGTTGTGCGGCGGCGCGGCGCGCGACGACGCGCACGTGCCCGAGGCGTGGTGCGCCGCGCTCATGGGCCGCACGAGGGCCGCCATCCTCGACGTGCTCGCCGAGGCCGGGTGAGTGTCTTACCGCTTACCGTCATCTTTGTGTTACTTTATTTCTATAAGTGAGAACCTGTAATTGGCTCTATGGTTTTACTATTGTGTCTATAAATATGTTGCGTTGTCGGTTCTCCGCGTATTATTAAATTAAATAAAGATTGGTGGGAATCTATAATGGGCTGGTTTGTATGGGCTGGTTATCTTCTATAAAATCAATGTATTTTTGAAACAGTCGAGTTCTCTTAACGTAAATAATAGTACATTACTGCAGCCGCCGGGAAAGGAGGGCTTGCCGGGTGAGTAGGTGCAAGCCTTGATAGGATAGTGATACGAAGCCGGCAAGCCCTTTTCACGGCTAGGCATGTATAGTGCTTTTCTCAAACATATGCAATGAAATAAGAAATATAACCACTAAAAAACCAACCTATATTTATGTACTTGTCCTTCGATTTTGGCGGCAACAAGTTATTCATGGCTAATTCGGCCTCCGCCTTCAATTCCGGCGGAGTACAATTAGTTTCTTCGACGCTGTTATCATCGGAAATCATTTTGAAATTTTATTGATAAATATCAACCACAAATATAAAATCCAGCTACACGACAAAATACTTTTCATTTTCCCTCCAATCCCTCCATAATGTTTTTTTTACGGTAGTCGTCCGTATTAAGCATGTGTAGGGTTCGAATAGACCCTATTAGGGCCATTATGTATACACAAACTGATAATGAGAATCTTAATTTTTATAACAATTAAAATAAATGCAGAGGATATAAGTAAAATAAATGCAGATGATTTAAAATATTCTCTATGGTCTCTGGCGAGTTACGAATAGACAATATTTTAAATGTATTCATCAACACATTGAATCATACAGATTTCTATTCTTAAATCAGTTCGTGTGTAATAGGCATTACCGCGGATATTTTTGGTCCAATAACCATTCAGCCACTAAAAAAAAAATTAAAAAATATAATTCTGATGTTTAGCCTGTTCATGAACACAGACGCCATATTTAGTTTAAAATTAAAAAAATACTTCCCGGCTTAGGCCTTCAATTTTGCATGAAATTGCTTTGCAGTTCTCTCGATTTGTTCCGCCCGAAATGTGATACTTCGAAGCCTGTAATGACGCACGTAACGACGACATTTCATTGCATGTTTGAGAATAGTACATTACGTAACTAGGGCGGTGAATTCGTGAATGCCCCAGATCGCAGGGGTTTGTGGCCCGAACCGAAGGTGAGGGCCATAAATATGCGCTCTGGGGCTTTACGAATTACCGCCCGTGTTGAGTACAAAATTTTTCGTCTTCATCTGGCCACAATGCGAGTTTTCCCGTACGCGCAGCGTGCAGTAAAACTCGCATTATGGCCAGGTGTGACGTAAAATAAATATAACGATAATGAGTGTCCAGGTCGCGAGCGGTGGTGGTGGGCGGCGCGGGCGCGGGTGCCGCGCTGTGCGCCGCGCTGCTGGCGGGGGTCGGGGGTGCGGGGGGTGGGGGCGCGGGGGGCGGGGGCGCGGGGGGCGGGGCGGGGGACGTGGCGCTCGCGGGCGTGCGCGCGCTGGCGCTGCTCGCGCCGCCGCTGCTCACCGCCGAGGGGGACGCCACGCATCTCAGCAGGACCGAGGTAATTCCATACGAGCTTGCGTTTGTCCCTGACGTACCTATTAGTCAACCACGAAGGAATACTTCTCAGTTCATATTAACTTTGAAGTATTTATATAGCTCCGATCCCAATTTAATCCGAGAGAAAGACGACCAGGAACTTACGAATTTGAGCGGCCCGCGCGGTGAGCTGCTCGCGAGCCAAATAGTTGCACATAAACATTCGTGGGTGAGGCAGCGCGTGCTCGCGGCGAGCCGTTATTGCGCGTCGATCAAAATAAATCCTTTTGTTACAACATAATTTAATTTTGCCTAAACTGCAATACTTCTAGATCAGAAAATAACTAATTGTCAAAATGCCTGGATCTCAGAATGTCTAATTTGTTTTCTAATAACATCTGATTCTTTTCAACGTATAGTGCTTTGAGATAAGCATGGTATATATTATAAGGTTTGTTATTATTAGGGAAACTAAAGCATTTCATCACTCAGCTAGTCTCGAGGAAAAAATAAA
Organism: Epinotia demarniana; assembly: GCA_945867215.1. Taxonomy (NCBI): domain Eukaryota; kingdom Metazoa; phylum Arthropoda; class Insecta; order Lepidoptera; family Tortricidae; genus Epinotia; species Epinotia demarniana. The sequence goes on from OX244274.1 coordinate 131,707, forward strand.
AGTTGGTTTATTCGCACTCGCAGACCAGTCCATTGAATAAAAAGTTCTAGAGTGCGTGAGTTAGTAACGTAAGATGTTTCTTCGGAAACATGTCAAGAGTCCCTAGGTAATAAACATACTAAAAACCCGGGACACTATGAGGAGCCCCGGAGTGGGGGGAGGGGGGGAAAGGGTCAATTTTTTCATTTTTCGCTTAAATCTCAAAAACGGTACATGTTAGAGAAAAACTTTCAAGGAAAAGTTGAAAGGCCATAAAATTATCTACAAGTTGTACCTAAATATTTTTTTCCTATATCCTACCGTTTCTGAGTTACACGCAGTAAAAAATGATTTTGGCTCAAACAATTTCCCCATACTACATACCCATGTTTATCACATCAATCGATCAAAAAATATTTCTTTATTCCAAAAAACTCAAATGTGCAACTTGTGACCGGTACTGATAGATTGCTCTTAATTAGGTCTGTAATTGGTAAAGTAAACACATTCCTCCATGGAAGCCTTTAGGAGGAATCGATTGTCAAAATATTATATTAGGGTAGTTTGAGTTACTGAACTTGATCTTTTTATTTTTTTTCTTCCAAAAAGCTCAAAAGTGCAACTTGTGACCGGTACTGATAGATTGCTCTTAATTAGGTCTATAATTGGTAAAAAAAAACACATTCCTTCATGGAAGCCTTTAGGAGGAATCGATTGTCAAAATATTATATAAGGGTAGTTTGAGTTACTGAACTTGATCTTTTTATTTTTTTCTTCCAAAAAACTCAAAAGTGCAACTTGTGACCGGTACTGATAGATTGCTCTTAATTAGGTCTATCATTGGTAAAAAAAACACATTCCTCCATGGAAGCCTTTAGGAGGAATTGATTGTCAAAATATTATATTAGGGTAGTTACGCAACTTGACCTTTTTATTTTTTTTCTTCCAAAAAGCTCAAAAGTGCAACTTGTGACCGGTACTGATAGATTGCTCTTAATTAGGTCTATAATTGGTAAAAAAAACACATTCCTCCATGGAAGCCTTTAGGAGGAATCGATTGTCAAAATATTATATAAGGGTAGTTTGAGTTACTGCCTACATCTGAGGATGAACAAATAATAGAAGAAGAACTCTTAACAGGACCGTCCCAACCCAAAAGGATGAAAAAGTAGTCATCATCATCATCATCATCATCATCATCATCATCATCGTCATTTCTTACAATCCACAACAAAAACGGAGAAAAAAACGGTCGTCTGCGGGCACCCTAAGTTGGTAAAATAAAAAGTTTTCGAATTTTTCACCTTTCATGGGATGTAGCCAGGGACCGGAAAACCCGTTCTTTGGCTTATGCCGTTCGAAAGGCTTAAGCCGTTCGAGGATTAATCGTTTGTTTGGGTTACCGTATCCTCAGCTTAACTTATATACGGGTAAGCCCTTCAACAGAGTTAAGCCTAAATAACCTGAGGGTTTTGGGTTAGGGTTTTGATAGGGTTAATTGAAGGGTTTTTGTAGGGGTTATGAAAGGGTTTTTATTGGCTTAATTTAACCGCTTACTTATTGGTATGACGCCGGCACACTTCTTTACCCCTTCCTGGGGCCGGTGACGAGCGAGTAAAAAAGCGGCCAAGTGCGTGTCGGACCACGCACAACGAGGGTTCCGTGCCTAACTAAGGTCGTACCGTTACTGAAATCTTATGGTACTTACGTCCTTTTCTTTAAAGCGCCGTAGGTTCAGCGAAGTGAAGCGAACAGAGTTTTTGAAGCAATATAATGCGTCTGTTTATATTAATATGGTTTCAAAAAAAATACAATTGTAATCCTGAGGCTTTTCTTCAGGGAGATCAGTGATTCGAAACATGATTAAGCAATTTTCGCTCGATAGAAAAAAACACGAACATGGGTCTAAGGGTCTAAAATACACTTAGAATATTCGTAAAAAATTAAGCACAAAAGCTAAGAATATTAAAATGGCTTCTAAAAATCGGCAATATCATGTTTAAGAGAAATCAGTGATTACTTTTTTATTTATTTAAACGGCCAAAAAATTTAAATTGAAAAACATGATATCCGCGCTTCCGAGCACGCACTTCCATCTCGCTCAAGCTTATGCTCAGTGAGAGGGAGAGAAGACCATGAACCTACGGCGCCAGGAAGGCAGTTTTTTAGATATATATCAAAAACTTTTAACCGACCTTGTTCAAAAAAAATTTCGCTGAAAGAATTTAATAAGCTCTATGTCCATGATTTTTTTCATATTTTTAAAATACACGGTTCATAAATTAGAAGGAGGGGGACACAATTTTAGTGACTTTCGGGGCGATTAACTCCGACTCTATTCACTTAATCAAAAAATTGCTGATAAACCTTATATTTATTTTGAAACGCCTATTGATTGTTATGCTACACGTAAGCTTGGAATGAAAAAAAAATTTTTGACTTTCAGTTTTATTTATGGAGAGCTTTTTTAGTAATTTAATTACGAAACTATGTAGGGGCTAACAAAATACACCTATCCTTAAATTTTTATTCAAATACACCTAATAGTTTTCGAGTAAAATGCCTGTGACATACGGACGGACAGACAGACATGACGAATCCACAAGGGTTCCGGTTCCGTTTTTTGCCATTTGGCTACGGAACCCTAAAAATCAAAAAAGGGCCGGCAACCTGATTTTGATTCTTGTGAAGTCGCCAGCGTCCATAGGCTACGGTGTTTTCGTACCATCAGACAGGCCGTATGCTTGTTTGCCACCGTCGTAGTATTAAAAATAAACATATCTTGGATATTTTTGTAGAGGCCTTTTACAGTTCCAATAATTTTACATAAGGTAGGTATGTTGGGTAGGGTAATAACGGTACGGTTTAGAGCGGAGAATTCAAATTAGTAGGTACTAAATGAAATAGTTAAAACCGTGAAACATGCCTACTTTGCCACCAGGCAAAACCTTTTTAAAAAAAATCTGGTAATATAGATTTATATTACCAGTTTTTTTTTAAAAAGGTTTAATGAAAAAATGGTGGTAAAGGGTAATGATTATTAAAGAGGCCAAAAAAAACATTGTCCTCGTTTGTTTGTTTTTTAGGGTTCCGTAGCCAAATGGCAAAAAACGGAACCCTTATGGATTCGTCATGTCTGTCTGTCTATCTGTCTGTCTGTCCGTATGTCACAGGCATTTCACTCGAATACTATAAAGTGTACCTATTTGAATAAAATTTTGAGGATACGTGTATTTTGTTAGCCGCTACATAGTTTTGTGATTAAATGAAAAAAAAAATTTTTAGAGGTGCAGTCCATACATAAAACTGAAAATCATTTTTTTTATTGCAAGTCCACGTGTGGCACATCCATCGATAGGCCTTTCAAAATAAATATAAGATTTCTAAGCAATTTTTTTGATTTAGTGAATAGAGTCGGAGATAATCGCCCCGAAAGTCACTAAAATTGTGTCCCCCCCCCTCTAATTTTTGAACAGTGTATTTTGAAAATATGAAAAAATCATGGACATGGGCTTATTAAATTCTTTCAGAGAAAATTGTTTTGAACAAGATCGGTACAAAGGTTTTTGAGGTATTTCTAAAAAACTGCCTTCCTTAAAGAAAAGGACGTAAGTGCCATAAGATTTCAGTAACGATACGACCTTTTTAATCGGCACGGAACCCTTCGTTGTGCGTGGTCCGACACGCACTTGGTCGCTTTTTTATACTTCAGGATTATCGAACCTATTGATACGTCTCGTAACTAAAGACTATAATCGGCCATAAATTTGGCACATTAGTTTTATTCTATTAGAAGTATTAGAAGTGATTTAAAACATAATACTACTACGTTTAATTTTTAGTGGGCAAAGTCGCAAAAATAGTCTGAGCCAGCATACAAGCCAAAAACCAGACTGTGTTAGAGCTGTCATTTTTTTCTATCCGACTGCGACTGAACTTGAAGGTATGGTGATGTGATGTGTTTAATATGAATACAGTTTGTCAAATAATAATAAACGAAGTAGATTTATTAATTTCAAATGTAGTTGCTCTGGATTTGTGAGTTATCAATTTTGCTTTACGTAATAGTGCATTTTCTTTAATAATAACAGTTCACATTTTTTTTAGGGTTCCGTAGTCAACAAGGAACCCTTATATTTTCGCCATGTCCGTCTGTCCATTTGTCCGTCCGTCTGCGGCTTAGGCTTAGCTCAGTGGCCCTTAATACTAGAAAGCCGTGATTCGGCATAGGTATATAAATCAATCACGATAAAACAGTCGAATATATACACTAAAAAAAAAAATTTTTAGGGGTCCACTCCATACATAAAACTGAAGGTCAAATTTTTTTTTTTCATTGCAAGCCCACGTGTGGCACATCAATCGATAGGCCTTTCAAAATAAATATAAAAAAAAATTGATTAAGTGAATAGAGTCGGAGATAATCGCCCCGAAAGTCACTAAAATTGTGTGCTCTAATTTTTGAACCGTGTATTTTAAAAATATGAAAAATATCATGGATATAGGGCTTATAAAATTCTTTCAGCGAAGATTGTTTTGAACAAGATCGGTTCAAAGGTTATCGAGATATTTCTAAAAAACTGCCTTCGTTGAAGAAAAGGACGTAAGTGCCATTAGATTTCAGTAACGATACGACCTTTTTAATCGGCACGGAACCCTTCGTTGTGCGTGGTCCGACACGCACTTGGCCGCTTTTTATTAGAGTCGTGTAACCGGCCTTCTGCCGGCCATATGGTTAAGTATGAAAAAGAATAAGTACTGAAGTAGTCAATATAATGAATTACAAAAACTCTCACGCATAAGTGGGCATATATCTAACCCAAACCAACAAGACTAACTTAATAAATGTCTGCCGGCTGTACACATTGGGCCAACGTTGGCGCGTGAGCAAGATGCAGCTATGCAAACGCATGAGAACGAAATAAAGCCCTCTTCCTCTAACGCATAGCTGCATTCTGCTCCGCGCCAACGTTGGCCCAGTGTGTACAGCCGGCACAAGGTTTAGTTGGCGCGCGCGTGTCAATGTAACAAAGGTCAAGGTCAAAGTTACTTTTTTCGCATCAAGACGAGACGGTCGAGACACGATTACTATGTGCATCAGTTTGCTATTCGCAAAGAAAGTAACGAACTTCATAGGTAAACAAACAAATTGCCGAAACAGGTGCAATATGTTCAGACGATTATGGCATCTCTTCCTAAGGCAGCTTGTAGCAAATTTGTGTGACGCAAAAATAGTGGTGGTGCCTTTTTAAAAGCTTTGATAGACAACACCGCCGCCTGCGCAGTGAGGCGCGGCGGGTGGCTGGCTCGATTCGGCGAAACTCATTTAAAAATTGAATCGTATCTGTATAACGCTTAGGACCAATATCGATTACGTTTAATGCTCTCTAAGTTAAAAACCCTGGAAAGGGTTTTGATAGGGTTTCGAGTTAATTTGAATTAATTCAAATGAACGGCGCGGCCATTCAAGCCAAAATGAACTGAATAACTATGTCGATAAAGATACATTTAGTTTACGCTCAGTCCGGAACCGCTTACCGCTAAAACCCTTAAACAGGGTTTTGATTGGGATTTGAGTTAATTTGAATTAACTCAAACGATCGGCTTAGCCGTTCATGCAATTAACCCTTAATAAACCTAACCGGAATGATATGGTTTCTCAAAACAAGCGTCAAGAAAACCCGCTTAAAAACCCGTGTAAGGGTAAGAGGTTCCGGTCCCTGGATGTAGCTCGAAAACGGCTGCGAATAGATAAAAAATATTTGAGTACAACTTGTAGATAATTTTATGGCCTTTCAACTTTTACTTGAAAGTTTTTCTCTAACATGTACCGTTTTTGAGATTTAAGCGAAAAATGAAAAAATGGACCCTTTCCCGCCCTCCCCCCACTCCGGGGCTCCTCCTAGTGTCCCGGGGTTTTAGTATGTTTATTACCTAGGGACTCTTGACATGTTTCCGAAGAAACATCTTACGTTACTAACTCACGCACTCTAGACCCCCCTTGGAGGGATTCATTCAATGGACTAGACTGCCGAGATACATGCTCATCAGCCTAGTGTGGAGTCTGATGGATATATCCTATATCTTGTTACAAGTTTTTTGTAATAAATCATTTATTATTATACTATTATTATATGCCATTCTGTAATCATTATCCTATTTTGTGTAAAAGTGGTTACAACTTGCCCCTTATTAGGGGCTAGATGGAACAGGCTCGTGGTAATTTGAAATATTGAAACTTCTAGTCAAATTTAGAAGAATATTTTAGTAAGGTTTCATTAATAAGGTGCGTATTCGTGGATAAAACCTCTTCTTACTATAGTTACCCTCGTCACATCAAGCCCCAGTCTCCCCTATTTGTATCATTATAATACATTTCTCATTGTTCCACATTTAAATGAGTTAATGTTTAATTTAATTAGAAATATATACAATATTTATTCCAAAGGACATTGCCGAATGCTTTACCAACGTTTAATTTGTGCTATGACCAAACAGGCGGGTACAACAGTAGGTACTATGATACGTGATTATGTCCTTTAATAACAAACGATAACACACGCACGGCTCAGTCACTTGTTTAAATTTGTACGCGCCTTGCGCACGCACGCTGAGGCGCTCTCGAGCATGGGATAAAGAGCGAGTATGGGCGGGTCACCGCGAGCTAGTCGGGCACACTGTAACCTTGCGCTGTGGGGCCGCAGCTGGAGCTGCCGCTGCTGGTGGTGGCGGGCGGCGCGGGCGCCACGTGCGGGCGCGGCGCGGCGTGCGAGCTGGCGGCGGGGGCGGGGGCGGGGGCGGGGGCGGGGGCGGGGGCGGGGGCGGGGGCGGGGGGCGGCGGCGCGGCGCGGCGCGTGCTGGTGGTGCGCGGCGCCGACGACGCGCTGCGCCTGAGCGCGCGCGCGCGCCGCCGGGTGCCGCAGCACGCGCTCGACGCGCACATTGCGGTCAGTTCACAAAGCGGCTAGCGGCTAGCGGCTAGAGAATCATCTTTGTCATGGCTGGTTTAAACTAACGAACGCACATTCCTATAATTATCTTTGAAAAACAAATTAATGTATTTTTTTGTACATATTACATTTAAATGGGCTCAAAATGACCTTATGGTTTGCCATTGACCAGCCATGCACCCTGTGTGATCTTATGTTATACATATAATTACAAATATTACAATGACATTGTATTTGAAGTGAGCGGAAACGTTCGTAAACTGCTAAAATATAAAATCTGGCCGAACAAAAGACCTCCAATTGAGTAGTAATACCGTTTGGGTGCGTCGAGTGAGCTTGTAGTTTGTACTTGTAACCGGGTGTCCTCGCAGGAGGAGGTGGCGCGCTGGGCGCTCGCGGCCGCGGAGGGCGAGCCGCGCCGCGCCTCCAGGAGAGGTAACTACTTTTACGTCACACCTGGCCATAATGCGAGTTTTACTGCACGCTGCGCGTACGGGAAAACTCGCATCGTGGCCAGGTGAAGACGTAAAATTTTGTACGCAACACGGGCGGTAATTCGTAAAGCCCCAGAGCGCATATTTATGGCCCTCACCTTCGGTTCGGGCCACAAACACCTGCGATCTGGGGCTTTCACGAATTCACCGCCCTAGTTACGTAATGTACTATTATTCTCTCATTTAATATTAATAATATTTGTTAAGTGAGTATTATTTTTAAATACGCTTCATAATTTTCGGCTATATCTATAACAATTTATCCAAATTCGATGGTCCTTTTAGGTAGAATATACCGAACCATAAAAGTAGGTAGCTCCTCGTGATATTATAATATATATATTTCCTCAGTACCGCGTTCTGAGAGCAAATCCTCAAAAAAAACATTACATTTGATTTATCAAATGTTGGCTTAAATATTGGCTTCCTCAATTGCGAAACCTGGAAAATGTTGAGTTTGTTGTCCCCAATAGCTTAGGATTTTTAGATTAAACATAGGATAGCATCGCCCTTCCATTTTCCCCTGAGAATTCTACAATATTGTCGCGAGTAAAATAAAAATTGTCGCGAGGCAACCGTTTGAAACGCGGTAGCCTGAAAGTGTGTACGCTGTTTATATAATGAAAATTTTATGCCATCCCTCCCTGTGCGACCGGAGCCGAGTAAGCGGGGGAAGAAAAAAAAAATTGGCAGGCAACCGCTTGAAAATTGGCATGCTTGTTATTCGTTTCAAACGGTTGCCTCGCGACATTTTTTTTTTTACAACCCCCCTTGTATTTCCGAACCAGTCACAGTTGGGTCAGTTGCCGGGTTGCACAGCGCGGTTTCACAACACTTCGGGACCCCAATTGCTTTAACTATAAGTAATTATAGCAAAATTCAACTGGTTCCATACATTTTTCATCATTGGTCCCGTCTAAACTCCTGAGCTATAAATAGATTCAGATTTAGATTCATTGATTGCTTATTGACAACTGACATTATATTTTACAAATTTTCTTTATTCATAAATATTAAATAATATTTAGATAATGACTAAAATGAATTCACAGAAAGCTCAGAAAGATATGTGTGTGATAAAATACAAGAGTGTTTGAGTTCCGCAGGCGCGGGCGCGAGCGAGCCGGCCGAGGAGCGCGAGCGACACTCGGCGCTGCACAAGTGAGTTATATTCAGGGGCTATTTTAATATTTTTAATGCCAGCATCATTTTTTGTCTGTAGTGAATATATCAAATAATTTTAATTTCTACCATCTATTTCTAGGAATATGACTAGGTACCGGAATACTATTTCATTAAATAAAAGTTGTGCAACTCTATAGTTATAATTTGATTTAAAATATCGATTGAGATCACAATAATGTAATTTTCTCAAAAAACATCGGCAAAGTTGACTTTATTGGTAAAAAATCAGGACGTGAAGTGCATAGTTTATGGTTAGTTTTGCTCGACTACAATGTTGCATACAAAATCCCTTATTTGTCGTGGTTCAACATACATACATACATATACTCACGCCCGTATCCCATTGGGGTAGGCAGAGACTAAGGAACGCCAAATACTACGGTCCTTACATACTTCTTTCGCTTCGATCACATCCATACATCTCCTCATACAGGCTCGTCGGTTGCGGGTACTCCTGACCTGGCCTTTTAACAGTATTGCTGAAATTTGGTCATGATACCCTCGCCTAGGCCGCCCCCTACCGACCCTTCCATCCATCTCCTGGACGTAAATCCTCTTAGTCAATCTACTTTCACACATCCTCTCAACATGCCCAAACCACCGAAGCGTACCTTTCTCAATCCTAGTCACTACATCGTCTTCTATTCCACATTTTTCTCTTATTACACAATTTTTTATTCGATCATTCAAACGAGCTCCACACATACTTCTTAACGCTCTCATTTCAACTGCATTCAGTCTACTCTCATGCTTTTTCTGAAATACCCAAGTCTCACTACCATACATCAGTGTAGGAACAAGCACTCCTCTGTGAACCGCGAGTCGAGCCTTCTTTGTTATATTTTGGCTGCTCACAAACGCGTGCAATGCTCCATTCACCTGATTTCCCGCTTTTACTCTTCTTTCAATGTCACCATCACACTTTCCGTCTCTCGTAAATAAAGAACCCAAGTACACAAATTCATTTACTTGCTCCACTCTCTCACTGTCAATCAGAATATTGCACACAGTCACACGTTCTTCTTTCTCAAATACCATCACTTTTGTCTTACCCACATTGACTTTCATACCCTTCCGCTTCAGCGAGTCATCCATACAAGTTACCATCTCTTGCAGCTCCTTCTCTGATGACGCAATGAGCACCTGGTCATCAGCGTATAGGAGGCATTTGACGAGTAAGTCACCCATTTTTAAACCACATTCACTCTCTTTTAAAGGCATCAAACAACTGTCCATAAATAAGTTAAACAACCATGGCGAGGCCACACAACCTTGTCTAACACCTCTTTGGATGCTAAACCAGTCTGTGTAGCCACCATTGATCCTTACGCATGCTCTAGATCCCTCGTAGAGGGATTTTAATGCCTGAATCAATTGGTTGTTTACCCCATACATGGACAGAGTTGACCACAAAACATCCCTCACCACTCTGTCATAGGCTTTCTCCAAATCGACAAACGCACAATACACCTTCTGGTTTTTGGCCAAACATTTTTCGGTGATGCATCGTAAAGAGAAAACCTGATCCACGCACCCCATCCCCTTTCTGAACCCTGCTTGCACATTACCTTGCAATACGCTTGCTTACGGCGCCTATTACCTTGGTACGTGAGGTAGTTTTCAAATGATTATAAAAAATGATGGGTATGAAAGCTCCTTAACGTCCTAGTTTTTTTTTATTGAAGAGTGTTTATTGAACTTTCAGAGACGTAACTTTTTGAACCAATTTTAGTTTATAATATTTGATAAAATAACTATTTAAACCACGAAAGGAGAATCTTCTATTACCGTGGTAATGGATGGGATGTGATTCTATTACCGCGAATTAAGCTTTTATTACCGAGGGTATAAAAAGCAGCAATTTTCTACCATCGGTAATAGTAACCTGATACACAGTTCGGCACCCAATATCGAGGGTTAAAATAATATTCTTGACTTTGGTTACGTACTATATAAAAATAAATAAAAAATGAAACATAAATCAACAAAATTACGTCCACTGGTTATAAGAATAACTACTACTTGCATACATAGCAGGTAAGCCTACCTTTTATTTAATCACTGTTATATTACATGTAGTATGGATTCGGTATTTTGTATTCAAAGAATAAATAAATAAAGAACTCGAAAATACTTTATACAGGGTATTATAAAGAACCTAATAATTACAATACTGAGCATACTAATAGGCCCATAGACACGAAAAAAACATTTTGCGTTTTGTGTAACACCCTAATCTTTACTGATGTGTCGTTTCCGGGTTTCAAATGTTTTTAAGACTTTATTTAATATACATTTTTTTCTGGGATATCATCTTTAAATTGTATCAAATGAAACTGTACGAACGGAACCCTAGATGTGATTTATTTTAAGAGAAGACTAAAATGTCACTCGGTAATAGATACTTCTTTGTAACCTATTACCGACCCAAACAAATAAAGAATGGGTCGGTAAAAAATCCCATAGTTACTATTACGGAGTGTTATGGGATCTTACCATCGGTAATATACTTAATTTGGGATTTGGTAAAATCTAATTCCGAACCATAAAAACTTTAGGATACAATTGTATTTTCATTACAAATCAAATGTACATATTACAAGCTTGGTATAAAACCAAAATCACGTAAGTTGTAATTGAATACAGTTAGTTATTACAATATTTAAACGACATGACAAAATAAGGGTTTCCATAGAAACTGCAGATTCAGTACTAAAGTTTAGGTTAAAAATTAAGGGTTTGTTGAATTCTTTCCATACCACGGAAATGGTTCTTTAATATAGTCAATAGGTCAAGATTCGAATAACTGTAAGAGCGTTTATAATCGATGACATATAAAAAAGATAAAGCACAAAGAAGCAAATCGCCGACTTAACTATTACCGTGGTATGCCACGGTATTAGTTTACCCAACTAAAAGTGGCGTCTATCACCGCTGTATTTTAAATTCATTTCCAGGCCAAAAAATATATTACGAGTAGGCACAAGTCGTGCACAAAACTATAAATAATCATTTAAAATCCATAGCATTAGTTTAATTGTCATTCATATTACGTGAAATAATAAACAAGATTCGTATACTTACTCGTACCAGTGACGCCACGCGTTTGTATGACACAACCTCTTCCTACGCCGCCGTCGCGGAAACTGACGAATTGCGAGCTTGTTATTTAATTCACACACATTTGCGTAAACAGGACCGTTCGTCAACTAAATTGGGCTTCATTTGTGTAAAGAATGTTTTATTGTAAATTGAAAGGTTTGTTTTTAAAATGCGTATATTGAAATGCCGCGGTAATGGTAGCCGAATTTGATACCCCTTTAATAGGCGCCGTTACCTTAGGTCCTAAACAGCCAAAACGGAAGATCAGTAGCAGCTGTGACTTATCGCGACTTTTTCGTGGTCTCAAATAACTTAAGGCGCTTTCGGAAGAAAAAAACTCTTCCAACCTATTATTTAAAAAAATTAAGGCGGCAATGCAAATAATATTATATTTTAAGATAAATGTTTTTGCAGAAAATATAGAAAATTGACGTGTAAATGAATCCAGATTTAAAAGAAGCTGTAAGCTCCGTTATTGATTATTTGAGTGTAAGTTGCTAAGCCAAAAGACAAATATGGAAAGGCGTACGAAAATTTCTTGAAGCGGCGAGAAGAAATGCACGCCTTATCATTTTCAGAAAGTACATTTTTGTTTTCTTGCTAAATTTTTGAGAAAAGCACTATATGTGTCTCGGCTGGAAGTGCAATTGCTGGCTTCGTATTAAACGGACTCCCAAGGTCGTCCGTTTAAAGTTAATACTCAGCCAGCAATTGCCTACTTCCCTTGCTTCGACAATAATGTACTATTATATTCGCACGAAGTGCTCAAAATGACTTCCACACGATAATTCTTTTCCTTTCTTATTTCAATAGCTAATGGGTGTTTTGTTTAAAATATCAGTTTGGATAAGTACAACCAGTGTTCCGGTCTTTTCAGCGCCCGGGGCCTGGTGCGTGAGGTGGACGCGGCCGCCGGTGAGTACAACCAGTGTTCCGGTCTTTTCAGCGCCCGGGGCCTGGTCCGTGAGGTGGACGCGGCCGCCGGTGAGTACAACCAGTGTTCCGGTCTTTTCAGCGCCCGGGGCCTGGTCCGTGAGGTGGACGCGGCCGCCGGTGAGTACAACCAGTGTTCCGGTCTTTTCAGCGTCCGGGGCCTGGTGCGTGAGGTGGACGCGGCCGCCGGTGAGTACAACCAGTGTGCCGGTCTTTTCAGCGCCCGGGGCCTGGTGCGTGAGGTGGACGCGGCCGCCGGTGAGTACAACCAGTGTTCCGGTCTTTTCAGCGCCCGGGGCCTGGTCCGTGAGGTGGACGCGGCCGCCGGTGAGTACAACCAGTGTTCCGGTCTTTTCAGCGCCCGGGGCCTGGTGCGTGAGGTGGACGCGGCCGCCGGTGAGTACAACCAGTGTTCCGGTCTTTTCAGCGCCCGGGGCCTGGTCCGTGAGGTGGACGCGGCCGCCGGTGAGTACAACCAGTGTTCCGGTCTTTTCAGCGCCCGGGGCCTGGTGCGTGAGGTGGACGCGGCCGCCGGTGAGTACAACCAGTGTTCCGGTCTTTTCAGCGCCCGGGGCCTGGTCCGTGAGGTGGACGCGGCCGCCGGTGAGTACAACCAGTGTTCCGGTCTTTTCAGCGCCCGGGGCCTGGTGCGTGAGGTGGACGCGGCCGCCGGTGAGTACAACCAGTGTTCCGGTCTTTTCAGCGCCCGGGGCCTGGTACGTGAGGTGGACGCGGCCGCCGGTGAGTACAACCAGTGTTCCGGTCTTTTCAGCGCCCGGGGCCTGGTACGTGAGGTGGACGCGGCCGCCGGTGAGTACAACCAGTGTTCCGGTCTTTTCAGCGCCCGGGGCCTGGTGCGTGAGGTGGAAGCGGCCGCCGGTAAGTACAACCAGTGTTCCGGTCTTTTCAGCGCCCGGGGCCTGGTACGTGAGGTGGACGCGGCCGCCGGTGAGTACAACCAGTGTTCCGGTCTTTTCAGCGCCCGGGGCCTGGTACGTGAGGTGGACGCGGCCGCCGGTGAGTACAACCAGTGTTCCGGTCTTTTCAGCGCCCGGGGCCTGGTACGTGAGGTGGACGCGGCCGCCGGTGAGTACAACCAGTGTTCCGGTCTTTTCAGCGCCCGGGGCCTGGTGCGTGAGGTGGACGCGGCCGCCGGTGAGTACAACCAGTGTTCCGGTCTTTTCAGCGCCCGGGGCCTGGTGCGTGAGGTGGACGCGGCCGCCGGTGAGTACAACCAGTGTTCCGGTCTTTTCAGCGCCCGGGGCCTGGTACGTGAGGTGGACGCGGCCGCCGGTGAGTACAACCAGTGTTCCGGTCTTTTCAGCGCCCGGGGCCTGGTGCGTGAGGTGGACGCGGCCGCCGGTGAGTACAACCAGTGTTCCGGTCTTTTCAGCGCCCGGGGCCTGGTACGTGAGGTGGACGCGGCCGCCGGTGAGTACAACCATTGTTCCGGTCTTTTCAGCGCCCGGGGCCTGGTGCGTGAGGTGGACGCGGCCGCCGGTGAGTACAACCAGTGTTCCGGTCTTTTCAGCGCCCGGGGCCTGGTGCGTGAGGTGGACGCGGCCGCCGGTGAGTACAACCAGTGTTCCGGTCTTTTCAGCGCCCGGGGCCTGGTACGTGAGGTGGACGCGGCCGCCGGTGAGTACAACCAGTGTTCCGGTCTTTTCAGCGCCCGGGGCCTGGTGCGTGAGGTGGACGCGGCCGCCGGTGAGTACAACAAGTGTTTCGGTCTTTTGAGTACCGTGAGCTCGAGACCCTTTTTCTTATACCACGTCGGTGGTAAACAAGCTTACGGCCCACCTGATGGTAATTGGTCACCGTAGCCTATGGAAGCTTGCAACTCCAGGGTTGTCACATGCGCGTTGCCGACCCTTTAAGAATGTATACACTCCTTCTTAGGGTTCCGTAGTCGACTAGGAACCCTTATAGTTTCGCTTTGTCTGTCCGTCCGTCCGCGGGTAATCTCAGTAACCATTAGCACTAGAAAGCTGAAATTTGGTACTAATATTTATATCAATCACGCCGACAAAGTGGTAAAATAAAAAAAGTGTTTTTTTTAATTAGGGTACCTCCCCTAATACGTAACGTGGGGAGTGTTTTTTTTTTCATTTCAACCCTAACGTGTGATATTTTTTTGGATAGGTATTTAAAAATGAATAGGGGTTTGTTAAAATCATTTTTTGATCATGTTAATATTTTCGGAGATAATCGCTCCAGAAGTAAAAAAAATGTGTCCCCCCTCTAACTTTTGAACTTTAATTTTTAAATATGAAAAAAATCTCAAAAGTAGAACTTTATAAAAACTTTCTAGGAAAATTATTTTAAACTTGATAGGTCGAATAGTTTTTGAAAAAAATTACAAATTAATTTTTGAACTAAGTTTGTAATTTGACCATATAAGCAGGTGTTTATTGTACCTGTAATTTCTACAAAATCACAATTAAATGACGTGCTTTCAAATAAAGTAAAAGCGGTGAAAATCGGTTCACGCAATAAAGAATTATCTTTAAGCTTGGAGCATCATTGATCATCAGCACTGTTGTCCTCCTGTCACCTTCATTTACTACAAGTACCGTACAAGAACGAACGTGGAGACTGGCACAGCAGCAACCAAGGGCGATGGAAGAAACCTGTGTCAGTGTTAAAAGTGAAATAATAGAGTGCGGGAGTGAGCCGGTGCCGAGTGCACGGAAATAATAGAGTGCGGGAATGAGCCAGTGCCGAGTGCACGGAAATAATAGAGTGGGGGAGTGAGCCAGTGCCGAGTGCATGGAAATAATAGAGTGCGGGAGTGAGCCAGTGCCGAGTGCACGGAAATAATAGAGTGCGGGAGTGAGCCAATGCCGAGTGCATGGAAATAATAGAGTGCGGGAGTGAGCCAGTGCCGAGTGCACGGAAATAATAGAGTGCGGGAGTGAGCCAGTGCCGAGTGCACGGAAATAATAGATTGCGGGAGTGAGCCAGTGCCGAGTGCACGGAAATAATAGATTGCGGGAGTGAGCCAGTGCCGAGTGCACGGAAATAATAGAGTGCGGGAGTGAGCCAGTGCCGGTGCACGGAAAGCTACCACTTCCGCATCCGCAAAACAAGTGGTTCTAGACACTAAATAGGACGAGCACAGACTCTTAAGCAAAGTGAACGATCCTTAATTTAAAATTATATTTTACATGTTTTTTTCTGTTATAGTTGTTAAATAGATACTAATTTTGCACTTTATATTTCCATATTACACATTATAATCTAAACAATTATAATAGAAGGTTTGCATTTTGTATTACATGGTTTTATATGATATAACTTTATTGTTAGGTAACAATAATTTTGCATTTTACATTATTGCAAACACGTTTACAATCATGTCTTAGAGTTTTACCAATTAAGTGTACCTTGTGACTTATTCCTTTTAAGCCTTCTTCTGAGATGGCAGTATGTACAAAGATGTACATTGTTTTCTGTCAATTTGTGCGCGTAGTTTTGTCGAGAATGTGGAGCGGGCTTTTTGCCTACTTCTCCGTGCTAGTTTTACTTTTAAATTCATGATATATACTACTACCACGATTATTTTCATATCCCCAGTAATAGCCAGCCGGCGGGGAGGACACATGACTCGAACATAATTTACTTTAAAAACAAAGTTTTAACCGACTTCAATTTAGTACTCCGCCAAGCCACGAGAACATTTCCTGTTTTTTTTTTACAATTTACCACATGATCTGATTTCCGATAGCAAATGCGTTGATTACTATAGAAAAAAACCGATTCGCTGATGTGGGCCGATAATATTTAAGGACTTCCATCGATTCCCCAAGATCATCACCAATGGCACTAGTTCCTATTTCAACGGAATCTTATCAGAACCTGTGACGTACTTTTGCACTTTTAAATACATAATTGAGGAATTCGATAAGTCATCCGTGGTCTTCATCATCAATTCCTCGCCACCAATATAATCATACGAAAAAAAAAATCGAATCGGCTTATCAATGACGGAGTTCTGAGGTAACAAACATTGAAAATAATAATAAACAAATACAGCCGAATTGAGAACCTACTCCTTTTTTTGAAGTCGGTTAAAAACTCCAGGGTTGTCACATGCGCGTTGCCGACCCTTTAAGAATGTATACACTCCTTCTTAGGGTTCCGTAGTCGACTAGGAACCCTTATAGTTTCGCTTTGTCTGTCCGTCCGTCCGCGGGTAATCTCAGTAACCATTAGCACTAGAAAGCTGAAATTTGGTACTAATATTTATATCAATCACGCCGACAAAGTGGTAAAATAAAAAGTGTTTTTTTTAATTAGGGTACCTCCCCTAATACGTTACGTGGGGAGTGTTTTTTTTTTCATTTCAACCCTAACGTGTGATATTTTTTTGGATAGGTATTTAAAAATGAATAGGGGTTTGTTAAAATCATTTTTTGATCATGTTAATATTTTCGGAGATAATCGCTCCAGAAGTAAAAAAAATGTGTCCCCCCTCTAACTTTTGAACTTTAATTTTTAAATATGAAAAAAATCTCAAAAGTAGAACTTTATAAAAACTTTCTAGGAAAATTATTTTAAACTTGATAGGTCGAATAGTTTTTGAAAAAAATTACAAATTAATTTTTGAACTAAGTTTGTAATTTGACCATATAAGCAGGTGTTTATTGTACCTGTAATTTCTACAAAATCACAATTAAATGACGTGCTTTCAAATAAAGTAAAAGCGGTGAAAATCGGTTCACGCAATAAAGAATTATCTTTAAGCTTGGAGCATCATTGATCATCAGCACTGTTGTCCTCCTGTCACCTTCATTTACTACAAGTACCGTACAAGAACGAACGTGGAGACTGGCACAGCAGCAACCAAGGGCCATGGAAGAAACCTGTGTCAGTGTTAAAAGTGAAATAATAGAGTGCGGGAGTGAGCCGGTGCCGAGTGCACGGAAATAATAGAGTGCGGGAATGAGCCAGTGCCGAGTGCACGGAAATAATAGAGTGCGGGAGTGAGCCAGTGCCGAGTGCACGGAAATAATAGAGTGCGGGAGTGAGCCAGTGCCGAGTGCACGGAAATAATAGAGTGCGGGAGTGAGCCAATGCCGAGTGCATGGAAATAATAGAGTGCGGGAGTGAGCCAGTGCCGAGTGCACGGAAATAATAGAGTGCGGGAGTGAGCCAGTGCCGAGTGCACGGAAATAATAGATTGCGGGAGTGAGCCAGTGCCGAGTGCACGGAAATAATAGAGTGCGGGAGTGAGCCAGTGCCGAGTGCACGGAAATAATAGATTGCGGGAGTGAGCCAGTGCCGAGTGCACGGAAATAATAGATTGCGGGAGTGAGCCAGTGCCGAGTGCACGGAAATAATAGAGTGCGGGAGTGAGCCAGTGCCGGTGCACGGAAAGCTACCACTTCCGCATCCGCAAAACAAGTGGTTCTAGACACTAAATAGGACGAGCACAGACTCTTAAGCAAAGTGAACGATCCTTAATTTAAAATTATATTTTACATGTTTTTTTCTGTTATAGTTGTTAAATAGATACTAATTTTGCACTTTATATTTCCATATTACACATTATAATCTAAACAATTATAATAGAAGGTTTGCATTTTGTATTACATGGTTTTATATGATATAACTTTATTGTTAGGTAACAATAATTTTGCATTTTACATTATTGCAAACACGTTTACAATCATGTCTTAGAGTTTTACCAATTAAGTGTACCTTGTGACTTATTCCTTTTAAGCCTTCTTCTGAGATGGCAGTATGTACAAAGATGTACATTGTTTTCTGTCAATTTGTGCGCGTAGTTTTGTCGAGAATGTGGAGCGGGCTTTTTGCCTACTTCTCCGTGCTAGTTTTACTTTTAAATTCATGATATATACTACTACCACGATTATTTTCATATCCCCAGTAATAGCCAGCCGGCGGGGAGGACACATGACTCGAACATAATTTACTTTAAAAACAAAGTTTTAACCGACTTCAATTTAGTACTCCGCCAAGCCACGAGAACATTTCCTGTTTTTTTTTTACAATTTACCACATGATCTGATTTCCGATAGCAAATGCGTTGATTACTATAGAAAAAAACCGATTCGCTGATGTGGGCCGATAATATTTAAGGACTTCCATCGATTCCCCAAGATCATCACCAATGGCACTAGTTCCTATTTCAACGGAATCTTATCAGAACCTGTGACGTACTTTTGCACTTTTAAATACATAATTGAGGAATTCGATAAGTCATCCGTGGTCTTCATCATCAATTCCTCGCCACCAATATAATCATACGAAAAAAAAAATCGAATCGGCTTATCAATGACGGAGTTCTGAGGTAACAAACATTGAAAATAATAATAAACAAATACAGCCGAATTGAGAACCTACTCCTTTTTTTGAAGTCGGTTAAAAACTCCAGGGTTGTCACATGCGCGTTGCCGACCCTTTAAGAATGTATACACTCCTTCTTAGGGTTCCGTAGTCGACTAGGAACCCTTATAGTTTCGCTTTGTCTGTCCGTCCGTCCGCGGGTAATCTCAGTAACCATTAGCACTAGAAAGCTGAAATTTGGTACTAATATTTATATCAATCACGCCGACAAAGTGGTAAAATAAAAAGTGTTTTTTTTAATTAGGGTACCTCCCCTAATACGTTACGTGGGGAGTGTTTTTTTTTTCATTTCAACCCTAACGTGTGATATTTTTTTGGATAGGTATTTAAAAATGAATAGGGGTTTGTTAAAATCATTTTTTGATCATGTTAATATTTTCGGAGATAATCGCTCCAGAAGTAAAAAAAATGTGTCCCCCCTCTAACTTTTGAACTTTAATTTTTAAATATGAAAAAAATCTCAAAAGTAGAACTTTATAAAAACTTTCTAGGAAAATTATTTTAAACTTGATAGGTCGAATAGTTTTTGAAAAAAATTACAAATTAATTTTTGAACTAAGTTTGTAATTTGACCATATAAGCAGGTGTTTATTGTACCTGTAATTTCTACAAAATCACAATTAAATGACGTGCTTTCAAATAAAGTAAAAGCGGTGAAAATCGGTTCACGCAATAAAGAATTATCTTTAAGCTTGGAGCATCATTGATCATCAGCACTGTTGTCCTCCTGTCACCTTCATTTACTACAAGTACCGTACAAGAACGAACGTGGAGACTGGCACAGCAGCAACCAAGGGCCATGGAAGAAACCTGTGTCAGTGTTAAAAGTGAAATAATAGAGTGCGGGAGTGAGCCGGTGCCGAGTGCACGGAAATAATAGAGTGCGGGAATGAGCCAGTGCCGAGTGCACGGAAATAATAGAGTGCGGGAGTGAGCCAGTGCCGAGTGCACGGAAATAATAGAGTGCGGGAGTGAGCCAGTGCCGAGTGCACGGAAATAATAGAGTGCGGGAGTGAGCCAATGCCGAGTGCATGGAAATAATAGAGTGCGGGAGTGAGCCAGTGCCGAGTGCACGGAAATAATAGAGTGCGGGAGTGAGCCAGTGCCGAGTGCACGGAAATAATAGATTGCGGGAGTGAGCCAGTGCCGAGTGCACGGAAATAATAGAGTGCGGGAGTGAGCCAGTGCCGAGTGCACGGAAATAATAGATTGCGGGAGTGAGCCAGTGCCGAGTGCACGGAAATAATAGATTGCGGGAGTGAGCCAGTGCCGAGTGCACGGAAATAATAGAGTGCGGGAGTGAGCCAGTGCCGGTGCACGGAAAGCTACCACTTCCGCATCCGCAAAACAAGTGGTTCTAGACACTAAATAGGACGAGCACAGACTCTTAAGCAAAGTGAACGATCCTTAATTTAAAATTATATTTTACATGTTTTTTTCTGTTATAGTTGTTAAATAGATACTAATTTTGCACTTTATATTTCCATATTACACATTATAATCTAAACAATTATAATAGAAGGTTTGCATTTTGTATTACATGGTTTTATATGATATAACTTTATTGTTAGGTAACAATAATTTTGCATTTTACATTATTGCAAACACGTTTACAATCATGTCTTAGAGTTTTACCAATTAAGTGTACCTTGTGACTTATTCCTTTTAAGCCTTCTTCTGAGATGGCAGTATGTACAAAGATGTACATTGTTTTCTGTCAATTTGTGCGCGTAGTTTTGTCGAGAATGTGGAGCGGGCTTTTTGCCTACTTCTCCGTGCTAGTTTTACTTTTAAATTCATGATATATACTACTACCACGATTATTTTCATATCCCCAGTAATAGCCAGCCGGCGGGGAGGACACATGACTCGAACATAATTTACTTTAAAAACAAAGTTTTAACCGACTTCAATTTAGTACTCCGCCAAGCCACGAGAACATTTCCTGTTTTTTTTTTACAATTTACCACATGATCTGATTTCCGATAGCAAATGCGTTGATTACTATAGAAAAAAACCGATTCGCTGATGTGGGCCGATAATATTTAAGGACTTCCATCGATTCCCCAAGATCATCACCAATGGCACTAGTTCCTATTTCAACGGAATCTTATCAGAACCTGTGACGTACTTTTGCACTTTTAAGTACATAATTGAGGAATTCGATAAGTCATCCGTGGTCTTCATCATCAATTCCTCGCCACCAATATAATCATACGAAAAAAAAAAATCGAATCGGCTTATCAATGACGGAGTTCTGAGGTAACAAACATTGAAAATAATAATAAACAAATACAGCCGAATTGAGAACCTACTCCTTTTTTTGAAGTCGGTTAAAAAATTAGGGCTTTATAGCCCAATATCTCGGCAACCAATCACTCAAAATTGTATTGTAGGTACTGTTTTGTTGGCTTGATTGATTTATATACCCATGCCGAATTACAGTTTTCTACTAGTAATGGTTACTGACCTAAGCCGAGGACAGACGGACCGACGGACATGGCGAAACAATAAGGGTTCCTTGTTCACTACGGAACCCTAAAAACCGAATCGCTGTATGTGGGCCGATAATATTTGAGTCGCCAGTGGCACTTCATTAGTTTCTATTTTAAGGCCCTACCAAGCGACAACATTAGGTATTTTAAGCCACAAGCATAAACATTTGTACAAAACACCGGTCAAAAATATGTAAACAGAAATGTCATAAATATCCACACAGAAATCAATATTCAAATTTGACGCTCATCGAGAAGAGATCAGTAATGTCATGGGATACATTCGTCCCTTTCATTTCGGTCCCGACGTCATGGAGTTGTCATTCATTTGAAAATCGCTTTTTACACTTTTCTATATTTAGACTACTAGACCAGGTGTAGAGTAAGTTGTGACAGATAATTCAATGTATGTCCCAAAATAATGAAATATTCGCTGAATGTTATGTGACATTATTAGCATGAAATGAGCGTCGTAGCGACGCCGTAGTTCAGTTCCTTTTCTCATATGAAAAAAAAACTAGAGGGTAGTATGGAGATGGAGTAAGACTATGTCCCAAGCAATCGCGAATAAGGCTAAATCTAAAAGTTCTGTAATCCGCCTTTACTTAGTTTTGACTAGGAGAGAAAATATTTTTTTAAGCCTATTTTGCTTTAAGTCTAATTGGTATCATAATAATTCTACTTTAGACAAGTATGCGTTTCTAAAACCGAGTTAAGAAATGCCAAATCATATTTGAGCAAAGTATGACTTAAACAAACGCCTGTAAAGTCTGATTTTACTATACTTAGTTTATTTGAAGTGTCGATGAGAACTTATTTGAATGAAGAAGAGGGATTTTATATTGACTTAGGAAAAAATAATTTCTCTCTTATCGAAAACTGAGTTAGGAAATGCCAAATAAACATTGACTAAAGTATTTCTTCAACAAGTGGCTACAAATTCTTATGTTACTATACTCAGTTTACGTTAAGTGTCAGTAAGAACTTATTTGAATTAAGAAGCGAGACTTCAGATTGACTTAAGAGAATAAAAAAACATATCTTATCGACAACCGAGTTAAGAAGTACCAAATCAATTTTGATTGAAGAATGTCTTCAAGACATACCTGTGAATTCTGATTTAACTATACTAAGTTTACGTGAAGTGTCAGTAAGAACTGATTTGAATTAAGAAGAGAGACTTCAGATTGACTTAGGAAAAATAAATCTCTCTTATCGAAAACCGAGTTAGGAAATGCCAAATAAATTTTGACTAAAGTATTTCTTCAACAAATGCCTAGAAATTCTTAAGAGTTAGGAAATCCCAAATCAATCTTGTCTGAAGTATGTCTTCAAGGCATGCCTTGGAATTCTTATATTACTATACTCAGTATACGTGAAGTGTCAGTAAGGACTTGTTTGAATTAAGAAGGGAGGGTTTAGATCGAATTAAAAGAAAAAGCATTAAAAAGCAAACTTCAATCAAGTTGCAGACATATTTGCCTTAAGTTCATCTGTGTCCAATTAAAATATCATCATTACTCCGATAAGTGTGTGTTAAGTGGAATTCGTTTTAAAGGGACGAGTTTAGCCGAATAAAACCAAAGAAAGTTGAATAAAAAATGTTAAATGGTCTGGTGCCTTTCGTAGACGAATAGAATAGAACAATATAAAATCGCTGTGGGTTACCGAATATCTGGTACTAGGTACCGTCTCGCATTAAAGGGCAGTTGAGCAGCACGGCTGTCAGAAGACGGCGCGCGAGCTCTCTCGATTTTTCTCGCACTATCCGTCTCTTTCTTATTAGAAAACTTAGAAAAAGAGGTATAGTGCGAGAAAAAATCGAGAGAGCTCGCGCGCCGTCTTGTGATAGCCGTGCCGTTCGTATACACTAGAAACATTATGACACACTCCATCCATACATAGTAAAAGATTGATAACATAAGAGGAAAATTCAGAGTTTGACTTCAATGACGAGCTGATAATTATTTATGTATAGGTATGTAGTTAGTCACCATTTAATATACCTATACGCACTCAGTAACAAAATATGCTAAAATAAAATAAATAAATAAATATTTGGGGACCATCTTAACACAAATCGATCTAGTCCCAAACTAAGCAAAGTTTGTACTATGGGTACTAGACGACGATATGCATACTTAAATCGATAAATAAATACTGAAATACAAAGAAAACGTCCATGACTCAGCAACAAATATTAATGATCATCACACAAATAGATGCCCTTACCGGGATTCGAACCCGGGACCTCCGGCTTCGTAAGCAGGGTCACTACCAACTAGGCTACATGACTTTTATGACAAGCGCGTACATATATTTTTGTCACTTTACAACGTATACAGGGCGTCCCAAGACTATGCGAAATGAAGAGAAGGAGAAGAGAAAGTAGGATATTTTTGCTGAAATAAGAATTTATGTAAAAAAAAAACTAAACTGCATTCAAAGATTTTCTAATAAAAAGCATCTTGCCTATTTTTTTTAAACCTGTGTTTTTTTATGCCTGTCGAAAAAATTAAAAAAAAGATTATTCTTCTATAGTAACATAGTATCTTTAAAGAAAAGAATAACGTAAAATTAATCATTTGTACTAATCTGAGTAGGAAATTCATTCAGAAACTCTGCTTCTCTCTCTGTTATGTATGAGCACGGGGATATTATTGGAAAATTAAGTCTTGTTGCTCCGCCGCGGAGATATTTCTTATCTCATCTCTTTAAAACATATGATAGGAAAATCAACACGCAGCGAACTTGTTAAAATATTGATGGTTTGCATAAGATGAGAAGGATCGCATTTTAGTATTTAATTAATTAATTTACAAAAAATACTCAATTGACTTCAACAGTTTCAAGTATTTTATTTATCTTATTAAAATGATACATTTTACGTTATTCCTACATTTTAAGGTAGCATGTTACTTAAGAGGAATTATAAATTTTTGTCCATTCTTTCAATTGGCATCATAAAAATACTAGATGATTTAGTTCACGTTTAAGTCGGTTCGATTCCCAGACGAAGCAAGTAATTAATTGAATTTTTTTAAATGTATTTAAGACGCCGTAGGTTCAGCGAAGTGAAGCGAACAGAGTTTTTGAAACAATACAATGCGTCTGTTTATAATAATATGGTTTCAAAAAAATACGCATAGTAATCTTGAGGCTTTTCTGCAGGGAGATCAGTGAATCGATATATGATTAAACAATTTTCGCTCGATAGAAAAAATTTACGAACATAGGTCTAAAATACACTTAAAATATATTTAACTAATTATGCACAAAAGCTTAACATATTAAAATGGTATCTAAAAATCGGCAATATAATGTTTGAGAGAAATCAGTGAATACATTTTTATTTATTTAAACGGCAAAAAAAATTAAAATTAAAAAACATGATATCCGCGCTTCCGAGCACGCACTTCCATCTCGCTCACGCTTATGCTCAGTGAGAGGGACAGAAGACCATGAACCTACGGCGCCTTAAATATATAAATGTAAATACAGAAACACAGTCGATTAAAACAAATGAGAAACATATAGTGGTGAACATTTATTACAAGTTGGTGTGTGTGTTTTCAGCAAGGATGAATTTCCGGGTAGCATCTAATATTTGTCCCAAGCAGAAAAGGTTGACGACGCTGCTTCTTTGTTTACCATATTTCTAATCCTAAAAAAACGGACGGTCTTGGGACGCATTGTATATTTATGAAGTTGACTGTACAGATTTTACCAGAATTGCACCGTCTTCTGATACTGATAAACATGTTTACTGGCAAAAAATACAATGCTAAATTATGTAATATATGGCTAACTCTCGCGTAAACAGTTCACCGACACGAACAAAACATGAATAAACATAGGAAAATATTAAGGCAATTGGGTATTTTGAAAATCAAAGTAAATACTAAGTTCAGACTAATTTGTTTTAAGTAATACTACATCAATTCAATGTTAAGTACGAGTTTAGACAAGTATGTCTTAAAGATGAACATTTTAAGGCAAACTTGAATTTACTTCTCTTAACTAATCCTTAAAAAAGTACAGATTAGCTAAAGTTGGCTTTTTTGAAGACAAACCAGATTTAACGCCATTTTGCACTTTTATAAAAATAAACAAATACATTACGCCGGTCCTCTTCCTATAATATAGACAAAGTAAAAGATCAAAGTGTTGAAAAAGTTATGTAGTAATAACATACAAGTAAATAAAGAACTTAGCAATCAAATATTTCCGTATTCTATCTTGCGATTTTTTTTTGTGAATAATTAACATCGAAATAAATACGCTTTTCGCTATATTTCACGGGGCCCATTCGTTTTATAGTGATCTAAAGATATTTCATTCGAGTGGCCGATGTGCGTTTAATATTTTAGCACTAGGTTATCAACAAAATCGTTGTTATAGTGTTGTGTTCAGTGTTTTTTAATCATCCATTAGAGATTCATGTTTTGAGCTGGTAAGTTCACCATTTATATCTACAAAAAAACTGTGTTAAGGAAATTATGGGTTATCTTTTATTTGTTTAAGTCATCTTAAGATCAAGTTAGAATGAAGACTGTCATTTATTGAAGTTTTAACTTAGTATTGTAGACATCTTAAAGATAGCCTAAAATAGTATGAAGTGAACCTACAAGATATCGAGAAAGAAGTATTAAAGTACTCTTAAATGCTGTATTCTTAAGTCTGACTAAAGTTCACCTCAGGAACTAGTCTTAACTGATACTTAATCTTGAAGTAAGCGCCTGTGCCCACTTTTACTAAACATTATCTTGAGGACTATCTTAGGGATACCTAGAGGGCCGGGGAGGTCTTGGCCAAGACAAGGCTTCAAATTCGTGATTTTGACTTCTAGATATCTACAAGACTTAGTTCAGTAAAGGCATTGCTACTTGGGGTGTTTACAGCGGCAGCCCAAAAGTTGCCATAGAACCTCGGAAATTAAAGCATGTCCCACTTTTTATATGGACTTGTTTAAATTATTCTTGTGTATTGAAATATCCAAAGAAAAATACAAAGCCACACGCACAGTCTACAATTTATCACAACTTGTGGGTAAATTTAAATATTCCTTATTTATCTGACTGCTCTGTTATATAAGCTGTGATATAATGTAGAACAAATTTGACACTTAAATTTATGCATTAAAACGGCCAGTATTTTTCAATCACAACACCCGATAGAAACATTTTCAGCAATAAGTTTTAATGTGAAGTAACATGTATATGACAGGTGTATATATATATATATATATTAAAAAAAAAAAAAAAATGTTTATTTAAAAAGGGAAACTACATTAAAAACATAAAAGATATCTGGTGGTCCCACACTAGGCCAAGCCTGTCACGTGGCGACCCGATTCGGTACATGCAGTTAGATTATCATCGCGCTTATCAATAAACAATTAATGTATACGATAATTACTAAAACAATACTACTCTTAAATATGAATGAGAGACAAATAACAAAAATTTGGTAGAGAATATCGTCTTAAAAGTTAGATAAAACTAAAAGTGAATGAATTGTGAGTGCGCTCGTGTACACATGTGATTGTAAGAGGGTGTGTGTGTGTGTGTGTGTGTGTGTGTGTGTGTGTGTGTGTGTGTGTGTGCGTGTGTGTGTGCGTGTGCGTGTGCGTGTGCGTGTGCGTGTGTGTGTGCGTGTGCGTGTGCGTGTGCGTGTGCGTGTGCGTGTGCGTGTGCGTGTGCGTGTGCGTGTGCGTGTGCGTGTGCGTGTGCGTGTGCGTGTGCGTGTGCGTGTGCGTGTGCGTGTGCGTGTGCGTGCGTGCGTGCGTGCGTGCGTGCGTGCGTGCGTGCGTGCGTGCGTGCTTGCGTGCGCGTGCGCGTGCGCGTGCGCGTGCGCGTGCGCGTGCGCGTGCGCGTGTGCGTGCGCGTGTGCGTGTGCGTGTGCGTGTGCGTGCGTGCGTGCGTGCGTGCGTGCGTGCGTGCGTGCGTGCGTGCGTGCGTGCGTGCGTGCGTGCGTGCGTGCGTGCGTGTGTGCGTGTGTGCGTGTGTGCGTGTGTGCGTGTGTGCGTGTGTGCGTGTGTGCGTGTGTGCGTGTGTGTGTGGGTGGGTGTGTGCGTGCGTGCGTGCGTGCGTGCGTGCGTGCGTGCGTGTGCGTGTGCGTGTGCGTGTGTGTGTGTGTGTGTGTGTGTGGGTGTGTGTGTGTGTGTGTGTATGTGTGTGTTAGTGTGTGTATTGAATGCATGATGCTACTAAGAGAAATTATATAAATAAATATGTAGGGCATGCTGGCACGAAACCAAGTAGTCCCTAGGCTACGGTCTTCAGCAATTTTTCTGTTTCGAGATAATTGAGTCCGCGCAGCCAGGTGAGTAACTTGAATTTGGCTTTACGAGGAGAATCTGTGGAGATGTTGCAGAGTCTGACTACTTTATTATAGATGAAGGAGTGCAGAAAGTTAGGGAACCGCCGCGCAAAAGCTGTTTTAACAGGGACTGTTGAAATTTGAAAAATGCGTTTGCGAAGTAAACTTGGATATACGTCAGAGCGGATGATGTTGGAATGAACTTGGAGAGTAGCTTTTAAGATCAATAGCTGTCTTACGGTAAGGACACCCGCTTCCTTGTATAGTTCCGTAGTTGGGAATAGCCGAGGTTTCTTGAGCATGACTTTCAACACGAAACGTTGCGCTCTCTCCAACTGCAGCATAGCAGACCTAGACGAGCCCCCCCATACACTTATGCAATATGATAATATAGACTCACATAGAGAAATATATATAAGCTTTAGTATTTTTTTCTCCAGTTCCTCAAAACTTTCATAATGTACACTATCTTTCTAACCCGCGCTGACACCGTGTCAATATGTTTTTTAAAATTAAGATTTTCATCAAGGATTAAACCTAGATACCTTATAGTCTGGCAGTTCTCAATTACACCGTTAGTTAAAACAACTTTATCATTTGGGACATTAATTCTATTGTAGTTAAGGATAATTTCGTCTTGTGAAAGCAGAGATATTTCGTTTTCGAGGTATTGAGGGTTAACAAATTATTGCTTAACCAGTTTGCAACGCCACTTAAACCAGATTCTGCGATTTCAAAACAGCTCTTCCATGTTGCTTCAGGGAATATCAGAGCAGTATCATCCGCGTAACAAATTATCTCTGCCTTTGCCAAGGGCAAAGAAATCATGTCATTAAGGTAGATTAGAAAAAGCGTTGGACCCAAGATACTGCCCTGTGGGACTCCAAAAGATACCGGTTCTGGAGAACTGACCAAGTCACCGAGTTTGACACACTGTTTCCGATTTGTAAGGTAGCTTTTGAACCAGTCCAAGGCGGAACCTCTGATCCCCAAGCATTCCAGTTTTCTTAACAAGATCGAAACAGAAACAGTATCAAACGCCTTGGCCAGGTCCAAAAATACACCCACGCATGATTCCCCCCTGTCCAGGTAAGACGAAATTAATTGCACCAGGAGAGCAGTAGCCTGTTCCGTAGACTTGTTTCTCCGAAAACCAAACTGTCTCGGAGAAAGCAGGTTGTTTAACTCTAGGAAGTTAACAAGCTGTTTGTTGATGATCCTTTCCATGACCTTAGAAAAACCACATAGGAGAGAGATGGGGCGATAATTTCCAGGATCATCCTTAGCACCACTTTTATAGATGGGGACCACTGTAGCAGTTTTCCAAGAGTCCGGGAAAGAGCCAGTTGAGATACTTAGATTTATTATGAAAGCAAGGGGCTTTACTATGCTATCCTTAATGGTTTTAAGAATACGGTTAGTCACTTCATCATTTCCCGATGCGCTGTCCAGTTTTAGATTTAAAATTATTTCACCAACTTCAACCTCGTCAGTGGGACTCAGAAACAATGACATTTGTGGGGATAATGCAACGGAAACTTTAGAAGCCAACACAGACTCGGACAGATTGTTTTGGGTTAAGATATCATTGGCCAATTTACTACCTACAGAGGAGAAGTAGCTATTTACGTGATTCAGTGACTGCTTTCGATCTGGCATAATCGTGGCAAGCTCACGAGCTGGATATTTTACTTGTGCGTGGTGAGTGATGTTTTTAATAGTTTGCCACAGTTTTTTTGGATTATCTTTACTTTCCGATCCTGTTTCCGATCATACTCATCCCTGACTTTTCGAACAAGCTCAATGTAGAAGTTCCTATATCTGGTGTACGTGATTCGTGACAATTCATTTTGTGGGTTTTTTCGGTGAATTGCATGGAGTTTATCCTTCCATTTAGAGCACCTAATCAAACCCGGAGTCATCCAGGGTTTTAATATTAGTTTTGAGCAACTCACTGTTTTATGCGACGTATGTTTATCAATCACTGCACTTAATTTAGAAAGGAGTGAATTAGCAGCTTCGTTTGCAGATGTTTTACTGGTCACATTTTCCCAGTTTTCTTTACTCAAGTCAGCCTTGCTTGCCTCTAAGTCTTGTTTAATTACGGATTTAGATGGTTTCGATGATTTAGGTTTATTTAGGGAATTTATACCGACCATTACTAGGTCATGGTCCGTGATATCAGAAACACAGACCACGGAGACTGCATCATTAGCCGACCGTACAAAAACATGGTCCAGGCAGGCATTACCTCTTGTGGATTTGTTTACTAAACTTTGGAGACCAAGGCTCGCCATTACACACAAATACTCGTTTATAGATGGCTCCAAATTGGAGGTAATGATATTAATATTAATGTCTCCTGTAACTATAAGGCATTCTTGGTTACGCGGAATGTTTTTAAGAAAGGCTTCCAGTGACAGTAAAAACGGGTATATATTTGCAAAAGAGGGTGAACGATATAGGCCTAGCAAGGAGAATAGACCTGGAGCGCGTATATAGAGACAGTCTGTGTCTTGCAGAAATGGCTCAGTAACAGTAGCATTTAAACTTTTTTTCACATAGGCGACCACTCCACTGGATTGATTGTGGCATTTTATGGTGCGGTGCGAGGAATATCCGACTATTTGATCAATGACCGAGCCTTCCTTTAGCCAGCACTCAGTCAAAATAACAATATCAAAATCAATTCGCAACCGGTGAAATATAACCAGGAACTGTTGGAAGTTCTGTTGAAGACTTCTAATATTAAAAGTTAAGACCTTGAGGGGGAATTTAGGCTCTATAATGGTACTGCAAAGTTCTGCACTGTCAACCGAATGGCAGTTTACTGTAAAAGAGTTATCAAGTTCCGTACCTAAGTCCAATCCGGCCATGGGGCAAATGTTGTGCCATACAGCGGCAGGAGTCTAGGATTTTTTCTGTAGCCAATAGTAGAGATTGCATGCATGCCAAGAAGGTGATGTATCGATGTGTGAGTGTGTGAAACTAGGGTGTGTGGTTTGATAGTTATGAAAAAACTGTATCGTGGTGAATTTGAAAGTGAAAAAGACATGCTGTGTGAATTATAATTACTAGTCCGGTTTTCTGTTAGCTTGGCTTCCGTTGACTGTTGCAGCACCCAGGGGGTTATGAGACTTCTCATCATCTGGATTGACATCACCAAAAACACGGTCCAGGTCGGAGTAATTGCGTATACGAATGGCAGGAGAACCATCTTGTCTCCTGACAAACACCGATCCGAGAGACGTCCAGCAGCGTTTAAATTTGGCACTCTTTGCTCGTTGTCTTGCGTCACGAAAAAGCAAGCGATTATTCCGTGTCAGGCGTTCATTTACGAATATCTTCTCAGTGCTACGGCCGCCGCAGACGAGATCCTCTGATGTGACGTTACGTCTAGATTTGGCTGCCTTTAGAAACCCGTCCCGCGTCGCACGTCGGGTGAAACGGACTGCTATAGGCCGCGGGTGGACACGATGGTTCACTTTATCTGCAGTTGAGTTAACAGCTGAAAGCACGCGGGGACCTGCTCTCCATGCACCGTCTATGTCTGCGTCGGTCAAATTTATACCGACTTTAATTGCTGTCGTTAGGATGATGTGGACTGGATTCTCATTTGGGTTTTCAGGGCAGCCAACGATCTCCACTTCGTTTCTTAATGCCGCCTGCTCCTGCATATTTAACTGATCTTGCAGTGAGGAAACAGTTTCTTGAAGGAGAGTGTTCTGTACTTGCTGGTCTTCGAGAATATTAAGTCTCGATTCCGCGGCCTCGATTTTGCAAGATACAGCATCAAGTCGGTCGGTAAAATGCGTGAAAGTTTTGAGCACCTGAGATATCTGACTCTGTAATGTGAACATGTCGTTACGCAGGAGCTGTATTTGACTCGTTAAGGCTGTAATTTCGGAATCTTTAGCGGGTGAATCAGTAGTCGTCTGTTGACCTCTCTTGTTGCGTGTGGTAACATTATCTGACGAAAACTGCCCCCGGGGTGCGTCGGTCTGGGTGTTTTGACGCACCGGTGTCGAGGAGTTGTCCCCTCCCTTCTTTGTGGCAGCCATACAGTCTGGGAATATCCAAGATTTTATTGCTTCCGGAGCCAGTTTTCTTGCACTTATACAACTATTGTGAAACACTTTGTTGCATTTGGGGGCACTACTGGTAATACTGTTTATAGGGTCACTGATTATCTCCGCGCAACAACCTGCGCATTGTGACTTGGTTGCTTTAGTCGGCACCATTGTTGATAGCTGGGGGCAAGCGCGCGTAGCACATATACCCGAGGTTTCTTACTCTATTGCGTGTTCTGGTAGGTTCGTCGTAGTGCGGCAAGGCGCGCGTAGCACGTCGCGTAGCCAATAGTTTCGTAGCACACAACGTCACCGCTACGCGTAGCACGATCACTAGGGGAAGGTGCAATTCGTCAGGTATGAACAGCACTTGCTTGGACCTGTGGTCCCAGCGCTCGCCTCCCGCTCCGCCGACCCGAGTTCGATTCCCACCGGTGCACTGACAAACAACTGTCGTCTCTTTCTTGGCACGCCCAGTGGGCGTCAACACTGTATTTGAAGTCCTCAAGAGCGACAAGGAATAGAAAATCCCAACCTCAGCCAATCACGAATTTCGTTTACGAATTTTCAAAAAACAATTAACGCGGGGCCCTGCACACGACCGCGCGCAACCGATGCGCGCATCCGAATCATATATATATATGCTTATATATATATATGTTGGAGAAAGGTTGACCGGAGCGGGTAATTGGGCTTCTTCTGGGATATCGGGCATGGCGACGGACTTCCCGAATCGCTTAAAGTGTGCCAATAAAATTTGTAGAGTTCCCTCGATTTCTCGAGGATCCCATCATCATATCCAGACTTGATGACCATGGAACCACCTGGGAATGCAAACAAACAAAGAAAGAAAGATTCATTTATTCACAAACACACAGGACACACATATTAAACAATAGAATAAACTAAAAACAGATAAAACATGAAACAAGTGTGTGTCTCTGCGGCAGTGAACCGGACATTAGTCTACAGGTTGGCCAACTTAACTCTAAACATAACATTGCCATTTAAATCACAATTTAATTGAAACAAGTAGGGTGTTACCAGCAAATAAAATCGAATGAATTACGTTAACTGTCAAATGGAGTCACTACCAGTTGACAGCGATCAAACAGTAACCGATTGTTTACATAAGATTACCCAATTTAAAATTATAAACATCGTTGCCTACTGGTGGCGCCGCCATCACAATTCGACATATATATATATAAGCATCGCGTTATATGTATCGCGGCTGCATTACTCCGCCACGACTCATGATGTGGCGGAGTACGTTCGTCAGAAGACCGGCATCTCGCTGAGGGTGTTCCAGCTGCGTTCGCGCCACTATGTGCACTTCAGCTCGTTTGTGGTGCGCGTGCCGCGGCCGCTGCAGGAGACCGTCGCATGTGCTGACTTCTGGCTGAAAGGTGTAGTGTTTCGACGGTTCCGGGGCAATCTGCCGAATCCTACACCGGAGACGACGATGCAACGGGGCCACGCTTTTCGTCGCCTAAATAGTATTATTTGTGTGTATTTGTGATGTCACGTAAATGTATTTTTCAATAAACAAATAAATAAGTGTAAAAGGGCATATTTTAATTTTATTACGAAATAACGATTAATGGACTAAAGACAATACCTATGCATAATTTTTACAAAAATAATAAACAAAAGGTAAACACTGGTAGACAACAGGAAAAATAGTACAAACTTATTCTTTTTGCTTTTTTCAAATCCGAAAATCACCACGCGCGCGTGCCTAATAAAAGAGTTCCCTCAATTCCTCATGAATCCGATCCATCCAGTTGGATAACTGGATTTTTAAAAAAAATGGGACTAACCTGGAATTATATCCTTATAAACAAAAAAATAATTGTACAAATCGGCTCATAAATGCCGTAGAGCAGAACAAATACCAACATTGAAAAAAAAGAGAAAATATAATTGAAAAGAACCTTCTCCTTCTCTTTTTTGAAGTCGTTTGATAAATAGTTTATTTCGAAAAACTTTGACAAGAGCTTATATTCATTTCATGAAATGAAATTGAAAAATGAATTAAGTGCAATCCTATGATTGAAATAATCGTATGAAAATTCTTTATCAGTCGTTGCGTTTTAAACGTTTAAAAATCCTGTCAGCGCCATACTAAATCGAAATGACTTAGTAAAAATTCCATTAAGTGCAAGGAAAATCGACCGGGGACCGCGCGTATGACAAATGGATAGACTGACAACGAATTGATCCTAGATGTTCCTTACGGAAGATTTGTGAACGAGTAGGTTAGTCCGTGGAAATCGTGCTCTAAAAAGGGGGTTGCCTTGCATCAAATCGGGTAGTTCTGAGTTCTATGTGATGAAGTGGTCATGTCAAATCCAAGTTTTCCAATTTGAAAACCCTCCGGATCATTGTCAAATTTTTGAAAAACCATACAATTTTAAGACTCTTTTCAGTTTCTACCAATTTTTACTAACAGGAACCTAATTTACGGCAAATGTCTCTATGTACACTTTAATAAAGACTAAATTTGCAACAAAATAAAAGTAATTTGGTCACGTAACACCAACTAGTTTATAAAATACAGCTTTTCAAATGTTACCAAAATTTCGCAAAACCATAAAATTTTCAGACTTTTTTCAGTTTCTACCAATTTTTACCAACAGGGACCTATTTTACGGCAAATGTCACTATATACACTTTTAAGAAGACTAAATTTGCAACAAATCTAAAGTAGTATGGTCACTTTAGACCAAATAGTTTATAAAATACAGCTTTTCAAATGTTACCAAAATTTCCCAAAACCATAAAATTTTCAGACTTTTTTCAGTTTCTACCAATTTTCATCAACGGGGACCTATTTTACGGCAAATTTCACTATGTACTTTTTAAAGAAAACCTAATTTGAAACAAAATTAAAAGTAAGATGGTTAAGTTAGACCAAATACAGCTAATGCTAGCAAAATTTCCTATAAAAAACTTTTTTTGAATTTAGTGTGTTCAAAATTTTTTATGTCACACCTGGTCATAATGTGAGTTGTTGAACGTTGAACTAAGAATTGAAGGATTTTTTCATACGTGAATAGTCACCATTTCCCATGTCACTTTTTACTGAAGATGGAATCAGGAAGGGTACAACGGCATCATTCTGCAAAGCCGTCAAACCCGTGAGTCTGGAGCAGGGGAATGATATGTACGTAGTTGTAGACGGTGGAAATCTGCTCCGCAAAGTTGTGTGGCCTCAGAATGTGTATTTTGAGGAAATTGGTGCTAGGTACGTATGTCCAATACTTGCAAAGTCACTACGGCTCCAATATAACTGTTGTTTTCGATGGGTATCCATCTGACGCTTCAAAAAAAATCACCAAGAGCTCTGAACATGTCCGTAGAGTTGGAACAAAGTCCGCACACCTGATGTTATTTTCGACGAGACAACCATTTCTCCAGTTGCTCAGGATAAGTTCCTATCGATTGTCAGGAATAAGGTCAGACTCATCAACATGCTGATGTCCTCGACTCTGACGTTTCTCTGACGTATTGAAGATCGCCGGCGAGCACATAGATTTGTTGGTCATGTTTTGTGGTTTGTCACAAGGTGGAGAAGATCACACCCTTTTATTAAAAAAATGTGGGAGAGGAAAAATCCCAGATATCACTTACTCGACGGATTCCGTAGTTGTGATACACCAGCAGCACTTTTTGGCCAAGGAAAAATGAAATTTCTCTCGACACTGCACAGAAAGCCGCGCCAAGCCTCAAACAAAACGCTGCGGTTTTCCTAAGCCCCAATGCGCACCTGTTCGCAACCAGGTGGCGTTGCTGTTTGACGCAAGCGCAGCGGCTGCTTTCATTTTTAATTTAAGGCCGTCTCGCACGTACAGCACGTTTATTCATTTATTTTATGTACTCAAAATGGTCCCGCCGGAAGACCAGCGCTGGCTCGTGAGCCAGCATTATGCTGAGGCGGGACTCGTAACAAATAAATAGTTTTAAGTAGTTAAATACTATTGTATTGTACGTATGTATTTGTATTTGTTCGTTACGATTAAATAATTTTCATTTTCAATGCCACACCGGAGCAGGTCACCAAAGCAGTAGTCCAGTACTGCATACCATGAGGTTATTATTACCATCATCGATTCCGACTCGGCTGGGCAGCGTTCGGGAAGCTACGGCACATCTTTTCGTCCAATATTCCGCAGTGTCTCAAGGCGAGAGTCTTTGACCAGTGTGTGTTGCCAGTGATGAGTTGATGACCTATGGCACTGAAACGTAGTCGCTTACTATGGGCCTCATAAGAAGGCTCAAAGTCACCCAAAGGGCAATAGAGAGGGCCATGTTGGGAGTTTCTCTGCGTGATTGTATCAGAAATGAGGTTATCCGCAGCAGAACCAAGGTACTTAACCGATATAGCCCACCGAATCGCTAAACTTAGTGGCAGTGGGCAGGGCACATAGCTCGTAGAACCGATGGCCGTTGGGGCGGAAAGGTTCTCGAGTGGCGACCACGTACCGGAAGATGCGGCGTGGGTAGGCCCCCCACAAGGTGGACTGATGACCTGGTAAAGGTTGCGGGAGTCCGCTGGATGCGGGTGGCGCGGGACCGGTCACTTTGGCACTCTTTGGGGGAGGCCTAAGTCCAGCAGTGGACGCCTTTCGGCTGATATGATGATTATTACTATGTTTTTTGTAAATTATAATGCTTATTTTTTATGTCGCGGGTCATTTTACAAACCCTTCTATTATATTGTTTACTCACCTCAGCAACTTAGAACAGCTGTATCTAAAGAACTATCAGGTCTTTATAGACCAAATTGGCCTCGTTTTGTCGCGAATGGTGTACTACTTGAATAACGTGCTTGGACTAATGACGTAAAATGGGTCCATAGTTCACCACATTGACGAAAACTTAAAAATACGTATAAAATTATTATTATTTGTAAATTTTGCAAATTTTTGAACAACTGTATCTTTCAAACTGTTTAGTTTATTACCTTCTCACTTGTACCTATTTTGTTGCAAATGTTGTCTTCTTTAAAGTGTACATAAAGACATTTGCCGTAAAATAGGTCCCTGTCGGTAAAAATTGGTAAAAACTGAAAAAAGTTTGAAAATGTTATGGTTTTACAAAAAAATTACAATGATCCGGAGGGTTTCCGAATTGGAAAACTTGGATTTGCCATGACCACTTCATCACATAGAACATATACAAAATTCAGAACTACCCGATTTGATGCAAGGCAAAATGTACCAATTCCATGAGCTAGGTATTTGACGAATAAATATTAATAGGTCCACTTACCCACTTAGAGCGCCCCCGCGGGCCGCGGCGCGCGCCCCCCGCCGCCCCCGCCCCCGCCCCCGCGGTGGAGGAGCTGGACATCATGCAGCTGCCCATCGTGTTCGCCGACGACGAGGAGCCCGCGCCCGCGCCCGCTCCCGCTCCCGCGCCTGCGCACGCGCCCGCGCCGCCACCCATCAAGCGACACGGTGAGACAAGGCTTCTTACTATTACAATCACAATCACAAAACTTCACAATCAACTCCCCACACTTTTAATATTTGATTGATATGCAATAACTAAATCTGTTCTACCGCCAAATATGACTTACCCATACTCGCCCTCGCATCCTCGTTTATCTATTCCAGAAACGCGTACTTACTTACCAAAATCACCATCTAAAGAACATATGTATAACATAGTATTTACTAGCGTTTGCAAATCTTTGACCTTTTTGTAATATTCGAATATTCAGTTATTTTAGGAGTTCTTCGACTAATATTCGAATAATTCGGGAAATTGTATAGAAAACTAACTTCAGTGTTTATTTATGGTTATATACTTATAAAAGCGGCATTTAGTTTAGACTTCATTGAATTCAGTAGGTACTCTAAACTTAGGCAACGGCGTGGGAGATTTAGTGCGTCCTCTTTAAACTTGATCTAATTAGCGTGATCACTCAGCATGTACGAAAACTTCAAGAGTAGCCGCACGTTCGCCATGTCACCGAGAAAATGTAAAAGAATAAGCTCGTTCTGACTTTGGTGCATCAATATCTATTTCAATAAATAAAAAACGATTGAAGTGTGTTGCGGTACAATTAAATACTGCTTGGAAACAAATTGACTCCGATACATATTTATACAAAATTTTATTTATAAGAAGTTAGTTTATGGAGTTGCTGTTGATCCATGAAACATTTGATGACAGGTGACCTCCGACTGTCACTCAAACGGAGACTCATGGACATGTGCATACTTCCAGTCCTCACCTGCTGGGCACAGAGACTTGGTCTTTGAGGTCATATAAAAAGTCCAAACTCGGGGTTTGCCAACGAGTCATCGAGCGCAGCGTATTAGGAGTCAAATTTATAGATCGCATCCGGTACACCACACTGGGCTCCAAAACTCAAATAGTCGAGGTTGTTCGGAAGGCGGGCAAGTTGAAGAGGGACTGGGATGCCACGCCCTGTCTGCGGCCAAGGTTGCCACTGAGTGGTGCCCGACAGCTCCAAACGGAGACGTGGCAGACCCCATCGGCGATGGCGAGACGAGCGAGACCTAGACTCGTTTTAAAAAAAAATGGCCAGAAACTGCTCAAAATCGAGAGGGTTTGAAAAAGAGCGGGGAGGCCTTTGTCCAGCAGTGGGAGAGTACAGACTCATAGTAATAAATTATTATTAAAAATAATATGAAAATTGCTATGAGATTGTAGCCTTGTATACTTATAGGTAAATGGGTTGTCTCCGGAACCACGTATGATCAAATTCAAAAATGTCTTTGGTCTGTTGAATGATAAATGGACTTTTTAGATGGACATATGTATCCTATGTTTTATCTCGCGGGGTTGCCTGCGTTCTTAGAATTCCGCTGGCGAAGGAATGTTAAAATGAATACAACGATTTCAATGAATTATTAACAATCCGTACCCTTAGGCACATGATAACGCGCGTATTTACGCGCGTTATCATGTGTACGGCCAAACAAAATGTATGTAGTGGTAAACGCGCGTTATCAAAACGCGCGTTGAGCGCTTGTCATCTGAACTAGGCCTTAGGGGCAGGGCATTTCAAGAACTTTTAGAATGAATCGATTGTTCTTGGTCGTCATTCTGCTGTGAGCGTGCACACCCCGCCGCCGCCGCCGCGACGAAGAATGGTGCATCGTTCGCTTCACACTTTCAGCTCGCTGACTCGTTCACACCGGCAGTGTCGACTCTGTCTAATTCTAAAGGATCGATTCATTCATGCCTCTGCCACACCACACCCCACCCGAATGTTGTTGCCGTCCTTGTTTAACGTATTTATGACTGACAAGGACGGCAACAACATTTGGGCGAAGTGTGGCTCCTGGCATGACAGTTTTTCTATCATTATTAATCATTCTGAAATTAATGTCAGTATAAACAACAATGAAGACACGAGAACTGAGCGGCTACCACGAACTTCGAAAGTCGAAGTTCGGGTATTTTCCATCTCTATCGCACTCCCTTACTCGAGTGACAGGGATGCATGTATTACGAACTTCGACTTTCGAAGTTCGTGGTAGCCGCTGTGGTATATGAATGAAATTAACGAGTAAAAAAGACGCATGAAGTGTGGAACTCTATATTGGTTCACGCCACTTAATCTTATCTACATAATTATACAAAACTACGTTAGTCAAAAAAAATTGCTACACACGTGACACGTGAACAAACAGAGCGCCATCTGCCAGCACAAGCGCGCGAAATTGTAGGTAAGCGATAACGCGCTGGTGGTCATAATTCATGAGATGACACACAGATGGCGCGCACGTCAATTCTACCAACTCCAGAGGCTCAAGGTCACTTGCTCACTACGGGGCCTTAAGTGCTGACACTAGTCTTTTAGGGGTCTTTTTCATTGAATGCACTGCATGCAAGGCCGCTAGATTTAGCGTGGTTAAAACTCTTGTTTACAAATCATGATGTTTTAACATATATATTCGAATACCACTTCTCCAACTATTCGAAATTCAAAATGAGCCGAATATTCTAATAATCAAGTTGCAAGCCCTACATCCTCCTGGATCCCCGCATCCTTTATAAAGAACAAAATGGACACTTACTTTAAGTCCTGACACGACGCAAATAAACTCATCCGAAAAAACCGACTGTACTTTATAAAGTACATAATATTTACCGCTTAAAAATGTGGCCATAGTGGCGTGATCCGAGCAACCAATCACTGTCCACCGGTCCGAAATATATCTATCTCCCTTTAGCGAATGTCATTTGATCGCGCAAACGAGTAATCCGATCAGTGTGACGCCACGAGTTGAACAAGATGCCGCGTCGTGCAGGTGTAGGTAAGGTTAATCTCAATTTTTTTACGCAATCTGCTAAGTTATTCTTGTAAACGTATGTTTCCAATTAGTTTAAAGTGTGTTTTTTGTAATAGCGTTACTATTTTTGTTGCAAGTATAATATTTTGAGTAAAATTAGGAATATCTTGTATTTGTACTTTATAAAGTGCTTTCGGTCCATGTTATTAATGTAAATAGTAGTAGTAATGTAAAGTTATTATTCATGTACGGTATTGTTTTATAAAAAGAATACTTATAATCGTTTCGAACGATCTCATTAGCTTAAGTTACTAACTTTATATTAAATACCTAATTACATTTTGAGAATATTGACTGTGTTAAAACTACTATGTTGGCGAGAGTGTGGAGTTTTGAATTGATTAAGTATTAACGAATAGTTATGAAAAGAGAAATTATTTTATGTTTTTTTAAGATGAGAACTCTTTGTGTTTATTTATGTTTTAATATTATAGCATTTTGACGTACATTTTTATTTTATTTCTTAAATTATCAAGACCCCTATTTTCATACAAAATGTCCCAAATTAGGCCTAAAAAGTGACAAAAGTCACTCACATAAAAACCGAAAGCCCTTTATAAAGGACAAATAATTTCGGAAGAAAAGTAATGTTAACATATTCCTCATAGAGTATATAATCAACTTTGTTCTAACGAAAAACGGTAACAATAATTTTAGACCTTAAATCAAGCGTAAGAAGGTTCAGGACTCAAGGGCAAAGTACTTTATAAAGGACTCTCGGTTTTTATGCCATCTTTCAAAAATAATTGTCAGGATCCAGGAGGACATAGTATACACAATGAAAAACAATTATTATTTTTCGTTTGTTGCAGCGGCAGCGGCAGCGGCAAGCCCTAGCGTGACCGTTACGAGTGGGCACCCGCGGGTGATGGTGAGGCTCGCTTTATTATTACTCGAAAACTCTACATTTCCCCTTTCAGGCTTTCATCTTCGCAGCTGTAACATAAGTTAACATTCCACTCGTATTTAT
Source organism: Epinotia demarniana (assembly GCA_945867215.1). Lineage (NCBI taxonomy): Eukaryota > Metazoa > Arthropoda > Insecta > Lepidoptera > Tortricidae > Epinotia > Epinotia demarniana. Next base: position 172,917 of record OX244274.1, read on the forward strand.
GGGCATTTGTAGCGGCTATTGCACCAAAATTAAAAAGAGGTCTCTAAACTAAACGGCATAGGTACGTGTAGATTCAAAATACCCGTCTGGAGTAATAAATGCCGTGTTATTTTAATAAGATAAGCAGCGCCATTTTGTAACTAAAGTTCACAATTCTGTGATCCTTTTTTTAAAGATACTACCCTTAAAAAGAAGTATGAGGGGGGCAGTTATTGATTGGTGGCCAGTTATTGGCGATTAACCATACCTATCGGTTTTTTAATGGAGGCATTTATATACCTACATTAATTTATTAAAACTTTATTTCACAAAGGGAAATCTAACCGAACTTAATGCCAACTATTTACTAGACATACCAATCAACCTTTGGGTAATCTAAATATATAAAAGAAGAAGTCCTGATCTACCATCAACGCACAGCCGAAACTACTGAGAAAAGAACTTTGAAATTTACACCAGGACTTCCTTTTATGACGTAAGCAACGGATAAGACGGGATTTTTGGAAATTCCACCCCTAAGGGGTTTAAATAGGGGTGCAATGTTTGTATGGGAGAAACTTTATTTTTTGAGCTAGACACTTGAAACTTTGTAGAAAGATTACTTATTAAGATACAAAAAAAGCAATTTCAGCGTTTAAGAAAATTCCACCCCTAAGGGGGTTAAATAGAGGTGCAATGTTTCTATGGGGAAACTTAATTTTTGAACTATTAACTTGAAACTTTGTAGAAAGATTACTCATTAAAATACAGTAAAAGTAATTTCTGCGTTTAAGTAAATTCCACCCCTAAGTGGGTTAAATAGGGATGCAATATTTGTATAGGGGAAACCATATATTTTAAACTAGAGTTTTGTAACTTTAGGTTACTTTTATAACGTGGGTTTGGGATAAGAAGGAATTTTTGGAAATATCTCCCCTTTGGGGGGGGGAGGGTGCAAAGTTTGTATGGGGGAAACTTTTTTTTGAGATAGAGACTTGAAACTTTGTAGAAAGTTTACTTATTAAGATACAAAAAAGTAACTACAGCGTTTTAGAAAATTTCACCCCAAAGGGGATTAAATAGGGGTGCAATGTTTGTATGGGGAAAACATTAGTTTTTGAACTAGAGACTTGAAACTTTGTGGGAAGATTTCTTAATAGAATATAAAAAGTAATTTTAAAAGTAAGCTTTTCGGTGAAGGAAAAACATCGTGAGGAAACCTGCATACATCTGCGAATAAATTCGAAGGTGTATGTGAAGTCCCCAATCCGCACTGGGCCAGCGTGGGGACTACCCGTGGCCATTCCCTCATACATGAGAGGAGGCCTGCGCCCAGCAGTGGGACGTATATAGGCTGATGATGTGAAAAGCAATTTCTGCGTTTAAGAAAAATCCGCCCTTGAGAGGGTCAAATATGGGTGCAAAGTTTGTATAGACGGACGGAATAAGTATTAAGCATTCTGCAAACAATTCCCGTAATCTGAGTGTCTGCCACTATTTGAAATGTAATATGTCTATAATCATTTTAACTAAGAATAAAATTCACTTACCTATTTTATATCTTTGTCATCATCAAAAATCTACGCGGACGAAGTCGCGGGCGGCCGCTAGTTAAAGCATATTAATTTACAACACCGGAAATTTTAGTGTCTATTGTTGTCTCTTTATTTACGCCCCTATTAACTATTTTGTTGTGGTCAGGGCGGGCGCGCGCTAAACTACACGCGTGTGATCGTGGCCAAGCGGCGCGGAGCCGCGCGCAGCGCCGCCTCCCGCGCCGCCGCGTCCGCCACCGCGGCCGCCACCGCCACCGCGTCCGCCACCGCCACCGCCACCGCCGCCGCCGCGACCCCCGGCGGGCGGCCTGTGCTGCTCCGCCGCACCGTGCGGCTCGTGCGCGACGCGTGACCGCGGACACAACTGGACTATGGGCCTTACATATGAATACGATGGATTTAAATATAAGCGAACTTGTAATAATAAATATTCTTGAAATAGTTGAATTCTTTCCTGCTGTTTCCCGTGTTCGTTCGATTGGTAAATTTCCTTTTACGAGACAAACACGTCGGACCAAAGACGACTCGTCTAAAATCTAACAATATCTACCCTGTACGTTTTTAAAGTCCTTATTGAGCTTGGAGCATTCGCCCAAGTTCAACTCAACTGTCGTTTAAAAACTGTTTAAACGCTTCACAACGAAATTAAATAAATGATACGAAATGACAATTGAAGAGCATCGATTTCCGTTCCAAAGTTACGTACAAACCGACATCGTAAACTGTTGCTGCTTCCGGCCGCAGAGGGCATGACATCGACACACTTACTTGCGCCTTTTTCGCAACCCTCGAGTCCCTGTCATTAGTAAATTACCAAAATGTAACGTTTGGCTCTCATATGGGCATTTGAATCGACGCGTATTGAACTGCAATTCGGGTCAAATTTATCTATATATATAAATGCCTTTGTCCTGACTGACTCACTCATCAACGCACAGCCGAAACTACTGGGACTAGAAACTTGAAATTTACACCAGGACTTCCTTTTATGACGTAGGCAACCGATAAGACGGGATTTTTGGAAATTCCATCCCTAAGGGGGTTAAATGGGGGTGCAAAGTTTGTATGGGGGAAACTTTATATTATGAACTAGAGACTTAAAACTTTGTAGAAAGATTACTTATTAATATACAAAAAAAGTAATTTCAGCGTTTAAGAAAATTCCACCTCTAAGGGGGTTAAATAGGGGTGCAATGTTTGTATGGGGGAAACATTAATTTTTGAACTATGAACTTGAAACTTTGTAGAAAGATTACTCATTAAAATACAGTAAAAGTAATTTCTGCGTTTAAAAAAATTCCACCCCTAAGGGGGTTAAATAAGGGTGCAAAGTTTGTATGAGGGAAACTTTTCCTTTTGAGCTAGAAACTTGAAACAACTTTGTAGACAGATTACTTATTTGTATACAAAAAAAGAATTTAAGCGTTTTGGAAAAATCCACCCCTAAGGGGTTTTAAAAACGGTGACATGTTTGTATGGGGGAAACTTTGTTTTTTAGCTAGAGTAAAAATTTTGTAGAAAGATTACTTATTAAAATATAGAAAAAGTAGTTTCAGTGACTTAGAAAACTCCTCCCCTATGGGAGTGACATTGGGGTGCAGAGTGAATATGGGGGAAACTTAGTTTTTGAGCTAGAGACCTAAAACCTTCTAGAAATATTACTTATTAGAATGCAAAAAAGGACTTTTAGCGTTTTAGACTATTCCACCCCAAAGGGGGTTAAAAGGGGGTGCAAGGATTGTATGGGAAACGCTTTTTTTAGTAAGATTCTTGAAATGTTGTAGAAAGATTACTTATCAAATAAAAAAGTACTTCCAGCGTTTAAGAATATTCTATCCCTAAGGGGGTTAAAAGGGGGTGCAAGGTTTGGATTAGCAAAAGTCTTTATTGAGCTGGAGACTTAAAACGTTGTATAAACAATTATTATCAGAATAAAAAATATCTTTTAGCGTGTTGGAAAAAATCCACCCCTACGGGGTTTAAAACGGCATTCAAGGGATGGAGACCAAGAAAATATTGTAGTAAGAGATTTGTAACTTCAGTCTTAGCCTTTATGTTAAAAGACCACAAAACTGATTTCAGAGTTTTTTGAAATTCATCCCCTACGGGGGAAAGACAATTAAGACTGCTTAAAATTGATTCCATAAGGGGGTTAAAAACACTCATCCCCAAAATGAGCTAAAAGGAGTTGGATGTGTACAGGGAACAAGACAATTTTCAAGTAAGGGATCTGTAACTTCGCTAAAAGACTAGGAAACTAATTACAACATTTCTTGAAATTCATCCTGTAAGGAGGTTAAAAAGGGTTGGAAGTCTGTATGAGGAACAAGTATTTTTGAAGTAAGGGAATTCTTAGGTCTTTTATTATACTAATTATATGGTAAGCCAAAATAAATAATCCGACTGCTAGCAGAAAAGTAGGTATTAAGGATAAATTAGAACCACGACCCTTACAGAACCGAACAGCTTCCAGAAATGTAGGTTAGGTTAGGTTAGAACTGCAATGCTCCCATAAGTCCCATAACCGAAAAGAAGGTATCGTTTCATTTAAACTGCGGATTATTTTGTTAATTTATAAAGTTCATTTTGGATAATCAAAATCATGTATGCTCTAACAGCACCGTTAAATGGGGAAAGCAGATGGAGATGGAAAGTTCTACGTCTTTTAGCATTAGATAGGTCTTCATAACTATATAGGTAGCTCGGGCTAACGTGAACTACTGGACGGATTTAGGCAAACATTTCCAGTAATGTAGCTTTCTTTAATACATTATAAAAAAATATACAATTTTAGCAGAAACGTATGTTGGTGATTCTTAAGATATTTATATTTCTAAAAACGGAGTTTTCAATTTAAATTTAGCAATTAAAACGAATGAACTCATCGCACTGTTACCTTTTACGCTTAATCCCTGAACGGATTTAGATGAAATTTTCCGTAAGCTGAATTAGACACCCTTGGAAGGATATAGGATAGTTTTTATCTCTGAAATCATCCCTTAAAGATGGCAGAAGTTTGTTTGGGTCGGCGATAATTAAGGTTCCGCCTACAATAATTTAATACCAATCATTTTTCTAAGATACAAGTTCTACGCGGACGAAGTCGCGGGCAACAGCTAGTATACTATACGGCAGGCGTGTTAACTGAAAATGCCCATCCTAAGTAATTAATCCCGTTTTATTCTAAACATGCCTGCATCTCTATTCGTTACGTAGGTACACATAAATTAAACGTATAGAGTGAAGGCAGCGTACATATGTGGAAACTATAGGGTTCGCGAAATATCTTTTACACTGTCACTAGACTAACACCGAATTGAAGTTACGATATCACTGCAGTATTCGAGTGGCCAATCTAGAAATACTTATTTTTTATTTTGATCGTATCTCGACTGTTAATATGGCTTCGCCCGGTATTTGCCTTAACTCTCTTTGTAATATTAGTTTTTCAAACATCGACCAACAAACAAACTTTCTTCAGTCACATAATGTTTGATAAGAATGAGACGAAAAGTGCAAAACACATTTACGTGACCATCGAAGACGCAACCCGAGCCAACATTTGTAATAAATGGCACGGACAAATTCCTACAGAATATGAAGGTATAGGAAATATTGTTAATAAAATTGATTGAAGAAAGTTGATGTTCGATGAGTGAAGTTACCTATTGATGATATGCTCATGGTCATTCATGCAGCAATCTTTGGTCATTACGCCGGTTACGCGACCACCTTCGGTTAGCGACTTAGCGACCACCTGAAGGAGAAGGTTTTTTCTATTGAAGATAACCCTTTTGAGACAGTTAGTTGTACATGCATTTTGTAGTTGTTTTATAATATAAATCTACTAAAAAACCGAGAAAATATCCTTTGAATTCACCAACTCAGCTAAGTGGTCGCCATCCGGCACATGAAATTAAGTGGTCGCCAACCGGCGAAATGACCCTACCTACATCTTGTTTGTGACTGCTTCACCCCAGAGCGTGAATAGTTATTTACCTACAGTACATATGGTGCTACTTTCCCGCACTAGTGCGGAAAAGAGCACTTTCCGTGCATATGTCGATACTTTAAAGAGCCATATGTACAGTAAAACGTTGTACGATACACGTGCGAATAGGTAATTCGCAACTCGTGTCGATTTAAAATTAAAACACGACCGAAGGGAGTGCCCTTCGGTCGTGTTTTAATTTATCACCACTCGTTGCGAATTTCTTATTTTCGGCACGGCGATACAAGTGCCCCCTCATCACCCTCTCATACATGAGAGGAGGCCTGTGCTCAGCAGTGGGACGTATATAGGCTGATGATGCCAATGACAAGTGCCGAAAATAGGAAATTACCTATTCGCACGTGTATCGTACACTGTAAGTACCTACATACGGCTCTAATTATGGATCAGTCGCAATAACTACTATTACAAATATTTGTGAAATACCTAACCGCTCGGCCACGACTTTGGTCTTAAGCGACCTGCGACCAGCGTTTTATCTGTTCATTGCGCGTGATCCCAACTAACCACAGTGCGTTGCGCATCTCGACCGCGGGCGTTCAAAATTTCGTCAGGAATAAGCGACAATTACCGATTTTTGACGGTCTAAATCTAAGAAACGGAAAGATTTTTATAGATTCCGATTACTTATTTGCATAGCTCAACTCCTTTTATTGTGCGTAGCGGCCTCTGATTTAAGAAAAACTGAATATGTTGACCGAATATACCCGATTACCGACAGTAGTTTTCGGAAAAGAGCGCCGAGCCATAAGTGTGACCGCCTAATTCTCCATGATGTTACATGAGAACCTAGTTGTTTTTTTTTCTTTTCACTATTGTAATATGTCCGTATTGTGCGTAGCGGCCTCGAATTTTCCTTTTTTTTTCACGTATGTATATGTAAATTGATCTCAATTACACCATATTTTGCAACAATATCGTACTGAAAACACAAGGATTTTCTCATTATTGTTGAATTATTAGTAAATTGAATCTTAAATAAAATTAAAGTTTATACTTTTACCAACACAATACAGTAAAAAAAATACAACTTTTTCCAACATTTATATTTTTAAATAATCTTTCGAACATAGTATAAATTTACCGTCGCGCGCGATCTCTTGCCAGTACCGGCTTAGCCGTTGTCCGGGTTGGACCTGTACGTCGTGTAATTGTGGCTATTCACGAAGGCTAACCGTCAACTAAAATATTATTTTGATCTCCGACTAGGCATAGTTGTTATCAACGTCGGGGTCAAACTATACTAGTGAGTCATTCGTGAGGCTAATCGAGACAACTTACGAATTGCATAACTGCCATGTCAATTATTTTACGAGTGATCGTGATACTTGGTGATTTTTTATAAGCTTTTATTTAGTTCACCTATCCGTTGCCTGTAATTCAATCTTTCAAGTGGCTAAGCTAAGGAGAGTGGCCCCCGACGAGGGATTTGGTGATTCTTTCTGGTGGTGTACTGGCAGGTCCTAAGAACACTCCATGCTTAATATCAGTCCTCGATCTTCTTTTGTTTTCGAGTAATTTAGGATAATATAAAAAATACAGGGTGCCATTTAAAGTGTCATATTAGGTAAACTGTTCAAGATAGAGTAACCAAACAAAATCATCATGAATAAAAATAGAATTGGCTACCAAATGCATTTATTCAACCGACATCATGTCCTTAAACTTCCTTAAAAAAAAACTACTTTTATTTTTGTTTTAATTTTTTATGACACTTTTCGCGGAGGTACACGTACAGAAAAAATATCGTAACAAGCCACTCAATGCCCACTACATACACATATAAAAATATCTTCAAAATTCTTCGTGCGTCATGTCAAAAAAAAAACAATCGTCGAACAAGTAGATACTACCATATAATTAAAGTACCAGTGCAGTGTGTAGATAAGTCAGTATTTAGGTATACAATCTCTTTTAATGAACCTATTTAGAATGCATCTACGATGACATGTCAATCTTGATAACATATGACACGTGTTCTGCATTTGTTTTTTGCATTTTGTGGTGATGATTTTAAAAACAGGAAAATGGAAATCATGAAGTGTAAGTCCTGTGAAAAAGCATTAAAAAATATCGGTGGGAAGATAAAACACATAAAAACTGGGCATGAAGCTGAGTTATATAGCAAATGCGCTAATAAATTAATTAACATCAATGATGTCTTGTGTGTTAAGTATCGACTTTTGGTGTATAAACATAAAGTAGTACCAACTACTTCTAGCAGCTCAGCATATGGCGAAGCTGAGTTTTGGTCTGCAAGCTCTGATGCTTCCGATGATGATGATTTTATGAGTAATTCAGAGGACCGATTTGATGTTAGAATGCCTCGAGTTATTTCTACGCATAAATACTGCTTCATATGCAATTCAACTGAAACTGATTTAGCCGACTTATACTGCCGCATATGCACAGGTCCACTGTTTGAAATAGTAAAAGATTAGAAAAGAGTATTAAATTCTTTTATTTTCATAAATATTTTTTACGGAAAAAGGTTCATTAAAAGACACCGTATACCAGTATACCTACATACTGACTTATCTACACATTGCACTGGTACTTTAATTATATGGTAGTACCTACTTGTTCGACGATTGATTTTTTTTTGACATGACGCACGAAGATTTTTGAAGATATTTTTATATGTGTATGTAGTGGGCATTGGGTGGCTTGTTACGACATTTTTTTTGTAAGTGTACCTCCGCGAAAAGTGTCATAAAAAATTAAAACAAAAATAAAAGTAGTTTTTTTTTAAGGAAGTTTAAGGACATGATGTTGGTTGAATAAATGCATTTGGTAGCCAATTCTATTTTTATTCATGATGATTTTGTTTAGTAACTCTATCTTGAACAGTTTACCTAATATGACACTTTAAATGGCACCCTGTATTTTATATATTATCCTAATTTACTCGAAAACAAAAGAAGATCGAGGACTGATATTAAGCATGGAGTGTTCGTAGGACCTGCCAGTACACCACCAGAAAGAATCACCAAATCCCTCGTCGGGGGCCACTCTCGTTAGCTTAGCCTGCTAGACCCTTTGATCCACTTCCTGGTTTCCGATTGAGCTGAAATTTTGCATGCATGTATAAATTGGATGACAATGCAATATTATTATGACATAAAGCTGATCTGATGATGGAGCTGGAAGGTGGCCATAGGAACTACGTAATTAAACGACGCAACCCCATCGAGTTTGGGCTCCATTAATTCGTCTTGACGAGTACTTGGTAACCAGGGTCTGATGATGGAGCTGGAAGGTGGTCATAGGAATTCCGTAATTAAACGACGCAACCCCATCGAGTTTGGGCTCCATTAATTCGTCTTGACGAGTACTTGGTAACCAGGGTCTGATGATGGAGCTGGAAGGTGGTCATAGGAATTCTGTAATTAAACGACGCACGCAACCCCATCCAGTTTGGGCTCGTTTAATTCGTCTTGAAGAGTACTTGGTAACCAGGGTCTGATGATGGAGCTGGAAGGTGGTCATAGGAATTCCGTAATTAAACGACGCAACCCCATCGAGTTTGGGCTCGTTTAATTCCTCTTGACGAGTACTTGGTAACCAGGGTCCGATGATGGAGCTGGAAGGTGTTCATAGGAATTCTGTAATTAAACGACGCACGCAACCCCATCGAGTTTGGGCCGTTTAATTCGTCTTAATGAGTACTCTGGTACTATATGGTAACCAAGGTCTGATGATGGAGCTGGAAGGTAGCCATAGGAACTCCGTAATTAAACGACGCAACCCCATCGAGTTTGGGCTCCATTAATTCGTCTTGACGAGTACTTGGTAACCAGGGTCTGATGATGGAGCTGGAAGGTGGTCATAAGAATTCTGTAATTAAACGACGCAACCCCATCGAGTTTGGGCTCGTTTAATTCGTCTTGACGAGTACTTTGGTACTATATGGTAACCAGGGTCTGATGATGGAGCTGGAAGGTAGCCATAGGAACTCCGTAATTAAAAGACGCAACCCCATTTCACCAGTCCACTTTGTGGGGGGTCCGCTGCGCCATCTGGTACGTGGTCTCCGCTCGAGAACCTTTCCGCCCCAACGGCTTTAAAGTATTTCATTTCTCTGTACAAGAAACTACAAACCACCGACATAATATGCAGGGTTGTTGAAAATAACTATATGAATAAAAAACTTTTTAACCCACTTCAAAAAAGGAGGAGGTTATATGTTTCACTATTTTTTTTTATGTACGTACGTTCGCCGATTTCTCCGTCAGTTGTGGCCCGATTAAAAAATTATATTTAAAACATGTATACTTCTGAGATGGTCCCATCGTCACCAAGTCAGGATCTGATGATGGGATCCCAGGGAAATCGAGGGCAACCCTCAAATATTACGTACTTATTACGTGTTTCATGAATTCTCTAAAGCTTTTCAGGTATGAATTTGCGTCTGGTAGTCATCAGTTCATGTTGGTGGGCTGATGATGGAAGGTACAACTCCTCAACGTTTAGGAGTTGGAGGAGTTTTTTTAAATCTTATACACCGTTCATCATATTCTTTCAAGTTATTCAGGTGAGCACACGTCAGGATCTGATGATGGGATCCCAGGGAAATTGAGGGTAACCCTCAAATTTTATAGGCACGCGTGTAGTTGACATCGGTATTTTCTATTATGACTCGTGTATTTATCCTTGGAAATCGTAATTTTGGTGAAGTTGAACTGGTGATGAAGAGACCAGGCTAATGGAGAGATCCATTCTCCTCCTCCTGGAGCAGTCCTTAAGGATGTAAAATACGAATTTCACGAAAATCAGTTGAGTGATCCAACTAGAGAGTGCAAAAACCGGTCAAATTTCAAAACGGGTTATTAACCGGTTTTTACTAAAAGCTAAAAGAATTGTATTGGAGGATAATTTTACTGTAAGAATGTTAGTTCTGGTTTATTAGTAGGCGATGTGTAGTTCAATAAGTAACTAACTTTTTTTAAAACTTTTTATACATCATCATAATTGTCCTTTTACAGTCAAGGAAAATGATTCGCTTACCGTTTCGCTGAAGCTATTGCTTGAGAGATGGACACATCTTAAGGTTTATATTCGCTTCAGCAAGCGAAAGTGTTGACAACGACGATTGATACCGTGAAAGTTCGGAGGCTGGTCCGAAATTATTGACGTTAATATCATCTACGATAAGATGATTAATTCAAAGTCTATGTCATGGTAGTGCTGTACATGACTCGTAAGGCCGATACGTATTTTATCGCTATCATACTAATAAGTTACTACATACATACATACATACTAAAATTAATAAGTTACAATTTACTAGATTTTTTGCTAAATAACGGTCTCGGCTCACAATTTCAAGTATTTTATAAATGTAACTCATTTCGGTTAGTAACCGGTTTATAGTGTCCAAACCCGGTTATTTACCGAACTCAAAAAGTTCTGGTTAACCTGTTTGCATTCCCTAGAGCAACCTATAGAGGGGACAGCCGGATAGCCGGAAAAACGAAAGCATTATTGCCCTATAGTTGAATATCGAACTCGCTCACAAAATTTCACGTGAATCTGTTTAGAGATGCAACCTATAGAGGGGACAGCCGGATAGCCGGACAGCCGGACATACGAAAGCATTTTTGCCCTTTAGTTAAATATCGAACTCGTTCATAAAATTTCACGAGACTTGGTTCAGAGATGCAACCTGTAGAGGGGACAGCCGGATAGCCGGACAGCTGGACATACGAAAGCAATTTTGCCCTATAGTTACATATCGAACTCGCTCACAAAATTTCACGACAATCTGTTGAGAGATGCGACCTACATATAGAGAGGACAGACGGACCACTTAAAAAAAATCATTTTATATCAAAAAAGACGTAACTACTTAAATATATAAATATACTTTGTCAGAGTATTTTAATATGTATTGAAAATATGTGCACAAAAAGCAAATACTTGCATTGTTCAAGTTAGGGCACCACGTTAGCGAAGTAATACTTACCATCTTTTAGTGCAAGTATTAATATCGGTCGCGCATTCGCTCCAACGGTGCGCTGTACAGCTACAGTAAGCTTGTGTGCGTGCTAGTAGTATTTACACACACACTACGCACTACGCGTCTCAAAATACCGAATCCTGAGCGAGCGCTTTTTTCAATAGCACTCTTAAGACCAAAGTCGTGGCCGAGCGGTAACCTATAATGGCGCGCAATAGTGTTTTTTTTTCGTGAAGTTTGCGCAGTGCGCGCTCAGGTGTTAGGCCAGACTTGGATGAAACCTCTAAACAGCCAATACAAAATAAATTAAATATTTTCGTTTTAAAATGTTATCTCTATTAATTCATGTAAAATGTCATCAAAAGTTTAGCTAAAATTAAACGTTTCTATATCATATCCAAAAATAAATATGCTATTGTGTGCCCTGACAGGGCGTCATGTACAGACTTTCTTGAAATGTAAACAAACACCAGCATTATTGTACCTACATGACTATACAATGAATAAATGAAATATGAAATGTATATAGTCAATTAATTAACAAAAAGGATTTAATTTGTTTAGTCGTGTAAGAATCCATTAGCCGAGAATTAAAAAAAGCAAGTACATTCAGTACAACCCGGTTAATTTAAGAATGAACCGTGTTCCTGCATACATCTTGCTGCAAGGTGACTTAATCGTGATATAACCATATCGCATAACACACAAGTATCGTAATGTTATAACACACGCGTGTTTAATATCCAGGATTATGAGCCTAAAAGCGGCACAATAAGAGGTACGTTATGAGCAAATGTGTTGAAATAGTACATTACGTAACTAGGGCGGTGAATTCGTGAATGCCCCAGGTTGCAGGTGTTTGTGGCCCGAACCGAAGGTGAGGGCCATAAATATGCGCTCTGGGGCTTTACGAATTACCGCCCGTGTTGCGTACAAAATTTTACGTCTTCACCTGGCCACGATGCGAGTTTTCCCGTACGCTCAGCGTGCAGTAAAACTCGCATTATGGCCAGGTGTAACGTAAAAAGTATTTCTGTTGACAAAACAAGCCGTGGGGCGTGCGGGCGGCGTGAGGCACACGTGCAGTGTGCGGGCGCGCGCAGGCGCGGCGCGAACGGCGCGCGCAGCCGCGCACCTTGCGCCGCCAGTCGCGTGCCGAGCCTCGTCCGGACAGGTACTGCGCGCCCCGGCCGCTCGGCGCACACGGCCGCGCGCCCGGCGGCGCCGCGCGGGCTGGCGCGTCCGCCCTGACCGACTCGCCCGCCGCTGTCTGTGCCGACACTGATATCCTAGTTATCCGGTGCTAATCGAAAAAAATACCCATTTGTTTGCCCAATTAAACGAAATCAGACACTTCTAATGCGATTGTTACGCATACTAGAAATACTTTGTTTGTGCCTAGATATAATGGTCTGGTAGGACGTTGTCCTTAGCACGCGGGAGGCAGCCCCGAAGGACCGCAGGCCGCGGGTCGCGCGTCACGGGTGCTCCACTTTCCTCTTCGATCGCCCGCTATAAACACTGCATGCAACCCGAGGACCCTCCCCGCCTCCTAGCGCTTACTTAGCTAAATACACATAATTATGTGAACTTACGTTGTACATTATTTTTATTCCTTAATTTAACTGCAATTTTATAGATAGGTTATAGCGAACAGGATTCACGATATACTAAATGCAAAACATTATTTAGGTACTTAATAGTTCTTACAGAATCCGTGTCATTAGCCCTTAACCGTTGAGGAACCGTTTTAAATAGATTCTTTAGATCTAATACGTAGCTAGTAGGTATACTTATACATTATAAGTACGTGAACCTTATACGATTGCGCGAATGTTCACTTCGACGCTTTGATTATTGTGAATCGTGTAGTGTGAGGTTTGTATCTAGGTAGGTAAGAGAGTAGTGCAGCGGCGGTGCGAGTCGGCAGGCAGGGAGGTGGTCGCGGCTAGTGCTAGTGCGGTGTGTGCAGGAGCCGTGCAGCGCGCCCCCATGTCCTGACGGCTCGGCGAACGGCGATCCTCGCGCGGCGCGGAGAGGTACGCTACTTAATCCAATTACGGCTGAGAAGCCGCTGCTGGCATTGACTCAAAGCGATTTAAATCTTATACTGGCGCATGTGTGGCGCCGGCATTACGGTACCTACACGAGCCGCGTTGTAAACAAGGGCGGATTTAGGGGGGGGCACAGGGGCAGCAAGACGGTTGTGGAGTTTCCATCACACTACAAGTTTATTTTTAACAGTTGTTGTTTATTTCTGCCCGCCTGCCCCTTGTGCCCCCCCAGAAAAAAAATCCTGGATCCGCCCTTGGTTGTAAAGAACGTTATTTGTGCCGTTCCCAGGCAACGCTGGTGGCATTGCGATGCAATTCAAGTTTGTCTTTATTAAATAGGTAGGTACTAACACTACTAACAAAGCCGTTGGGTCTGGAGACCTATTATATAACCTGTGACCCCACATTAATTTATAGTAACTGCAAGAGGCGTCTACTCTTCGATACGGAAACAGAATACCTGCAGCGATAGCCGAGCCGTGGCCCTGAAGGTGGTCCGACCACAACATTCAGTTTCGTGCAATAAATTGAACTTATTAGTTATTAGGTAGGTATAGTATGTAGCAGCAGTGAGGCGTCAAACGAATCCTTGGTTTGCCCGAGATAATTTGGGTAACTTTTTCTTCAATGCCAGAGGTAGGCAATCCAATGGATAATTGGGTTCTATAGATTGCTTGCCACTATTAATATCTTGGGATTATTAGGTTCCAAACAATGCGACAATCCGGGAACTATTTAGTAAGGATCACCAGCCAGGTTAGCATGAACGAGTTTATGCGCACTTTTACATACGTGTGCTAGTCAGGGATGAATGCTTTATGTTCGACATAAACGTGATCATAATAGCTAGGAGTTGTGGTCGCATGTCAAATGTCGATTTATCACCAACATCGGTATGCAAGAGTGAACAGTCAACGTGTTGTAGTCGATAATACTCACCTTGAAATGGTGCGTGAAGACATATCATATAGGTACATAGGTACTTAAAATATATACGAGAGTAATTGTGGACCTGTAGTTGTGGTTTTTATATATATATATATAGGTGGTAGTACTGTCAAGGGCATACGTTATATATTTATGTACAGTCAGTACAAATTGTAGGCGACCGCATTCGATTAGGTCCAAAAGTGTATACATCTCTTTGTCCTCGACTGTACGTTCCCAAGGCGTCAAAAATATCTGTACAGTTCATTAGCCAGAAATATTTGTACGGTAATCCGGTCAAAAATATGTGATCATTTTATTAGTCAAAAAGTTATGGACATTTATATGGCCATAAATAAAATAAATGTACAATGGCGTTCAAATATATATAGGCAAAAAGGAGGCCATACATATCTATATATATAAAACGCAAAGGTGACTGACTGATTGACTGATTGACTGACTGATCTATCAACGCACAGCCCAAACTACTGGACCGATCGGAATGAAATTTGGCATGCTGATAGCCACTATGATGTAGGCATCCGCTAAGAAAGGATTTTTGAAAACTCACCCCTTAAGGGGGTAAAACGGGGGTCCAAATTTTGTATGGGGGAAGCATAATTTTTTGAACTAGAGACTTAAAACTTTGTAGGAAGATTACTTATTAAGATAAAAAAAGCACTTTCAGCGTTTTACAAAATTTAACCCCTAAGGGGGTTAAATAGGGGTGCAAAGTTTGAATTAAAAACTACTAGGACTACAAACTTGAAATTCACACCAGAACTTCCTTTTATGACGTAGGCAAGGGATAAGACGGGATTTTTGGAAATTCTATCCCTAAGGGTGTTAAATAGGGGTGCAAAGTTTGTATGGGAGAAACATTATTTTTTGTACTAGAGACTTGAAACTTTGTAGGGATATTACTTATTAAGATAAAAAAAAAGTGCTTTCAGCGTTTTGGAAAATTCTCTCCCTAAGGGGGTCAAATAGGGGTGCAATGTTTGTATGAGGTAAACATTATTTATTGAACTAGAGACTTGAAACTTTGTAGGAAGATTACTTATTAGGATACAAATAAAAATATCCTTAGAGTTTTTAAAATTCCACCCCTAAGGAGATTAAATAGGGGTGCAAAGTTTGTATTCAAAACTACTGGGACTACAAACTTGAAATTTACACCAGAACGTCCTTTTATGACGTAGGCAAGGGATAAGACCGGACTTTTGGAAATCCTATCCCAAAGGGGGTTAAAATGGGGTGCAAAGTTTGTATGGGAGAAATATGTTTTTTTGTACTAGAGACTTGAAACTTTTTAGGGATATTACTTATAAAGATACAAAAAAAGTTCTTTCAGTGTTTTAGAAAATTCTACCCCTAAGGGGGTTTATTAGGGGTGCAATGTTTGTATAAGGGAAACATTATTAATCGAACTAGAGACTTGAAACTTGGTAGGAATTTTACTTATTAGGATACAAAAAAAAGTATTTTCAGCGTTATATAAAATTCCACCCCTAAGGGGCTAAAATAGGGGTGCAAAGTTCGTATTCAAAGCTACTGGGACTAGAAACTTGAAATTTACACCAGAACTTCATTTTATGACGTAGGCAAGGGATAAGACGGGATTTTTGGAAATTCTATCCCTAAGGGGGTTAAGTAGGGGTGCAAAGTTTGTATGGGAGAAACATATTTTTTTGTACTAGAGACTTGAAACTTTGTAGGAATATTATTATTAAGATACAAAAAAGTACTTTCAGCGTTTTATAAAATTCTTCCCCTAAGGGGGTTAAATAGGTATGCAATGTTTGTGGGGGGGGAAACATTATTTATTGAACTAGAGACTTGAGACTTTGTAGAAAGATAACTTATTAGGATAAAAAAAAAGTAATTTCAGCGTTTTATAAAATTCCACCCCTAAGGGGGTTAAATGAGGGTCCAAATTTTGTATAAGGGAAACTTATTTTTAGCTACTACGTACTTAAAACTTTGTGGACAGATTACTTATTCATTTACAAATAAAGTGCTTTCAGCGTTTTGGAAATAATTACACCTAAAGGGGTTAAAAAGGAGGTCCAAAGTTTGTATGGAGAAAAAAGATTAGTTAGACAATTTTATTCGAGAATTCACAGGATAATTCCTAACGATAAATGAGTAAACAAGTGTTTCCGGTTTTTTGAGAATTCAACCCCTAAAAGGAGACATGTGGTGACAAAATCTGAAAATCAACATCGGCATCTATTGTTTCTATGGTTAATCGGGTCGCTGATTAGGAAAACAACAACGATTTTACATTCCAACGTGCGTCTAAATATCAATATGGGCGTTGTTAGTATGGTTTTTTGGGACGTTAATAACGAAAATCACATAGATTTTGAAATGTACTGTTGTGGACATGAAAATTCATGAAAATATTTGTGCCGAATTGCAATTCAATCGGTCCAGTTTTTTTCGTAGCAAATCGGTTGTAACAGACGAACTGACAGACAGCCACACGTGATCCTATAAATAAGGGTTCTATTTTTGCTTTTGAGATATGGAACAAGCCCCGCGTTATATAGGGTTATAGGTTTTAAAGTTTGTATTTGGTGCCATCTCGATCGTCAGCAATCGGTACCTAGGCGAGTGCGGGCGGCGCGGCGGGACGGGAGGGTAGGAGACATTGGGAAAGTGCCTGCATCCGTAATAAGTACATTCAAGGTGCTGCACGAAGATCTGCTTACTTTTTATAAGTTAAGCATTTTGGCCGTCGTTAAATTAAAACAATTTTTTGGGTATTTATGTTAAATACTGAATCGAAAAGCATGGAAAAAAAATCTTAGGAAACTAGCCTATAGCAATGTCCAGGCCACAAATTTGACTTGACATTCGTGGAGATATTTTGGTATTTCAACATTATCATGAACATAAAGTAGCTTTTATTCCAGAGGACAGATTCTCATTAATCATGACTGTAAATTTAATAACAGAAATACGTACATACATACATACATTCACGCCTTTATTCCCAAAAGGGGCAGGCAGAGCACATGAACTTTATGTTCCAGCGCCACTTTTAGCATAAATGTGGGTATAAAAGATCGACTAAATGTGATATTGTAGTGATAGGTTGCCAGCCCATCACCCACAACACACTTCAACCCTGCTCTCTTAATCGACTTTTACGACACACACGGGAAGAAAGAGGGTGGTGAAATTCTAACCCGCCACCACACGGGCATAAAAATAATAGTAAATAAAAATTAATTTACCATAATGGGTTATGACGAAGGGTTATTCGTAGGGGAAGTTAGTAGTAGTAGGTTAGTAGGCGGCGTAGCAATTCAACAATTATTGGAAAATTACTTTA
This sequence comes from Epinotia demarniana, assembly GCA_945867215.1. Taxonomy (NCBI): domain Eukaryota; kingdom Metazoa; phylum Arthropoda; class Insecta; order Lepidoptera; family Tortricidae; genus Epinotia; species Epinotia demarniana. Next base: position 190,750 of record OX244274.1, read on the forward strand.
ACTGCGCGGGCGAAGCCGCGGGCAAAAGCTAGTCTATACATATGTTTCTCATAAACATGCGAACAAAGTAGGAGTCGAAAATATGTAAACAGTCAAGGTCATAAATATCTATACGTTTTCAGATCGGCAAATATATCTATACAATTTATTACCCAAAAATTACCATGCGACTTTTGGATCAGACATGTATGAATATTTTATCGAGATAATATAATGTGTTCGCTAATAAATTCATAAGTGGGTGAGGACCAAATTTTTGGCCAGTCCAGACACAAAGTTGTGTCCACCATATTGAAGACTAAATATTCAGCATTTAAACCAACCGAAAGTGTGTTTTGATAGTCCCAGATAAAATACGACATGTTAAAATTATATAATTAAACTTAATAATCGATTTTCTTGCTTTATTTTCTTTAACAACATGCTTAAAAGTTTATTGCTTTTTTCTGCTCCATAGAAAGTATGAATGTCCACTTTACGGTTTTTTAAACAATTTTTTTTATTATATTTTTATTTTATTAGTTATCATTAGCAAATCACTTGTTGAAGTATTTTTGAAAAAAGAACTTTAGAGTCTATGACGTATGTTTGTCTCGCTCTTAGGTTGTCACTTCTGAATAACGTTCACACCGGGAACAACGCTCCGTATTTATATATTATGTGGCCAATAATAAAGTGTTCTATGATCGTGCAACTTGTTTAAATCACAATAGGTTATGGGCCCAGCACGCTTGAATAATAAAGTTGCATAAAAACAGTATTTTTCGTAAATTCAGTGAAAAATTGGAAAGCAACTGCAGATCGTCACTTTTGTTTTTCAAAAAGCTACGCAGAAAAATGTCTTCGATGAACAGCATGTCTCTGATCGAAAGACTGCAGGGCAGAGAAAACTTCGCGTGCTGGAAGTTTGCCGTAATGACATATACTAGAACATGAGCATTTATGGGAATGTGTGACCACGTCGACGCCGGCTGACCCGGACAGACAAAGTCGAAGATAGTGCTTCCGGTGCAAGCTAGCAAATTTGTGCAAAGCCTTCTATGACTCCGGCCTTTACTCGACGTGTCAGGTTGCTATGCGATTAAAATAACAACAACACTCGAGAACTGTCAGGACGTCGAATCAACGTCGAATAATATAGGACTAAATTCTTGACAACAGCACACAAGCTCCGAAACATTGATTTCCGTGTCGATGACGAGTGATTGGGAAAATTGTTAATTGCCGGTCCCCAGAAACCACCAGAAACCTACAAACCAATGATAATGGCAATTGAAAGCTCCGGTGTTGCTATATCAGCCGATTTCGTTGCGACGAAACTGATAACGTAAGTCAAGAATTCCGAGTCTAGCGTGTTTTATGTGAACAAGTCCAAATTTAAGCCACCTGTCAAATAATACAACAAACAACTGTAATGTGAAGAAAAATAAAGATAGCAGCATCAAAACTCCGTGTCGCAGACAACAAGGAACTGCAAGTTTTGTGCTGTGGCAAAGTGGACATTCAAGCAGTACAGAAAAATGGAAATGTAAGAACCATTCCAGTAAAAGATGTCTTCTACGTGCCTGCATGGGCTATCTACTAGGAAGGCCGTGTTGCTCGAAGGCTATCTACAAATCTTCTCTCCGTCAGTCAGATAATTAGAAACAAATGTGACATAAAGTTTGACAGTAATGCGCAATGGTTGCATGATTTTCAACGTAAACAAGCAGGAAGAAGCAGCTGAGACGCCTGGTAAACAACATGTACAAGCTAAATGTGGCTCCCGGTCAAGCTTTTCTTTCCGAAACTGTCACGGGTGTGACTGTTGTGACATTTATGGCATCAGGGGCTGGCTCATTTCAACTTCTCCGACGTTAAGAAGCTTGAAGAGCACTCCGAAAGCGTGAAAATATCTCCGAGCATGAAGGTTACCTGCATTCCTTGTCTTAAAGGGAAATAAGCAAGGCTCCCTTTTACAAATGAAGGCTCCCGGGCAAGTCAGTTGCTAGAAGTCGTTCATTCCGACGTGTTGGGACCGATGTAGGCGAATCCTTTGGAAGATGCAAGGTATTCCGTCACGTTTATCGATGACTTCTCTAGAAAAGTATCAGTTTTTATACTTGTCAAAGTCAGGATGCCAAGATAGATTGAAAGAATATAGACACTTGGTTGAAAATCAACGAGCACTAGAATTCGAACACGAAATTGAGAAACAAAGTTAAAACTGCGTTCTTGTATAGCAAATTGCAAGAAGAGATTTTTGTAAAGCCACCAGAGGGCATTACTGTTCAACAAAACCAAGTTTGTAAACTTGTTAAGTCCTTATACGGATTATATCAAGCACTAAGGTGCTGGAATGCCAATTTTGACTCTGTGTTGAAGAAACAAGACTTTGAAAACAGTCATGCTGACAGATATGTGTATGTAAGCTGTAGCAGAGCAGCTAAAGTATATCTACTGTTGTATATTGATGATGGATTGTTACTTTCCACAGATTCCAATATACTCTCAGAAGTCTTGAAGGATTGTCAGACTGAGTTCGATGTCAAAATATGTAAAACGGACCGGATATAATGTTCGCAGTGAGCACAGCAAGTCGTTTTCTTAACTGCTATGACAAAACGCACTGGAATACAGTCAAGCCTATATTTATATACCTAAAAGAAACTATGTTTTGGGCTCTGTTTCAGATTAAATGAAAGCAGCATTTTAGAATGTTACAGACGCTGACTATGCCAACGACCCCTTGACGAGAAGGTCCACCTCCGGGTACGTGTTCTTGAAGAACGGCGCAGCCGTGACGTGGAGCTCTCAGCGACAGCCGACTGTCAGTTTGACACCAACTGAATCCGAGTTTGTTGCATCTTGTAATGCTACCAAAGAAGCACTCTGGGTAAGACAGTTAATGCTAGATATTGGCGAATTCCAACAAGATTGTAATATGTTTAGCATTGCCATCCAGAGCGCTATTAGGTAAACAGTTAATTAAAAAAACTGTGATTCTCAGAAGAGGTGTAAACACAGGTATAAAATAAAACTTTGCGAAAGAAAATATGCTGAAAAGCTTATAGAACTTAAGTATGTTTGTACTGATAATCAGTTAGCTGATATACTTACAAAAGATTTACTTAAAGCTTAGGTTTGAAAAACTTAGGAGTAAAGTAGGTGTTTATAGAGTCCAAGTAGTTATATAACTTTTTGGATTACAGTTATACTGAAATTTGTTATACTTATAGTACAGTCATATTGATTTATATAAGCATATATTCGAAACATTTTTGTTGTTTAACATTAACATGTTATTGTGTTAAGTTTTGCCGCTTTCACTAAGGTTCAATTTTAGAGGGTGTTGAAGTATTTTTGGAAATGGAACTTTAGAGTCTATGACGTATGTTTGTCTCGCTCTTAGGTTGTCACTTCTGAATAACGTTCACACCGGGAACAACGCTCCGTATTTATATATTATGTGGTCAATAATAAAGTGTTCTATGATCGTGCAACTTGTTTAAATCACATCACTGTTCACGGAATCTATGATAAATTTTCTAAACGATATTAAGGTCTCAATAGGAAATATTAGATACATATTTTCAGCATTAAATTTTTGTTTTCCGTTGTAATACTTTGGTTGTGCGACAACAAAATTCCGAAGCCCATCGCGCAAATAAGTAGTTTTTGTTTTTTTTTTGAATGGCATCATTGACTTGTTACTGGCAATCAAAACTTGGACGCGACCGCCATGTTCTTTACTGTCAGTCAGATGAGTCATTTGTTTATGCCATCGCGTGCGTGTCATTCAGATTTTCTGTGTATTAAAAACAAATAACGGTGTTTTGTGACGATTGTGTTGACAGTGAAAGTGTTCATTTGAACTATTATACCCTAAACAATAAAAAAATCAAAATCTAGCTGGCTACTAAGTGAAATTAAGAAATTGTGTGATTTGTTAGGTTAAGTATTTTTTATTCCGGTGTGCAAGGAATGACACGAAATAGATATGAGCTCCGATGGCCAATTCCGCGGCGGCGGCGTGATAGGCGAAATTCCGCGGCGGCGGCGGCGTCACGGTGGCGTGACCTTGTGCTTTAGATTTTTATAAGAGAGCAATGTGTGAAAAAAAACCTACTTTTTGTTACTATAAAGAAAGTTTTATTTATTTTAACAAAGTAACCGAGTATAAATTATATAAACAATCATATTTTTGAAAAGTTTCACACTAACTTAACAAAAAAATCACTTTTAAAGAAAATCATGGTTATAATCGAAATAACATAAGAAGCATACATAATCGTCAGAATCTTTAATTAAAAAACGTGTTTATGATCGCACCGCTCATCAGGCGCTCACAACAAATGGTTTTTTTATTAATAATTTAAGTAAATAAGTCGGTAACGTATAATAATTAAGAAATAATATGCATTAAATAATTTCATTTTCCCAGTCCAATAAGCAGTTAAAGATCACTAGTTCGGTAAAATAATTATATATTAATCATCCTAGTAAATTAAAAGTCACATGCGTTACAATTACAAATACCAAGTCTTATAAAAACAATCAGCGATCATTTTTGAAGAAATATAATCATTTCAGTACTGTCAATATAATATTTAGTCATCACTATCCTGGCCGATTTCGACCACGGCGACTGGAAAAATGGCTAACTAAAGCGTCGTTCGTGAGCTCGCAGGTGACTGACGTAGCCTATCTTGGCAGAGAATGTGCGACTACACTACTAGCAGAGAATGTGCTACTACAGGTCAGCACCCCTCCGACAAAATTGTAGTGAATGGCCGCAGGTGGTCGAGTTTCGTTTACCGTCGAGTTCATTTCGTCTTCGTTCTTCGAAGGCTTGCACCTTCACTGCATGCCTCCACTTTGACCGATCTTGAGCCAAAATCTCCCAGCGCGATGGTTCAATATCACATCTCCGCATGTGGCGCTTCAACACATCCCTATACCGCAGAAGCTGGCCGCCCTGGTTTCGCTTGCCTTCCTGCAGTTCTGAGTAAAAGATGCGCTTAGCCACTCGTTCTTGGGCCATGCGGACGACATGACCAGACCATCGTAGCTGCCTACGCATTAGATAGGCTTCAATACCGCTGACATTAGCAAGGCGTAGAACTTCTGTGTTCCTGACACGGTCTGACCAGGAGATGTTCATTATGTCACGCAGGCATTTGAGATGAAACCTATCTAATACGCGAATGTGTTTGCGGTAGAGACACCATGTTTCGGAGGCATACAGGAGATTGGACAGAACTATTGCCATGTATACAGAGACCTTGGTTTGGAGCTTTATGTCGTGTGACCGGAACACCTTGACGCGAAGCCTCCCAAAGGCAGCAGCAGCCGCCCCGATTCTGCTGTTAACTTCATCATCAAGGTGGCACTTAGATGTTACAGTACTCCCCAGATACTTAAACCTGTCCACTTGCTTAAGAGAGTCATCACCGAGTTTGATGTCAACAGGCACTAGTGTTTCTAACCCCATGACTTCGGTTTTTTTTTAAACTAATTTTTAGGCTAAACCGCTGACAGGACTCGTTGAGACTCATCATAAGACTTTGCAGACCGCTCGGGGAATCGGCTACAAAACACATATCATCTGCGTACATTATCTCTGTGATGGTGGTATGAGAGACCTTCGTGTGAGCTTTCAGTCGTGCAAGCTTGAAAATACTGCCATCAGTGCGGAAACGAATACGTATGCCATCAGTTAAAGAGTGTAAGGAGTCTCTGACTACGACTGCAAAGTAAAGGGCGAAGAGGGTTGGTGCAAGAACGCATCCTTGTTTGACGCCACAGCTGACACCAAAAAACTCGGATTGCTCGCCCTTTACACTGACACAACATTGCATGCCATCGTGCAGGAGTCTTATTAACCTCACAAACTTAGCTGTGCATCCCAGCTTCGCCAGCACCTTCCACAAAGCTTCACGAGGCACACTGTCAAAAGCCTTCTCCAGGTCAACAAAGCAAAGATACAGTGGTTGACCTTGTTCCCTACTTTTCTCCTGAAGTTGACGGAGAGAAAATATGGCCTCGCAGGTGCCTCGATCAGGTCGGAAGCCAAACAGTGACTCTGGCAGTATATTTTCCGATAAAGGCAAAAGGCGATTCAACAATACCCGAGCAAAAACCTTACCCGGGGAAGTTAGGAGAGAGATGCCTCTGTACGAGTTGCAGTCGGATCGATCGCCTTTATTTTTATACAGTGAACAGATGCGGGATGCCCGAAAATCATTAGGAAATCGTTCCTCTACCCACATCTGCTCAAACAACCTCCACGTGGCCTCATGCAACTTGTATCCTCCGTATTTGAGCAATTCTCCAGGCAAATTATCCACAACTGTTGCTTTTTTGTTTTTCTGCTGTTGTACAGCCTTAATTACCTCGTCTATACTTAATGGCCCATCTAGAGAAGAAAGGGCGGGAAGCGACGGTAAAGAATCGACGTACTGCATGTCTGCAGCACGATCAACATTAAGCAGGGTACTAAAATGCTCTGCCCATCTGCCCAGGACGTCTTGGTTGCTGATGAGTAACTTACAGCCGTCTTCAGTTTTCAGCGGCACGCTGCTTCGGGTTACCGTTCCGACAAGCTTACGTACCTCCTCGTAAAACTCAGACATCTAGTTCGTATCTGAGAGCCACTGAATATGCACAGCCTTATCTTTCCACCAGTTATCTTTCACTTCGCATACCAGTCTGCGAAGCTCAGCGCCACTGCGTTTGACTGTTTCTCCATCCCGACCTGAACGTAAGATCTCACGGTGTTCCCTAACTGCACTGCTCAAAGCTTCATCATTGTCGTCAAACCAGTCCTTGCTCCGTTTCACTCCAATCGTGTGCGCAGCAATATCAATAAGGTTCGATGATAGCACTTGCCAGTGGGCCAAAGAATCACCATTCTGGATTCCTGAATTGAATCACTCACCGCTTGAATGTAGGCCTCACGAATTGGTTGGCGCTGTAGCTTTTGCACATCCAAGCGTTGAGTTTTTACTCCTTCTTTTCTACTGGGATGCCGGAGACGCAACCGGATTTTGGTAAGTACTAGTCTATGATCACTCCAACAGTGGGTACCTCGCATCACACGTGTTATACGCACTTGAGAAAGGTGTTCTTGTTTGACGATAGCGTAGTCAAGTAAGTGCCAATGTTTGGACCTGGGATGCATCCATGTAGTCCTGTATTTGGCCGGAAGCCTAAACATGGTATTGGTAATCGCAAGCTGGAATTGGGCACAAAGAGATAATAACAGCTGACCATTACTATTCATGTTACCAATACCATGTCTTCCCAAGACTCTGGGCCAAGCCTCAAAGGCACGCAAACTCTGGCATTAAAGTCGCCTAACAGAAGTACTTGCTCTCTAGGACGGATCCTAGAGAGTAGGCTGACGATTTCCTCGTAGAACTTGTCCTTCACATCATCATCTCGGTCCAATGTAGGAGCATACGCACTAATTATCGTCAGGTAGTTGTTATCGTCAAGTTGTATGCGCAGGGAAGTAACACGATCTGAGATGTGCATTGGGCATTCCTCTAGTTTGCTGGCGATGGACGTTTTGATCGCGAAACCGACACCAGACCGCCTAGGTTCGGAGGATGGTGTACCCTTCCAGTAGAAAGTGTACCCACCACCACGTTCCACCAACTCACCCTCGTCATTATACCAAAGAAGCTATGGATGAAGATGTTTACTTGTCTATAGCTTCTTTGCAAAACTGATAATTATCATGGATAAATACTATCCTATTTAATGGATTAAGCCGTGAACGCTTCGCCGTTATCATGAGTCCAGCCGTACAAAATACTCTCTCGCTTGGTGTGCTCGTGGCTGGCATATTTAAAATCGAGCATGCTAGAATCTACAGTGACGGCATAGAAGTTCTACTGTCATTCCAGTACTGTAACGTCTCCACCGTAAGGTTCTAAGTCCTCAGGACACGCTGTGCTACAATATTTCCAGCATTCGTTTTCTGCTGCACTCTCGCAATCACGTTGCACGTTGACTAGTGCTGTATCTAGTAGAAAGTTTAAAGAACTAGCAGAAGTACTCGGCCCAGCTTTAGTAGAATCAAAGTTTTGATTTTGACAAAGATCTTCTGTTACTAACCGGCTCTAGGGCGCTACTTCGAAGTTCGCAGTTCAAAACGAAGCCCGCAACGTAGTCCGATCGTTGTCCGTCAAAGTGTTGGTGGTAAGAAACTGCCAAAACGAAACACGTACTTTCGAGTTTCGAAGTTCGTGGTAGCGCTGCTGGATCATTGATGACAAAAAATAAAGTTATTTTCGTTTTGTAAACATCAATAGCAATCGAACTTGGCGCAATTGTTTACGACGCGGGTCAAAAAAATAACACGCGTTCATTCGGGAAAATACTTTACTCGTCTGAAGCCATCGTGCGAACGAACGCGGGTGGGATATGTTACGAGGGCGAGCGAGATAGCAAACCGCAATTCGCTGCGCCGGCGCGCCCCGTATTTCATTCGGCGGCGACGCGCCGACTCAAATTGGCGGCGACGGCGGCGCGCCGACTCAAATTGGCGGCGACGGCGGCGCGCCGGCGTAGCGCTCATGTCTAACACGAAATTGTGCGACGTGTTACAACGGAAGTGTCTAAAGGTAAGTGCATATAGGCACATATGTGGGATCATGTATTTGCAATTTAAACTCGTATTTTAAATTCTTATCGGTAAATCGCGTTATAAGCAGTGTTTCCAGTTATTTGTCACCAATTAATAGTGATATATGTAGCGTATTGAATATTACATTTTAGGTTTTGACATATGACATTGACAAACATACAATTTATATTTTTAACTCTGAAATAATAATAGTTCTCAAGAAGTTTCCTACCACTGAAGTGAAAAGCAGAGTGCATAACTCGTTTTTAAAACGCATTTTATTCTCTGGACTTAACTATTTTATGGATTAAATTGAATTGGTTCAATACTGTATTTAAGTATGTTGTTTTATTTATTGTTTATTTGAGATAGTTATATAACTATCCAGGGAGGAAAAACTTCATGGGCCCTCTACCCTACAGCTAACTTAAATCCTTTAGTTAGCTCATTTTACTGAAGAAAACATTCCTTTATTTTTTTTAAAGAACCAAAACTGTATTCAAAGGTTTCTAAAATTCGCTTGCCCTCCCGGGAATCGAAGTATTTCTTTTTAAATAAACGCTCGCTATAGTATTATACGAGTCGGTAGGATTATTGATAATTTGTCTAATCAACACTCATCTTGTACAGTCGCCATCAGATATATCGGAGCGGCCAAGGCGCTCACAAATACCTGAACACGTCTATTGTCAAGGCATTAGAGACGTGTTCAGATATTTGTGAGCACCTTGGCAGCTCCGGTATATCTGATGGCGACTGTACTTACGTACGAGATACCCATGAAATTGAATATTTATTACAAGTTCTTTATCTTTCCAATATTTAAGGTACCTATTTTGCCATCCTTGTGCACCCATTCGATCTTTCCGACCTGTATATATGTAGCTATTGCTTTGTAATTTTCATGGTAAAATAAATAATTGTTTTTCAGATGCCACTGACTTCTGCCGAAAGATGTCGGAAATACCGAAAATAAAATAAAATAGAAAACCCCGTAAAATTTGAAGAAATAAAGAGAAAAAATGCAAAAAGAACTAAAACTAAGAAAAGAAAAATTAAGGACATGACAACAGATGAGAAACAAGAAATATGACAAAAATGGGTTGGGATATAGCAAAAGGGGCCCGATTTTAGGACTTAGAAAATTTACGACCAAATTTTGTTTTGCATTTTTGTTCGTTTTTATTTTTTATTTTAAAGAAAACATTAAAATAAGCCGCTTTTATTGATGGAAGTTTTAACTTGATCATTTAGGAACTAGAGCTTTCTGAAGTTGCGAGTTCGGCTATGGGATTACTAAGGAGCCAGACAGAAAATTTACGATGAAAAAAAATAACATTATAACTTATATTTTTTATTACTTAATCATATAGAGCATGCTAAAATAAGCATCTTTTATAGATTTAATAGTACTAACTAGTAGTAGTAGTTTTGTGTCTAAAGATGTAGAAACAGGTGTGTGTTGGATGATTTGTTGGTCCAAAATCCGAATCGTAGCACCCCACTATCCACGTGGTCTTGGCTGTCCTAGCCCTAGAGTATACATATAAAAAGCCGGAGGCGCGCAGGGGGAGCACGCGAGGGCGAAAGGGCTGCTCTCCCCGCAGCGCCGGAGCTAAGGCAGAGTCCTGTCACTGTTCAGTCGACCCTGTCACGGAAGTTACCATTTTCTAAGTCTCGGCTTCATAACTCATAGCTAAAACTATTGCAGAATACCATAACTTTGAACCGCTCTAGTTCGTAAATGGTCAAGTTTATGAAAAAACTTCAACACATAAAAGATGCTCATTTTAGCATGTTCTATATGATTCAATAATAAAAAACACAGGTTATACTGGTTAAAAAATTTCATCGTAAATTTTCTGTCCTTGGCTCTAGGAATCCTATGACCGTACTCGCAACTTTGGACCGCTGTAATTCTTAAATGGGCCAGTTAATCAAAAAATTGTAATCAATAAAATATGCTTATTTTAATGTATTCTTTAAAGTTCTAATCAAAAAAGTTGCAAAAATTAGTTTTTTTTTATGAAAAATTTCTGCCCTAAAATGAGGCCCGTTTTGCTATACTCTGACCCAAAAATGGTGGGAAGCTGAAAAACCAAAGACAATTTCTTTTTGACGCGTTTTTTTTCATTTGTATTGAGCGTTGGCCGACTGGGGCGACCTGCTCCATACAAATGTTAAAAAACGCGGCAAAATAAAATTCTGTTTAAGGTTTTTCTTATCAAAAGTATTTTTGTTACACCTTATATATTAGTGTAAAAAAATGTTATCTCACAATTGTAAAGCAGTGATTGTTATTATATAGTAGTAAAAGAATATACAATTTTTTATTATAACAAAAAATACTTGATATAACATGTTTTATATATTGACCGACATTTTTAAACCTTTTAAACATAGGTACCTTTACAATTCTATTGTGCGACTTTTTTTCCGGTGTCACACATTCCAGTGTAATTTCCATTGTGCTACAGTGCCAAAAATTTGGTCCTCACCCAAATATCTGTACAAATTATGTTACTTAAGTTTATACCTTAGTTGTTTTTATGTTTTTGTCTAAAAGAAATGAAGAGACAAATAAATCTAGACGAATACAACACAAAGTAGTGCAACACTTAATTAATAGTTATTTTCACACCTTTCATTCGGAAAAGTAAGTTTTGCTCCACGACGAGAGGGACCAAAACGCTACTTTTCTGTTCAAGCTACTTTTTTAATTTATACATTGGCATTGGAACATTTGTACGCAATGTGCCAATTGAACACAGATGTTAATAAAATAATCGATTGTAATTTCATCGTAGTCGATTCAAAACGAACATATTTCAAGTTTTAACTATAACAATGTTGTATAAAAATTTATAAATATTTCGTAATATTTAAAAATTAGTAATTAAAATTAAGATAATTTAGATATATTTTAACAATAGCTTTTTTAAATTTCCTCATAGTCGGTATGAAAAATAGTATGTGTCACTCGGTAGCAAAATTATTTTCGTCTCGGGCGTAAACACTTGTATCCCTCACTACGCTCAGGATCCTACGTTAGAATCCCTCGCTACGCTCAGGATTCTATTGTAGGATCCCTCGCTACGTTCAAGATTCAATACACCGCCCTCGCCGTAAATATACTATTTTGCTCCCTTGTGACACAAATAACTATTGTGTCGCAAATTACTAACAATCTGTGGGGTTCCCCTCCGTTAGCCCTAATAATTTCATACCTAATTTTACTAGCCCTAATTTCATTAACCCTAAAATCACAAACCCGAATTTTCATTGTTCCTAATTATTCATTAGCCCTAATTTCAGTATCCCGAATTTTCATAATATCTAATTTCTCATGACCGAATTCTCACTAAGACTAATTTTATTTGACCGATTTCTTCCTAGGCCTAATATTGCAATGCCTAATAATGACTACACCTTATTATCAATGTCTCTAAAATCACTAACCCGAATCTTTATTTTGCCTAAGTATTTTAGCCCTAATGTCATAAACCCGAATTGTCAGTAGTACTAATTTTATTTCACTGTTTTTTTTCTTATAATGTCGGTTCTGGCGCTTTGCCGGCCGCTGCCGCGGCACGCTTGCTTCGCTCGCTCGCTGTAGGGTCGCAGTTCTACCTAACACTCCTCCTCGCTTCGCTCGTCGTCGTACCTACGTTGACCTGCCTTAGGGTAGAATAGGTGGGTAATCCGATGTCTATCTAGCTCACTCTTATTAGACAGAGAAGTATCATGCGAGAAAAAATTAGAGAGCTCGTGCGCCGTCTTGTGATAGCCGTACAGCAAGTCGACGCCACCCCGCTGCGCAGGGTGTCTATTTCTGGTCTGAGGGACACAAGTGAACCCTAACCTAACCGACTTAAGATAGAGTTCGCTTATGACATGCCATTTTCGTCCGCCCTGATAATGCACGAACCAATGATCCACGTCCACGAAAACTGGACACGGATTATCGGGCCGTACATTATTTGGCCGTGCATTATTGGCTCCCATTTTGACGAGATTAGGACGTCTATCATGGGACGGCCGCGACATACTCCGCGGCAAAAAGTAGCCTGTTCATCAGGGATGCATTCATTAGTACTAGTCAAACATTAGAGCAAAAGTTAATAGGTCAAGTGATAGTTAGGTGTGATGAAATTAGGTGTAGTGAACATTAAACATAGTGATCATTAGGCACATTAATCATTAGGCTTAGTAGTTATTAGGAAAAATGATTATTAGTTGCCAATATATTAGCACACTTGATGTTTAGTATTAGGAATGATTAGGAGGTTTGAAATTAGGCGCAGCAAATAATTATGCCATATAAAATTAGTTATCCGAATATTAGGGCTAATGAAAATTATATCGAACGTTGTTAGGTGTAATGAAATTAGCACTAACGATATTAGTTTAAGTGGGGGTGACCCAATCTGTGGATTATGGTGTCCGAATAAAGCCTTATATATGTGATCAACAGAGGTCGAAAATATATATACACCTGTCATAAACATGTTACTTCACATAAAAACTTTTTGATGAAAATGTTTCTATCGGGTGTTGTGATTGAAAAACACTGACCGTATCATGACCGTATTAATACATAAATTTAAGTGTCAAACTTGTTCAACAAAATATCACAGCTTATAACAGAGCAGTCAGATAAATAAGGAACATTTTAATTTACCTGCAAGTTGTGAGAGACTGTGCGTGTGACATAGTATTTTTCGTTGGATATTTCAATACACAAAAATAATTTAAACAAGTCCCTATAAAAAGTGGGACATGCTTTAATTTCCGACTTTCTATGGCTTATGGTAACTTTTGGGCTGCCGCTGTGAACACATACTCTTACTCCATCTCCATACTACCCGATAGTTTTTTTTTCTTATGAGCAAAGATACTGTACTCTTACCATGAGTTTGACAATGACGGCTTACGCTAACGAGTATCGAGTTTTATATCTGTGCATCTCTATTGCACTTTGACAGTACGAGCGGGATGCACAGATAGTAAACTCGATACTCGTTAGCGTAAGCCGTCATTGTCAAACTCACGGTAAGCGTACTGAACTGCGGCGTCGCTACAACGCTCATTTCATGCTAGTAATGTCACATAACATTCAGTGAATATTTCATTATTTTGGGACATACATTGAATTAATCTGTTACCACATACTCTAACACTTGGTCTAGTAAAGTCTAAATATATAGAAACTAGCTTTTGCCCGCGGCTTCGCCCGCGTAGTAAAAGTAATTTTCCAATAATTGTTGAATTGCTACGCCGCCTACTAACCTACTACTACTAACTTCCCCTACGAATAACCCTTCGTCATAACCCATTATGGTAAATTAATTTTTATTTACTATTATTTTTATGCCCGAGAATTTCACCACCCTCTTTCTTCCCGTGTGTGTCGTAAAAGTCGATTAAGAGAGCAGGGTTGAAGTGTGTTGTGGGTGATGGGCTAACAACCTAAGCAATATCACTTTTTGTTGATCTTTTATACCCACATTTATGCTAAAAGTGGCGCTGGAACATAAAGTTCATGTGCTCTGCCTGCCCCTTTTGGGAATAAAGGCCTGAATGTATGTATGTATGTACGTATTTCTATTATTAAATTTACAATCATGATTAATGAGAAACTGTCCTCTGGAATAAAAGCTACTTTTTATGTTCATGATAATGTTGAAATACCAAAATATCTCCACGAATTTCAAGTCAAACTTGTGGCCTGGACATTGCTATAGGCTTGTTTCCTAAGATTTTTTTTCCATGCTTTTCGAACCAGTATTTAACATATATACCCAAAAATTTGTTTTAATTTAACGGCGGCCAAAATGCTTAACTTATAAAAAGTAAGCAGATCTTCGTGCAGCACCTTGAATGTACTTATTACGGATGCAGGCACTTTCCCAATGTCTCCTACCCTCCCGTCCCGCCGCGCCGCCCGCACTCGCCTAGGTACCGATTGCTGACGATCGAGATGGCACCAAATACAAACTTTAAAACCTATAACCCTATATAACGCGGGTCTCGTTCCATACCTCAAAAGCAAAAATAGAACCCTTATTTATAGGATCACGTGTGGCTGTCTGTCAGTCCGTCTGTTACAACCGATTTGCTACGAAAAAAACTGGACCGATTGAATTGCAATTTGGCACAAATATTTTCATGAATTTTCATGTCCCCAACATTACATTTCAAAATCTATGTGATTTTCGTTATTAACGTCCCAAAAAACCGTAATAACAACGCCCATATTGATATTTAGACGCCACGTTGGAATGTAAAATCGTTGTTTTTTCCTAATCAGCGACCCGATAAACCATAGAAACAATAAATGCCGATGTTGATTTTCAGATTTTGTCACCACATGTCTCCTTTTATGGGTTGAATTCTCAAAAAACCGGAAACACTTGTTTACTCATTTATCGTTAGGAATTATCCTGTGAAGTTTAGAATAAACTTGACTAACTAATCTTTTTTCTCCATACACACTTTGGACCTCCTTTTTAACCCCTTTAGGTGTAATTATTTCCAAAACACTGAAAGCACTTTATTTGTAAATGAATAAGTAATCTGTCCACAAAGTTTTAAGTATGTAGTAGCTAAAAATAAGTTTCCCTTATACAAAATTTGGACCCTCATTTACCCCCCTTAGGGGTGGAATTTTATAAAACGCTGAAATCACATTTTTTGTATCCTAATAAGTTATCTTCCTACAAAGTCTCAAGTCTCTAGTTCAATAAATAATGTTTCCCCCCCACAAACATTGCATCCCTATTTAACCCCCTTAGGGGAAGAATTTTATATAACACTGAAAGTACTTTTTTGTATCTTAATAATCATATTCCTACAAAGTTTCAAGTCTCTAGTACAAAAAAATATGTTTCTCCCATACAAACTTTGCACCCCTACTTAACCCCCTTAGGGATAGAATTTCAAAAAATCCCGTCTTATCCCTTGCCTACGTCATAAAATGAAGTATTGGTGTAAATTTCAAGTTTCTAGTCCCAGTAGCTTTGAATACGAACTTTGCACCCCTATTTTACCCCCTTAGGGGTGGAATTTTATAAAACGCTAAAACACATTTTTTGTATCCTAATAAGTTATCTTCCTACAAAGTCTCAAGTCTCTAGTTCAATAAATAATGTTTCCCCCCACAAACATTGCATCCCTATTTAACCCCCTTAGGGGAAGAATTTTATATAACGCTGAAAGTACTTTTTTGTATCTTAATAATCATATTCCTACAAAGTTTCAAGTCTCTAGTACAAAAAAATATGTTTCTCCCATACAAACTTTGCACCCCTACTTAACCCCCTTAGGGATAGAATTTCAAAAAATCCCGTCTTATCCCTTGCCTACGTCATAAAATGAAGTATTGGTGTAAAATTCAAGTTTCTAGTCCCAGTAGCTTTGAATACGAACTTTGCACCCCTATTTTACCCCCTTAGGGGTGGAATTTTATATAACGCTGAAAACACTTTTTTAGTATCCAATAAGTAAAATTCCTACCAAGTTTCAAGTCTCTAGTTCAATAAATAATGTTTCCCTTATACAAACATTGCACCCCTAATAAACCCCCTTAGGGGTAGAATTTTCTAAAACGCTGAAAGAACGTTTTTTGTATCTTTATAAGTAATATCCCTACAAAGTTTCAAGTCTCTAGTCCAAAAAAACATATTTCTGCCATACAAACTTTGCACCCCTTTTTAATCCCCTTTGGGATAGGATTTCCAAAAGTCCCGTCTTATCCCTTACCTACGTCATAAAAGGAAGTTCTGGTGTAAACTTCAAGTTTGTAGTCCCAGTAGTTTTGAATACAAACTTTGCACCCCTATTTAATCTCCTTAGGGGTGGAATTTTAAAAACGCTAAGGATATTTTTATTTGTATCCTAATAAGTAATCTTTACTATTTGTATCCTAAATAGTAAAGTGCAGTGGCGCCACCGTCACGGATGGCTTCGGCTCCGTACATTAATAGACATAAATATTAGTAAACAACAGTATATAAGTGTTAAAACGTGTTAAAGCCGCATAATGCCACCTAATGGCTTGACTCGAGTGTTATTTACAGAAGATAGTAACTAGAAATAGAAACAATTGAACAATAAACTTAACAAGTGAACTAGTGATAATTTGCGTGAAATAACATACTATTAATGAAGGTGCAATGTGAAATGAGAGATATCACAAATTATTGGTATAAATAACTTATCAAACGAGTGTGTTTTGTATGAGTAATAACGACCTTTAGAAGAAAACGGCTACAAAACACCGTTGCAATTCAAGCTCACTAACGGTATGTAAACAAATGAATCATCAGCTGATACAATGGTGAGCAAACTAACGCCATCTACAGAATATGTTTAGAAATCGCATTGTAGAAAGCGCACAAGTCAATATCAACAGACCGCGCCATCTATTGGTTACTCAGGGAACAGGCTAGCCGTTAACTCGAGCGCACGATCTACAATTAAGACAGATCTACAATTTCAACACGTCCGAACACACGCCACCTACTGGAAGTTGCGTGAACCTTTTTACTAGCATCCTTGACTCGACTACACAAATATCGAGATCGAGCTACAGCAACGCCTAACACTGTGGTTCTGTACACCACGAGATGGCGCCTGCTACTACTACCTGTGAAAGATGTAAGGAGAGTGTAGAAGACAAAGATGTACTGCAATGCAAGGATTGTAAGAAAGTGTATGACCTGCATTGTGCCGGCAGGTCACCGAAATTGTTTTTTCTCATGGCAACCGAAAGCAAAAAGAAATGGGTGTGCCCTGTGTGTCGGACCCGGAAAAATGATAGCACACTGTATACGATATCGAGAGTATCACCGAGAAACATATCAAGAAATACTGACTTTGACAATGTAACTATCAGGAAAAAGAAAACAAAACTAAACACACATAACGCTAATAATAACACAACGACTGCATCTATCACTACCTCGGCTGCAACCAGCAGAATAATACCTACAGTGAATCTAGCAACGCAGTTGCCAATCATCCGCGCTGAAGAAGGTCCAGCAAGCGCAACAAATCCTCCAAGAGCCCTCACAGCCGCTGAAACAGGCTCAGAAAATACGACAACAAACCTACGAACAGCATCGGCGCCCTCCTCCCCTGAAAAGTGTCCGGCACATACGGGTAGTCAGACACTAGCTTCGCCCGCAACTCACACGGAAATAGATGTGGAAAATAAAACGACTGTGATGCCCACAAACCCCAAAACAACAGGCATAAATTATACCTCGAGTGGAAGTTCGTCTCCGGTGCCCACCTCTACCTCTACTGTGACAGCGTTCGAATTTAGCCCACTCAACGAAATAACGCTCAGTAAATCCATATTTAGTGAATCCTTAAATCATTTTGGTTTTATAGATGACTCTAACGCACTCCGCTTTAACAATGACAGCAGCATGTCAAGAAGCCTAGAATTTCAGAATGATTTCAGCATGATATCGGAACTAAAAAATGAAATTGAAACCTTAAAACTCACCCTATCGAGCACAGAAACAGAGCTTCAAAATGTCATCTTAGAGAAAGTTGAATACTCCCGCCAAAATGAAAAACTCCTGCGGGAAATAAGTACGCTTAAAAACATATACAAGACGCCGCCGCAGACCAGAAAAGATCGTAAGAGCCTACCTAACAACGTCGTGACTAACTCCGCCATAAGGTTAGAGAGGTCACTAAGCAACATAGCCTTAGAACGCCAAATAAACAACTTGCAAAGTGAACTCCTGAGCGCCCAACAAGAGTTAAGCCGAATGAAAGAAATAATTGAAGACCTGGAACAACAGATACAAGATCCCTGCCCTAATCAACCACATTTTATTGAAAGCTACACGCCTAAAACTGAAGATTCCGACTCTAACGAACCCATAAGGTTAGCAAAGCGAACGGAACATGATCGCACGATTAGCAAGATGTGTACCATCTCCAGCACAAAAAGATATAATCTACTGCGCAACATAGAGACAAGCGATCGTTTCACGGACTTACGGCCCTGTCACTTTATTATACCCAACGTAGGTATAAATATACTACTGCGAGGACTAGAGAACAAAGTTAAAGGATATACCAAACGAGACTATTGCGTAATAATGCTTGGAGAATCAGATTTCCACTGTACTCAAGATTGCAAGAGACTAGTGGAGCTGATAAGAAGTAAGCTAATCAATATTCAGAACACGAACATTATTATAATAACACCTACGTACATCTACGGGGCACCCATATTTAACAGTAGAGTAAAGCAGTTCAATAATCTACTAAACCTGGATATACAAAAACACAAGTACGGTTGTCTCTTAGATGGTAACAAACATTTGAACATAGAACATTACTCGCAAATATCAGGAAAAATAATCAAGTCAGGAGTTCAGAACATACTCCAACACCTGGCAAAGCTTATAACCGAGGTGCAACGTAAAAATACGTGCATCACAGAGTCAACGTATGATTTGGGGTTTTTTCGTACAACGCTGACACAGTAGGACCTCAACCTAGTATTCAACCCTCCAACGTCGCAGCCGATGCGCGCACCAAGCGCGTGGCAAGAGAGTTGGTTATATGCCATCAGAATATTCGAGCTTTACACAACAAAACGCAACAGCTAGAAGTCTTGTTACAAAGCGAATTATCTTGCGACGTACTGGGAATCACCGAACACTGGTTACCTATAACGAAATTGAAGTGTATTAACATTGAAGGTTTCAAACTAGTATCTAGTTTTTGCAGAGAGGATAATGAACACGGGGGTTCATGTATTTACGTGCGAAACAATTTAATAGCCATAGAAAATGTAGAGGTGACCGCGCTGTCCGAGAAACGTTATTGTGAAGTCTCTGCTGTAGACCTGTTAGATTTCAATATGACCGTTGTTTGTTTATATAGATCGAATAGTCAAATTAGCAACGACGAATTTTTGTGGTTCCTGGAGCGCTTGCTCGATAGGCTGACTGAACTCGAGCGAGACTGTGTTATAGTGGGGGACATGAACATAGACGATATAGACAATAGCAAACCCGTTCTCAAAAGACTGTCAGACCTTCTTAGAGCCCACGACTTTAAAAACAAAGTAGACTTTCCCACTAGAATCACGAACACGACTGCCACCAGCCTCGACCATGTGTACTGGAACGGGGAGTGTGGCGCGCTGCGCACGGCGCCGGTGAGCACGCACCTCAGCGACTATCTGGCCGTGCGCGCCGCGCTCGAGCTCCCTGCCCCGCCCCCGCCGCCACCGCGCACGCGAAAAGGTCGTATCTACTCACAGCGCAACTACGCCAATTTTGACTCCGCAGTTCAGAGTGTGGATTGGCAAGCTATTTTGCAACGTGGCGAGATGTCGGCCGAAGATTTGATTATGTCAGTCAATAATGTGATTAGGAATAAGATTGAAATATGCTTTCCTATAACCACAATTAATAATCGGAAAAAAGACACGTGGGTGACTGACGATATTTACCAATATAAGAAATTATTATTTGATATTATTGACATTGCAAAATTAAAGCCAGATGACGTAATGATTACAAATTTAATATCAGACATGAACAAGAAATACACTACACTACTAAATCTTAAAAAATCAACCCACTACACAAATAAAATAAATAACAGCAAAAATACTATCAAGTCGATGTGGAACGTAATAAATCAAGAAAAGGGTAAACCACCGCGCGAATCGATAGATTTCACAGACATAATCAAAGATTCGGGCGGCAGTCGTTTCCCGTGTAAAAAGGAAGCCGCTGACACGATGAATCGAAGACTTGCCGGCGCCGCGTTGGCGTGCGGAGCGCGGCCCGCGGCGCGCCCCGCCGCACTAGCCGCGCTGCGCGCCGCGCGCCCCACTGCCGATCGGTGCATCAGGCTGAAACCGTTCTCGCCCCGCGACGTTTTTCAAATAGTCACATCCGGTCTTGCCACAAAAACCACGAAAGACATCTTTGACATATCGGTGGTCATGCTGAAAACTGTGGCCGCACACCTGTCACCGATCCTGGCCACTGCATACAACAAATGCATTCGTGAAGGAGTGTTTCCGGAGGCCCTAAAGGAAAGTCGAATTGCTCCACTATTCAAGGGCAAAGGCAAGAAGGACGATATTGACGCGTACCGACCGGTAGCCATTATCCCTGTTCTTGCAAAAACCTTTGAGTATGGACTTAGCGCGAGAATAACTGACTTCCTAGAATCGACCGATGCACTCTCTGATCGACAATATGCGTATCGCAAGGGGCGGTCGACGACATCACTGACACGGGAAGTCATACGCCGAATATTAGAGGCTCGAGAGTCTAAAAAGCAGGTCGCAGTGTTGTGCTGTGACCTGTCCAAGGCCTTCGATGTAGCGGATCATGGTGTCTTAGAAGACAAGCTGCGCCACTACGGCTTTGATAATCGAGCTCTAAAACTAATGATCGACATGTTGCGTGACAGGTCTCAGGTGATCGTGGCAGATGGAGGGCGCGTGCGCTCGGATGCCGTACGAACTCATATAGGAGTAGCGCAAGGGTCTTCCGTGTCCAACATATTGTTCTCGCTCCTGCTGAACGATCTACCGGAGGCCATACACAGTGGTGAAACATTTATGTATGCGGATGATGTGGCGGTGGTCGTTTCCGCTCCTACTTGCGATGCACTGAATCATCAGTTAAATGTCACTGCAGCACTCTTATCCGAATGGTTCAATAAGAATGGCCTCATCCTGAACATCAAAAAAACACATTTTGTACACTTCGACCTCTCAGGAAGGCAAATGAAATCCCTGCAAGTGTGCACAAATGGACTGGACATTGAACAGGTCACAAGTTCAACCTTCCTGGGATTCGAGATAGACAGAGGGCTGACCTGGGCAACACATATTGACCGTGTATGCAACAAACTTTCGGCAGCCTGCTTCGCAATAAAACGTCTATCTCGAATACTACCCCGTGAAATGTTGAGATCGTGCTATTTTGCGTCGGTGCATTCTCACTTACAGTACGGAACGGAACTTTGGGCCGGTGCCGCGGAATGGGAGCGAGTTTTCAGACTACAAAAACGCGCCGTGCGCGCAATTGTCCGCATCACACAGACTGAGTCAGCAAGACCGCACTTCAGAGCTCTGGGCATATTAACCCTACCATCACTGCTGATTCTCCAGGCAGCAGTATACGCGCATGAGCAGGCAGAAAACAAACCTCTCGACGCGGCCCCCCGCCGGTACGCGATGCGGTCGACCCGTGCCTGTAACAGGCTTCCGACCGTGCGTCACAAGCTGACAAAGTCAAGCAAGCACTTACATATCTTGGGTCCAAAAGTATACAACCATCTCCCGAGTGCAATTGTTGCAGCCGAAAATAACTCCATATTTAAAAAAAGACTGAAAAGTTGGTTAGTCGAGCAGGCCTTCTATAACCACAAGGACTTCTTTGAGTTAGAAATGTCTAGAGATGTATAATATTAACAACATATAACCATGTTATCTGAATTATTAGTAGGTAAACAATTGAATTAGACGCATTGAATATCTAAGTTAATTACATATACATTACTATTGTAAAACATACCGGTTGACATGCTATTTAAAAATATCCTGATATGGTGTATTAATTTAAGTGAACCTGACTTGTAATTTATATTATCAATAAAATGAATATGAATATGAATATGAATCTTCCTACAAAGTTTCAAGTCTCTAGTTCAATAAATAATGTTTACCTCATACAAACATTGCACCCCTATTTGACCCCCTTAGGGGTAGAATTTTCTAAAACGCTGAAAGGACTTTTTTTGTATCTTAATAAGTAATATCCCTACAAAGTTTTAAGTCTCCAGTTCAATAAATAATGTTCCCCCATACAAACTTTGGACCCCCATTTCACCCCCTTAGGGATAGCATTTCCAAAAATCCTGTTCTATCCCCTGCCTACGTCATAAAAAGAAGTTCTGGTGTAATTTTCAAGTTCCTAGTCCCAGTAGTTTTGAATACAAAATTTGCACCCCTATTTAATCCGCTTAGGGGTGGAATTTTATAAAACGCTGAAGATGTTTTTATTAGTATCCAAATAAGTAATCTTCCTACAAAGTTTCAATTCTCTAGTTCAATAAATAATGTTTACCACATACAAACATTGCACCCCTATTGGAATGCAATAGGGAATGCCATTGTGGAATTTTCTAAAACGCTGAAAGAACTTTTTTGTATCTTAATAAGTAATATCCCTACAAAGTTTCAAGTCTCTAGTACAAAAAATAATGTTTCACCCATACAAACTTTGCACCCCTATTTAACACCCTTAGGGATAGAATTTCCAAAAATCCCGTCTTTTCCCTTGCCTACGTCATAAAAGGAAGGTCTGATGTAAATTTCAAGTTTGTAGTCCCAGTAGTTTTGAATACAAACTTTGCACCCCTATTTAAACCCCTTAGGGGTGGAATTTTGTAAAACGCTGAAAGTACTTTTTTTGTATCTTAATAAGTAATCTTCCTACAAAGTTTTAAGTCTGTAGTTCAAAAAATAATGCTTCCCCCATACAAACTTTGGACCCCCGTTTTACCCCTTTAGGGGGTGAGTTTTGAAAAATCCTTTCTTAGTGCTCCCCTACACCTTATAAGGAACCTACGTGCCAAATTTGGTATCCGTAGACCCAGCGGTTTGGGCTGTGCGTTGATATGTCAGTCAGTCAGACAGTCAGTCAGTCAGTCAGTCAGTCAGTCAGTCAGTCAGTCAGTCAGCTTCTTCTTTTATATATTTAGATGTGTAATAAGCGATTTTCATATGAACACGTGAAATATCCGCAACCGAAATGAAAGGAACGAATGTATCCCATGACATTAGCGCTCGATGAGCGTCAAATTTCAAAAGTCAAATTTGAATATTGATTTCTGTGTGGATATTTATGACCTTTGTATGTTTACATATTTCTGACCCCTGTTTTGTACAAATGTACACCCGTAAGTACGTGGGTAGATATTTTCGACCCCTACTTTATTCGCATGTATATGATAAACATGTGAATAGTTATTTGTGGCTGCTTGTTTGCCTACGTATATTTGTCTGTCATTGTACTGATATTAATGAACATTTTAATGACTCGATAAATGTGCATATATTTCTGATCAAATTGGTGCATGGATATTTATGGTTAATAGACAGTACAGATATATTTGAAGCTCTGGGAACGTACATGTATTTATGAACTCGACTGTACTAAAGTGTATACATATTATTGCCCTTGACTGTATAGATATTTTTGGCTTGGGTTTTGTTCTTATGTATGTGAGAGTTGCGTGTATAAATATTTATGGCCTCCTTTTTGCCTACATATATTTGACTGACATTGTACATTTAATGTCCAGATCTTTTGGACTAATAAAATGATCACATTTTTTTGACCGGATTACCGTACAGATATTTTTGACGCCTTGGGAACGTACATATATTTATGCCCTTGACTGAACATAACATACCGTGAAGCTCGTAAAACTTCAGCATGAGAGTTTACTCACCGATAAAAGGACAATACCAATCAATGTATGGGTTAATTTAAACGTTTCGGTACCTATGTTAATTCTTGGTTTCGTTATGAAATGTTTGATCATGTTACCGGTGTATTAATACAAGAAAAGTAGATCAGAATGTATGGAAAATTTGGCAAAATTAAATTCTCTCCTCCGGCGCGAGCTTCATCCCCCCCCCCCCACCCCCCCCCCTTGTAAGTGTCCCGGAGTGCGGTATTTTCCATTTTATAATTTACTTTAAAAACAAAGTTTTAACTGACTTCAATTTAGTACTCCGCCAAGCCACGAGAACATTTCCTATATTTTTTTTAGAATTTACCACATGAACTGATTTCCGATAGCAAATGCGTTGATTACCATAGAAAAAAAACCCTATCGCTGTATGTGGGCCGATAATATTTGAGGACTTCCATCGATTCCCCAAGATCATCACCAATGGCACTTCATTAGTTCCTATTTCAACGGAATCTTATCAGAACCTGTGACGTACTTTTGCAGTTTTAAGTACATAATTGAGGAATTCGATAAGTCATCTGTGGTCTTCATCAGCAATTCCTCGCCACAAAATTTATGATTCCGGATGTAAAAACAAAATCACTACACGCGTGCCTAGTAAAATTGAGGAGTCCCCTCAATTCCTCATGGATCCCATAATCTAACTGAATTTAGAAAAAAATGGGACCCACCTGGAAGTATATACATACGAACAAAATAAAATCTTTCGAATCGGCTCATCAATGACGGAGTTCTGAGGTAACAAACATTGAAAATAATAATAAAAAAAATACAGCCGAATTGAGAACCTCCTCCTTTTTTTTGAAGTCGGTTAAAAAGAAAACCGTACACGATACATAAAAAGTGTCCAGGAACGGAATAATTCTTGATAAATTTACTATAAACCATTTATACATACAAAAGCGATATCTCTTATAAATTTAAGCACAATCTGCAACCAAATACGAAGGTTTTTTTTAAATTTTTGTTGCTTTAAGTTGATTTTTCACAATAACCGTCATAATATGTACGACTGAAGTAAAGAATGGTCATATTTCTTTATAAAACGCTATAATTTATTACTAAACTCTTTCATTTACCGTTGCTGTGCTTTTTCTTAAATTTTAATTTTTCGTCCATCCAGCGAAATATAAGTATCCGTACTGATTAAGGCGCCGTAGGTTCATGGTCTTCTCTCCCTCTCACTGAGCATAAGCGAGGAAATGGTAAATTTTAGCCTATATCCTAAATTATTATTCCATAATATTTAATTAAAATTGATATCATAAGTAAAAAAATTGGAGGTGTCTCTATCTTATAAGTAAGTTATTTAAAAAAATAGAAAATGTCAACATCTATTTAAAAAAAATATATGGAATGTCATGCGGCTTATAGTGTACCTATTATACAGGGTGGCATTTTAATCAGTGTCTAAATTCAAGTAGAAGTCTTCAGGAAAATTATAAAATACGTTTTTTTTGTTTCATATCATTCAGTACAAAAAAAAATAGTAATTGCTGCTTAAAGTTATCCCAAAAAACCTTACCGCGCGGGCACTTCAGCGGGTAGTCAGGTTTGCGCACGGCACGCCTCCCCTTCCTCGGACCCGCCCCGCTCCGCGCGGTACTGAATGGCCAGTAACCACGCTGTACGGGCTGTCGGGTAGCCCAATAATGGGGCCTACCCACAAGCTAGATATGATTCGTAGCTTAAGCCTAAAATGGCTGCTACTCACGAACCGTTCAAATAAAAAACACGCCGTACGGATAATTCTTTTGGGATAGACAAATTATAATTTAAAAAAATACCTACTGTAGCGTTGGGGGGTGATATCGATGGACGTACTTGATGAAAACGAGCGAATAAACAACTTGAGGTAATTTATTAGGACTTTACTCTAACTACTACAATCCAGATCCGAACTAAGCACGGTGATCCGTAACATAAATACGGTCCAATAGTACGGCGATCCGTTACTTTTATAATGTGTTCGGAATAAGCACGGTGATCCGTTACTCAAGCGTACACAAAGGAATGAGAAGAGATACAATGTAAAAATCAGCAATCTTACTTAAGGATTTTACGTTGAACAAACAATAGCGCGTTCTATTTCGACGCCAGCGCCATCTAGGGGAAAATTGGGACCCTAGCGATGTTGTTCTTCTACTCGCCCCTGGATGGCGTCAGTAGTGGTCATCGTCTGTTGCGCCAACGTCGTGGTTTCTTATTTTGCTACAGTCTCCCCCTATGTCCCAGAAGACGTCCCGGCGATGGAGACAGATCTGTACTTGGTGCGTCCACTTGTACCTTGCGCGGTCTACCCCTTTTTCTTAGAGGTCGGACTGGAGCTGGGAGTGACACTTCACCTCCTTGGTAGGACCTCAAAGCTGAAGCATGGTATACACCAGCTATCTTGTCTTGATGTTGCTGTTCAACTATCAGGAAGGAGCTGGTGCCGTGTTTCTGTTTGATTACGTATGGGCCATCTCGTCGTGGCGCGAATTTGGCGCTGTAACCAATACCAGCTTTACTCAGTGGGTGTGTCTCGACCATCACCAAGTCGCCAGGGCGATAGGCGGGAGAAGGTTTGCGCTTCTGGTCCACGTATTGCTTCCGTTTCTCCTCAGTCATCTCTTGAACTTCTTTACTTCGTGCGAGGGTGTCGGCCATCAGCAATAGTTTAGGGGTAATTTCGGGTATACATTTTTCACTTTGAATAATGTCCCTTAAATCATGCTGTACATCATCCGGTGTGCGCAGCTCTCGCCCAAAGGTTAAATAAGCAGAAGTGAAACTCGTCGCACTTGACACGGCAGTATTCATGGCGAACCGTATGCTTGGTAGCATTTCTGCCCAGGTGGTGTGATTTCCTTCAACCAATATGGCCAGCTGCACCTTCAAATCTCTATTTTTCCTTTCAACGTGGTTCGCTTCAGGGTGATACACGGGCGTGAATCCATGGTTTATGTTTAAGCAGTACGCGAGTTTCTGCATCACACTGCTGACAAATTGGGTACCATTGTCACTTATCCCTCGCCTGGGTCAACCATATAGCAAGACAATTTCATTCATTAGGTTAGGACTGAAGCACATTCTTCCGCACCAGCTTTTCTCAACGGGAATAGTTCAACCCATCTCTAGGCTACATCTTCTACTATAAAAACCCAATTGTGTCCATCTTTGGTTTGTGGGAGCGGGCCAAACAAGTCGAAGGAGATGATCTCGAAACGTTGTTTTGTTGCAGTAGTCTGCAGTGAACCAACGGGTTTAGTATTCGCGGGTTTGTACCTTTGGCATTTTACGCAGCATCGAACGTAGGCGTCAATTTGGGCTCTCATTCCCTTCCAGTAATAGCGCTTTACTATGCGCTCCAAAGTTTTCTGGGCTCCATAATGGCCTGCTGTGGGCTCATAATGGTAGGTAGAGACAACTGCTATCTGCTCTGCTTTGGGTACAACTAATTGACTATCTACATCATCCCTTCTGGGGTCATAACGGTACAACAACGTATTAGTCATGTGGTATCCCTTTCTGCTCCA
The DNA here is from genome assembly GCA_945867215.1 of Epinotia demarniana. Classification (NCBI taxonomy): domain Eukaryota; kingdom Metazoa; phylum Arthropoda; class Insecta; order Lepidoptera; family Tortricidae; genus Epinotia; species Epinotia demarniana. The sequence continues at coordinate 218,428 of OX244274.1, forward strand.
ATAGGTTGCGTTCTCTTCATTGTCGCCCTCTAGGTCATTGACGATCCTCTTGATGTCATCGTCGTTCAACTGCTTACTTCGTATTTGCTCTGGGGTAACCACAGGTAAGTCAACTGTGAGAGAACAAACACCACAGGTGTCGTTGCACTGAGGGTAACTACTCGGTCGTGATAGGGCATCCGCTACCACGTTGGTCCGGCCAGTAATATATTTCCAGCTGCAGAGCCCATCGTGCTAGTCGTCCTGTCGGGGACTTTAGTGACATAAGCCACATGAGTGCTTGGTGATCCGTTAGCACTGTTACAGGAGTCCCTTCGATATAACCGCGAAATTTGTTTACCGCCCAGCAACGGCCAGTGCCTCGCGCTCTATAGTGGAATAGTTTCGCTCGGCGGGTTTCAGCAAGCGACTGGCGTATTCCACTGGGTGCTCGTTCTCTTTCTCCCCCTGCACTAATACTGCCCTGATAGCATAGCTGCTTGCATCGGTTTTTATTATATAGGGTTTGTTCTCGTCAGCTTGGGCTAGGACGGGAGCGGATACTAGAAGTTCTCGTAGCTTTTGAAAAGCGTTGTGTTGGTCGTCTTTCCATATCCATCTTGCTTTTGCCTTCGTCAGTCGTGTAAGAGGCTCAGCCGTGTCTGCGAAATTGGGTATAAACCTCCTATACCATGAACACATTTGGAGAAATGAGAGGAGGTGCTTGATATTCGTCGGTTGCGGCATACTGGTTATTGCGCTCACCTTCTCGGGGTCCATTTCCAGACCATCAGGGGTAATATAGTGTCCTAAGTATTTTATCTTGGAGCAGCAGATTCTGCACTTTGCCTTATTTAATATATACAGGGTGGAAAGATCGAATGCCACATTGATGGCAACTACCTTAAATATTGTAAATAGCTCATTCTGTGTAAGGAAGACTTTCCTTTGTTTTAAAAAACAATGAATTCTGCATTTATGGATTTATGAAAAATCGCTTGCCTCAGTCGGGACTCGAACCGGTCAAATGTGAAAAAAATAATGTGCTGTATTTTATGATGCAGATTGAAAGGGTTACTGATAAGGTTAATTTTTCTCTAAATAACAAATACAATCAGAATAACGGAAGGCCATGAAAATTAACAATTACCTTTTAAATTTACGTATCCTAGCTACTATGATGACTAGAGAATAATTGATGCAATTTTCCTATCAAAGGAAGTAGGTAGGTTACTAAAGTGGCATTAGTAATCGCAACTAAAGTGATAAGTAAACATAAGTGTAGCTCATCATTATCATGTCATTTAAACGTCTTTATTTTCCTTGTATTCCAAGGATTACGTCTTAATTCACGTGACGGGTGAAATCAAATTTAAAAGGTAATTGTTAATTTTCATGGCCTTCCGTTATTCTGATTGTATTTGTTATTTAGAGAAAAATGAACCTTATCAGTAACTCTTTCAATCTGCATCATAAAATACAGCACATTATTTTTTGTCACATTTGACCGGATCGAGTCCCGACTGAGGCAAGCGATTTTTCATAAATCCTTAAATGCAGTATTTATTGTTTTTAAAAACAAAGGAAAGTCTCCCTTACACAAAATGTGTTATTTACAATATTTAAGGTAGTTGCCATCCCTGTGGCATTCGATCTTTCCACCCTGTATATACATACAAACTCGCAGGAAAACCTACCGCTATTTACTGAGTGTCCCGGTGTGTTGTCCGCGTCGATAAGTGAAAATAATGATGTGCAGGCGGTGTATGTGGTAGGGAATTTTAACGCACATACAGGTGAAATGTTCTATCGAGAAATGATGAGTTCCTGTGCTGAAAACATGTGGTCATGCGCGGATATAGATATGTTAGGTAGTGATTCAGATACATATACATATGTAAGCGACGTGTATGGTTGTGGGAGGTGGTTAGACCATTGTCTAGTTACTAAGTGCGCAAAGAGCACTATAGCTAATATATCAGTCATGCATGACGTATACTGGTCTGACCACTTTCCAATGCGTATTGATTGCTCTCTGAACCTATTGAAACCTGTTTATGTACCTACGGTTAAACTAAGCAATAAGATAACATGGGGTGTTAGAACCGAGGACCAAATAGAAAGGTACCGCAATATTTGTAATATTCATTTAAGTCAAATTGATTTCCCTTATGAGTTAAGCAAGTGCTGTGACAAAGAATGTAACTGTAGCGATCATTTCCTAGTCTTAGACAATATGTATAATGGGATAATTAATATTCTTTCAAACGCGTCGGTCACGACCCACGAAGGTAAAAAGCGCCGGAAAAGCGGATATGTTCCTGGTTGGAAGTGGAACAAATATGTGGCTGAGGCGCACAGGGAGGCCCGGCTTCACTTCCAACTTTGGCAATCTATGGGGAAACCGGAGTGTGGTAGATGGTATAATTTGATGAATGATAGTAGAAAGGTGTTTAAATAAAAATTAAAATGGTGCCAGGACAGGGAGGAACAGTTTCAAATGGACAAGCTTGCTTTGGTTCATAAAGATGGCAATTTCAAACAGTTTTGGAAAGGCACTAGGAAACTTGAAGTGAAGCCTGGCCTTCCTGTGAGCGTAGAAGATGCATGTGACCCTATTGAAATTGCTGAGTTATTTCGTGGCCATTTTATGGTCAAGTCTTTGTTGGGCAATCGCACGGATGCAGACGTAGGGCTTGAAAGGGGGGCCGGGGCGGGGGTCGGGACTTTCTTCTCAGCTAAAGCAGTAGCTAAAGTTGTGAGCAATTTGCAGAGAGGAAAGTCGCCGGGCCACGACGGCCTCAGTATAGACCACTTCAAGTATGCCGGTGTGCATTTGCCCCGTGTGCTTGCAATGTTTTTAAGTTTATGCTTGAGCCACTCTTACTTGCCCAAGGCTTTTATGAAGACCTTAGTAGTGCCAGTGCCCAAAAACAAGACCGGAGACCGGTCCAATATGGACAACTATCGACCCATCTCGCTGGCAACGAAGGCTGCTAAGATACTCGACAGTATGCTGGACTCTATACTAGATGGGCACTTAAAGATTCATGATGCTCAGTTCGGTTTTCGAACTGGGCTGTCCACTGAAAGTGCCATTTTAAGTCTAAAGCATACTGTCGGGTACTATACGCGAAGGAAAACACCTGTCTATGCTTGTTTTCTCGACTTGTCGAAAGCCTTTGACAGAGTAGACTATGGCATCTTATGGCGAAAGTTAGAGAAAACAAGCATACCGAAAGAGTTGGTGCACATCCTGAAATATTGGTATAGTAGCCAGTTAAATCAGGTGCGATGGGCCGACAGTCTGTCCTCCAAGTACAAACTCGAGTGTGGGGTACGACAGGGTGGGCTTACATCGCCCAGGCTGTTTAATTTCTATATAAATGAGTAGTTAGCTGGACTCAGCAGCATGCCATTGATGGTTACTGTATGAATAACATCAGCTACGCCGATGATATGATGCTGCTGAGTCCATATATCAGTGCACTTAGAAAACTGGTGACGGCATGTGAGGGCTTTGCTGTGGCGCACGGACTGCAGTACAACCCGAAGAAAAGTGTTGTCATGGTTTTCAGGGCGGAGAAAGTGAAGCAGCCTACTTGTGTGGCTCCTGTTATACTGCATGGGACCACCCTGTCCGTGGTCAAGGAATTTAAATATCTGGGGCATATTATAACACCTGATTTGTCTGATGACCTTGACATAGAACGGGAGCGCAGGGCGTTGGCTGTCAGGGCTAATATGATTGCCCGCAGGTTTGCTCGATGTTCCACTGATGTTAAAATCACACTGTTTAAGGCCTACCGCCAATCTTTAATCAATAAAAACTTTTTAACAAAAAAATAAACCGCCGAAAAGGAACTGAAAAGCAAAAAATAATAAAACTTTTTTACTTAGTTTAATAACTAAATTCTTAAACTATTGTAAGTACTTATACCTAAGTAAGTACATAATTTTGTAATTATTTTGACTTTTTAATTACCTAACCTTAATAACTAAGTTCTTAAATTAATCTAAGTGTACCGAAGTAATTTAGAGTCGGCGCCAAACAAGCATATTAATTAATTATGTAAAGGACAATGATATATTACCCATTTGATTTGATACCTATTTGATTTGATCGGATATGTGAAAGAGCCCTTGAGGCCTGCTTACAGAATAAATATATGAATTTCGAATTTTGAATGCCGAGCGTTCACGAAGTTATGGTTAATGTCAGCGAGACACCAACCCGAACGGGCCACACGTGAGGGCACACGTCGTTGCGAGTGGTCGTGCGGAGAGCGCATTTTTTGGAATGTTAATGTTTATAAATGTCTGGAGATTTCACATTGCATTATTCATTTGATTTGGTCTAACTTGTACTTGTTTGGAGTAATCTTTGTTCATTGATTGTTTGGCGCCGACTCAAAATTACTTCGGTACACTTAGATTAATTTAAGAACTTAGTTATTAAGGTTAGGTAATTAAAAAGTCAAAATAATTTCAAAATTATATACTTACTTAGGTATAAGTACTTACAATAGTTTAAGAATTTAGTTATTAAACTAAATAAAAAAGTTTTATTATTTTTTGCTTTTCAGTTCCTTTTCGGCGGTTTATTTTTTTGTTAAAAAGTTTTTATTTTTCAATTTTCTGTGGCTTACTTTAGTTAATTACTAACTTAATTTCTAGTTACATGCAATATTTTTGATTACTTTTAAAATAGCTTCCTACCTTACTGAAACTGTTAATTGCTTTATAATCCTAATGTAATTATATTGCTTGTTGTATAATATAAATTCTTTAAAAGAAGAGGCTTTATATACCAACATGGGTAGGCCTACAAGAAATGCTGCTCGAATGAGAAAAATACATGTAAGAACTCACACCCCAAGGACTGATTGACAATATGCATCTGACTATCAATTCAATTCATTTATTCAAAGACCAACATGGATCACTATTGTTAGTAAAACTTAGCTTAATATTAGTAATTAATAATAAAGTTCATAGTTAGCACACATAAAGTTAATTTAAAGAGATAATACATAGTAATAAATAATAATACGATTTAGGCCGGTTTGAAATTCACATTACAGTCAACTAATAAAATTTTGTAAATATTTCTGAAGTAATCTAATTTAAAAATAATAATTATGCACTGGATGTCAAGTTACATTAATAATTCATTTAAATCTCAAAATGTCAAATGTCATGCGACCTCATAATTAACATGTGTGTTTGCGTGCATCATACAGCAGTGGTTTATATACCTACACACAGTCCATATTTACGTTCAGCGACCATTTTCAGGATGCTGTTGGCACTGGCCCGTACCCTACGCACCAGGGATGTACATCGCTTGCGCATAGTAGTGTGGAAACAGTCCACCCTCGCTTCTGCGAACATCCCTGACGCGCTGCAATATCGGGGCAGCCCCATCAGCATCCTGAATGCGTTATTAAATTGGACACGAAGAGCACTGTATTGTGCCTGAGTATAGTTCGCCCACAGGCCGCTGGTATATAAGGACGTGCAGTAGGCCCTGAATAGGGTTAACTTGACCCTTCTTGAGCATCCAGCAAACCTGCGAGCGATCATGTTAGCTCTCACAGACAATGCTCTTCGTTCCCGCTCAATGTCAGTACCGTCTTTAAGGTCAGACGTCATAATATAAAGACCATACATTCGCTTTTCAACACATTGTATTGCAGACCGTGACTCATTGCGTACCGTTCACAGATGCCTATCAGTTTCGTAAGTCCGCATGGAGAGGCACTCAGCAGCACCATATCATCTGCGTAACTGATATTATTTACGCACACTCCGTCAATATGGCAACCGATGCGGGCGCTGCTGAGCTCCTCTATAAGTTCGTTTACATACAGGTTGAAGAGCTTAGGGGAGGTTAGTCCTCCTTGTCTTACTCCACACTTCAGCCTGTATGCATCCGAAAACGCCCCCGCCCATCTTACGACATTGGATTGGTTAAGGTACCAGAATTTGAGAGTGCTAGTCAGGTCAGCTGGCACGCCAGAGTCATTGAATTTCTGCCAGAGGATGTCGTAATTAACCATATCGAACGCCTTAGATAGGTCAAGGTAGCATGCGTATACATTTGTCCGTAGTACTTGTAGTACTTGACAGTATTTTAAGACCCACAATTGCAGTTTCTGTGGATAATCCCGGCTTAAATCCAAATTGATTATCGTGTAATTTCAGATATTTATCAATGTGGGAGTTAAGCACACTATCAAACACCTTGGCTATAATGGTAGCTAGTGAAATAGGTCTGTAGTTGGTTTTGTCGCTACTGTCACCTGTTTTGTTTTTCACGATGGAGTGCCCTACACAGAATGTGTACAACATAGCCAGAAGAACTCTTGGCAGATGCGGGCCAGCATGCTGGAGGTGCTCAATGCTAAGACCATCGTGCCCAGGAGACTTACCCCGTGTCACCTTTAATAGCTTTGATAACATCTTTTGCCGTAGACCTGGTGATCATCCCCTGACCACGAGACCCAGCATCTGACACCTCCGTTGACTGTGGTAGCCCCAGTGGTGATTCGACTTGGAAATGGTGTTGAAACATGTCGGCAATACATTTGTTATCATTAATGCCTTCTACAAACCCTTAAAATCTCGTTTAGTGATGCTTCGCGATAATATCTAATTTAATTTGTTCTTCGTTCTTCTGACACCACTTTAAACGAGATCTAAAGATCTTTTTGCTTTCTCGCATTTCATTAAACACTGGTCCTGCTTTCGGCTTGGCATGCCACAATCAGACCTCAAATTTCAACCGATTTTCGACTATGAGAAATGTGCGAGGGTCTGCTTCTTACTGGAGACGATGCTGTTCGGAGTTGATTGCTATGGTAAGAAGTCTAGGGCGTCCTACCTGGTTTATGACCTTTTCGTGCAATGATCTAAATTGGCCGGATATGATAAAAGCTTTACTCATTGCGGATGGCCGCAATGTAAATGATAGAGACAGCATACCATTCCCTGAACGACTAAAATTGGTGCAAAAATATCCAGTGATTGTTGCCAGAAGCCGCGACAGGCATATGTGGCGCTGAGTAGAGTAAATACACTTGATGGTATTGCTTTATCTGACCTAGAGCCGAATAAGGTATTACACAAACCTCACGATAAACGAGCTTTAGCAGAAATGCAGAGACTGAGAGGTCTAAACACAAGAGACTGACAGGTGTAAAGCTCATTCAACACACACATACACACACACACACACACACACACACACACACACACTCACACATGCGTGGTCATACATATCAATCAGTAAGTGAACAAACAATCATCCCCTGTTTTCCTACCCTTAGGGTTGAAACTTTTATTTAAAATTTATGTGGGACCAACTTCGAGGTATACCCTTTCTAATAAAAAAAGAATTATCAAAATCGGACTACTCTGTAAAAAGTTATGCGTGATCATACATAAAAAAAAAAATATATACGCGTTGACTTGAGAACCTCCTCCGTTTTTTTCGTCGGTTAAAAAAGCCTATAACGCCCTGCGCGTTCAGGCGTGGTGTAGTGCCTCGCTCATGTTCGCGGAGGCCCGCACGGACAGTTTCCAGGCAATTATGCGGAAGAAGATCGCCTCGCTGCTGAGCAGGCTCAGAGGAAGCACCAACGGCATCCTGGGTGTCATTGCTGACAAATATGACTGCCCTATTTTGATGTACTGGGTCAGCCAAATAAGAGCGGTTGCACAATTTAGAAATAAGTAGATTTAAGTACGTGTCTATGCACAGACTAACCAACTTAGATTAAGGCCTACTAACACTATATGGATATAATCTGAAATAAAAATTTATTTAATTTGTTTATTTATTTATTAACTGTGAGGTTATATTCCTTCAGTAGATCGAAGACCTCTTGTAAGTCTTGAAGGTGACCTTCTAAACTACTTGACAGAATAATTAGGTCATCCAAGTATACTACCAGTTTGATATGATTTAGTCTGATACGGAAACGGTCCATTAGACGCTGGAAGGTCGCTGGCGCGTTCCTCAGCCAAAAGGCATTCTTTTAAAGGAAAACATTCCAAACGGCGTTACGAAAGCAGTCTTCAGCTGGTCCTCATCCTTAACTTTTATTTGCCAGTATCCAGCTTGAAGGTCCAGGGTCGTCATGAAGGGAGTTCGCTTTGCGTCGTGGAGTAGATCGTCGATTCGAGGGAGCGCGATCCATAGCAAGAAAATCTGGGACCAGAGAAAGGCGTTGGTTTGGGTACCTTCACTTCAGGTGCTGTCGCTGTCGATGCAGCGCATGCTCGCAGTTCTCAAAGGTGTGGTTGGTCAACCTGCAGTATTTGCAGCGTAACTTCGTAGGCTTATAGGAGGATCCTACAGGCAGCGAAGTGCTCGGAGCTTGCACTTTGGCGGCAGTCTTCCGGTTACGAAGAAGCTGTTCTGCCCTCTCAGCTGCTTCCAGAAGACCATCATACGTTGTAAACGAGTCTCGTGACACCTTCTCACGAATGTCCAGGCTAAGCAACCAAAACAGCATGTCGAGTTGTTGGAACTCCAGGGGCTCTGGACTGGGTAAAAGTGAAAATAGCATACGCTTGTGCGCTATAAAAGATTCAGTTGTGGTGCCGGGTTCTTGTGCTGTTGACATAATTTCTTGGTAGATCATGTAAGCTGGTTCCTTCGGAGCAAAGGAGAAGGTCCTTTGCTCCGAAGGCGTGACTGGAACTCGTCCCAAGTATGCACTTTGTTTCTCATCCCTTGCCACCATGTCGCTGCATCATCTTTAAGGAGTAGCGGAAGACCCATTAACACTTTCGCAACCAGGCAAAATTCCGAACAATACCCCAGAAACCGACAGAATTGGCGTCGCGTGAGGGTTTATAGCTCGTGCTCGACTCTCGGGTATGCCGGCATCTGAGTAAAGTTTACGAATGCCCGAGAGTCGGGTACGCGGTGTCCAATGTGTTAAAGCGTCCGCGTCGGTGATTTTCTCCGAGCTCTTGAAGATGTTGATAGCGGCCAGGAACGCTTCGAGCACGTCAGATTCCTTGCATCCGTTATAGGTTATGGTACAAGTGGTAAAGGATCCACTTTTGGGTGTCATTGCAGCTAACATCCGCTCAAATTGAGATTCTGTGAATGACACTGCCATTGCGTCAGTCTTGCGGGGCTTCCGAGGTTTAGGAGCAGCGCGTTTCCCAGCAGTCACCTCCAATTTCGGCCCAGAAGTCCTCCGTGTAGATTTCTTTGGTGTAGATGCCTCTGTCTTCATCAGTTTCCCAACAGGCGATAACTGCCCCTCCCGCGTCTCTAACGAGTTTGTTAATGCCGAACGTTGGGCTGCCAGTGTAGCGTTGGGGGGTGATATCGATGGACGTACTTGATGAAAACGAGCGAATAAACAACTTGAGGTAATTTATTAGGACTTTACTACTACAATCCGGATCCGAACTAAGCACGGTGATCCGTAACTTAAATACGGTCAAATAGTACGGTGACCCGTTACTTTTATAATGTGTTCGGAATAAGCACGGTGATCCGTTACTCAAGCGTACACATAGGTATGAGAGAGAGATACAATGTAAAAATCAGCAATCCGACTTAAGGATTTTACGTTGAACAAACGATAGCGCGTTCTATTTCGACGCCAGCGCCACCTAGGGGAAAATTGGGTCCCTAGCGATGTAGTTCTTCTACTCGCCCCTGGATGGCGTCAGTAGTGGTCATCGTCTGTTGCGTCAACGCCGTGGTTTCTTATTTTGCTACACTACTAGTTTTTATTTCAAAAATGGAGTCTATTAGTGACACCAAATGCCTACAAAAATTTGGACACTGATTAAAATGTTATCCTGTATGTCATGCTGCACGAAATTATTAGATCCATTAAAGCGGAGATATTCATGAAAATTCATTTTTCTTATTTATTTATTTTCTTCAAAAATAAGAAGAGGAGAATGCTGAAATTTAGTATGCCATCAAAAACATAAATGTGAAATGAGAGCCAAGTTCATTATTATGATATGCCTTGGTTGTTGCCTTCGGCGACAAAAGAAGTGAGATCTAAAGGGGTGCCAAGATCAATGGTCAGTCCTGATTTTTATTTATAACAACATGAGATATCTTATAACAACTCTAAATATAATTTCTTCTTATAACTTAGGATAATAGGACATGCTGAGCAAGCCTGAATAAGACCTGCATGAAATAGGACATGCTGAAATGTAATTTAATAATAATAATTCTATTTTATTCTAATCCTTAAAAAATGTAATAATATCGATTGAATGCCATTATTTTGGTTTTACTTGACTTCCATCCAATTGTATTTACTTATAGGCGATACTAAATATGACATACTGTAATCTAATTTCATAATAATAATAATTTTTAATTTTGTAATAAATACCTAGGCTTAAGTATATTGTGGTGCCCTTGCAGGGCGTCCATGTGGAACCGACTTAGATTAAGACCTACCATCTGTCTCCATGATTTAATAGTATATATGTGCCATATGTGACAACAATGAATAAATGAATATGAATATGAATAATATATTTAAGCCTAAGGTCTGACTTGGCTAGTTCTCATATACGAATTATATTATAGCCTTCGCAAGTTCTAAAGTTAAGAATTTTATTCTTCCGAAAATTTGGTTTGCTGGTAGAAACTAGCCATCGAACATAGGGCTCTTCCATGACTGCTATAGTACTTAGGTACTTACTAAAAATTCGTATTAAATTTACGCCCCGGGTACCAAGCACCAAGGGGTGCCAAAGACCTGAACGACAACTCACTCGTACAGCCAAAAAATGAGCATTAAGTCTCCCTTCATAAAGACATCAATATATAACCACCTACTATACCTAGTCCTACCTATACCTACCAAATAATACCATATTTTGAAACGAATCGCAAAGTTTTTTTTGATATGTTTTGAATATATTTTTTTTTTCGTGCCAAAGGTTACCTAGGTTATTGGTTCATATCGTTTAGATTTTCATGCTTTCAATACCATTTGCAGCTTTTATTGGCGTACCGCTAGCACTATATTACTATCTGGTGTTTTATTTTGAGTAGGGGTCAGGGGTGCTCAATGCAAAACCGCCCAGGGTGCCAATGTACCCAGCGACGCCACTGTCACCTCGGGCCACTCGCCATCTCGAGTGAGGGTACCCTGAAGGTCCGACCACCATCGACAGATCAGATTTTGAGTGGGGGTCAGGGGTGCTCAATATTAAACCGCCCAGGGTGCCAATGTACCCAGCGCCGCCACTGTACAGGCAGGTCAGAAATGATGATTTTTGGACGTTAATATCTAAATCAATCGCTTACCATCAGGTGATCCGTCTGCTCGTTTGCCTCCTATAACATAAAAAAATAAAATAAAAATAACCGTTTGAGGTGTGTTCATGAAATTTGGAGCACATATGTATCTCGCAAGTCTTAATACATATATGGGCCAAATTTGACTTGTTTATGTGAAACAGTTTTTGATTTATGAGGGGGTCAAAAGTGGCTCCAAATGGTTCGTGTAATATTACGTACACACGGTGCTGCTCGCCAGTTCTGTTAGCTTGAGCTTGACTTGACACGCTACCGCGTGTCTAGATAGCACTTACTAACGTCGTGACCTATCATCAAAAAAAAAATCAAGCGGAAAAGCTATTAAGGCTCAAGTTGTTCCCTTACCCTGCCATGGCCTTACTATTCATTATTGACTTATTTTAATTGACATTCATGAAAATAACACGCGTTTGGTCGATCTTTTATACTTACCCATATTTATGCTAAAAATTGCAGTGGACTTTAGATGTTGATGATGTATTCTGTTGTTCCTGTCCATCCATCCTCCTAGCGTCAATCCCGGTGTGCCCTAAGGGTGAGGGTAGACGAGCGTATTTTGGCTACGTTAATTAGGGTGAACAATAAAGAGCAATAGAGTCGTTATATATTTTTGAATGAACGAATAAACTATTGAAAAACCAATACTGTATAGGTTATCAAATTTATTTGATTCATACAAGTAAATTGATTCATATAAAATCAATAAAAACGTAATATGTTGTTGAAAGCAAAGCATGCTACGTTAACATCGGTGGATATAGAGAAATCGTTCTCGCCACATAAATGGATTTTTAACAAGTTTAGAAACCGTATAACGCCAGATATTATGGAACAAATTTCCATAGTATGTATATGCTTTTCATAATCTTGACAACCGTTTAACATCATCAGAAGATAATATGCAAGATTTTGAAATTTTAATTCCAGTTGCAAGTTGTTCAAGCTCATGAATACTTACATAAATATTATAGCAAACAAGTAAAATTTATTTAAATATTATAATTACAAATTTACAGTAAGTATTGCATTGCAGTTGTCGTCAATAATTTATGTAAAATATGCGATGTATCAACAAACCCAATTTTTTTACTCTATACACGTTCATACAATAAAACGCGAATGTTGTATATTATTGGCCGGTACTGTAATATAGATATATAGAGAACCAACAGAAAAACATTGATTACAATAGATAAACAAAAAGTGAATTACAGGTTCCCACCGATAGCATCGAAGTACCTAAACATTTTTGAGATCACTATAATTATTACACCGCATTAGTGATATGTTGGTAATGTTGGGCGCGAGCCACGCGCGAGCACTCGCGCGGGGATTGATCCCACCGCGGCCACCCACGCCCTAGGGCGGCCACAAGGTCATCGCTGCAGGGAAATAAAAAGAAACGCCTTTTAGCCAGCAGCGTTACGGAGCGTTACGCCGGCGTTACTCAATTATTCAGAGCCCGCGCCCCGCGGCGATACGATGCACTCGTTACAATTTAATTTGATGCTGAAAAAGTACTGCGAGCATACCTACAGGCCCAAACACTCGAGAACGTAGGTACCTACTCGTAGATGTTATCGTATATTAGTACCGCACGGTCGCGCACGCGCTAGGTGTGGCGTGCAAAGTGTTTTTGACTGTGCAAGCTAGTGCAGTTAACGTTAATTTTTGCTTGCTGGTATTTGAAACATGATATTTTATAATAAGAGATATATAAGAGTGGTATATCTTTTTATATGACATCATTGTCTGTTATTATGTAAGTACCTGCGAGCAGCAGCAGCGGGCGGCATAGGCAACACGCAGCGCAACACGCGAGCCGCTCGACAGAAACGGTTATTTCGAAAACAACCAAAGTCACCGTGAAACCCACTCTGATTTCGGTTGTTCTCGAATTAAGTGACTTTAAATTATGATGAAGCGGCACTGTTCGACATTTTCCAAAGTTTGTATACAATCGACCTTGTAAAGGAACGGTGTAGGTATAGGTACCTACCTACCCTTCTTTAAGCATAGGGTGAATCGTTTGTCCTACTTATTTCTTTACATTAACTTCTCTGTTTACGAAGCAGAAGCGAAAGCGTATTTCCCATAATTTACTTTAAAAACAAAGTTTTAACCGACTTCAATTTAGTACTCCGCCAAGCCACGAGAACATTTCCTATTTTCTTTACAATTTGCCACATGAACTGATTTCCGATAGCAAATGCGTTGATTATTATAGAAAAAAACCGAATCGCTGTATGTGGGCCGATAATATTAAAGGACTTCCATCGATTCCCCAAGATCATCACCAATGGCACTTCATTAGTTCCTATTTCAACGAAATCTTATCAGAACCTGTGACGTACTTTTGCACTTTTAAGTACATCATTGAGGAATTCGATAAGTCATCTGTGGTCTTCATCATCAATTCCTCGCCATCAAATTTATGATTCCGGATGTAAATACACGAGTCATAACAGAACATACCAAAATCACTACACGCGTGCCTAATAATATTGAGGAGTCCCCTCAATTCCTCATGGATCCCATCATCTAACTGAATTTTGAAAAAAATGGGACCCACCTGGAAGTATAATACAAACGAACAAAAAATAGTTATTTACGATACAAGTGCCGAAAATAGGAATTTCGCAACGAGTAGTTTTAAATCGACACGAGTTGCGATTTACCTATTCGCACGTGTATCGTACAGTCGAGGTCAAAGATATCTTTACAATTGAGTGTTACAAAAATACCTTTACATTTAAATAAGTTTCCACACTACATGACAAAAATTTACTTACAACGCACATTACAGTTTCATCTTTTCACTTAATGCACCAAAGTTCTGTTTACCATCAGTCTTCCATAGAAACATTTACACACATTGGGACATAATAGGTTTACATTACATGTTACAAAATAAAATTTCCTGTCAATGTGCCTTAAATATGTTTACATTTGCAGTGGCACTTCAAACTTTACGCTCAAGCGTACTTTTCTTTACTTACACCTGTTGCTACATAAATATCTTTACAGTTTGACACGAACCTCGGTTCTTATTTCAAATAATGACAATCACCGAAAACAGTACCATACTGTCAAATATTTCTGTCTCTTACATTTTGGGCGTGACGTCAACGACGACAATTTTTTCTGTATGAGGAAAGTCTTCCAAGAAGAGGCGGACATAGAAAAGTGAAAAATTACGCGTCAAAAAAAATTCCTTTTTGTTTTCTAATCGGGATACGTACAGATTATGGCGTTAATTAAACGGGTAATTGAAGCGTATGCGTTATACAATGAGAAATCCTTTATTTTGTTGTATGTTATGTGTAAGAAGGATAAATTGTTGCGCGCCATTATAGGTAATTTCACAAATATTTGTAAACATTTTAAGGTGGTACGACGACCATGCAAAACGTCTTTGACATTCATGGGTTAATGGCGCGATATTTTAAGAAACTTAAGTAACAAAATCTTTCATAAATTGGATTTCCATTTGCGCGAAATTTTCCCTTTCCTAAGACTTTTTTTTGGCCACTTTCGAAACCAGATTTTCGAAACCAGTAGAGAAAACGGAATCATTCGTCTTGTTTGGAAACCAGGATTCCTATAAATAAATCACAGTCTGTTTTAGAAACTCCTACCGAATACGGAATGTCAAATCTGCTTTCGAAACCTCAAAAATATCAACTTTTTTGATGTAAGATATAAGAGTAAATGATGTCGTGCCTACATCATTTTTCGTCGTTTTATCTTTACGTTAGCGATGTCGACGGAGCCCCGCTCCGCGGGACTCCTATTTCTCGGTTGTTTGCCCTTCGGAAGCAGATTTAACATTCCGTATTCGGTAGAAGTTTCTAAAACAGACTGTGATTTATTTTTAGGAAACCTGGTTTCCAAACAAGACGAATGATTCCGTTTTCTCTACTAGTTTCGAAAATTTGGTTCCGAAAGTGGCCGAAAGGGTTTTGCCCTTGATCGGTTTCACACCCCATTTTTGGTACACCCTGTATAAAGAACCCGCCAAAAGACAGACAGTCAGACATGGCAAAACTATAAGAGCTAATATAAAAATGACTAAAAAATTCCTCTTTTTTTAAGTCGGTTAAAGAGCCGAAATTGATAACAAATATAAGACTCAAATCAAGAAATTAAGGAAGAACTGAATATGACAATTCAATGTCAATATTCAAATTAAGAACCTTTCAATCAACCTGTAAAGATATTTATGTAGCAATAGGTTTCAAGTGCCTTTGCTAATGTAAACATATTTAGGGCACATTGACAGGAAAACTTATTTTGTAACATGCAATGTAAAACCTATTATGTCACAATGTGTGAAAATGTTTTTATGGAAGACAGATGGTAAACAGAACTTTGGAGCATTAAGTGAAAAGATGAAACCGTCATGTGCGTTGTAAGTATGTTTTTGTCATGTAGTGTGTAAACTTATTTAAATGTAAAGGTATTTTTGTAACACTCAATTGTAAAGATATCTTTGACCTCGACTGTACTGTAATTTTTTTTTTCGAATCGGCTCATCAATGACGGAGTTCTGAGGTAACAAACATTGAAAATAATAATAATAATAAAAATAAAAAAATACAGCCGAATTGAGAACCTCCTCCTTTTTTGAAGTTGGTTAAAAATGAGGAAACATTTCATTCAAAATTACGACGTAACTATTAGAATTTTTTATAAAGTAGTTATGATTTTATTTTTTTTGTGTTAACATAAAGTTATATTTTGCTATATATTAATGATTTATTAAAAAATAACATGAGAATAATAATAACAAACATAACAAAACTTAACCTACAGGTAAAAATTTTGGCATAAATCGCCGTCAACGAGCAAGGTGCTATAAATAAATAAAAATAACTTTATTTGCAAGGAAAAACTTACGACTACTTACACTTTTTACACCTTTTATAAGTATACAGTAGTATACAGTACCTACGTAGGTATGCTTTTTATAATACTCGGAGTAAGCTTCCTCTGTTCCCAATATAATATTTAGAGCAAAATAAAAGTACAATTTTCGGTAAAAAAATATAATGTACCTAGGTACCTAGATCTTTTTACTTCAATCATGGCAGCCCCTCGTAAAAGATTTGGTGATGTGAAATGTAATCATTCATCAAATGATTCTTGTTTGCTGCAAAATTGAGAACCGAAAAGACACTTCACTGAAATAGACTCCTAAGAAAACTCATTGATTTTAGGAGGTAATCTTGAATGAAAAAGCTAGCATTTTGCAAAATACGCTCGTGTGTAGGCGTAAGGACCCGAGCCGAGGAGTGTAGCGAACTAAGTATTTTAAATGTTTTAAGGCCGCTGTTGCTCAGTCACCAATCGTAGGAATGTTTGAGCATGTTGAAGTGTATCTGTAGTTATAGTAGCAGTGTAGTAGTAGTGTAGTAGTGTAGGACGACCGCTTTAGCCTAGTTGGTAGTGACCCTGCCTACGAATCTAGAGGTCCTGGGTTCGAATCCCGGTAAGGGCATTTATTTGTGTGATGAGCAAGAATATTTGTTCCTGAGTCATGGATGTTTCCTATGTATTTAAGTATGTATTTATCTATATAAGTATGTTTATCGTCGTCTAGCACCCATAGTACAAGCTTTGCTTAGTTTGGGGCTAGGTCGATTTGTGTAAAATTGTCCGCAAATATTTATTTTTATTTTATTTTATTTATTTATTCTTAATTTCTTGTATGCTTATGGATATCCCGGCAAGGCAAAAGCGCGTGGCTGTGCGTAGATACTCGTAGATATAGTACATGTAGTTGCACATGTACATGTAGGTCTACATATTTTGCCAAAGCAATTCTGGGCACTTTTAGGCCTTCCTTGCTTACCGTAATACCTAGTACGTTTTTTACAATCAATATTGCAATCAATGTTACCTACGTTTAAGAATTAGGTTTAGTTACTAAATTAAGAATGTATGGCTACTACTTCGATCCGATCCAGAGTCCAGACAGGGTGCTCTCTGAGAACTAACTGTGCCTAGGTATATTAGTTAACTATAGATGTACCTAGGTCTCACAGTGCCAACGACCGATCCTATACTTTAAACCGCTGGGACACTAACGGACTTAATGACCTAACTTTGTATCTGTTCGTTTGAAAGGCGTTTCACCTCTATGCCATGCTCATTTATCCCCTCCACTATCCCCAGGGAGGTACTTAGTGTGAGTGGGAGTATTTAACAAGACGTGGGAGTTGTTACACATCAAATCTAACGAAACTCTAATAATAACTTATTTATCAATGTCTGAAAAAAAACGATAGAGAATAGGAGATCGAAAATGATTGGTCACCTTATACGAGCTGACGCTTTTATTAACAACATCATAGAAGGAAAGGTAGAAGGCAAGCGAGGAAGGGGATGACCAAGGATAGTGTTCTATGGAACAAATGAAAGAAAAAGAAGCAGTCACGTCGCGTCGTGTACAGAGGCCAATGAGGCCGCGCCAGACAGATGGAGGGCGCTACTAATACTCCCACAAGAGTCTTCAACTCTTAAATTATGATGATCAATGTCCCATGCCCAGACATTATTTCGGCTAAATTTCGATATCCAAAGAATGTGAATGTTGTTTTGAACGTTAAGAGAAGCTATTTCTAGGGAGACATTGAATTTACAATTATTGAAAAGCGGAATTTTCAGCCTAATGTGGATTCCGGTAGAAACGGGATTAACCGTAAATTGTAAATATAGTTTTAAATGTTCTCATATATCTACTCAAGTGAAATTGTAATTTGTTATGTGTGTCCTGCAGAGTGGAGAGGGGCGCTTGCGCGGGGCATGTGAGCGCGCGGCGCGGGCGCGGCATGCCGGGCGGGCGCCGGGGGCTCGTCGCCCCGCAGAACACCTTCCTCGAGAATATCATCCGGCGCTCCTCCTCGCAGCGTCAGTATACACACACACACATACACTACATCAGTTCTTTCACGTCTCGATGAGAACAATTTATACTTGCATAAAACCGGTTACCTGCAACCGCAATTACTAAATTTTACTTTTCATACATAAAGCTGAATTTACCTATGAAACCTGCATTTTCAGCTTTTTTTTATCCTCCTATCTGTCTAAGTTGGGCCCCGAAGGGGCCCTTAACTAATTACCTATAGCTATATACAAAAAATATGCAAATCATGCAGTACTGAACCTCTGCATTTTCAGCATTATTATTATAAACGTAACCTAACTTAATTTAATCTTATATTTTGGCCTTTATAGTTTGTCACTCTTTACTTTAGGGGACACGACGTGCAGGGTTGTGGTAGGTAGCTCCTGCGGATGCGAGTAACAGTTGCCCCCCCTTTGTCAAGTGAGTAGGGTAATTTCGCCGGTTAGCGACCACCTAATTTCATGTGCCAGTTGGTGACCACTTAGCTGAGTTGGTGAACTGAAAGGATATGTAGTTGTCGGGTTGTGACTCGGGCGTAGACATAAATAAACGTCCGAATGTTCCAACAATCACTTTTAATTTGCGCAAACACGGTACAAAGATAGAAGAAGAAAGTTTATAATTTTGCCATAGAATGTCCGAAAGCACATAGAAGAAAGTCACAAGCAGTACAAGCACAAAGCACAATAATTAAATGCTAAATGTAAGCGCAAGCGTATAGCGGGAGCGCGTACAATAATTTGCATACGAGCGGCGTGCGCACAGAGGCGAAGCGACATACCGCCGACCGGCCGCCGCCGTCCGTGCAGATAACGGGACGCCGCATCTAATATGAAATTAGGTTTGCTTGTCCGCGTGTACAAGATATTACATGTAAATATTAGGTTTAGCTATTTAGTTAGTATTAATGCATACATATATACATATTTAAGTGCATGTTGTAAATACCTAATTATAGATTTGTTTATATAATAATAAGTTTTTAGAATTAAGTTTAGTTTTAAGTTTTATATTAAGTTGACACATTTAATCAATAAAACTTATTTAATAATTATTATAGCTAAGAGTAGGTACTAAGTACACCACATCACCCCTCCCCAGAGACCGCCAAGGGCGATAATAGTCGGGAAACTGAATACGGCGTCCTGACCGCGTCGTTTTGACAGTGTCATTTTTGGCACTTGGTAGTGCCTGGTGATCCTTGGGTGAACTTGAGTGATGGAAATGTGTGTTGTTTGGTGATATGTGTGATGTGGGGTGACTGGGTCACGCGTCACGCAGTATGAAGGCCGGCTTAAGGCGGTCTATCGATACTGAAACCAGCTTACCGTTTAACGTTATTTTGAAGACCTTGTCACCTCTGGCAATAACCTCGTAAGGTCCGGTGTACGCAGGTTTTAGGGACCCACCTATCGTGTCGTCCCGGAGAAAAACGTAGGCTGAAGAAGATAGGTCTTTGAAGACGAAAGTTGTACGCCTACCACTGTGCCGTGCGGCTGGTGATGGGCGTAAGTCTCTCAGGAAACCGCGCAGGCGTGACATGTAGTCCGTCACGTCAATGGTCTCGTCTACCTGAGGGTTGAAAAAATCTCCTGGGAGGCGCAAAGGTTGACCATAAAGAAGTTCAGCCGTGGAAGCCTGAATGTCTTCTTTGTAGGCGCTACGCACTCCCAGTAAAACGAGTGGAAGTGTTTCCACCCAGCTGTTACCACCGTGGCAGGTTATGGCAGCCTTAAGTTGCCTGTGGAATCTCTCCACGAGACCGTTACAGGCTGGATGGTACGCTGTTGTCCTACGGTGTTGGAGCCCTGCAATGGATGATAAATGCTGGAATAGGGCCGACTCAAACTGACGTCCTCTATCCGTCACTATATCCGTTGGGCAACCAAACCGGGATATCCAGCCGCTCAGCAATGTCCGTGCCACCGTCTTGGCCTTCATATCTGCCAACGGTATTGCCTCTGGCCATCGCGTGAACCTGTCGACGGCTTTGAGGCAATATCGGAACCCTTGGCACAATGGTGAGGGGCCTATCAGGTCTATGTGGACAAATGCCAGTCTGGCCCTGGGTACCTTAAAGTTACCTAATGGGGCAGAGACGTGGCGAGTGACCTTAGAGCGTTGGCAAGAGAGGCAGGTACGTACCCACTCACGGCATTCTTTTTTGACTCCTGGCCAGACGTAACACTCCGCGACCAATCTGGCGGTGGCGTTGGCGCCAGGGTGGCTTAAGGAGTGGAGACTGTCGAACGCCGCCTTGCGTAGCTCCTTTGGTATAAATGGCCTCTCAGTAGTGCCACTGGCGTCACAGTACAGGTAATCTTGCGAACCGGGGATTTTTATCTTTTCCAGCCGCAGTGACGACCCTGCTTCCTGTAGTTGTTGAAGCTCCTGGTCAGCCTTTTGTGCAGAAGCAATTCTCTCAGCAGTCACAGGTTGCGAGATCTCCTCTATGCGAGAAAGTGCATCCGCTACGACATTATCCTTACCTGATATGTGCCTAATATCAGCCGTAAACTGGGCTATCAGGTCAAGGTGCCTAAACTGTCGTGGGGAGCAGTTCTCTTTACGAGAGTGGAAGGCAAAAGTGAGTGGCTTGTGATCGGTGTAGATCATAAAGTCACGAGCCTCCACCATATGCCGAAAATACTTCACACTCTCGTAAATCGCTAGAAGTTCGCGATCATAGGGCGAATATTTTACCTGAGCTGGACTCAACTTCCGTGAGAAGAATGCCAACGGCTGCCACTCGTTCTGCTTCAGCTGCTGGAGTACTGCACCCATAGCCATGTCCGAAGCGTCTGTCACTAAAGCGAGCTTAGCGTGGCAGTCTGGGTGTGCCAGCATAGTTGCATGGCAAAGACCATCCTTACAGGCCTGAAAGGCATCTACCTCCTGTGTGGAAAAATGAACGGGATGTGAACCTTTCACGGATCCTACCAGCAGAGCGTTACGAGATGCATGATGCTTAGCCGTGCCAGGAATAAACCTGTGGTAAAAATTGAGCATCCCCAAGAAACGCCGCAACTCTTTCACTGTCTTTGGAGTAGGGAAGCTCTGTATAGCCTCGACCTTGGAAGGCAGTGGTGTGGTCCCTTCGGCTGTTATACGGTACCCGAGGAAGGTAACTTCAGGTACGCCGAAGACACACTTTGCTGCGTTCACCACCATGCCAAAATCTTTGAGCCTGCGAAACAGCTGATGTAGGTGTTGCTCGTGGGTCTCCCGATCCTGCGAAAAGACTAAAAAGTCGTCGAGGTAGGCGTACACGAAGTCTAGTCCCCTGACCATCACATCGACGAAGCGCTGAAACGTCTGACCGGCATTACGAAGTCCATACGTCATGTAAGGAAATTCGTAAAGGCCGAAGGGCGTCGTAATGGCGGTCTTCGCGATGTCATCAGGGTTCAGGGGAATCTGGTTGTACGCCTTGACCAGATCAATGGTTGAAAAAAATTAACAACCGGCAAGACTGTGTGCAATGTGACGGATTGGGTACATGTCCGGTATGGTTCTCGCGTTCAGCATGCGATAATCCCCACACGGACGCCATCCATCATTCTTCTTCGGGGCCAGGTGTAGTGGAGAAGACCAAGGGGACTCAGATGGCCGGCAGATGCCGCTCTTCAACATAATTTTGTCCGGCGCGAGGCGGCGAGGTGTCCTCGATACAGGTTGCCCAGGTGTAGTACGTATGTGGTGTACTATACTGTGTGTAGGTGTGTGGTGTATACCATGTGGGCGTGTTATTTCGGGATAGTGTTCGAGTTCGAGTATGGTGTGATATGTAGAATCACCAGACATTACCTTCACCGAAGTGACGTCCACCGATTTTCGCGCAAGCAACGCCGGGGTCGCAAGCGATGTCGTGCCGTCGTTGAGGCGTTGATTCCTCACGTCGACGACGAGACCATAATGTGATAAAAAATCCACACCTATTATCGCCCTCGTCACATCTGCAACAATAAATCGCCAAGCGTAGTCACGGCGCAAGCCTAGGTTTAAAATAAAATTTACGTAACCGTACGTGTTGATTTTAGTACCGTTCGCTGCGCTTAAAACTAAATCAGTTTTTATACATCGCGTTTTTAATTGTGAACGAGGGAATACACAGAGGTTACTACCGATGTCTACTAAAAACTGTGTTTTTGAATGCTGGTCCGTTATAATAAGGCGACCTGTGCTCGGGCAGTCGTCGGCCGCCATTACAGATTGCCCTGGCCGTTTCCCGCTAAATCACAGGGCTGCACGCACCGAGTAGCCTTGTCCCCGAACTTATGGTGGTACCAACACGTCAGTTTCCTATAATTGGAGTTCGATCTACGTGCTGATAAATAAAATAAATAAAATAAATAAATAAATATAAGGAGACAATCTTACACAAATCGAGCTAGTCCCATAGTAAGCTCAATAAGGCTTGTGTTATGGGTACTAGACGACGATATATATAATAGATAGAAATACTTGAATACGTAGAAAACATCCATAACTCAGAAACAAATATTCATGCTCATCACACAAATATTTGCCCTTACCGGGATTCGAACCCAGGACCTTCAGCTTCGTAGGCAGCGTCACTACCCACTAGGCTAACCGGTCTTCAAACGGTGCTGATGATGAGCGTCCACGTCGATTTTGTCTTTGGGGTATCTTCGAACGCCCGCGCTGGCGCGACATTCTGTCTACCTTCAACATCAGTGTTTGAATCTGCTGAGATAATGCCGCTACCTCCTGGCTCAGGGAATGTGGTGCCGATGATGACGGTGATGCTGCTGCCATCGATGCTGCTGCTATTTGCGGTCGGGGTGGGACGACTTCGTGGATGCGGTCGGCCAGCTCAGCTACTTCGTCCAACGGTAGCCTCGACTGGGATGCGATGATGGTCTGCGTACTTGTGGGTAACCTGCTGGTCCATATGGAACGCATGAAGTCTTCAGGCACGCCTGCACCAGCCCAACTCGGGTGCGTCCCAGGAGATATAAAAACAATATATATAATTTCATATTAATAACGTTCACAAGATATAATGAACGTTAGCTATAACAACAATACCAATACTTTTATAAGGAATAACGGTCAAATGCTATAATAATCATATAATATAACGTTTTTATCTATAACACTCAAATTAACTAATTTTATTTCGTATAACATACATAACGTATAACGATCATGACATATAATATCTTTTCGTATAACATACATAACGTATAACGATCATAACGCATAGTATATTTTCTTATAGGGATTATAATACCGAAAATTAGGTAAGGGCAGCCAGGAAGGGGGGGACGGGGGGACGGGGGGTGGAGCCACCTACAAGGGGGGCGCGGGGGGCGAAGCCCCTCGTAGTAAAAAACAACAAATACTCTGAACAATGGTATTACTTGTAGGTTAGGTTAGGGTTGCCTTGTGTCCCTTAGTGTGGAAATAGACACCCCGCGAAGCGGGGTGTCGTCGAAACGCTGGCGGTTAGGTAAGGTTAGATTAAAATAATTGGCGTGTTTGATATCAAAATAAATTTAATTTCAATCTTACAAACGTTTTATGCAGTTGCAGTCTTCACGCCGGATTAACTCGCAAATCCAATAGAATTTGTTGTTTACTTGTCTGTTTTTACTTAAACTGTAACCATTCTCGTGCAATTTAATTGCTCCTTTTGCACTTTTGGACTTACCTACAGGACATTAAAATAACAGAATTAAAATAACTGAAGGCGATTATACCTACTATACGAGCATTATACTGTTTGATGTTAGATAAATTGAATAATATATGTTATAAACCTTAGCTGTTATGAATATTATACGCTTTAATCGATATATCAATTGATATTATATCTAAAGTACGTTATACTTTACGAAATTATATATTCTGACATTATACCTTTCGTTCGTTATGTGCAATGAACGTTTTACTAAACAAACTTATACACAGTGAGCGTATATATTATGACCGTTATATGATAAGTTGTTATACCTCGTATTACTTACCCGCCAAACTCGTCAAATGCCGAAGGAACTGCGTCGGCTTCCGGTCTCCCAACTCTTCGTTGCTAAGGAGCTGGTGGATCCTTTTCTCCCGTGAAACGGATAACCGTTTGATGAGTGCGATTTTTAACTGCTGGTACTTATCTGCCGCTCCCGGTGAGGTAATGATATCCTCCACGATTGATCATCATCATCATATCAGCCGAAAGACGTCCACTGCTGGACATAGGCCTCCCCCAAAGAGTGCCAAAGTGACCGATCCCGCGCCACCCGGATCCAGCGGACTCCCGCAACCTTTACCAGGTCATCAGTCCACCTTGTCGGGGGCCTACCCACGCTATGCCTTCCGGTACGTGGTCGCCACTCGAGAACCTTTCCGCCCCAACGGCCATCGGTTCTACGTGCTATGTGCCCCGCCCACTGCCACTTAAGTTTAGCTATCCGGAGGGCTATACCGGTTACCTTGGTTCTGCTGCGGATAGCCTCATTTCTGATGCGGTCACGCAGAGAAACCCCCAACATGGCCCTCTCGATTGCCCTTTGGGTGACTTTGAGCTTTCTTATGAGGCCCATAGTAAGCGACCACGTTTCAGTGCCATATGTCATCACTGGCAACACACACTGGTCAAAGACTTTCGTCTTGAGACACTGCGGAATATTGGACGAAAAGATTTGCCTTAGCTTCCCGAACGCTGCCCAGCCGAGTCGGATTCGACGATTGACCTCTTTCTCGAAGTTGATGAACCACGATTGATGCTGTAGCCGAATCCAGCTGGGCCAAAGCGTAATGAAATTTGGTGGCATCCGTTGTTATATTGGCCAACACAAATTGACTCTCCAGCTGCATAAACCAAAGCGCCGGTTTATCGGGGTAAAATGGCGGTACCCGCACTCCAACTCTGCTTATTTCGGCCTCGTTATCTGGCATGATGTCTTTTTCTCGGGGTCACCACTGTAGTTGTCGAGCTGTGACTCGGGCGTATACATAAATAAACGTCCGAATGTTCCAACAATCACTTTTAATTTGCACAAACACGGTACAAAGATAGAAGGAGAAAGTTTATAATTTTGCCATAGAATGTCCGAAAGCACATAGAAGAAAGTCACAAGCAGTACAAGCACAAAGCACAATAATTAAATGCTAAATGTAAGCGCAATTGTATAGCGGGAGCGAGTACAATAATTTGCATACGAGCGGCGTGCGACGTGCGCACAGAGGCCAATCGACATACCGCCGACCGGCCGCCGCCGTCCGCGCTGATAACGGGACGCCGCATCTAATTAGAAATTAGGTTTGCTTGTCCGCGTGTACAAGATATTACATGTAAATATTAGGTTTAGCTATTTAGTTAGTATTAATGTTACATATTTAAGTGCATGTTGTAAATACCTAATTATAGATTTGTTTATATAATAATAAGTTTTTAGAATTAAGTTTAGTTTTAAGCTTTATATTAAGTTAACATATTTAATCAAAAAAACTTATTTAATTATTATTATAGCTAAGAGTAGGTACTAAGTACACTACAGATATTTTCTCGGTTTATTATTAAAAACATGCATGTACAGCTAATAAGGTCTGTAGAATTGATGTTATCTTCAATAGAAAAAACCTTCTCCTTCAGGGGTTTCAGGTGGTCGCGTAACCAGCGTATTGACCCTGGGCAACTCGACTGTAAGAAGTTCTTAAGCCGCCCGAAGGCCTCTAACTCGGCTTAACGACTACCTACTGTAATAGACAGCAGCCGGGATCAATTGCTAGGCGTACCTTCCTAACGTAAGCCAACTACCTACACAATAAGTATTTAAAAGTTATCAAAAAGTCGGTCTGCGACAGTACGAGTGTTTGCAATAGGATACCGATAACACCATATGTCCACTCAATTCCGAAATTGGATGTCCAGTTAAGAAACATGTACAGTCGAGGTCAAAGATATCTTTACAATTGAGTGTTACAAAAATACCTTTACATTTAAATAAGTTTCCACACTACATGACAAAAATTTACTTACAACGCACATTACAGTTTCATCTTTTCACTTAATGCACCAAAGTTCTGTTTACCATCAGTCTTCCATAGAAACATTTACACACATTGGGACATAATAGGTTTACATTACATGTTACAAAATAAAATTTCCTGTCAATGTGCCTTAAATATGTTTACATTTGCAGTGGCACTTCAAACTTTACGCTCAAGCGTACTTTTCTTTACTTACACCTGTTGCTACATAAATATCTTTACAGTTTGACACGAACCTCGGTTCTTATTTCAAATAATGACAATCACCGAAAACAGTACCATACTGTCAAATATTTCTGTCTCTTTCATTTTGGGCGTGACGTCAACGACGACAATTTTTTCTGTATGAGGAAAGTCTTCCAAGAAGAGGCGGACATAGAAAAGTGAAAAATTACGCGTCAAAAAAAATTCCTTTTTGTTATCTAATCGGGATACGTACAGATTATGGCGTTAATTAAACGGGTAATTGAAGCGTATGCGTTATACAATGAGAAATCCTTTATTTTGTTGTATGTTATGTGCAAGAAGGATAAATTGTTGCGCGCCATTATAGGTAATTTCACAAATATTTGTAAACATTTTAAGGTGGTAAGACGACCATGCAAAACGTCTTTGACATTCTTGGGTTAATGGCGCGATATTTTAAGAAACTTAAGTAACAAAATCTTTCATAAATTGGATTTCCATTTGCGCGAAATTCCCCCTTTCCTAAGACTTTTTTTTGGCCACTTTCGAAACCAGATTTTCGAAACCAGTAGAGAAAACGGAATCATTCGTCTTGTTTGGAAACCAGGATTCCTATAAATAAATCACAGTCTGTTTTAGAAACTCCTACCGAATACGGAATGTCAAATCTGCTTTCGAAACCTCAAAAATATCAACTTTTTTGATGTAAGATATAAGAGTAAATGATGTCGTGCCTACATCATTTTTCGTCGTTTTATCTTTACGTTAGCGATGTCGACGGAGCCCCGCTCCGCGGGACTCCTATTTCTCGGTTGTTTGCCCTTCGGAAGCAGATTTAACATTCCGTATTCGGTAGAAGTTTCTAAAACAGACTGTGATTTATTTTTAGGAAACCTGGTTTCCAAACAAGACGAATGATTCCGTTTTCTCTACTAGTTTCGAAAATTTGGTTCCGAAAGTGGCCGAAAGGGTTATGCCCTTGATCGGTTTCACACCCCATTTTGGTACACCCTGTATAAAGAACCCGCCAAAAGACAGACAGTCAGACATGGCAAAACTATAAGAGCTAATATAAAAATGACTAATAAATTCCTCTTTTTTTAAATCGGTTAAAGAGCCGAAATTGATAACAAATAGGTATAAGACTCAAATCAAGAAATTAAGGAAGAACTGAATATGACAATTCAATGTCAATATTCAAATTAAGAACCTTTCAATCAACCTGTAAAGATATTTATGTAGCAATAGGTTTCAAGTGCCTTTGCTAATGTAAACATATTTAGGGCACATTGACAGGAAAACTTATTTTGTAACATGCAATGTAAAACCTATTATGTCACAATGTGTGAAAATGTTTTTATGGAAGACAGATGGTAAACAGAACTTTGGAGCATTAAGTGAAAAGATGAAACCGTCATGTGCGTTGTAAGTATGTTTTTGTCATGTAGTGTGTAAACTTATTTAGGTATTTTTGTAACACTCAATTGTAAAGATATCTTTGACCTCGACTGTACTTAGGTAAATCGCCAAACAAAAACCGAGGCTTGTCATGTTCGCCGAAATGTTTAAAGGTGGGTACTGACCAACGTTACGAGGTGTAATGTAACAGTCGCATCGAGCAGAGCATGTTCGCTGTGTCCTAAAAATCGGCGTAACATGCTCGTCAAAACTCTTTGCTCCATATTCGCCAGCCACTCTCAGTCAAGATGGCCGTACTTGTTACACCGTACTGACTGAACCGCGTAACAGTCAAAGGATTCGCCAAAAAACCGACAGCCGGGTGGAGCACTCAAAGCGAGCAACGAGCGGCTCGTTGCTCGCTGGTTTCCCCGTAACACGACGTACTGACTGCACGAATGCTCGCTGTGTAACATGTTACATTACACCTCGTAACGTTGGTCAGTACCCACCTTAAGAGGGAAGTATAATGGCTAATAGCAGCTCGCGACTGACAATATTTAGGTACTTACTTACCTACTCTATATGAAGATGTCCATTTCGGCAGGAAACGTTTTCCACTTACTAAACCATAGCAAATCACGTTGATTTTGATGTCGATCGCTCCAGCATTCTAAGGTTTATAGGTTTCGCTTTTTTGATATAAATTTTTAGGTGCGTATAAATTTGATTATTTGCAAATAAATCAAATCAAATCAAAAATATTTATTTCGGACAACTTGATCCATATTTTGTTAGAAATTACACTAATAACTTATGCCTAGGGTTAGTGTTTATAAAATAATACAAATTAAATTTAAAAAACTAAAAGCGGCGCGTTGGAGCGGCGACAGGCGCGTGCAGCTGCGCATGCCGCCACACCAGCGGCGAATCCCAGCGCTGGGCTAACGTGCTCAAGATGTTGTTTTTCATTCAACACTCAAACAACAACAAAGTTGTTGACAACCACTCAAACATCATCAGGCGGTCACCCATCCAAATACTGACCGCTGCCATCTTTGCTTAACCTGCGTTATCGTTTCCGACTCGCAGGCGCCGGCTGTGAGCGGAGCGTTCACTCAGGGCTTACACTTAGAGTCTGTCAGGCGAGTCTTATCCCTCATTCACGCTTAAGGGGCCATTCATAAATTACGTCATCTTATTTTGGCGATTTTTTACCCCCCCTATCATCACCCTGTTATTCCTTGAAATGGACCTTCCACACCTTACAAAATGACTATCGTCATCCAATGGCCAGACCCCCCCCCCCTATTTTGAAATGACGTAATTTATGAATGACCCCTAACGGATTAAAATTGATTTTGGTATACATATATATTTATATATATATGTGTATATAAGAGTGTATAACCTGGACTAAGGTGGCAAAAGTTTGTAAGGAGCTACGATATAGGTACAACTTAGAAAAGTTGAAAAACCCCCGACATTTTCATTTCAAAGTCCAATATCTCAAAAACGGCTAAACAGATTTTCATGAAACATAGCTAAGAACACTCGGGATAAAATTATCTATGACACATTAGAAACCGCATTCAAATCGGTCCATCCGTTAGGGGCTACGCTACCACAGACACACAAACACCCCTCTTTTTGCGTCGGGGGTTAAAAGGAGTTCCACGCGGACGAAGTCGCGGGCAGAAGCTAGTCTCTACATATAATCTCTACATATAATAATTGTGAAAGTTCGTTGAGGTTGTCAGTGAGACATAATAAGTAGAGCTTGAAGGAAGTTGTATTTAATACAACATACCTACATTAAAAACTTCAATAGCGCGATGCAGAACTTCACCAATTTCCAAGCATTTAGAAGGTCATTCTCCAGATTTTTGTCGGCGTCTGAACTCCAACAAACCATATTAGACGTATAAAAAAGTTTGATGGAGTTACGGTGACCCACAGGCCAAATTTAAGAATATTTGGATAAAGTAATCTTTACTTTGCGCACCAGCGCCATCTATCTGTTTGTCTGTTTTTGTCCGAGTATTATGGGAAAACTATCGAATGGATTAATATGCAACTTTCACTAAAACGTTCAATGGATCTTCGGCCAGGTAAATAGGCTATAAAAATTATAAAGATAAGGGTGGAAAGGGGTTAAAAAATGGGGTTGAATTCAGTAAGTATGTTTTTGTATATAATTAGTTTTTTTTAATGCAGAGTAAATACTCACAAGTTTATTTTATTCTGTCAAATCTTCTGTCAAATCACAAAATTATGTGTCAAAAGTCCCTAAAAACGTTATTACTCAAAATCAAAGACTACAATATACATACTGCTCAAAATGCCCTCCAATAAGAGATCGAACCTGACACGAATTTCTAGAGAGGCCGCCAGAAAACGAGTGGCAAGATCTCAGGAATCCGAAGAAGCTTCCCGGGCTTCTCGATTCCTTGAAAACAGTGAAGACATGGAAGCACGTCTCGGCCACGATCGTGAACGCCATTCGTTGTGGCGAGCTTCCGAAGACTATTACGGAACGTGAAACAAGATTAATAGCGAATTCTCGGGCTTCTGAAACATTTGGAAACATTTACGAGTACACAACAAGAAGACCGCTTCACCTCTCAGAGAAGTCGCACCTCAGTCACCCTATGTATCTTTTTCTAAATCTTTAATTATTATAAATACTACTTATTATAATAGTACAAATGTACATAATTTTAAATAATAAAAGTAAATATCCAAAACAAATTAACTATCTCACATGTTATAAAAAAAACAAAAAAGCCTATAACTAAACATGAAAATTAATATATGTTGGGTCTAGTGCCTTGTTCTGTGCTTGAAGGATAACTAGACTTAGGTACGTATTGAAAATGCGAGTGGACTGTACACTGTTTTAATGCCGAGAAGAAGAAAGACATTTAGAAAGAAGATAAGAATAATTACAAACAATTAGAATAAGATGCTCGCGATGTGCTGCAAGAGCCGTAAGGTGACGTAAGTAAGACGTAATCACATTTCACTCAAAGTCCCTTGTTGTCTTTGGTGTATGATATGCAACGTAGAGGTTACGTTGCTGATGCGGCCGCCTTGTCGCCAACATGTACTCCCGGCGTTGAAGAGCTTGGGTCTTCAAGACTGTGAATAGGCAAAGGACAAATAGTGTTAAACGCCCGACGTATAACTCCCTTCTTCGTTTTGATGTTTAATCGTACGGCATACATTATTTTTGGCCTTTAAAGTTTGTCACTCTTTAGTAGGTACCATCCTGGGGACACGTGCAGGGTTGTGGTAGGTAGCTCCTGCGGACGCGAGTAACAGTTGTCCCCCCTTTGTAATGTGAGTGGGCAACTCGACTGTTAGAAGTTCTTAAGCCACCCGAAAGCCTCTAATTCGGCTTAACGATTACTGTCATAGACAGCAGCCGGGATCAATTGCTTAGTGCCTTCCAAAGCACGGAAGCGCTCATTTATATCAACCACTCAAACATCATCAGGCGGTCACCCATCCAAATACTGACCGCTGCCATCTTTGCTTAACCTGCGTTATCGTTTCCGACTCGCAGGCGCCGGCTGTGAGCGGAGCGTTCACTCAGGGCTTACACTTACAGTCTGTCAGGCGAGTCGTATCCCTCATTCACGCTTAACGGATTAAAATTGATTTTGGTATACATATATATATATATATATGTGTATATAAGAGTGTATAACCTGGACTAAGGTGGCAAAAGTTTGTAAGGAGCTACGATATAGGTACAACTTAGAAAAGTTGAAAAACCCCCGACATTTTCATTCCAAAGTCCAATATCTCAAAAACGGCTAAACAGATTTTCATGAAACATAGCTAAGAACACTCGGGATAAAATTATCTATGACACATTAGAAACCGCATTCAAATCGGTCCATCCGTTAGGGAGCTACGCTACCACAGACACACAAACACCCCTCTTTTTGCGTCGGGGGTTAAAAAGAGTTCCACGCGGACGAAGTCGCGGGCAGAAGCTAGTAATCAATAAAAATAGGAACATGTCAATTTAGAATTCGAAATAGCATTAAAAATCACATAATATGTAGGTGTTAGTAACATTATAATATTAGATCTAGTGTTAGTACTTTAACATTAGGACATTATGATGGAGCTTAGTGCAGTGGTTTATGTAGGTAAGCCCCATCTCACTGCCTGCAAACATTGCTAGGATGCTGTTGGTGCTGGCCCTCACCCTGCTAAGCAGCGAGGCGGCTCGCTTGCGCATGATGGCAGGGAAGCTATCGACGCGCGCCTCCGCGAACATTGTTGACGCGCTGCAGTAGCGAGGCAGCCCCATCAGCACCCTAAATGCATTGTTGTACTGCACTCGTAAGGCGCTGTACTGCTTTTGCGTATAGTCCGCCCACAGGCTACCCGTGTAAAAAGACGTGCAAAATGCTCTGAATAACGTCAGCTTTACAGCAGTTGAGCTACGGGCAAACCTGCGGGCAACCATGTTCGTTCTAACAGCCAGCGCCCTGCGTTCCCTTTCAACGTCGGCACCGTCCTTGAGGTCAGAGGAAATCATGTGCTCAAGGTATTTAAATTGGGATACCATTTTTAATGTGGGAACTAGGTATCACATTTTTTCCTCTGACTCCAAAAAACATCATCTCATTCTTGCTGGAGTTGTATTTGAGACCGTGAGCGATGGCGTATCGCTCACAGACCGCTATGAGTTTACTAGTTAGTTTTTAGTTTTTATAAAAAAAAAACAAAAACCTATAAACCTAGTCTTTCATTGTGTCAATAACGTAGGTACTTACTAAAAATCCCGAGATTGAAAAATATTTAGAAGTGGAAAAACGCTTTCTCTTTTTGTATGGACTAATACCTACGTAGTATTCCAAAGGTATACTTCCCTTAAGACGTGGTAATTGAGACACGAACACTTGTTATATGACGCATCCCGCAGAGCGGCATCCGTTTCGTCGCGCTAACCATGACTACCGCCATGTTGCAGCAGACAGCAGCTTCCTGCTGGCGAACGCGCAGATCGTGGACTACCCCATCGTCTACTGCAACGAGACCTTCTGCAAGATGAGCGGCTACAACCGCGCGGAGGTACCGCCTGCTATACATTTGTACAAGTGATGATAAGATCGAAGATGTAGGTAACAACATATTGTACTCATGTTCAAAAGAAACTTAATGTCGTTTCGTGCGAGTGGGGAGCTGGGGAGTAAGTATGTCAACACAATGACGGCTGAACGGATTTGGATGAAATTTTGCAAGCAAATAGTTCATAATATGGTTATCCCGTAAATCATTAAAGGAGTACCTACCGCTCAAGTGAAAGTTTGTATGGGTGTTACCACTGTTTCTGTAAACGAAGTTGAGTTGAGGGTAGCTGTTAGTAGGTTACTTATTAGATTAAAGCGACGGTAGTCCAGTGGTTCAGGCATGCGGCTGTCAAACGGCGGTCGTGGGTTCGAATCCCGGCTCGTACCTACCAATGAGTTTTCGGAACTTATGTACGGAATATGATTTCATATTTACCGTTAGCTTTTCGGTGAAGGAAAAACATCGTGAGGAAACCTGCATACATCTGCGAAGAAATTCAAAGGCGTATGTGAAGTCCCCAATCCGCACTGGGCCAGCGTGGGGACTACTGCCCGTTCCCAGCGGAGGCCTGTGCCCAGCAGTTGGACGTATATAGGCTGATGATGTGATGATACATTTTATTCAACTGCGTGTTCTTGTGTCGAAGGCACATTTAGGGTCATCATGCCAGCCCAGTTACCTAGTATTACAAATCACAATTTAGGTGAATAGCTAATTTGAAAAGGAGAGAAAAGCAGATAAGTTGGTTGGTTGTTTTGTTAGGTGATGCAGAAGTCGTGCCGCTGCGCGTGGATGTACGGCGAGCTCACGGAGAAGGAGGCTGTGGAGCGCGTGGACCGCTCGCTGGACCACCACCTCGCGGACCAGTTCGAGATCCTGCTCTACAAGAAGAACCGTGAGTGCACGAGTCGGCGGCGGGGACGCAGGCCGCGGGGGTGTACGCGAGCGACGGAGAAGCGGCGGCGGAGCGCGTGGACCGCTGGACCGCGCACTGGACGTGGAGTGATGTGCCGTTCCCAGGAATATTCCCATACAAGGGAATATAGGAGAATATTGAAATTGTGTTTGTTTATACATCTTGCTATCAGGGATTCTATGATAACTTGGGCCCTTGATTTTTTTACCAATACATTAAACAGTGTAATTTATCCGCAAAAGTAAATTCCCAATGTGCCTGGTAATATTCCCCGGAAAAATGGGAATATTCCCAGTTATTGGGGATATTCCCCGAGCCGAAAAAACAAATTTTACAAAAGTACTTCTACAATACAATAAAATGTGTACGAATACACAATATGAAAATATTCACATATTTAATGGTAATTGAGATAAAAAGGCAGAATTAGTGTAATAATGAAGTTTTTGGCGAATGGCACTTCATTTTAATTACTTTTATTACAACTTGAATATTCCTAATTTGTATTTCAATATTCCCCGGCACATCACTACGCGGACCAGTTGGAGATCCCTCTACAAGAAGAGCCGTGAGTGCACGAGTCAGTCGGTGAGAAGGGGCTCGGAACAGAATTTTCTGTTTCAGTTCTCTCTCGGTGTCGACCCTCAAAGTCACACGCACAGACTACAATTTATAACAACTTGTAGTTAGGTAAATGAAAATATTCCTTATTTATGTGACTGCTCTGTTTAAGCTGTGATATTCTTCAAAACCAGACTTCACACTATTTAGGATTTAACTATTGTAGAATCTTTTCAAAATGATTAACTTGAGCGCACACTCCTTTAAAACCGGCCTAATTAATGAGGCCGGTAAGGAACCCGAAGACCCTGCCGACTTGGTATCCTTGTGGCCTAGTCGGTAGAGTACCTGCTTCTGCCCCCGAAGGATTTGAATCCCGGTAAGAATTAATATTTGTTCCCGAGTCCCTGTACGTCTTTCATATGTTTTCTATATTTACGTATTTAATTTATTTAGGTTATTATACCGGGTGACACAATCTCTTAGATCTAAGGGATGGCGGAGAGGATGGTGCGAAATATCATAAAAATATTCACCTTGAATTTTTTTTAATAAATAATTTTGTATTAGATTTTTAGCTTATTTACGAACAAAAAAATGCAAATTTAATAGGCAACTTAAACCGAAGATTCGCTAAACTGCGTAGCAGTTTGTTGGCGAAGCAGTTTCTAATGTATTTAATACATATCTGGGGGCACGGTAGTGCCCCCACCAAGTCGAGCGCGAAGCAAAAACTGCCGTACCATCTTTAACAGGAACCATTTCGCCGCATTTTCAGGCCCCTATTCGAGAACCTCTGGATAAGACCAGAACGCAGAATTTCGTCATCCAGTAAGCTATAATCACGTACTTAAAATCCAAAATTTCAAGTCTGTAGGTCATTTAGTTCCGAAGCAAAGTTTCGCATTTATGACACTCACTCACTCATGATCATAAAAATAGAACTAGTACTTCCCATAAACTCAGAGAGCTGAAATTTGGTACAGAGTTAGGGTTTAATGGCCACGTAAAGGGAAAACTATAAAAACTAGGATAATCGAAGATCTGGAGTACCTGGCGACCCTGATTAGAAAACACAAGAGCCCAACCAAACAATTAAAGATATATATATCTATACCACCTTTACAAAAAATATTTAACTTTTTTATTCTAATAAAATTTATCAATAAGCCCACGTTTCCACAAAAAGAAGTGAAATCCCATCAAAAACATTCTGTAAAAAACTAGCCAAGTCTCGATGGAGCTGCTTGTTTATCTCTAAAAAGTAATGAAATCTAGACAAAGTCGTGCCAAGTCTAAGGTTCCTTACTGCGATTTCTTTATTATTTATAGTTAATGTTGTGTGACTTGGCCGTTGACTTGTACCCACTAACGTATAAATATATTATGACTAATACATAGGCCATTCTTTATACGTTAGTGTTAATATTAACTATAAATAACAAAGAAAGTACTCATTGTAGAAGCTTTGCTTAGTTTTAAACTAAGTAGGTACGTCGATTTGTGTACCTTTAGGTTTTTAAAGATATTTCTTAACCCTCAATTAATACGTTTCTTATGCGTTTATTTACTGCGAATAAAGCCACACTTAACTGAACATTAAACCTAATCTCTGCGTAAAAGGTAGCAACGGCCCGTTAACCCGTGTCTTCGTCGGACCCAATCAGCCCGCTGCCGTTGTTTATGCAGGCGCGTTTAATAAATAAACCAGCCCCCCCCCCCCCTTCTCAGCCCTCGCTGCAGTCTGATTAAATTTGTCCGCTCCGTTTCGCATTTTATTTTATTACATGTGTTTGGAATATCATGTCAGTAAAACGCGGTAGAAGGCTGCCGCGGCCCGCGCCGCGGTCGGTTTCCGGCCGTGTGGTGTGGGGCACATTAACTAAGTACATTAGAGAGCTGTTTACGGTCGAAACGCGCCGCTTCCGACTCCCGATGGATTTCCATATTATAAATGTGAATTTCCCCGTCGAGTTTTCGGTTTATGGCTTTAGATGAATAACAGAAAATTATCAAATGACTATTTATGAAATAACGGATTTGAATGCCATGGCATTCCCAAGTTCTCTACCAGTCTACCACTGGGCTAAAAAGAATCGATATACGAGAAGATTGGCTAGTGTCGTTGCGTCTTCACTATTTATAACTTGACACACATAAGTGTTGGTGTCCGGCAAGCAATGCCTAGGTCAGGCGGGACTCGCCTCGCCGCGTGCGCCTAATCTGAAACCGTACAGGTACAGTACCTACGTACATCAATGATCCGCGAAAGATTTACCTACCTCTCAGTGATTCTTATACGTATTTACCTACGCAAAATTACCAACTCCTATTCTTAAACGGAGTCAGATTTTATCAGAACTTGAGTACCTAAATTAGACATTTTGATTTTTTGTCGGCAAGAATCGTAACTTAGTGGCGACCTCTGTGACGGCGCCCTAACATCATAGAAAATGAGCGTGTGAGCTAGATTTGAGGCTTATTGTGTCCCAAATTATACGTAATACCTATTACAATACACCGACTGTAAGTATAACCCTGTGTTACAGCAACACCTCTGCAACCGTCTGTAGCCGCAACCCTTTGTTGCAACAACTTCGCTGTAGCCACAGATAATGACCCTTTGTTGCAACAACTTCGCTGTAGTCGTAGTAGGTAGTAGTAGAAATCACTATATAAAAAAGAAAGATACATCTATTCAAAAACACACAGGGCACACATATTAAACAATAAATTGAACAAAATACAGATAAAACATGAAACAAGGAGGTCTCTGCGGCCGTGAACCGGACACTGGCTCCGCATTATCCAATCCCATCGTAAACGCAAACAATACGAGTATCAATGAGTTATTCGCCACAGTGGGAAAAAAACTTGCTGATGCCATCCAAACTGTCTCCGATACTGAGCAAATCACGAATCCTATTGATGCATTGCCTCATATCCCTTCATCTTTTGTCCTCCTTGAAACGGACACCAAAGAAGTAGACAGCATATTGTCGAGCCTCAAAGGTGATAGCGTCCCTGGATGGGACAATATACCTACTATGTTTTTGAAACTTGCCAGGCCTATAGTTGTTCCAGTTATTAGTAGGTTGGCTAACCTTTGCTTTACTGAAGGAGTCTTCCCCTCGTTGCTCAAGCAAGCGATTGTTACGCCAGTGTATAAAAGTAACAGGAGAGATGAGATCAAAAACTATCGACCAATATCCGTACTACCTGCTATATCAAAAATTATAGTACAACTAATAAATCATAGACTAGTGAACTACTTCAATAAATTTAACGTCCTCTCACCGGGTCAATATGGCTTCAGGCAGGGTAGATCCACGGAGGATGATTGCACTCACTACAGAAATCACGCAGCAAGTAGACAGAGGTAACAAGTGCTTAGCAATCTTCCTGGATCTACGAAAGGCCTTCGACACCATATCTCTCCCCATTCTTGTACAAAAGCTGGAACGTTTAGGAGTTAGAGGTAAGCCCTTAGAACTTCTTACGAGCTACCTATATAGGCGTACCCAAATAGTTAAAATTGGCAATGGTGATGCAAGTCAAGAACAACAGATTGAGTTAAGAGTCCATCAAGGGAGCGTTTTGGGCCCACACTGTTTTTAACTTGTACAAACAACCTGACAAATATCTCTGCGCACGGGGGTTGTGTGTTCTCATACGTTGATGACACAGGAGGTGTTTCTCGAAATATGTGAACACACAGCCCTCTACGAACCTTAAGCTAAAAATACATAGCTGTGACCGAGCAAACACTGAATCTTGCAATTGTTTAGTAATTGATAAAGTACCCTCCCTTAAGTACCTTGGAATAATTCTAGACCAGCGGCTTTCGTGGTACGATCATGTAGAACACCTGAATGGACGGATCAGGAAGCGGATCTGGATCTTTAAAATGCTAAAACATGTTGCATCCAATCAGCTACTGACTTAACTCTACACCGCTCTAGCTCAGTCAATTATGACGTATTGCGTACCAATCTGAGGAGGTGCCAATAAGACGAAGTTCATGGAAGTTGAAAGAGCGCAGAGATGTTTACTAAAAGTATTTTTTTCTAAACCTTATAGGCATCCAACCATAGATCTCTACAGGGAGTATGGACTATTATCTATGCATAGACTTTATATTGTAAACTCTATTTTAAAGCTACATAAATCCCTAGAGTTCCACTCTAATTCCGAGACCCGAAGAAGAAAGAAAAAGGTTGCTCCCATTCCAGCGTTTAAATCTAAATTTGCTCGCATACAGTTTGCTACTCAGTCATCATATTATATATATTTGACGACCGCTTTAGCCTAGTTGGTAGTGACGCTGCCTACGAAGCAAGAGGTCCTGGGTTCGAATCCCGGTAAGGGCATTTATTTGTGTGATGAGCATGAATATTTGTTCCTGAGTAATGGATGTTTTCTATGTAATTTAAGTATTTATTTGTCTATATAAGTATGTTTATCGTCGTCTAATACCCATAGTACAAGCTTTGCTTAGTTTGGGACTAGGTCGATTTGTATCAGATTGTCCCCGAATATATTGATATAATCGTATAAATGAAAAACTCAATATTTAACATTTACAACTTTATCATTGTAAAAATACATTAATTTCATGGATTAAAGACCTGACTTATGAAGAAACAGAGTCGCTTCTATCTTTCTCAGGTTAGGAAGACAGACAGACACATTAATGTGTCTTTACCACTTCTTTTAAATAAACATAAATACAAAGTGAGATAATGTATATGCTTAAATTTCTTCATTTCTGGAGCGTCAAAAAATAACCTTTAAGCATACGCTGAAAGGTGTATCTGCTAAGCGCCCGTTGAATAGGGGGAGGGATAGATTAGAGGGATATCATTCCAGGACTTAGACGCCGCTAACTTGAAACTGCCTCTGAAAGCAGCGGTTCGGTGCATAGGTATAATGACCATTGCCTTGAACGTGCGCGCACTTTTGGACCATACCGGTTTATGAAAAACATCCCCACCTACCTTTGTTGCAACAACTTCGGTGTAGCGGCAGGTAATATCACCGTATGACCTTTTGTTACAGCACTTTTATTTATTTATTTTATTTATTTGGAGATCCAACAGCTAAGACATAAACAATAACAAATTTTACCAGGCAACAGAAAGCCAATTAAAGGAACTCACAGGTAGTAACATATTATTTAACTAAAGGTACTTAGATACTAAAGTTGCGCACTAACACAACCGCACATGAAGAATTATAAAAATTTTTTTCTTCTAACGCTGAAGTTCAAGTTTACTAATAAAATAAAGTAAGTATAACAAGGTAAGAGGAATTGATTTCTATCGGGGGGTATCGGGGGGTAGTATCTTTTAGAACGTGTGGGGGTATTGAAACACAGTTTACTTAGCAATTCAGGACAGTCGATTGTGCCACTAGTGATATTCAAAGATTCAAGATTCAAAGATTCAAAGATTCAAAGATTCAAAATATTTATTTGCTCTGAATACAGTAAGCTTAGGTGGTAAAATACAATGCGTGCTGTGTATTCAGCCTGCGTACAAGCATGCAAACATTTGCAGGGGCGATGCTACATAATACATGTTAAAGACAAAATAATAAATACAATAGTCAAAGTTAAAAAGTCAATTGAAATAGTTATATAGTAATAAAAATAAAACAAGCAAACAATTAATTATTATGAAATGTCAGTTAGGTATAAATGTCATAATCTAAATATTTTTTAACGCTATAAAAACATTTGTCCAAGAGCCAGGCAGTCAATTTTGATTTAAAACTATTTCCTTTTAGTAATTTAATGTCCTTAGGTAGTTTATTATATATAACTATGCACATATTAAACACATTTTTGCCGTAAATCATTTTATGAACACGTGGCTTAAAAAGTAAATTCATAATGGTCTGTCGGGTCTGTCTGTCCAGTACTTCTGCTCGTTTTTTAAATAGATGTCGGTGGGTGTCAACAAAGATACATATTTCCTTTATATAGAGACAGGGTAACGGGAGAATATGTAGTTTTTTAAATTAGGGGACGCAAAAATCATCAGACCAAGCATTACAGATCACACGGATACATTTTTTTTGGATAATGAGGACTCTCTCTACATCGACCGAGTTGCCCCACAAGATTAGGCCATAACGAAGCACCGACGACACATATCCATGATATGCCGTTAACGCGGCCTCCACTGACACTGTGTCTCTCAGTCTCCGTAGAGCAAAAACAAATCGGTTGAGTCTGTTACATACTTGCTCAATGTGGTCCTTCCAGTGTAAGTGTTTGTCTAGCGTAAAGCCAAGAAACTTGATGGAGGATGCTTCCTCTACTTTCTCATTTTCGTATTCGATTGTCATCGGTAATCTATTAGAATTATAGGATTGTATTTGCATAAATTTAGTCTTACTAATATTAATTTTTAAATCATTCATGTCCATCCAATTAATTATGTCATATAAAGAATTATTGATATCTTGATTGAATGTCAAAGAGTTATCACATTTTACCATAATGGTGGTATCGTCGGCAAACATGACCACTTTATGACGGGTGGCATTTGGTAGATCGTTAATATAGATAACAAAGAGGAGCGGACCTAAAATGCTACCTTGAGGGACACCAGTATGATTAACTTTAGGCTGAGATCTAAATACTTGTTTGACGGCGGTATTATTTGCTAGAGTTAATCTGCTGATCTCTGTGCACTGTACCCTGTTGGTCAAGTAACTTCTGATCCAGTCATGCGCTCGGCCTCTAATACCGTAACGTTCAAGCTTAATTAGAAGTTTCGAGTGGTTGACAAAATCAAATGCTTTTGTCATGTCTAGGAAAAGCGTCGCGACAGGGGTACCTCCATTAATACTCTCTGTGATATATTTAATAAACTCGAAACCGGCATGTGTCGTAGATTTCTTGTCACGAAAACCAAATTGTTCAGGACATAGTATGTTGAATCTTGTTCAGAAGTTACTCAGCCGAAAATAGACAGAATACATTCAGAAGATTTCATTTAATTTCATTTATTCATTGTATAGTGTAGTGTGTAGATAAGTGATATCTGCTACTTCACGGCGTTTTTGCAATGGAACTAGGTGCTTGCAAATGTTAAGGTACCTAGGTAATTGGAAGAACTGTAGGGAAGTTTTAATTTAAACCAAAGATATTTAACAATTTTTTGCTGGATGCGTTAAATTCTATCAATATACGTATATAGTGTTACGTGCACGGGCCACGGGGTGGGTAACGTGATAGAAAATACACGAATTGATCACTAATTAAAAGAAATGCAAACTTTATTACAAAATTACTAATTAACAAGGCTTACTTAATAAATCACTCCACTATGACGCACTTTTCACTCGCTTTGCTTTGAGATTCGCTCTGTTCGCAGTTTCATTCCAAACTCCACTCCACTGCGTTGGCATGCGGCTTATATACCCGGAGACCTTCGCACTAGAACATTCCAGAGAAATCTTGAATAATCAGTCCAAGGTCCAATTCTAGGAACAGCGAGCCCTCGGTTCGTGAATGTTCCAGAGCGTCTAGATTGTTCGATGCTCGTTCGACCCGAATATGCTGTCCCTTTCTAGTTGTCTCTTTCACACACTTCTCGAACCTTCTCAATCTAGATGTCTCTCTCTAATAGTGCTGTCTCTTTCACACACTTCTCGAACCTTCTCAATCTAGATGTCTCTCTCTAATAGTGCTGTCTCTTTCACTCCTTCGAGAAATTTCGCCATATACTGAAGTGTACTTCAAAGGCCCATAAGGGGTCCTGAAAACGCCTGAAAACGGGTTTTCAGATAGAGGCTGTCCTGAAACGGACTGAAAACATGTTTCAGGCGCCTGAAAACAACGGCAAATAGGGTGAATTTTCAATCTTCTAGTATGTGGAAGAGCCACCTCTGAAACGGCCTGAAATCACTTTTCAGCCTGCTGAAAACGCTTCTGAAGCATGGAAAATCAAGTTTGAAGTTTATACCACCGGCGCAACACTACCCCCTCCTAAGACATGCTCGTCCCGAGCATCATTGTTTCCGTGGTACTTCGCCAGTCGGTCAACATGAACAACCTTGCAGGGACCACGTGGATTTCGCTGTATCCGATATGTGACTTCATTGATTCTTGTGACTACCCTATATGGCCCTTCCCAATTTGGGGACAGTTTTGGAGATTTTCCCTTTTTCCGCATCGGGTTATGTAGCCACACCCAAGAACCTTCCTCGAATCCAATTTGGTTAGCCTTCCTATCGTATCGGGTCTTCATTCTCGTGCTAGCTTGAACCCCGTGTTCACGAACAAGACTGTGAACGTCAGCAATCCGATCCCTTAAATCACTTGCATACTCTGTGATAGATCTTGGAGCATCAGGAGGACGTCCAGTTAAAAGATCTGCCGGTAAACGAAGCTCTCTTCCAAAATTCGCATATGCTGGGGTAACTGCCGTACTCTCATGGGTTGCTGACCTATATGACATCAAAAAGAGTGGAATATGCCGGTCCCAATCCTTTTGGTGACTTTCAACAACCTTGGCCAGATGTCTCTCTAGAGTCTGATTGAATCTCTCCACCATTCCATCCGATTGTGGGTGATATGCCGTAGTCCTCGTCTTATGCATCCCCATGATTCGACAAGTCTCTTGAAAAACTGCAGATTCAAAGTTCCTGCCTTGATCGCTGTGAATTTCCAGAGGTACTCCAAATCTACAACAAACTTCATTTACTAACTTCTCTGCTATAGTGACTGCTTCCTGATTAGGGATGGCAAACGCTTCAGGCCATTTGGTGAAGTAATCCATCACGACCAGAATGTACTTGTTTCCGGAGTCAGATGTCGGGAACGGGCCTGCGACGTCTAGCGCAATTCTCTCCCAAGGTGCTCCAACATTGTACAGTTTGAGCGCTCCTCTACTACGGGTATGCGGACCCTTAACTGCTGAATAGTTAACGCACTTCTTGCACCAGTTTTCGACATCTTCACGGCAGTGAATCCAATAAAACCGTTGTCGGATTTTCATTAGGGTTCTTTTCACTCCTAGGTGTTCACCAGAAGTACCGTCGTGGAAACTTCCCAAAACATCTTTTACTCTTTTCGTTGGAACGACTACTTGCAGATGAGCATCCTTCCCATTCGCCGATTCCCATTTCCTACATAGCAAGCCATTATGCATAACCAAGCTGTCCCATTGTGCCCAATAGCTTTTCGTTACCGAACTCATCGGAGCTACTTCACACCATCTTGGTTTGGGTATTCCTGCATTAATCCACTCAAAAATCGGCTTTACGTCAGGATCCTCTTGCTGAGCTAGTTGCATGACTTCATCACTCCACTCTTCGCTGACTGTATCAGTTCTCAGCATCCTTAAACATTCCTTGGCCTCTTGTCTAAGACAATGCTTACAGTCGTCGGGACAAGGTCTTCGAGAAAGGGCGTCTGCGTTTCCATGTGATTTCCCACTACGGTGGTCAATGGTAAGGTGACATGGTACTCCACCAATTTCTCCTTTAACAACCTTTCTCTGACTATTCCCGTCATTAGCCCGTGAGATCATAACTGGGACATTCCGACCACCAGCCAGCA
This sequence comes from Epinotia demarniana, assembly GCA_945867215.1. Taxonomy (NCBI): domain Eukaryota; kingdom Metazoa; phylum Arthropoda; class Insecta; order Lepidoptera; family Tortricidae; genus Epinotia; species Epinotia demarniana. The sequence goes on from OX244274.1 coordinate 262,391, forward strand.
CTCGTCCCTTAGTCCCGGCATTTACTCGTTTCCCTGTTGCGGACCGGATGCCACAGTACCTGTTGCCCTTGCCACTGGAGTCAGATCTCGTTCTCTTCTGCCCCTTTTCTGGCAACTGGTCTTGATGTGGCCACGTTCTCCACAATGGTAACATCGTGGCCCAAACTCACGATGTGGAGCAATCGGTTCCCTAAGAGATACTTCACGTACCCTATAAGGCCTTGACGTGTCCTGGCGCACAGCTTCTACTTCCAGGGCATGAGCCAACGCATCCTTCAGGCTCCCATGGTGCCCTAACCGCACTGCAGCCCGTACCTCCAAATCCCGTATTCCGTCAACGAAGGCCTGCACTAACGTGGTGTCCACAAAGGAGGCGGATGTACGTTGGTGCGCCTTTCTGACCAACTTCTCAATTTCTAGGGCCCACTGCTGCAAGGTGTCGCTACGCCCCTGCATCCTGTCCTTTAACTGAGCTCGGTACACGTGCTCCAGGTGCTTGTCACCGTAACGGGCCTCCAACGCCTCTAGAAGCCGGTCATAAGTTTCCTCTTCTCCTAAGGCTTCTAATATAGTGAGAGCCTCGTCACGTAACGCTAAGGTTAGGGCTGTCCTGGCCTGGTCTTTACTCCAACCGTTAGCCTTGGAGACTGACTCGAATTGCCGCTTATAAGCTGTCCACGACGATGTACCATCGAAGGGAGGTACCTTGAATCGTCCACCTCCTGATACAGGCACCTCGACTGCACAGGTACTCGTAACACTGGCCACTTTTATTTCGAGCTTCTGGAGGCGATTCTTGTAGGTGTCGACTTCCTCCTTAACTGTCCCAATGGTTTCTCTAACACCATGAAGTCCAGTTTCAAATTCAATGTCCAAGTCAATCAGTTTCTCCTGGAACTCACACATCTCGCGCTTCCATTCAGTCGCGGTCTCATGTACCTCTCGAAGCAGTCTCGATTGTTCTTCTTGCTTTTCTTCCATTTTTCGAGCTTGCTCTTGTTGTTGACGAGCTTGCTCTTTTAAGAGAACTAAGATAGCATTGACGTCCACCTCTTGCTTATATGGGGTCGGTGAGTCTGATGGGCCAGCGCCCGACGCAGAGTCCTCACCTGCTGCAGCTCGGCTCCGGGTCTGCACTCCCTTCTGCTCGTTCTCACGTGATGTAGTCGACATTTTCTATCCCACTTCTGACACCAAATGTTACGTCCACGGGGTGGGTAACGTGATAGAAAATACACGAATTGATCACTAATTAAAAGAAATGCAAACTTTATTACAAAATTACTAATTAACAAGGCTTACTTAATAAATCACTCCACTATGACGCACTTTTCACTCGCTTTGCTTTGAGATTCGCTCTGTTCGCAGTTTCATTCCAAACTCCACTCCACTGGCACTAGAACATTCCAGAGAAATCTTGAATAATCAGTCCAAGGTCCAATTCTAGGAACGGCGAGCCCTCGGTTCGTGAATGTTCCAGAGCGTCTAGATTGTTCGATGCTCGTTCGACCCGAATATGCTGTCCCTTTCTAGTTGTCTCTTTCACACACTTCTCGAACCTTCTCAATCTAGATGTCTCTCTCTAATAGTGCTGTCTCTTTCACACACTTCTCGAACCTTCTCAATCTAGATGTCTCTCTCTAATAGTGCTGTCTCTTTCACTCCTTCGAGAAATTTCGCCATATACTGAAGTGTACTTCAAAAGCCCATAAGGGGTCCTGAAAACGCCTGAAAACGGGTTTTCAGATAGAGGCTGTCCTGAAACGGACTGAAAACATGTTTCAGGCGCCTGAAAACAACGGCATCTAGGGTGAATTTTCAATCTTCTAGTATGTGGAAGAGCCACCTCTGAAACGGCCTGAAATCACTTTTCAGCCTGCTGAAAACGCTTCTGAAGCATGGAAAATCAAGTTTGAAGTTTATACCACCGGCGCAACAATAGCACGGGTTCCAGACCTGAGATGCATATGCTAACTTACTTCTGACAAAAGAGCAATACAGCACTTTAATTGTCTTAGCCTGAGTGAAGTGGACAGAAGTACGCATTATGAAACCTAAAGCCTTTAAAGCCCCACCAATAATATTATTAATATGATCGTCAAAAATTAGTTTAGAATCGTGTATGACACCCAAATCTCTCATAAATGCCACTTTTTGAAGGAATTGACCCTTTAAGGCATAAGTGGTATCAATCAAATTACGTTGGCGCGAAAAGGTAATTGCAAAACATTTGGATGGATTTAAATCTAATTTGTTTAATTGACAGTAATCATCGAGGCGTGCGAGGTCAGACTGCAGTAGCATCGATTCATCATTTGATTTTATTTTTAAGTAAACTTTTCTGTCATCGGCAAAACACAAGAGTTTCGAGTGCCGGAGACATGTATCGATGTCATTAACAAAAATATTAAAAAGCAATGGCCTCATAAGGATCCTTGCGGTACCCCACTAGGAACAGTGACCCAACCAGATATATAATTATTTACGGCCAAAGCCTGAGACCTGTTCTCGATACAGGATGCAAACCATCTCAGTAAATCCCCATTTATTCCTATGTAATTAAATTTTCATAAAAGTAATTTATGGTCAATTCTGTCGAAACATTTGCTATAATCAGTGTGTGGCGCCACAGTCGCAACCGAAGCCACATCCCTTCCTCAGGGATATTTTATTGCATTGTCTGTGTGGCTGTCTCCCGGCCGGCCAATCAGGACGCACCGGATGCGCCAGAGTCGATGAGCGGTCGCACTGATTGGCTGGACCCATCCTATTGCCAAAATGGCTAGAAATAAGCTTCCGGGACGCGACACTAGACCGCTCTCTTTGCAAGGCACTGTTACGCCATTAGCTAGGGCATTATAACGAATATAATAGTTTGTCGTTCATTCAATGCCCAGTGTTTCATTGACCCGATATTGGTGACCCTGGAAACCGCTATCCATAGCATCAGTTACATATTCGTTCAATAAAATAAGATTAGATGTTGTCGATCTGCGGCGCAAAAATCCATGTTGATTAGCATTAAACAAATTACTTAATGTATCATAAACTTGTCGGAATACAATTTTTTCAAGCACTTTTGATAAAATACATAATTTAGAAATGGGTCTGTAATTTGAAACGTCAGTTTTCGGCCCTTTTTTATGAACAGGGGTGACAAATGCTGATTTCCATACCGAAGGTATAGTGCACTCTAAGAAGGAACGTCGGAAAAGTAAGACTATCGGCCTTGCTATGGTCTTCGCACATTTAATCAAAAACTGCGCAGGCAGCTGATCGGGGCCGGCGGACTTGGAGGGGTTTAACTTAAGCAGTAAGGTGGTGACGAGCTTCCGGGTCAACTTCAATTGAATTAAAATTTGCAATTGACTCAGTATTCGAAACATACGACTGGTTAGTAGTAGAGTTAGTTGATGGTGAGAAGTTGGTGAAAAAATACTCCGAAAAAGCTGGTTACCATATATCAAGCTGCTGGGCAGACCGTGGGATGTTGATCGAGACTTTATGAATGACCAAAATTGTTTAGGGTTACTAGTATTTTTTTTTTCAGAACTACGCACAAAAGTAGTAAAACATGATAATAAATCAGATATATTATTGTATATTTTATATTTCTTTAAATATTTATATTTTTCTTTAATAGCCTTTTTCAAAGAAAAAGAAAACCATTCAGAATTATTTTCTTTTTTAATATTTATACAAGGTACAAATTTATCTCTGAGCCTGTGAAAGTGCGTGTAAAAGAAATCTAGTGATTGGTCTAGTGATCGACTAGAAAACTCGACTGGAAACTGGAAAATGCCGGCTAAGTTGAAAACTATGAGTGACTATAAAAATATTTTACCTCCATTTGAACACCATATAAATAGGGAACAAAAAATATGACTCGTTATACATCTCATTTGTACACGCCCCTTTAATTATGTACAAATATATGTGTCCGGAGAAACTTTCTCACTACCGCGGAATAGGTTTGTCAACGATTTATTTGCTAATAAGTTTGAATCGGTAAGCCCCCCTCGTCTCATGCGCCCTTCGAGAATCAGTTACGTTGCGGCACTCGGCGAGTAAGCACGTGTGTAAGTGGTGATGCGACGGCCTGCTACACGAAAGTATATCATTCCCGCGGTACGGGGACAAAAAGAATATCATTCCGGAGTTTGCTATATCTTTATTGTTTTTTATTTGTTGTGATTGAAATTAATATACATGTAACATGTATTTGATGATCGTGATATCAAGAGTCGTATTGGTTTAATCATAAGAGGTTTAATATGTTTTCAAATATATTTTTTATCCAATGTTTCTCATTCCGGTGTAGTAAAATTAATACCCCCTGGAACGAAAATAATACCGGAATGATTTGAAATGTAGGTGATTTGAAACCTGTGACGTACTTTTGCACTTTTAAGTACATAATTGAGGAATTCGATACCTAAATCATCAATTCCTCGCCACCAAATTTATAATACCGGATATACACGAGTTATAACAGAAAATACCAAAATCACTACACCCGTGCCTAATAAAATTGAGGAGTCCCCTCAATTCCTTATGAATCCCATCATCTAACTGAATTCTGAAAAAAATGGGACCCACCTGGAAGTATATACATACGAACAAAAAAAACTTTTTCGCATTGGCTCATCAATGACGGAGTTCTGAGGTAACAAACATTGAAAATAATAATAATAAAAAAAAAACAGCCGAATTGAGAACCTCCTCCTTTTTTTTTGAAGTTGGTTAAAAATAGCTTCAATGTGAAGAATGTTTCAAATGTGACCTTTGTAATGTAAAAGGGTTATATCAAATTTAACATTTAAAGCAATAATTGTTGTGCCAAGAGTATTATTATTCCAAAAAGAATTAAAAAAATAGATTAAAAAGTGTTTGTTTATTTGACCCATAAATAATTTTAGTATAAAAAAGTTAATACGGACTGTACTTGTTAAATACTAGGTGAAGGAGTAAAAATAAGTAGTTAAATAAATTTTGAACCATTTTTTTTTAATTGTGGTGTACGGTTACGGCGTACGTTTTTATCATTCTGATGTGTATTATCATGCCTGTGTGCATTTATTGTTCCGTTGTGAGTTTAATTTTTCACTCTGTATTATCTCAAAAACTATTTAAGATATCAAATGCCCTCTTAGAGGATTTGCATAATACTGTCTGAACTATCAGTTGACATTAAAAAATCCACGAAAGAAACCGAAACAAGGGATCACACCGGAATGATGCAAAAAACGTACCTATACTGTTGAAATTGACCCGGACACGATACGAAACGAGGTGAACTTGGCTTGGGATGCGTGCGGTCGCAATGAGTGCGGGTACCAGGCTGAGCACTTACAGCATCTCCGCTGTAGCTGTCATATTACTGTCTGACCATGTGCTGCAGCAGCTCCGCTATAGGCGTTAAGTTTCTAATATCACTATATGACCTGCGTTGCAGTAACACTGCTGTAGGTGTATCTAATCTAATACCGATCACTGTATGATCCTGCGTAGCAGCAACACCTTACGTCACTGTATGACCCTTTATTGCAACAACACCACTGCAGCCGTAGCACCACTGTGGACCCTGTGCTGTGTTGCAGGCACGCCGCTATGGCTGCTCGTGCACGTGGCGCCGATCCGCAACGAGCGCGAGCTGGTGGTGCTGTTCCTGCTGACCTTCCGCGACATCACGGCGCTCAAGCAGCCCATCGACCAGGACGACCCCAAAGGAGGTAACGTCGGACGTGCCGTGCGTAACACGCACACTTGCTAATCGCAAATCAAGTGTTTAAGGTGGGCCGCACTTGTTCAGTTTTTAGAGCTATTTTCGGCAACCTGAACCCTGCTAGAGGTGCTGTTGTCTCCGATGAACTAAAATACAGACAATGACGTAGATATTTTAATGTCATATTTCGTCTTTTGGGCCATCATGTACTGTTAGGTTGGTTATTGACATGTTAATAACCACCCTACTTTTCTAATACTACTTACCTACCCCCGGTTTCATAAAGATCCGTTAGAGCTCATGTCGGTCAGTTGTTAAAGAAAGTTCTGAGGACGCTTCTTTATAAAACCAGGCTGAGTTGCACCAAACAAAACTGTTATCTTAAGCGGTGTTTGTTAAAATATGAATGTGTGGAAAGTTTGACAAGTTCTTATGGATTGACAGCTGCCGGCGCCTTATTTAACGTTGATCGGCCTGTATCTAATAAAGTATGTTGGTGCAACTCGCCCTTAGTCTACTTTTCAAGATGTAACCAAAAGCATACCTCAAGTAAGTTGTTTGAAAGGGCGTTGCGAATGTGGTGTGTTGCAGCGGGGCTGTCGAAGTTCGCGAAGCTGGCGCGCTCTGTGACGCGCTCGCGCAGCGTGCTGGTGTCGGCGCTGCCCGCGCTCAAGGAGCCGCAGCGCCAGAGCCACCTCGCGCATGTCAGTACACACCCCCATGTACGCGCACGCACCTTCTATACTATACCTACTCTCGCTTCTGTATCTTCGCTCGTCGGCACGCATGGCGACAACGCTGTCACATACCTACTCGCTAGCCAATAGAGGACCAGCTCAAGCAGCGGTAATGTACATACATTGAGAATAGTTACGTATTTGTGCATTAACCGATCATTTTCATTGAAATCGATGGCCATTATTAAATATACTATATACTTCTGCCTATGACGCCTCTTGCAGTTTCATCTCGGTAAGGCGCCATGGAATTATGGCGTTAATCGCTCGATCGTCCCTACGTCTCGCGTAAAATGGTGCGTTTTATGCATTTGTTGTACAATCTACTATTATTCCGGGAATCACCGTCTAAGGGGGCGAAATAGGGGGCGAAAGTTTGTAAGGAGTTACGCTATTAAACGAGTTCCACGCGGACGAAGTCGCAGGAAGAAGCTATTTATACTCAAAAACTAAGATAATGGTTAATTGAACTAGCCGATGAATTGTAAATACTTATTGGCATCAGGCACAGCTCGAGTGTTACGTCACCCATCAGCGTCGCGAGCGCCTCGACTTTCTTCATGCTCTGAGTACAGAGCATGAACACTATCTGAGTACAGTACTATAACACAAGCTCTGTATACCTTTACCTACTATGTTTCCTTCGCATTACTACTGCGGGTGCGTAACGATCGATATAAAAACTTTTGATATATTTTCGATGGATATAACGATTAAAGGATATGATGCACTTTTGATATAATAACATTTTATATATTCTCATGTAATATAATTATCAACAGATATAATGAACTTGTAATATAACAACTATTAATCTAACAGTCATAACGTATAACATACATGGGATATAACTTGGTTCGATATAAAATTCAGTTGGTATAAATAAATAAATAAATAAATACAAGGGGACAATCTTACACAAATCGACCTAGTCCCATAGTAAGCTCAGTAAGGCTTGTGTTATGGGTACTAGACGACGATATATATAATAGATAGAAATACTTAAATACATAGAACATATCCATGACTCAGAAACAAATATTCATGCTCATCACACAAATGTTTGCCCTTACCGGGATTCGAACCCAGGACCTCTTGCTTCGTAGGCAGGGTCACTACCAACTAGGCTAAAGCGGTCGTCGGTGGTATAATGTACTATTGGCATAACCTGGAATACTTACTACTTTTATTTCTTACCTATTTTACTCTAAGGCAGGTTGGTGTAGGTAGGTACGACGACGAGTAACCACTGACACACAACAGTCCACTGATACTTGAAAAAATTGTATTAATTGTACCATTGTAGGTTACGTTAGGGTTAGCTTGTGTCCCTTAGAGCGGAAATAGGCACCCCGCGAAGCGGGGTGACGTCGACACGCTGGCGATAAGGTTAGGTTTAGGTTAGATTACAACAATTAACGTATGTGTGAAAAATAAAATTATATCTTACAAAACATTATACCACTAATACTTATATCCAATATACATTATATCCATTAAACGTTATATCAAAAATATATTATACTATTTGAACATTATACGCCTTGAAATTATACTGATTGTTGTTATACCAAAAGTTTGTTATGTCCCTTGAGTGATTATATCCAATGAGATTATATTAAATGTTGTTATATCCAATGAAAATATATCAAAAGTTGTTATACCATTCATTACACACCCTACTACTGCACAATATATTATAGTTAATAGTGTAACTTGGGCGTCGCACCGCACTCCGCAGTGGCGGTGTCCGTGCGTCTGTCGCTGGAGCAAGCTTGTTGCAGGTGATGTCGTTGTCGGGCGACGTGCTGCCGCAGTACCGGCAGGAGGCGCCCAAGACGCCGCCGCACATCTTGCTGCACTACTGCGCGTTCAAGGCCATCTGGGACTGGATCATCCTGTGCCTCACCTTCTACACCGCCATCATGGTGCCCTACAACGTGGCCTTCAAGAACAAGACCAGCGAGGACGTCTCGCTGCTCGTCATCGACTCCATCGTGGACGTGGTGTTCTTCATCGACATCGTGCTCAACTTCCACACGACGTTCGTCGGCGCGGGCGGCGAGGTGGTCAGCGACCCGAAGGTCATCCGCAAGAACTACTTCAAGTCGTGGTTCCTCATCGACCTGCTGTCCTGCCTGCCGTACGACGTGTTCAACGCGTTCGACCACGACGAGGACGTGAGTGTGCCTGCCGGTGTCGTGTGTTGTGTGTGCATGCTCGGTGTGCGTGTTGGTACCGTACGTGTATACAAGGGCGTGTGTGTGTGTGCAGGGCATCGGCAGCTTGTTCTCCGCGCTGAAGGTGGTGCGGCTGCTGCGGCTCGGGCGCGTGGTCCGCAAGCTGGACCGGTACCTGGAGTACGGCGCAGCCATGCTGATCCTCCTGCTGTGTTTCTACATGCTGGTGGCGCACTGGCTGGCGTGCGTGTGGTACAGCATCGGCCGCTCGGACGCCGACTCGGGCCTGCAGTACTCGTGGCTGTGGAAGCTGGCCAACGTGACGCAGACGCCGTACTCCTACGTGTGGTCCAACGAGTCGGACGGGCCCGAGCTGGTGAACGGGCCCTCGCGCAAGACCATGTACGTGACCGCGCTCTACTTCACCATGACCTGCATGACCTCCGTGGGCTTCGGCAACGTGGCCGCCGAGACCGATAACGAGAAGATCTTCACCATCTGCATGATGATTGTAGCAGGTGCCGGACTCTTCTGTTATTAGCCGGAGCACTCTCCCCCCGCCCGCGTGACCCCCGCGCAGCTCACTCTGCCTCGGGCGCCGCGCCTCCTCGCCCTCCCCCCCCTCACTGACCGCTCACCTCACATTTACCTATCTATTTCTTATATTTGAATATGACCTGATCTAAACTTATCTGTTATATTATATCACGTATCTGTTATTTTGTGTTTCCGTATATTGGTTTGTCGACTCGCTAGCCGTTTTGTTTGTTTTCCAGTCTCACATGTGTGGTGTGTCGAGCACCGCTAGCCTCCGCGTCCGCTCGGTGTACGTATTATTTTGTGTTTGTGTTTATTTGGTTGGTGTCGCGTTCGTTTGAGTTGGCCCGCCGTGCCGCCCCCTCCGTCCCCCCGTTCCCCCGTCCCCCCGTCCCGTGCAGGCCCACGAAGCGTCGCGGCGCGTCACCTGTGTGGTCGGAGCGCCCGTGCGCCGCGCCGCGCCCGCCGGCCCCGCCCTGCGCGGCGACCGGCCCGCTATACCTACACATACACGCGTCGACATCGCCCGTCGCTCGTACACGGCTAAAGGGCCGAGGAGTAAACATCAATATTTCATAAAACAATTGCATGCATACTTAAATGCGAATATTGATGCGTACCTTCATCTCTTTAGTCGATATGTGAGGAGGCTGATGGTGAACGATTTGTATAAACGGTCGGGTCGGTGGGGCTCTGGCGGGCGCGGCGGCGGCGCGGCAGCGGACGCGAGGTAACGCGTCGGTCGCGGGCGCCCACCGCGCACTGAGCGAATAGGCACTGACCGGAGTGTCCGCAGCGCTGCTGTACGCGACCATCTTCGGGCACGTCACCACCATCATCCAGCAGATGACGTCGGCGACCGCCAAGTACCACGACATGCTCAACAACGTGCGCGAGTTCATGAAGCTACACGAGGTCCCCAAGGCGCTCAGCGAGCGCGTGATGGACTACGTCGTCTCCACCTGGGCCATGACCAAGGGGCTCGATACGGATAAGGTGAGTGGCGATTATTCTTGAGTGATTTGATTATAATGACTTAACTAATGTAGCTTTAAGTAAGACCGAGTGGCGACTGTTTGTGCCGGCAGGTGCTGAACTACTGTCCGAAGGACATGAAAGCGGACATCTGCGTGCACCTGAACCGTAAGGTGTTCAACGAGCACCCCGCGTTCCGCCTGGCGAGCGACGGCTGCCTGCGCGCGCTCGCCATGCACTTCCACATGTCGCACTCGGCGCCCGGCGACCTGCTGTACCACACCGGCGAATCCATCGACTCGCTGTGCTTCATCGTCACGGGCAGCCTCGAGGTCATACAGGACGACGAGGTCGTCGCCATCCTCGGTGAGTCACTGCCCGTTTTTACTGGGAGCTTATTTAAATTTGCGACCGCCGACCGCTTTAGCCTAGTTGGTAGTGACCCTGCGTACGAAGTAAGAGGTCCTGGGTTCGAATCCGGGTAAGGGCATTTATTTGTGTGATGAGCACGAATATTTGTTCCTGAGTCATGCATGTTTTCTATGTATTTAAGTATTTATTTATCTATATACGTATGTTTATCGTCGTCTAGTACCTATAGTTAGTACACGCTCTTGCTTAGTTTGGGACTAGGTCGGTTTGTGTAAGATTGTCCCCTAATATTTATTATTTTATCTAAATATATAAACGTAAAAGTCCTGACTGACTGACTGACTCACTCACTCACTTAAATGCTCAGCTCAAACCGTTGAACCTAGAAAGCTGATTTTTTCACAACAGGTAGGTTATATAACGAAAGTACCCACTAAGAACGGATTTTTGAAAATTCCACCCTTAAGGGGGTAAAAAGGGGGTTGAAAGTTTGTATGGGAATGGAGTAAAATTTTAAGTGAGAGACTTGAAACTTTGTGTATAGACTTCTTATCTTCTTCTTACAATACAAGAAAAGTAATTTAAGCGTTTTGAAAAAACCCACCCCTAGCGGGTTAACTAGGGGTGCAACGTTTGTATGGGGGAAACATTATTTTTAAAACTACACTTGAAACTTTGTAGAAAGATTACTGATTAAGATACAAATAAAATAATTTCATTGTTTTCAAAACTTCTGCCCCTAAGGAGGTTAAATAGGGGTGCAATGTTGGTATCTATTAAGTTGTTGTTTTATATAAGTATTGTGTTTCCTAATTAAGAACGAAATTGTGATGTGGTGTTATTTTGGCTGGCAATAAATTCATTTCTTTCTTTCTTTCAACGTCTGTATGGGCGAGACATTATTTTTTGAACTAGAACCTTAAAACTTTGTAGAAAGATTACTTATTAGAATACCTAAAAAAATCAGGTAGCGTTTTAGAAAATTCCACCCCTAAGGGGTTTAAATAGAGGTGCAAAGTTAGTATGAGGGAAACTTTTCCTTTTCAGCTAGAGACATGAAACTTTGTAGACAGATTACTTATTTGAATACAAAAAAAACCGTCAAAGTGCGAGTCGAACTCGCGCACCGACGGTTCCGTACAAACCTGTTATTACCTATTTTAAATGAGAGACTTGAAACTCTGTGTATAGACTGCTTATTACAATACGAGAGAAGTAATGTCAGGGTTTTGAAAATACCCACCCCTAAGCGGGTTAACCAGGGCTGCAATGTTTGTATGGAAGAAACATTATTTTTTGAACTAGAGACTTGAAGTTTTGTAGCAAGATTACTTATCAGAATACAAAAAAAAACATTTTCTGCGTTTTAGAATATTTCACCCCTAAATGGGTTAAATAGGGGTGCAAAGTTTGTATGAAGGGAACTTTCTTTTTCGAGCTACGAACTTGAAACTTTGTAGAAAGCTTACTTATTAGTATACCTAAAAAAATCTGTCAGCGTTTTAGAAATATCTACCCTTAAGGGGGTTAAATAGCGGTGCAAAGTTTGTATGAGGGAAACTTTTCCTTTTGAGCTAGAGAATTGAAATATTTTTATAGTATGATGTAACTAAAAGTTTACGATTTTGCAATTTTTCCTTCATCTGTGCTATAAGTAAGACGGTGCTTCGCACATTTCAAGTTTCTGAGTTCACGGGAAGTACCCTGTAGGTTTTGATTCCGTTGCGAGTTTCGAAATTTTTCGGAAATTTGTAGCATTAACGGCTTTATCTTTTGATTGCGTTGGCTTAGAAGTTTGATTTTTTCGCAGTTCCAAGGGACAGTAGATTTGAGTATTTGGTATAAAAAAGAGCTTGATACCTCTACGCGTTCCTGAAAGGGTCTTGACAGACGGACGGACGAACGAACGGACGGATAACAAAGTGATCCTATAAGGGTTCCGTCTCTTCCTTTTGAGGTGCGGAACCCTAAAAAGAACTTTAAACGTCTTAGAAAAATCCACCCATGTGGGGGTTATAAAAGAGGTGAAAAGTTAGTATAGGGGAAACTTTTCTTACACTTAAAATTTTGTAGAAAGATTACTCATTAGAAAATAAAGGAATTTCAGCGTTTTCGAAAATTTGACCGAAGAGCTGGCGGCTTTCTCGCGCAACGCATCAGCATTGCAATTCAGCGAGGAAATGCCGCCAGCCTCCTCGGTACAATGCCTCGAGGGCCTTTTTTAGATTTAACTTAGCTTTAATTTAATTTAGTTAATGTTATAGTTATCATCTTGTATATACCTACTTTAGAAAATAAAAAAACGCATTATACCTACACCTACAAATAAATATGTCAAAGGGAGTTAAAATGGGATTCAAGGTTTATACGGAGACCAAGTAAATGTTATAGTAAGAGACTTGTAACTTCGGTCTTAGCCTGTAAGTATTCTTTTAGACTACAAAACTGATTTCAGAGTTTTGTGAAATTCATCCCCTACAGGGTTTAAAGGGTTTCAAAGTTGTATGCAGAGCAATATATTTTTAAAGTAAGAGGTTTGTTTGTAACTTCTGTTTCAGACTGTTCGAAATTGAATCCATAAGCGAGTTAAAAAACATTCATACCCTAAATGGGCTAAAAAGAGTTAGACGTTTGTAGGTACGGAGAAAAAAGACAATTTTTAAATAAGGGAGGAACTTTAGTAAAAGACTAGGAAATAAATTACAGCATTTCTAAAAATTCATCCCCTAAGGAGATTAAAAAGGGTTGGAAGAATGTATTAGGAACAAGTATTTTTGAAGGAAGGGAACACATGGGTAAAATACATACACATTACCATTCACGCTTAATACCTGAACGGATTTAGATGAAATTTTCCGTACAGATAATTTGACACCCTTGGAAACTATCATTATAGTTTTATCTCGGAATTCTTCCCTTAAGATGGTAGAACGTTGAATGTTTGTGTCGGCGATACCTAATTAAGGTTTCGCTTGCAATAATTGAATAGCAATCATTTTTCTATGACGCTAACAAGTTCTACGCTGACGAAGTCGCGGGCAAAAGCTAGTTATTAAATATAATGGAGCATTTAATTAACAATTCAACTCGATAGAAATCTAGAAGTCAGTTGTTGCACCCTCTGCAGGCAAAGGCGACGTGTTCGGCGACTCGTTCTGGAAGGACAGCGCCGTGGGCCAGTCGGCGGCCAACGTGCGCGCGCTGACGTACTGCGACCTGCACACCATCAAGCGCGACCGCCTGCTCGAGGTCCTCGACTTCTACCAGGCCTTCGCGAACAGCTTCGCGCGCAACCTCACGCTCACGTACAACCTGCGGCACCGGCTTATCTTCCGCAAGGTGGCGGACGTGCGCCGCGAGCGCGAGCTGATGGAGCGGCGCAAGCGCGAGCCGCAGCTCGAGCAGGCACAGGACCACCTCGTGCGGAAGATCTTCTCGCGCTTCCGGCGCGAGCGCAGCGTGGCGGCTGCGCCGGCGCCGCGCCCGTCGCTCGCGCCCGCGCCCGCCAGCGACGCCGAGCGCGGAGACGCCGCCTCGCCGGCGCCGGCGCCCGCGGCCGCCACCGCCACCGCCACCGCCACCGCCACCGCCACCGCCACCGCCGCCGCCGCCGCCGCGCGCGGCAAGTGGGGCCGCCTGCTGGCCGGCGGCTCGCTGGACGCGGCCGACGCGCCGCGCGCCGCCTTCACGCGCAGCCTGAGCGCGCGCGACCGCCCCGCGCCGCCCGCCGCAGCCGCCGTCTCCCCCGTCTCCCCCGCGCCGGCCTCTACCGCCACGACGACTGCTCCCGTTACCACCCTATCCTTTAAAGTGAGTATCGATACTGCCAACAACCCGACCTACCCTTCCTACTTACCTAGAGTTTTGATTAAACATTTGAAGTTGACAGCTTAGCTCTAAATGAGACAATAGGTATCTAGGTACTTAGTTAACTTCATACATTCACTTTAAGTGTGGCAGCGGACTTTAACGGTAGCAATCGCAGTTAACAATAGAAACGGCTTCCATAAAAAACCCTAAAAAGTAACGTAGGTACCAAATTATAGATGAGCCTAGAGAAACAGATAGTACAGCCATTTGTATAGAATTTATATTCTCTAACTAAAGGAATTTTAATGCTTATGTAGAAGACCAAGGTTTATCCGATCACAAAGGCTTACTTTAAAACTTTAAGCAAAATGTGCTTCCAGATAGAAATATATACACCCGTAAAAGAAAATTCACAAAAGATCACTAAATTCAAAGCCGCCTTAAATGACATCGAATGGAAAAATCTCCTCATTAAATATATATAAAGAAAATATATAATATGTTTCACTCCCATTTACACAGACTGCTCAATAAAATACATATATACCTACTTACCCCAAAAACACCCGAGGCTCAAAAAAAACCAAACCTTAAACCTTGGCTGACAAAGGGGCTTAAATCCTGCTACCACAAAAGAGTACCTATTAAAAATCTTACTTAAACAAAAATCCGATAATATTTTAAAGAACCATTTCAAAATATATTTAAACTTTGTAAATAATTTAAGACTGTTTCTAATTAAAAAATAAATAAATAAATAAATAAACCACGTACTTAATAAATGCATAATAGTAGTTTATGCGACTGATCCATAATAAGAGGCCCTAAAATACGAGTGTGGTTTTATGAAACGAGCGTCAGCGAGTTTCATAATAGGATCACACGAGTGTTTTAAGGCCTAATTATGTACAGATGCATACACTACTTTAGTACTTTATCTACACACATCAATCAATCAATCAATCTTTGTGTTATGGCCCCATCAGTATTGCCGATGATTCCGCCAACGTCCAGGTTTAAAAAGGCAAGTATTTATTATTAAAAAATTTGACCGGTGACTTCCAATTAGCAGGTTCACTGAGATTAGAATCTAGAACAAAGGACAAAACAAACATGTATTGTTAAACTAACTACTATAAAAACAAGTTGTTAATTTTAATAAATTTACAAAGGACATACACAAAGGGTGAATAGACTAAGGTGAGGAGAAATTTAATATTAACAGAACGGGGGATTTCTGGGGGAAGGATATCATACAAAGGAGTGACAATACAGTTACAATAAAAAAATAGGTGTTCGAGAGTACCCTCCGCCAGACCACATTCACACAGAGAGTGATCTCGAACACGTATCTTTGCTAGGAACACAGGGGTACAAATATGGCCGAGTCGTAAGCGAATAATGGCAGACGTAATATTTTTTGGAATAGATTTATGAGTAAAAAACCACGACCTAGAGGTCAGATCTGGTTGTATGTTGCCATAATTTTTGCCCACATTTAGGCGGGAACTTTGCCAACGGGTGTTCCAGGCATCACGCATGTGTGGGAGGGCAAGTGCTTTGAGGTCACGAGGAAAACATCGGTCATACACATTGCTGCCAAGCGTGGTGCTTCCTTTGCGTAAAGATCGACGGTTTCATTACCCTTTATCCCGCTGTGGCCCGGGATCCAGGCCAGAACAACATCAATGTTATCCATGTGACACTTGTGGAGGAGCTCCTTAATTTGTAACGTTACTGGGAAGTTTTCTTTTGCATGGAATGGGCGTTTAACTAAATCTTGCAAGCAACTTAGAGAATCTGTTAGAATAAGAGATTTATTAAGATGGTGAACAGAATTTCCGGGAGGAAGTTTAAAATGTAAGATGATTTTGTACCTGGGAATCCACACTGCAGATCCCACAGGACCCTCGTCGCTTAATTTAGATGCATCAGTAAAAATAGTAAGATAGTCAGACCACTTCTCGCCAATCACTTTGTTAAATATGTTGTCCGCACCTATTTGATTCTTTGAAATACCTAAATTAAATACAACCGTTGGCTGAAAGATTAGACTATCATAGCTTATTTCAAACAGAGGGTTTTTGTAATTTTGGAACACTCTAACAGGGTGGTCTAAGAACTTTTTATAACTGTTAACTAAGAGGGGAGACACTTTGTGAGACCAAAATGGAGAGGAGACTACAAGTCGTTGGAGAGATTCAAGGATTGGGAGTAACGGATGTGAAGCTACTTGAAGCGATTTGAAGAAAAACCGGTCAGCCAGAAATTGTCTCCGTAAAGAATAAGGTGGGTCCATACACTCGACTTGAAGAGCATTTTTCGGGGAGGACTTCATAGCTCCTGTTATTATTCTTAGACACCTTGCCTGAATTCTATCCAGTTTTGCCAACGCGAGTTTGCTACATACACGACAAAACTTCCATAGTCAAAATGGCTTCTGACAATGGCATTGTATAGAAGTTTCTGACTATATGGGTGCGAACCCCACCTAACACCAGACAAAGCACGCATAACATTGATATTTTTTTCTGCTTTTTGGCACACATAATTCAAGTGGCTGACTCCAGATAGCCTAGAATCTAGAATAATACCAAGAAACTTAACCTCATCCTTAATCATCACAGGTTCGTCGTCGATGTGGATGTTAAGATCGGGAACATGCCTTTTTCTAGAAAAGATGACTGCATTACTCTTTTCTGCAGACAAGGAGAGACCGTGATCAGATAGCCACATGTTAAGGTAATATAAAGCAGAGTTTAAAGCATGAGAAGATTCGGAAAAGTCTTTCGATGAAGAATATAATGCGATATCATCAGCATACTGTAAGATCTTACAGAAGCAGTTAACTGAAGTGTCGAGGTCTGAGGTATATAAGCTATAGAGAAGGGGGCTCAGCACAGAACCTTGAGGAAGGCCTTTCCAAGCAAGACTAGGAGGTGATAGATCTCCATTCAGTCGGACCAGTATAGAACGGCCCATGTACATATTGCATACAATATTGGTAATCCTCACAGGGATACTCAGATTGAGCATTTTCTGCCTGAGTATAGGAAGATCTACGTTATCGTAGGCCGCTGTGACATCCAGGAAGACGCCCACCACGTGTTCGCCACGAGTGAGAGCCAGCCGGATATCGGAGGTAAGGATGCTTAGACTGTCCATAGTTCCCATACCCTTTCTGAACCCAAACTGGGTTCTCGAGATGATATTTCTATTTTCTAGAATCCACTCTAGTCTGTTTTTTACCAGGTGTTCCATAATCTTACATAAAACTGACGATAATGCTATGGGCCTATAAGAATTAGGACTAACAGGATCCTTACCAGGTTTTAAAATCGGTACAATAATTTGGGTTTTCCAACAGTCAGGAATGTTTCCTGTTAAAAATATATTATTTAGGATATTTAAGAAAAAGAGTTTAGTGGCTTTTGAGCTTTGAGTAATAAAAGAATATGGGATACCATCACAGCCCGGGGTGGAGTCCCGCAAATGGTCAAGCGCGCAGCACAGCTCGTCAAAGCTAAAGGCTTTATTCATTCTCTCGAGTGGGGCGGAAAGTGAACAATAATTACCAACGCCTTCCCAGTGCGGTGCAAATGGAGGGGCAAGCTTCGCAGTAAATCTATCAAGCCACGAAGTTACGTTACTGGGGACATTGTTGTCGACTTGGGAGCATCGAAAAGCCTTTATTTTTTTCCATACTAATGCAGCAGGAGCTCTTGGGGACAAAGATTCGCAGAAGGAACGCCAGCCCTGAAATTTCTTTCTGCTCAGCAGCCTCTTACTATGAGCACTAACACGTTGAAAATTTAGGTAGTTTTCTAATGAAAGATCCTCAGCAAAAAGAGACTCTGCCATGTTACGCTCCTTAATAACTGCCGAACACTCAGCATCCCACCATGCTGGAGAAGGTATTTTATCGCGGGCCGAATTTTTCAAAGGTATAGAGCTATCAGCCGCTGAGTAAATGGCCGAAATAAACTGGTTATACACTTCTAACACGTTCGTTTGGGTGATACTGGGCAAATTTCCCACAGATAGTTCTAAATTAGATCTAAATTTGCTCCAGTCCGCCTGGCAAGTTCTATATTTGAGAAGTGGAGTTTGTATGGGTAATGGAGCAATGGGGCACTCTACCAGAGTAGTAAAGATAGGCAGATGATCACTTCCAAGAGAGTTAGGGGAAACCGACCATGACAAAGAACGAACTAAATTTGGGGATGCCAACGTAAGATCAGGGACACTAGCGTTCTGGACGGGTGATGTTCTGCGCGTGGGTGTTCCGTCATTTAAAATACATAAGTTTACCTCATCCATAAGTTCTAAAAGAGAGAATGACGTCGCATCACAGCAATGGGAGCCCCATAACGTATAGCGGCAATTGAAGTCTCCTTGAACAATGATGGGAGCTGGAATGGTTCGTAATATAGAGCTAAGTTCCTGTATTAGTTCACAATTTGGATGCGGGATATAAACAGACACAAAAGAAATGTTGAGGCACTTAACTGCAACAACATTTAAACCAGAGGAGTGGGAAGGGATAGAGAGTTGTGAAAAGGTAAATTTTCTATTTACAAGAATAGCACATCCAGCCCAACCATCATTCCTGTCATCCCGGATACAGGAGTAGCCCTTCACCCTAAATAGGGATTGAGGCCTCAGCCATGTCTCCGAGATGGCAAGAATGACCGGGCTGAAAGAATTTATCAATTGAACAATTTCTTGTTTTTTATTTTTAATATTTCTAGCATTCCATTGTATTAGATTGTAATTGGCCGTCTTGAATTACTTTATTAATAGCTTCACAAATGTTGCCCTTAAGGCTTTCTAGGACAGTGTACGGTATAATGTCGGCGAATTTCGAGAGCAAATTTACTATAACCTGGTAGACAGTCTCCCAAGTTGTCATTCGGTGTAACCGAGAAGGCCTCTCCTAATGCATTGCCATTTGGCAAAGTTGATTTAGGAGTTGATGTTATCTGCCTGTGAGCTTCAACATCGTATGACTTCCCAGGCTGGGGCTTGGGTCGCCTTTCAATAAAGATTGTTTTCCGGTATGATTGAGATTGAGGGAGAGACCGAGAGTGTGCTCGGCTAGGGGGAGGGGAAGGTGAAGACATATTTGCCGTGTTGGATTGGCTGGCATAAACATTCCTTGAGATATCAGCATACGTAGTACGCACAGGGCGGAACCTTCTTGCCGCTTCAATATAACCAATATTTTCCTCAGACATCACTAATTTGATGGACTTCTGTCTGGAGAATTCGGGGCACTTCGGGTCAGTTGTCGCATGGGGACCAGAGCAGAATAGACAAGAGACTTCATTGTCAGGGACTGAACATTCGGAGACCTCGTGATTTTGTGCGCATCGGGCACACCTAGGATTAGAACGGCATTGGTCCTTGATATGGCCAAATCTGCAGCATTTGTGACATTGAATAATTGGCAGCCTATAAGAGGACACCGGAATTGACATGTTGAAGCAGTAGATTTTATCAGGCAGTGTTTGCCCAAGGAATGTTACTACTACAGTACCTGTTGGCTCCCAAACTTTTCTGCCATCAACTTCTTTTTTTTTTGTTAAGCCTACGGCATTTTATAACTTGTCCAGACCCAGTTGGGCACTGAATTCCATTTGTGAATTCTTCTACTGTCCATTCAAGCGGGACTTGAGTAACAACACCCATGCGTGAAACCTGGAACTTTGGAATCATAGCTGAGAGCTTGTTAGTTGTCAGGATAGGGTCAGAAAGGAACGAGTTGGCTTCCATGTATGACTTAAAATAGATGGACATTTTATTTTTGCAAATGCTTTTTATTTCTGTTATACCTGCTACCTTGCCATTATATATTATCTGAGCCATTTTTAGGGCCCGCATACGACTTGGGGTATTTGGCTGATCTGCGGTATCTTCCCCCGATACATGTACAACAAAAGGACCTACGTCAATGTCGGAATATTTCAAATCTGTACTGCTTTCAAACCCTGGCCTCACGTTTGTATGTTGAACGGACGCATTCGGAGGGCTAGATTTCTTACCGTGCAAATCTATTCCGTCATTTTGGACCCCACTTGGCCTTTTTATACCCGTGTTTTGACTTCCCCCTTTATCAGGGGGCTCAGCATCACCCAACTCCATCCTCACAAGACAAACAAACACAAAACACTTACCAAACCGTGGTTATTATACCTTCCCCCACAAAAATAATCAAATCTCAGTGAAAATTGGTTAATAAAACCACTAATTAGCTTGATTCAAACCAGTACACGTGCGTTATCAAACACAGAGACAAGCAGTCACATCATAATAGTATTAAGTAGCAGCAAAAAACCAACAATAAAATGACAACAGCAATGGCGGCAATTCGATCATCCGTCATGACGATTGTTTTTTTTTATCATAGACAAACGAAATGAAATCCCTATACTCATATCACTCGAGATCAAATGTCGTACGGTTTGTATTAAAAAACGTACTGAATTGACGTTTCGTATCGATAACTATTTTAATATCTATGGATACTAGACTAGAGACCCACTTGAGTTTTGACAGCTGTTCCAAATTTAAACTCATAACAATACAAATTTACCAAAAATCTGTACTGTAATGACATTACAGTACAGATTTTACCTACTACCACAGACGAAAGTTCTCATAGTAAAATCGGTTGTAGTAATGCTGGTCAGTTCCTACGGTTTCTGAACGCATTTTAGAGCACTAATGATATGTGCGTAGATAAAGAAATCAAAGAGGCTTAACTACATAAATGAATATACATATAATGAAATCCTGCAATGCCGAATTAACTCCACCCATCACACAGTATTAATCAATCAGTCGTTTGAAAAATGTTGTTTTCCACAAAAGTAAAAAATTGCGGCAGTCAAATTAATTCTCAAAAAAGGGGGTAAAAAACAAGATCTCTCCGACTACAGGCCAATTGCCCTCCTACCCACCATCTCGAAATTATACGAAAAATGCATGGCTGGCCAAACTAACGGTATAACTATAGGTAACCCGTGAACGTGATCGACTCAGAGGTCTAGAAATAGGTCTTGCGCTCAGCGAACGTAGAACACTACGAGAACGTGGCTGATTTGGAGACCTAGATCTAGATCTAGACTTAGTGTCCAACCGGCGTCGATATTTGCTACATCTACGACCACGGACACGATCCGGAGACACAGTGTGCAAACGTTTAGATATTAGCAGAATTTCGCCTAAATTATTATGAAAATCTAAATATTTTCCTGGAATAACCGTCATTCGTTTAATATTTAAAATGCCTCTTGTAGTATCGAAAACAGTCAAGAAGTGGTTCTTGATCTTACCCATAATTAAACACTCAAAACACAACGCTTATATCGCGGCCCAAGAAAGAGTCGCTTCGCTTCGGAGAGGTCCGCCCGACCCGTTCCCGTGGTTTGTTTATACTTCCAGCGGGGCACGGGAGGGGTTCCAGGGTCGGGCCTAGAAGACACTGCTTACAATATGATATAGCAATAAACGAATATTATTATTATAACACTAACATCATTTCTCTGACCGAACTCGTTCTTGGACAGGCGACGTTTGCGAAAGCGCGATCGGCGACCGCGCTCAGTGCCTTAGGCGGGAGCGGCGGTAGCGGGCGGCAAGACACGATAGAGGAGGAGTTAGAAGAGCGCCGCCCCGCGCCAGCTCCCGCGCCCGCTCCCGCTCCCGCTTCCGCTCCCGCCCCTGCGCCCGCGCCTGCGCCCGTAGCCGCGTCGGCGGCGGCGGCGGCAGCCGCAGCGGCGTCCACGCATGATGCGGCGTTAGCAGAGTTACGACGCGACGTTCGGACAGAAGTACAGCGGCTACAGCAAAAGGTGCGTTCATAGCTGACGGGTGACTTCGATGAAGCATTACCTAATACCGATATCGAATGAGCATTCATTCGATACAGACTGTAGAATTATCTACAGCCTGTAGCGTTACGTAGAAGCGTCTGTTGTCTGACGTTTTATAAAAGCTAATAAGTTAGTAGCAGCAGCTGAAGTATCTGCTCAACAGCAACCTGAAAAAAAAGTGTTACGTGCGTATCTGTGATATACTTAAATACCTGCATCCTTAAGTAACTTATAAGCTTTTCTGTCCTCTTCATATTTAAGTAATAAATCAACCTCCACTTCATATTTAAGCAAATAGTTTCCTTTCTTCAATGGTGAGATAGTTAATTAGCACCTAGGTACTTATGATGTTAAAATGATTGTGGATGTGTTGCCAGCTGGGCCGCGTGGAGGAGCTGCTGACGGCGCTGGCCGCGCGGCTCGGCGCCGACGCCGCCGCCGACGAGCCGCGCGCGCCCGCCGACGCCGCCGTCGCAAGGAAACGCCGGTCGAAGGTAGCAATAGCAACTGGTATCCTGCTGTTTCGGCAAAATATTTTTCGCCAAATTTCACTTCCCACAAAACTTATGGCAGTAGTTTCATTTCCCAAACGAACAAATAGCACATTATTGTTTCGCATTTTGTTCATTTGGTCAAAATATCATCTGGCATAATTTTGCTTTGTCAAGTGTTATTAAGACAAAAGTTTATTAAGCAAACACTTTGGTCGGGCTAATATTGTTTTCCAAATAAAACATTTGTTCAAATTTTCTTTTCGCACATTAGGTATCAGGGTGGAAAAAATGGCTTGTCATAAGCGAACTCTGTTTTTGGTCGGTTAGGTTAGGGTTCACTTGAGTCCCTCAGACCAGAAATAGACACCCCGCGCAGCGGGGTGGCGTCGATTCGCTGGAGACTCTCGATGAAAAGGGCCTATAGTACTACTAAGTACCTATAGTACAAAAGAACATATAAACTTACCCGTAAATTATTTACTTTTGTTATTTACAAACTACCCGGTTAGCAAAATATGTAATCCCACTCAAATAGATTTCGTATGCACTACACAATTGGGATCTAAATCGTATGCCATGCAATAATTTGGAAAACGAATGTTATGCCAAATAATACGTTTGACCAAATGAAACTTGACTGTGTAAAACTTTGCCAAACAATAATTTGCGAAGTAATATTTTGCCATAGGAGATAATCAAGTGATAAAATGCGAAACAATAATTTGACTAGTAATTTTTTGCCAAATGATCATTTGGGAATAATTTTTTGGGAAGTGACACTTTGGGAAATGATTTTTGCCCATACAATAGAGAACCGTAGCAACTGCATCTGTTCATACCGTCCCTACTTTTGCAAACATTCCTACTTCATCTACTTTTTTATAAAATAACACGATTTTTTTATTTCGTTATTAGCAAAATATACAAATCACTTACAGACTAGTCCAACATACGATATGTACAACAAAAAGAGGATTAAAACAGAAAACAATATATCAATAAAACTTAGGTCACCTATCTACACAGCCATAGGTAGGTACTCAGCGAATCTACACTATAATATAATAATTAATAAAATAATAATAATAAAACAGTTCATCACAATAGACCTGCTTATTACACTCCACGACAAAGCAGCAAAGACTGTATAACTTATCGACGTAGCCATACACATGGACGCGGTAGGGGGCGCTGCTGTGGGTATGTCAACTACTAAAGGCTTGACTGATTCCGTTGGAAAAGTGATATGCGTTTCGTGCCTCGAAAGGAAACAGTCAAGAATTCCTTTTCCTTCTGGAGGGACACGAGCTCAAGCAATGTTGCAAGTCTGGTGTGTGAAAATACCTACCTATCTTTCGCGTTGACTATTAACAAGTCCCAAGGTCAAACCTTCGAATTAGTAGGGATCGACCTACGCAAGGAAAGTTTTACTCATGGCCAACTGTATGTGGGCCGGGCCTATCACGAGTTGGATCGCAGATAATCAATTCATTTTGCTGCAACAAAGTGAATAATCAATAAAGTAATATCACCCATTTCACACAGTTATTTGTTATTTTTCATATAGTATGGCGTTTGAAAGGTATGGCAAATGATTTATATAGCATATGAATATTATGGATTATAAAGTTTCTGGCAAATTATATTATGGAAAATAACAATTATGCCCGGTCTAATCCCAATAAGGTCTAGTTTTCCCTCTGGGTTGGAAGGTGAGATGGCAGTCGCTTTCGTAAAACTAGTGGCTATGCCAAATCTTGGGATTAGGTGGCAAAGCGGACCCCGGGCTCCTTTAGGGGCATTACAGGGAATAACGCTAGGAGGATGATGATGGTAAATAACAGTTATGGCACATGAAATTATGGTAAACAAAATTATGGCCTGTGAATAGGATGGCAAATGAATTTCGGGCAAATGAAGGAATACCGATGGAGTTCCATCCCCAACAGTGGAATGAAGCCATACCTCATCTATTTGCCATATTTGTAACTAAGACAGTCAGGCAACTACGGAACCCACGTGGCCCGACACACACTTGGCCGGTTTTTTCAATTTGTTTCATTTTCGCTTCCGTAATTGTTTGACATGTTTGACAAATCAATGATTCCCAATGATTGGTATTCCCGTTATATCATTATTTCGACGTAGGGATTCCGTGGAAAATCTGTTCCTGTTTTATCAAATTTGCTTTATTATATGTGGTAATATTGAAAAATTAAAAAAAAATACTTAATGCAATTATTTTCAAAATTGCTTTTTTGAGGTTAGATATGAGGATATCACATATCATTTGTGGTATATTGAATTTTAAAAAAATCTGCCATATCGTGTCTGGAGGAGCCCAAACTTGGTATGTTTCGAAAATTATTTTTGTTTTAATTAAAAAATTATGGCTAAAATGTAATGATGTGGCATATTTTTAGAATCGCCTCAAAAAGCCCTTTCATATGATACTACACACGATTGGTTTCTGAAAAAAAAATTTTTTTTTCCATCCAAAAAGAAAAATGTTTCGGCACTCCCCCCCTAAGGGATTTTTTTTAGGAACTGCGGGTCAAAAAAATTGTTTGACCTCTAGTATGCGTGTGCCAAACGGCTAAACTGTACATCGATTTGCGGTTTTCTTATGAAATTGGGCTTGTGGGGCTTCCACTATAGGTACTCGCGCGAGTAACCGCGAGTAGGACAAGTAGTGCCTTAGTCATATATTCATAACAATAAGTATAAGGTGTTTACAGACAATAGTGTAGTTGGACAGCACATCGAGCTATACGTTTATGTTGCAAACTAGCTCTTATTACCAGCACGCAAGATAAATCGGTGTATAATTTGTTGTACCTACTGTCCATTCTAAATCGATCCATGAAATTATCTAGGATTTTGATATGTTTTTTTCAAGACTGATTCGTAGGTAGGCCATTCACAAATATATTACTTAATCAATTTCTTTAACAGTGACAGAAATTAATTAAACAAGTAGGTAGCTACATCATTTATTTATCATACATAACAACACTACTGATTTATTTACACTGTGGCGCGCGGTCACTGGAGTTCATATCGCGACGGCTCCGGTGCGACGCGGGCGCAAGCCGTATCTTTGTGTATATATAGTATGTGTATACTATTTATTTATTTTTATTTGTACTTGCATGTAGTATATACAGGGCGTCCCAAACTTATTTGACATGAAGGGGAAGTACCTTAAATATCGTAAATAGTGTATTTTGCTGAAAGAAGACTTTATGTTATTTTTGAAAGTTAGTAATTCTGCATTCAAAGTTTTTCAAAAAATTACTTGCTTTTTCTGGGAATCGAACCGACTTAAATGTGAAAAAAAAAACACCCCAACTTTTACAATGCCAATGGAAAGAATAGCTAAAAAATTATAAATCTTCTTCAGTGACACAGTATTTTAAAAGAAATACGCCCAAACTGGGCGTCATGTAACTTGACATACCGCATCGTCGAGTACTTTTGCTACTATTGTGGCTAATGAGATAGGCCTATAATTAGACTTGTTTGATATATATTATCTAGCATCTTGCTCTTAACAATAGGTACCACCAGAGTCTTCACCATATCCAGAGGCAGGTATGAGTGACTTAGGCAAAGGTTAAAGAGCATGGCGAGCACTCGAGGAAGGTGGGAACCGCCGTGCCGCAAGTGTTCCACGCTGAGCCCATCGTGCCCCGGCGACCCCTAGTCATTTTGTGGATTGTATAGTTAACATCCTTCGCCAAAAATATGGTAGTTATCTTCTCACCATGGACATCATCAGCGCCGAATTCCCGACACGGTGATCCTAGTGGTGATTGCACTGCAAAGTGATTTCTAAATATATTCGCTATAGCACTAGAGTTTGAGACACCTGCTACACTCACGGGGCTACTAGGCTTTCAATTTATTCGTACATTTCCAAAAATTTTTGAAGTCTGATTTCGAGTGATGTGATGCTATCAAGTCCATGAAGAACCTTGTAATTTTATTGATTGTCAAATAAAATATAATATAAAAGAAGAAGCTGACTGACTGACTGACTGACTGACTGACTGACTGACATATCAACGCACAGCCCAAACCGCTGGGTCTACGGATTCCAAATTTGGCACGTAGGTTCCTTATAAGGTGTAGGGGAGCACTAAGAAAGGATTTTTCAAAACTCACCCCCTAAAGGGGTAAAACGGGGGTCCAAAGTTTGTATGGGGGAAGCATTATTTTTTGAACTACAGACTTAAAACTTTGTAGGAAGATTTCTTATTAAGATACAAAAAAAGCACTTTCAGCGTTTTACAAAATTCCACCCTTAAGGGGGTCAAATAGGGGTGCAAACATTGTATTCAAAACTACTGGGACTACAAATTAGAAATTTACACCAGACCTTCCTTTTATGACGTAGGCAAGGGATAGGACGGGATTTTTGGAAATTCTATCCCTAAGGGTGTTAAATAGGGGTGCAAAGTTTGTATGGGTGAAACATTATTTTTTGTACTAGAGACTTGAAACTTTGTAGGAATATTACTTATTAAGATACAAAAAAAGCACTTTCAGCGTTTTAGAAAATTCCACCCCTAAGGGGATTAAATAGGGGTGCAAATTTTGTATTCAAAACTACTGGGACCAGGAACTTGAAATTTACACCAGACCTTCCTTTTTTGACGTAGGCAAGGGATAAGACGGGATTTTTGGAAAGTCTATCCCTAAAGGTGTTAAATAGGGGTGCAAAGTTTGTATGGGTGAAACATTATTTTTTGTACTAGAGACTTGAAACTTTGTAGGGATATTACTTATAAAGATACAAAAAAAGTTCTTTCAGCGTTTTAGAAAATTCTACCCTTAAGGGGGTTTATCAGGGGTGCAATGTTTGTATTCAAAACTACTGGGACTAGGAACTTGAAAATTACACCAGAACTTCTTTTTATGACGTAGGCAGGGGATAGAACATGATTTTTGGAAATGTTATTCCTAAGGGGGTGAAATGGGGGTCCAAAGTTTGTATGGGGGAACATTATTTATTGAACTGGAGACTTAAAACTTTGTAGGAGGATTACTTATTGATACCAATAGGGTACTTTTGGCGTTTTATAAAATTCTACCCCTAAGGGGGTTAAATAGGGGTGCAAAGTTTGAATTAAAAACTATTGTGTCTAGAAACTTAAAATTTACACCAGATTTTCCTTTTATGACATAGGCAAGGGATAAGACGGGATTTTTGGAAATTCTGTCCCTAAGGGTGTTAAATAGGGGTGCAAAGTTTGTATGGGAGAAACATTATTTTTTGTATTAGAGACTTGAAACTTTGTAGGGATATTACTTATTAGGATACAAAAAAAGTTGTTTCAGCGTTTTAGAAAATTCTACCCCTAAGGAGTTCAAATAGGGGTGCAATATTTGTATGAGGTAAACATTATTTATTGAACTAGAGACTTGAAACTTTGTAGGAAAATTACTTATTAGGATACAAATAAAAACAACTTAAGCGTTTTTAAAATTCCACCCCTAAGGAGATTAAATAAGGGTGCAAAGTTTGTATTCAAAACAACTGGGACTACAAACTTGAAATTTACACCAGAACTTCCTTTTATGACGTAGGCAAGGGATAAGACGGGACTTTTGGAAATCCTATCCCAAAGGGGTTTAAAAAGGGGTGCAAAGTTTGTATGGGAGAAATATGATTTTTTGTACTAGAGACTTGAAACTTTGTAGGGATATTACTTATAAAGATACAAAAAAAGTTCTTTCAGCGTTTTAGAAAATTCTACCCTTAAGGGGGTTTATTAGGGGTGCAATGTTTGTATAAGGGAAACATTATTTATTGAACTAGAGACTTGAAACTTGGTAAGTATTTTACTTATTAGGATACAAAAAAAGGATTTTCAGCTTTCTATAAAATTCCACCCCTAAGGGGGTAAAATAGGGGTGCAAAGTTCGTATTCAAAGCTACTGGGACTAGAAACTTGAAATTTACACCAGAACTTCATTTTATGACGTAGGCAAGGGATAAGACGGGATTTTTGGAAATTCTATCCCTAAGGGGGTTAAATAGGGGTGCAAAGTTTGTATGGGAGAAACATATTTTTTTGTACTAGAGACTTGAAACTTTGTAGGAATATCATTATTAAGATACAAAAAAGTAATTTCACCGTTTTATAAAATTCTTCCCCTAAGGAGGTTCAATAGGGATGCAATGTTTGTGGAGGGGAAACTTTATTTATTGAACTAGAGACTTGAGACTTTGTAGGAAGATAACTTATTAGGATACAAAAAAAGTAATTTTAGCGTTTTATAAAATTCCACCGCTAAGAGGGTTAAATGAGGGTCCAAATTTTGTATAAGCGAAACTTATTTTTAGCTACTACGTACTTAAAACTTTGTGGACAGATTACTAAACTTATTAATTTACAAATAAAGTGCTTTCAGCGTTTTTGAAATAATTACACCGAAAGGGGTTAAAAAGGAGGTCCAAAGTTTGTATGGAGAAAAAAGATTAGTTAGACAATTTTATTCGAGAATTCACAGGATAATTCCTAACGATAAATGAGTAAACAAGTGTTTCCGGTTTTTTGAGAATTCAACCCCTAAAAGGAGACATGTGGTGACAAAATCTGAAAATCAACATCGGCATCTATTGTTTCTATGGTTTATCGGGTCGCTGATTAGGAAAACAACAACGATTTTACATTCCAACGTGGCGTCTAAATATCAATATGGGCGTTGTTATTACGGTTTTTTGGGACGTTAATAACGAAAATCACATAGATTTTGAAATGTATTGTTGTGGACATGAAAATTCATGAAAATATTTGTGCCAAATTGCAATTCATTCGGTCCAGTTTTTTCCGTAGCAAATCGGTTGTAACAGACGGACTGACAGACAGCCACACGTGATCCTATAAATAAGGGTTCTATTTTTGCTTTTGAGGTATGGAACGAGACCCGCGTTATATAGGGTTATAGGTTTCAAAGTTTGTATTAGGTGCCATGTCGATCGTCAGCAATCGGTACCTAGGCGAGTGCGGGCGGCGCGGCGGGACGGGAGGGTAGGAGACATTGGGAAAGTGCCTGCATCCGTAATAAGTACATTCAAGGTGCTGCACGAAGATCTGCTTACTAAGTTATGCATTTTGGCCGCCGTTAAATTAAAACAAATTTTTGGGTATTTATGTTAAATACTGGTTCGAAAGCATGGAAAAAAATCTTAGGAAACAAGCCTATAGCAATGTCCAGGCCACAAATTTGACTTAACATTCGTGGAGATATTTTGGTATTTCAACATTAATGTTCATGAACATAAAGTAGCTTTTATTCCAGAGGACAGATTCTCATTAATCATGATTGTAAATTTAATAACAGAAATACGTACATACATACATACATTGACGCCTTTATTCCCAAAAGGGGCAGGCAGAGCACATGAACTTTATGTTCCAGCGCCACTTTTAGCATAAATGTGGGTATAAAAGATCGACAAAAAGTGATATTGCTTCTTAGGTTGTTAGCCCATCACCCAGGACACACTTCAACCCTGCTCTCTTAATCGACTTTTACGACACACACGGGAAGAAAGAGGGTGGTGAAATTCTAACCCGCCACCACACGGGCATAAATATAATAGTAAATAAAAATTAATTTACCATAATGGGTTATGATGAAGGGTTATTAGTAGGGGAAGTTAGTAGTAGTAGGTTAGTAGGCGGCGTAGCAATTCAATAATTATTGGAAAATTACTTTTACTACGCGGGCGAAGCCGCGGGCAAAAGCTAGTAAAATATAATAGCGCTCGCTCGCGCCAGAACGCCGGATGAGCCGCGTAGCTGCTCGTCGATTATTACCTCTGTGAATCCCGGAGACGTCAGTAGTTCTATCGTACCGCTGTAGCGGGGCCGTCTTCCAATCCGGATGGCAGCGTTACCATCATGGCGAACAGGACTGCCATGGCGGGCATCGCCAGAGTAGCGGACAGCGCGGATATAGCGGACAGTACCGCCGTGACAGATAGCACCAGTGAGGTGGACAGCGCCAGCGAGGTGCACAGCACCAGCGTGGCGCACAGCGCCAGTGTGCCGGACAACGCCAGTGTGGCGGACAGTGCCAGCGTGGCGGACAGCGCCAGCGAGGTGGACAGCATTAGCACAGCGGACTTTTTTTTTTAAAGCGGAAAAAGTTTGAATTAAACTTAAATTTTTCAAGTAGAAGATGCTTATTTTGAAGTGTTCTATATGCAAAAATCATTTAAAATAGGTGTCATAATAACGCCACCCACACCAAAATCTTTCCAAAAGTCCCGCGCCTCCCTTACTGCGTACCCTTTGGTACACCTGGACCCAGGCCCACCGTCCGTCACCGTCCACGGGCCGACAGAGCCAGAGGCGGGCAGCGCAATCGCGATCGGCGTCGCCGTCGTGGCGGACGGCCCATGGTAGGAGGTGGCTCCACAGTGGAGGACGGCACCAGACAAGGGGTGGCGCCATTGAGGCGGACGACACCAGATACGGGGGTGGCACCATTGAGGCGGAAGGCACCAGGGTAAGAAGTGATCGTTGTCGGCAGCGGCATCGTACCGGATGCCGTGTAGCACCATTACATAATAACGATTTCTCCACCACAGCGGCCGGCGCCGGCGTCGGCGGCGGCACCTAGGATATTGTTATGTAACTGACTCACCGATCGGTTCGAAAGATAAGTATTTAAACCTCCTTTCCGGGCCCGACAATGTGGCTCTTGGAGCGCGCGAGCCCACGAAGGCTCGACTCGCGGCCGCGCGTCGCCGACACTGACCGCGCGAACGCGGGTTGACTCCCCCCGGCTATAAAAAGATGATCGCGAAGCGCGTTCCTTCTCCTCCGACGCGGAGCGACTCTCGTTGTTCATAATGCACAAAATATATGTACATAACTACGTATAAGTATATTTACGTATAAATGTAAACTTTTTTTTTTCAACATTGTTTTTAGCACAACTACAATTTAAGGAAACTGTAGGTCTTAAGTTAACATCAAGCATAATTGTACACATTTATGTATATGACCGTTTGTTTCTATAAATAAATAAAAAAATAATAATGCGATCCAAAACACTCGTGAACAACGAAGTAAAAAATAAAAATTTACAAAAGCGGTAGTAGTAAGTTCGATAGTAAAAGTAATCACTTCGCGATTCCCTTTTCTTAGATATTCAGGACTCCCTCCTCCCAGGTTAAAGTTATCTGGTTTTAAAGAATCAAGGCTTAAAATTCCTCGTTGCACAATTTATAAAAATAGCTACGGAACGTCCGATCCTTACGGCAGACGACGCAAGAATGAGAAAGCCAACATGGCGGCGAGCGCGGGCGGTGGTTCTGGGGTTCGCGGGTTACCAGGGGCGGCTGTGACGTCACAGCGATGGAGTGGAGCGACTCATATGACGCAAACGGCTACTTCCGGTCGTGGGCAGTGACGCCCTCTCAATAATGGATCCCGGACATGGAACGGAACAAATAATATGGTCACCCATCCTGCGTACTGTGCTAGGCGAGCTACTGTTCGTTGGTCTTGACAGAAATATAGGAAATATGTCTGCCGATGTCTATTCTTAGAGTTTCTAGCAATCAAACTAGGCATCATATTTCTACACAAATCATCACGAAAATACATATGTGGCGTTAATTCCGAAACTGCTCAATGTGCCCCTCCCTACCCTAACTATATACTCACAGTCACAGCATGCGTGATGTTTTTTTTTTTTTTTTTAGAAACTTATACAAACATTTTGTAAATAAATTAAAATAGCATCGTTAAACCGTTTGGTTTGTCTCGATGCTAGCGCAGTGACTTACTGCTAACAGGAAAATAAAATTATTGACAATTTGTTATTTCACTTACATCTATCTAATCTTAACTTATTATCAAAAATCATATTTTAATCGTTTACCCGCCGAACCTCATATAAGTTACAGGCAAATTTCAAAAGTCATAATCAGGGATCGGAAATTCGGAAGCTTTTGTACCTATTCTGTGGCCTCAGTACCTACACCGCGTTGTTGTTGAGTAGCATGGAGACGGATTCTATATACTTTTACTAATAAACTTTCCGGGATTTCCTGGAATACCGAAAATTAGGATAATATAAAGTACACATATGTATTAAAGTACATAATTAGTTTATTTAAATACTTACGTATGTGTATACGTAATAAAGTATTTAAATAAACTATTTTAGTTATTCCTACTTACAAAATGTAATTTAATTCATGTGTTAATTTAACTAACAGTACAGTATTAGCTTACATCAAACTAAAATTCTATTGTTACTTTTATTTAAAAAAAATGGTACAAACGAAATTAAAACAAATGTACCCATCCATACAATAGTGAACAGGTAATCAACCTACACCGACACACGGTATATTTGCATTTCCGTCCTAGTCTAATGTTTAGCAGGTAGAAAAGGACGGCAATACAATTGCTTGATAGCGATATTAGCGATATCTTTACGACGGCGGCGGTGTCTTTTTAGTACGGTTATATAGATAAGAACTCAGGTAGTTTTAAAGGGTTGGGGATAGGAACGCAGCTAGGTTTTATAGGGACGTTCATGATTCATTCGTTGCTGTACTTTACATGTATTCGGGTGTCAAATGTGCTCTGTTTTCACGTCTCTACTTGGCTATTGAACAACAATTTATGATTGGATTTTGTTATTTAGTGTGTTTCTTTACGCGTTTTTTTTACATTTGTGTGGAGCGTTGGCCGACTGGGGCGACCTGATCCATATAAAAAAACACGTTATATAAAATATTCCTAATATTCTGTAATCAAAACACAATACCTACCTATTACGCCCTTAAAAGGACCACCACTATTTTTTGTTACACCCTGTATGTCGTTAAAACTGTTTGCCAACGCGTATGTTAACATTGCCAATACAATCTCGGAATCCCGGAACAATATTTAAAATATTATTTATAAGAAGCCAACTCCATCCTTGCTTAGCTTTTTCCGGGGTTTTGCTAGAAGTAGGTATAAAAGCTTCCGAATTTCCGATCCCTGGTCATAATAAATTATCATTATCATTTATACAAAGTCTGATATATCAGACGAGGGCGGGTAAAGGGTTAATTTACCTGAAAACATTCTAACTGTTGTAACATTTCGTTTTTAAGTTTCTTTTTTATATTTATTGGGGTTATTGTATCCTTTAATTCTTTCGGGAGTTTGTTTATTAAGTGGGGTAAGATGTATTCTGATGTTCTCCGTCCGTAATAGTACATTGTGATACAAGTGAGGTATGTTGATAATTACGTCAGAGGCGAAATTGTTCACGCGAACCGCAGGTGAGCGTGATAAGGAAGCCGAGGATGTAATTATCAAAGCTCACGCGTATCATACGACGTTTTTCAACACATTTTGCGAGGAAAAAATTATTTACTTTAGGTACATTAAGCAAATCATTAAGATGACAACAGGTTTTTTACTCACAATTGCACATCGCCAAGAATTTCCAGTGGCATCCATTCTATTTATCACTGTTCTAGTCACCACGAGTCAACATTTTTGATAATAACCAAACACGCATAAACAAATTTTACAAATAATTGTGAAATAAATATTATAAATAACCTATAATGGTACCCAACAGTATTTTTTTCGTGAAGTTTGCGCAGTGTGGGCACAGAAATCTCTAAACAGCCAATACAAAATAAAATTATATTTTCGTTTTAAAATGTTATCTGTATTTAATTCATGTAAAATGTTATGAAAAGTGAATAGTTTTACTAAATTAAACGTTTCCATATCATATACAAAAAGAAATAGTCAATTAATTAACAAAAAGGATTTAATTTGTTTAGTCGAGTAAGAATCCATTTGCCGAAAATTAAAAAAAAAACTGTACATTATGTACAACCCGGTTAATTTAAGAATGCACCGTGTTCATGTATATATCTTGCTGCAAGGTGCCAACGTAACTTAATCGGGATATAACCATAACACACAAGTGTTGTAATGTTATAAAACACGCGTTTTTAATATCCAGGATTATGAGCCTAAAAGCGACACAAGAAGAGGTACGTTACGAGCAATTGTGTTGAAAAAATTATTAAATTCCGGCTTATTTAGCATGCCATTTGTAACTTGTCTAGTAGCTTTTGTATGTGAAATTGGCTTTTGTATTTCGGCTCTAAAGAATTGTTCTTTTAGTATCTGATAATTAAATTGTGTGTGAACAGTCAGCACTTTGCACGCCTTAAAAAGATCTTCATCACATTTCCGACTGTTTCTAATATTAAATGGTACTACTATCTTGAGTATTCTAATCTGTAAGTTGTATATTTTGTCGAGATATGACTTAAAGGTACGTCCGTAGCTACTTAGACCGTAGGAGATGATACTTTCCACAAGCGCATTGTACATATCTAGTCTGATTTTATACGGAATTCTATTACGTAGGATATACATTTTTGCCATAATAGCTCTTAATTTAGTACACACTGATTGAATATGTCCGTCCCAGTTAAAACGGTCGTCTATTATAACACCCAGGTATTTTTGTTTGCAAACTTGTTCTAATGGCGAGCATTTACAATCTTTTGCGTCATTTGGTCTAGAATGAAGGCACTGGTGGTCGTGACCTATAATGCTGACTGGTCGTACTGTTTTCGAACGGCTAGAGTGTATATGTAGAAGTTTGGTTTTAGCTGCATTTAGTACGAGGCCTGCGTCGTGGGACCACATGCAAATGAGGTTGAAGTCATTTTGCAGGTTCCTCTCAGCTAGTTTTATATCTTTATCGGCGGCAACGAGACACATATCATCCGCAAATTGGTAGACACTACAGTTTTGAACACAATTATTCATATCATTTACATAGGTTAAGTAATGGAGTGGCCCGAGCACGGAACCTTGTGCTGTACCTTCTGTCACCAGAACTTTTCTACTAAATGTTTCTCCTATTTTCACACGATACGATCTGTTTTGTAGGTAGCTTTGTGCACCACTTTAATAGCGGACCCCGAATACCGGAATCCTCTAAGTTTTTTATTAACGTGTCGTGCCGTAGAGTGTCAAACGCTTTACTGTAGTCTATAAGAATTATTAATATATGTTTTTTATCATTAAGGTGTTGGTTAATTTCATCTGTAAATCTTGACAATAACATAGATGTGCTTTTATTAGGCTGAAATCCAAATTGATTTAAAGAAAGAATATTATGGGATTTATAAAATGTGTGTATCTGAATACTAACATATTTTTCTACAATTTTATCTACGGAAGGGAGCATTGTTATGTTATAGGTCTATATAGTTTGAGCAATCACTTGTATTGCCACTCTTGTAAATAGGTCGAAATCGCTGTTAGGACCCGTGCGTGTCTATTGTTAGGTACAGTCGAGTTCTCCAATATCTACTTATACAGATAATCTTTCAAAAATATCCCGTGCGTCTTATGTCATTCATTAACAAGAATTAAGACGTGGATCAGTGGTGGTGAAAATTATCCATGGGCAAACCGGAACAAAATAGTTATGAAAGACTACCTATAGCTATAGGATAGGATATAAGATAGAGGCACAGATTATATATAAATACCGGTGGGAATCGGCTTCTATGGGCGCTCCGGCATCGCCACTGCTGAGTATTTACTTATTAAATATTTTTGAATGGAAATCCGAGAACTTGACACTTTGAGTATATATACCTACCTACTACAACACACGACGACACGAGGTAACTACTCAAGATTATTTCTCCGTAACTAATAGGTAGGTATCAATCTTCTTAACTTGAGTAGGTATAGGAACCTCTATCTACTCGAAACGTTATCTGTGTATCTAATTTGCGTCGTTGGTTGGTTTCCAGGCGCGGAGCAAGGGTGCAGCACCGGCGGTGCCGACGCCGACGACGCCAGGCTCGGCGCCCGGCAGCCCGCCGGGCACGGCGGCGGGCGCGGGGGCCGGCGCGCCGGGCACGCCGGGCGCGGCGCAGCGGCGGCGCGAGTTCGTGTAGCGCGCCGCGCCCGGCGCCGGCCCCGTGCCGCGCCGGGCGCCCGCGCCGGCCCAACACCCCGCGCCGCTCTAACGCACGTGAACGTGACACGTGTCGCTGTCGAGTGCCCGACCACGACGGTGATAGTGACTCTAGGTTAGGAACTCCGCGAGCACAGGCCCCCGGGCTTGCCCGACTCTTGACCGGGCCGTGCCCTTCGACTGGCTCTCGAAACGTGAAATTGCATATCTATAACCTACGTACATGCTACCATCGCGTACTGTAAACTAGAGAATTCGAAATAGTTATCGTTTACTTACCTATTTTAATAAGAATTCTTCCAGCGCAAAAGACTTCGTCCTATAAACGTCCTCAAGAACGAGAAGGTGTGTAATATCTACGCCTCTTTTGTCCGAAACCAACAATCCTGACCATTGTAGGTACCTGCACCTTGCAGACACTATTACTGGGTGGGTACCTATCTACTCGTGCTTACCGAAGCTCTATATTGGCAGCGCTGGAACTCGGAACTCCGAGGCCAGTGGAAGGCTCGGCGCCCCGCGGGCCCGCAATAGCGCGCGCTTGCCGCCTAGTCGCCGGCTGATATTACTTATAGATTTAGGATATTGTTGAAATTCTAAGAGTTTGTATAAAGGTATATGTAAGTGACGACTATTAGACCCACACATTTTAAAGCAATACGATTTCCCACATTTCTTTCTTCTCTCTTTTATCTTCGTAACTTACTATAGTACACGACCGACCAAGAACTTTTGTATCGACGGCATCATCTATTGATAATCTGTACGAGGCTATATTTTATACACGCTTGGAGGATATTTTACTGTTACACTTATTGAAACAAGTAGATATTTATATGTTAGCCGCGTCGTCCGCGTCGCCGTCTCGTCTTGGCCGATCATGACAAGTTCTGTAAGTTATTCAGAGCAGTAACAGCTAGTGACAAACTGTCAAATTAATTCGCTTAGTTTCCGCCCTTGCTCGGCCTACGCTCGAATTTCAGCATTCAGTATAACAAACACGAAGAACAATATGTATAGGCACGAAAAACGTACATACTTACCTACTCGTAATACCGGCCCAGCTGCTGCGAAATTGTTTTGTATTATACCATCACCCCTAAATACCTGTGTAATATCCCTTCCACACACATCCAGCACGATATAATATATGTGTTGATCAAATTGTATCTGTACCTGACGAGGCGGGCGACACACGAGCCACGGCGCGGCGGGTTAGTGCTCTCTTGTTAATGTTTGTAAAGTTTATATCGCCGCGGCCGGTCCGACCCGACTCGGTCCGGCCGCGGCGTCGGGGCGCGCGCCCCTCTATCATGCATGACGTCACATTCGGCAGACGAACCACAACGTTTCTCGCCTCGCTAAGCCACTGCTACTTATGATCTTTTTTATTAAAATATATCGAAATGACGACAAATTATATAAACTTGTTTTATTTCCTTCAGGCGACCGTTCATAAAGGACACCTCTCCCCCATATATTTAACTTTTAATACGCCACATAATTTTTGTTTCTGTTATGTGGGGTCTCCCTTAGCTAAGCTAAGGGTCTGTTTCACAATCTCCAGTTAAAACATATAAGTACGTCAGATAAATGTTGGCTGTCACTTTTCTTTTATATGACGAGTGAAAAGGATAGCAATAATTTTAACTGGCAGATAACTTTATCCGGCGATTGTGAAACAGGCCCTTGGTCTTTTATCTAGTTACAGTAGGTAGGCGCTAGGTAATCCGGCACCCTAATTTTTTTGCCGATGCCAGATTGCTGGAACTGCCGGATTATTGATGAATGTAATACATAAATGGGTCAATTTTTGAACAAGACGTTTTTTCGACATTTGTATGGTTTTTTTTTATTTTTTGGAATAAAGATTCGTACCGACAGCGAGAGGTAGGGTTTTTAAAAAGAAAAAATATGATGCATGAGGCACCATTGTGCTTCTAATGGATAGCTAGATATTGATGCTTTAAAATCACCGTGCCATATCAATGTCGTCAGCACCATACAAATGTCGACAGCGCTATACAAAAGTCGATATAATGCCATACAAATGTCGATTCTGCCATATAAATGTCGATAGCGGCATAAAAATGTCGACGAGTGCCATCAAAATGTCGATTTTGCCATACAATTGTTGAAACAGCTTAAAATATTTGTACAATAAAAAAACCCACTACTTATTTCGATATAGTATCTCCGGTGTATGGTTTATGATGGTCGTTATATTGTGCTAATAATTATTCTGTGATTATATTCCAAAATATTAAAAATCACTTAGATTTTGTGTTGAATCGACATGTGTGGGTATGCGACGTTCGACATTTGTATGACCAGAAAAGCCGTACAAATGTCGCCATACAAATGTCAACATGAATGTTTTTTGGCGATCCTTCGTACACTATTAATTGAATTCACTAATTAGTTATACCTACACGAAACTCTTACCCCATATTGCTAACCTTTGTTATGAAAGACACATTTTTATTTCCATCGTATACCTATTAATAAATTAACGCCCATACAAATGTCGGGTAATAAATGGGTCACGCGTGGGACAACTACAAAAATACTTCAATGTTTTAATTATTCACGCATTAAATTTGCAAGATATATTAATGAATACGCCAATAAATGTTCTTTATAACAGTACAAGTTGTTTATTTATACGCTGCCGTAGTCTATAGTTATGAATTTTTGTTTGAGCAAAACCGCAAGTGGGACACGCAAAAAAGCGGTAGATTTCGCTGTTTTACG
Organism: Epinotia demarniana; assembly: GCA_945867215.1. Lineage (NCBI taxonomy): Eukaryota > Metazoa > Arthropoda > Insecta > Lepidoptera > Tortricidae > Epinotia > Epinotia demarniana. The sequence goes on from OX244274.1 coordinate 301,853, forward strand.
ATTTCAAATACATTTTTTCATTTTTCAATGAGTATTTAAGGTATTGTTATATATATTTTAAGTAGGTACTTTATAACACACGGAATACAAATATATATGAATCAATACTCCATGTTAATCTGACTGGACATTATGGCCGTGGGACAGCAAAAACAGCTCGTTTGAAAATTGACCCAAATATCATCATCATCATCATCATATCAGCCGAAAGACGTCCACTGCTGGACATAGGCCTCCCCCAAAGAGTGCCAAAGTGACCGATCCCGCGCCACCCGCATCCAGCGGACTCCCGCAACCGCAACCGTACCGGAAGGCGCGGCGTGGGCAGGCCCCCCACAAGGTGGACTGATGACCTGGTAAAGGTTGCGGGAGTCCGCTGGATGCGGGTGGCGCGGGACCCAAATATAATAAAGTATAATTGTATCACAAATTTTCCTAGTAAAACTACGTATAGGTAAAATCCAGCTACACAACAAAAAGCTTTCTTTCGCTGTTCGAATAGACCCTATTAGTGCCATTATACACAAACTGATAATGAGAATCTTAATTTCTATAATAAATGCAGAGGATTTTAAATATTGTCTATGGTCTCTTAAGAATAGACAATATTTTAAATTTATTCATCAACACATTGAAACATACAGATTCTTATTCTTAATATAAGTTCGTGTGTAATAGGCATTAACGCAGATATGTTTTCTCCGATAACCATTCATCCACTATATAATTTATCTGTTTAGCCTCTTCATGAACACAGACGCCATACTTAGATTAAAATAAAAAAAATAACCTCCCGGCCTAGGCCTTCAATTTTGTATGAAATTCCTCTACAGTTATCTCGATTGTTCAGCCCGAAATGTTATACTTCGAAGCCCGTTATGACGCACGTAACGACGATATTTCATTGCATGTTTGAGAAAAGTATATTTTCTCAAACATGCTATGAAATGTTGACGTTGTGTTCTTCATAATTTATTTATTTATTTATTTATTATTTAATTAGTTTCCACGACCTTACAGCGAACCAATACGCCGCGAAACCAGAATACTAAACTATGTTCATTAAAAACAACTTACAACTAACAAATGGTCGTATCACCTTTAGGATAACATTGCACATACAATAGTAGATTGTATGACAAGGGTCTAAAGTAAGCCATATTACCTACCACGAGATGGATATTTTCCCGAACGAAGTGAGGGGAAATAGTTCGAGGGGTAATATGGCTTTTAGACCAGAGTTATACACTCTACTTTTCACTTCGACTGCGAGAAAATAGTAAAAACAAAGATTATCCATCCACAATCAACAATTATACCAAGATGAAAAGATTGTTCAATTTGGCGCCATTCTTTTTAATAAACTGTTTTGACACAGATACAATACAAAATATTCACAAGACGAATAAACGCCTCTGACCGTCTAATAGCGGCGTAGTCTATCCCGCTCAATCTTCATAGCTTATGTCATGTAATTACATCCACCAATCACAACTCTTTAAAATAACATTAGTATTTGCTGTCTATTAACCAGAATACAGCTAGACATCAAAATCGACCAATCAGGAAACAGAATTCAATTCAAACACTAGGAGTTTTTCATTCCCTAATTTACAATAATTAAAAAAATAAACGCCTCTGACCGACTATAGCTCCATCGAAACGTTCAAGCGTGGTTAACTGCATACATGACTCATGTATGCAGTTAACCACCCTTGAAAAACACCCAATGTTTGAATTGAATTCTGTTTCCTGATTGGTCGATTTTAATGTCTAGCTGTATTCTGGTTAGTAGATAGCAAATACTAATGTTTTTTTAAAGAGTTGTGATTGGTGGATGTAATATTGAACTGTTGTGAGTGGTCAAATTAAAATGTTTTATAAATCATAAATATGTATACATATTTTCCCTAGGGGCTAAATGTACTACTTTAGCCCCGCTTGCCAAGTCTAATATGATGCACTTTTTGAGCATGAGAAGTGAAAAGAATTATATCCCAAACAACCAAGTAAAAATTTTGTGGGATATAAATAAGGGTAGTATCCGAACTTTTTCTTATAAAGTGACCTAAGGAAAAACTTTTGTATTTTCTCCAAGAGCAAGGTATGTGGATTCATACGGATTCCAAATGAGGGAAGAAGCTTCTAATTTACTCCTCACCAAGGCATTAAACAGTAGCTGCATAACTCCAGGATCACGGAAGTCCTTACGATTACGGAGCACGAAACCCAATCGTTGGTAGCAGCTACTGGTAAGTGCACGAATATGGTCGTGAAAAGTGAGGGGCGTGTCAAACATCACGCCTAGATCTTTCACAGAGAAGACACGATTGATTTCCTCGTTGTCCAGGAAGTACTGCGCATTTATTGGGGCGGAACTTCGCCCATACCTATGTACAAACGCAACACTTTGCTGTATTGAACGACAGTTTGTTTTTAGTGCTCCACTTCAACACCGAGGCAATATCTTCCTGTAAAGAAACACAGTCCGCTGGATCTCTCACCCCATAAATGAGCTTGAGGTCGTCAGCATAAAGAAGACACTTTGCATGACTAACTTCTGATTCTAGGTCGTTAACCATCAGACCAAATAAGAGAGGTCCCAAAATAGAACCCTGACTGACGCCAGATCGAGTGTGATATTTATCTGAAACGAATTATCCAAGTCGAACATATTGTAGACGATCGCGTAGATAACTGGCAAACAGTTCGAGCAACTTAGGAGAGAAGCCAATATCGTCAAGTTTATTTAATAGGACGTCATTATATACACGATCGAAAGCTTTTTTAAAGTCAAAATAAATGACGTCGACCTGGATACCTCTGTCCAGGCTCTCAGAAATGGCATCAGTCAAGATTAAAAGATTAGTGTCAACGGAGCGACCTGCTCTAAAACCATGCTGCGATTCAGATAGCAATGGCTTAACTTGTGTGGATATTGCACGTAGCATTATCCACACAAGTTAAGCCATTGCATAGATTCGAACAATTTTGCTAAAGTCGAGAGAACAGCAATATGCCTATAATTTTCCACTTTGGAGTTATCTTTGGACTTTGGCATAGGTCTTACCCTGGTGATTTTCCACAGACGTGGATAAACACCAGTTGAGAGAGAAAGGTTGAGAAGGAAGTGTATAGGGACCTTCAACTGCTCCGCACACCCTTTAACAATATAGCCTGGCAAAGTGTCCGGCCCTACGGAGCTATTGGGCTTGAGTCGCCTTATGCCCTCTTCAACTTCCTGCATGGAGATATTGTGTACGTGGATGCGACGAGACATTGATCTTTGCGCCATTTTATTACTGGAGTTCACGTCAAGACGAGGTACGCTTCGTAGAAAGACGTTGGAAAAAAACCGAGAAAAGGCCGAAGCAGCCTCTGCACCAACAAACTGTTTTCCCTCAAACGACACCTCGGACGCAAACCCACCCTTCGACCTGAGACTGTCTATATGCTACCAGAAAGAGCGAGGATCACTCTTGAGTCTACTTTGGACTCGATCAATGTAACAGTCATAGGCAAGGCATATTCGGTTTTTAATGTCAGTCCTCAGTTCGGCAAACTCTCTAGACACTTCAGGGTTTTTCTGGTTTTCCACTTTCGATGGAAACTAGCTTTCAGTGTTAAGTCAGCAATTACCTATGTCCGATAATGGGCTTCTGAGTGTCACGTTTCGGGCGCAGCGAGACGAGAGACCCGTAATGTCATTTCATACAAAATTGGAGGCTAGGCCTGCATGATGGTCTTTTTTAATTTACATTCCACAATTTGTCAAATCAAAAATATACATTAAACTTTCGGTATCGTCGCAGTAAAGCGGCAGTCGGTAGTGCGAACTGCCGGATTATAGAGCATGTCGACTGAGTGGCTAAACGCCGGACTAGTGCGAGCGCCCACTGTATATCTACCCGTCAGTTTGTTAAGTCAATAACGAATGAAAAAGAAAACACCAGCGCAGTTTAATCCTAACTTTAATATATACAAAAGGAAATACATTAGCAAGGAGTCCCCAGTACATAATGTTCATATAGTCGAGCCGCGGGCGCGGGCGCAAGTAAAGTATACACAACTGCTTTCCTTGCTCCGCTCCGCTCCGGTCCGGCCCGGGCCCGACGCGGACTCGTCACCGGCCGACACGGCGCCGCGCCGGCAGACACTAGTGGTTCCCGAACGACTACCGCCCTGCTGCTTTAACTAGACCAGAGAGAATACGGGTGTACTCGTATACTCAAAATGTATTATTACTCCAAAATAAAGAAGGAAAAAAAATATGCCTAGTGACGAAAATCCCATTCAAATATCTCAAAGAATTACGAAGTGTATGAAGTTGCGTTTGGCGGGAAAGGGACAGAATATACCCCCGAGGTATAACCAAATCATTGGTGTTTATCGATAACAGACCCCCTAGCACACTAAGTTTTATGTCGGACATAAATCATTCGTCCCATTCTGGCCAATATGCGAGTGCAAGAGGGACAAATGCTTTATGTCCAACATAAAACTTAGTGTGCTAGGGGGTCAGATATGTCAATAGGTATACTGAATATCATTGAGTCGAGCACTAGGTTCTGCAGGGAAATAAATGTCTGGGCCTACTTATTTCATAGTGAACATATTGTGCTTGATTGTTATCTAGTCTCCCCTCGGCCGCCGCGCCACCGCCACCGCCACCGCCACCGCCGGGACCGGGACCGGGACCGCTCGTGACAGCCTCTATTGCATGTTTTGTGACATCAGAGGCTCTAGTATAAGTTTTACCGAAACAAAACGTTACGACCGCGTTCGCGTTTAGTTGTCAAATCCCATACAAATTGAGGGTAAAACGCAAACGCGATCGTAAAGTTTTGTTTCGGTAAAATTTATACTAGAGCCGCAGGATCATTTCACTGGTTAGCACACTCGAAAAGTTGTGGGAATGAAGTCTTGACTATCACTGTGATTTTACAAAATGGGAAAGTCTGCTTGACTGTCATTTCTAGAACGAGAATACGGTACGACGGTATTCAGCATTATGATGTTTAATCTCGTGGCATAGCCAATATATTGATCTCCGATACTTCGAATAGCAAACAGGCCTGTCACACCGCTTTTGACTTAATACACTTTAAATCACAAGCTATCATTATCTTATTACACTGTCCCACTTGTCACCGGCGACGGCGACAGGGACGCAGCGATGCGTTAGTGAGATGCTTCCACTCTTGAATCAAGCAAGCAGTTGCCAGAGCGGAGGTTGTCAGAACCGTCAGGCCCCTATTCACCAACGCCACAATTGTCATATAACAATGACAATCATATTTCTTTTTCTTTACTGAGATGGGATTGCGTTTGACCTTCGTCTATCCTGATGGAAGGCCTAAGACGGATCACGCTCACCCAGAAGGTACCCAGACCATCTTTACTCGAATCGCCAAACAATTATATCAAATTGTCTTTGTCAGATGACAATTACTAAGTCAGTAAATCAGGGCCCGCTCGGAAATCGACCCATAGAAACGTCAGTCGACCGTCATAATACGCATTTCATTAGATTACATACAATTCAATCAGACACGGCCGACTGTCCTAACTCGTAATACCTACGAAGTGAAAACCTAAATATATCCCTCGCGGCGCGAAGTCTCGCCCGACCTGACTGGCGGTCGGCGGTCGGCGGTCGAGTCGGTCGAGTCGGTCGAGTCGGTCGAGTCGGTCGCGGCCGCGACTGGTCGAGGCGGCTCCTTCTGGTCAGAAAATGAAGTCGACGATGCGACAGTATACTTGATTGCTTTTCAAATGACCTTTTTCATTTAACATATTTATCTTCTCGTGTCAGATCTCCTTGAACCTTGATCATTTTACCATTGGACACTATTACAGTGGCAATCAAGAAACAGACAGCTTTCCAAAAACTGGTTTAAGTTATTTACACTACAATATCATTGGTTGCAAACATATGATACATCTAAACCAGTAGATTCCAAATGTTAATAATATTACATACTAATCTATATTACATACAAGATGTTGGCCCGCTTTGCCACGCAAATATCCCATAACACTTAGAATCTACTGTAGATAGTGTAGCAAATTAATTACATTCCATTTTTAAAGTAAATTCTCGTTTTCTAGCTAGAAGTTCACAAAGCCAATGCCATAGTTTAAATGCGATACGTCAAATACAAAAGTCCATTTAAAACGCAACCAACTGTTGTCGCGGGTGGACGGTCAGATCGCGAGACAATTATGTTGGCAACCCGACCGCCTAAACAATCAAACGGATTGCTGCGAGGTCGGGTCAAGGGTCGGTCAATTGACAACATTTCATTTTTTAAGTGGGCCATTTTTTGATTTAGTTTGTTAGAAAATGAAATTTTAAGGTATACGTCTTTTTTTATTTGACGACCGCTTTAGCCTAGTTGGTAGTGACCCTGCCTACGAAGCAAGAGGTCCTGGGTTCGAATCCCGGTAAGGGCATTTATTTGTGTGATGAGCATGAATATTTGTTCCTGAGTCATGGATGTTTTCTATGTATTTAAGTATTTATCTATCTATAGAAGTATGTTTATCGTCGTCTAGTACCCATAGTACAAGCTTTGCTTAGTTTGGGCTAGGTCGATTTGTGTAAGATTGTCCCCTAATATTTATTATTTATTTATTATTTATTTATTTCTCCCCGATTGTTTATTTTCATCCAAAAATATCACAATTAAAAGTAGTGAATTCCAATAGGTCGTAAGTAAAATATGACGTTTTTATTATGTCTCTCTATGGCACCTGTCCACATCTTTCACTCAACGGACGTAAGAATGACGTCACGCAAGGGGTATATCGCGTTTTACAGATTTTAGTGATTTTCTCGGAAACGAGTAAGAATAAAAATGGGAAAACCAATTTATTACGTTCAGATAAGATAATTACCGAAATGGTTTTCGATTGAAATGTTGTCAATTGAATTTGTCCCGGAGCCCGACCGCGCCGGCAGTCCGTCCGGCTCGGAGGGGTCTCCCGTGCACGTGTGCCGTGTGTGCCGGCAGTACCGTGTGTGCCGGCAGTACCGTGTGTGCCGGCAGTACCGTGTGTGCCGGCAGTACCGTGTGTGCCGGCAGTACCGTGTGTGCCGGCAGTACCGTGTGTGCCGGCAGTACCGTGTGTGCCGGCAGTACCGTGTGTGCCGGCAGTACCGTGTGTGCCGGCAGTACCGTGTGTGCCGGCAGTACCGTGTGTGCCGGCAGTACCGTGTGTGCCGGCAGTACCGTGTGTGCCGGCAGTACCGTGTGTGCCGGCAGTACCGTGTGTGCCGGCAGTACCGTGTGTGCCGGCAGTACCGTGTGTGCCGGCAGTACCGTGTGTGCCGGCAGTACCGTGTGTGCCGGCAGTACCGTGTGTGCCGGCAGTACCGTGTGTGCCGGCAGTACCGTGTGTGCCGGCAGTACCGTGTGTGCCGGCAGTACCGTGTGTGCCGGCAGTACCGTGAGTGCCGGCAGTACCGTGTGTGCCGGCAGTACCGTGTGTGCCGGCAGTACCGTGTGTGCCGGCAGTACCGTGTGTGCCGGCAGTACCGTGTTTGCCGGCAGTACCGTGTGTGCCGGCAGTACCGTGTGTGCCGGCAGTACCGTGTGTGCCGGCAGTACCGTGTGTGCCGGCAGTACCGTGTGTGCCGGCAGTACCGTGTGTGCCGGCAGTACCGTGTGTGCCGGCAGTACCGTGTGTGCCGGCAGTACCGTGTGCCGGCAGTACCGTGTGTGCCGGCAGTACCGTGTGTGCCGGCAGTACCGTGTGTGCCGGCAGTACCGTGTGTACCGGCAGTACCGTGTGTACCGGCAGTACCGTGTGTGCCGGCAGTACCGTGTGTACCGGCAGTACCGTGTGTGCCGGCAGTACGGTGTGTGCCGGCAGTACCGTGTGTGCCGGCAGTACCGTGTGTGCCGGCAGTACCGTGTGTGCCGGCAGTACCGTGTGTGCGAGCCGAGCCGCGTTGGATGGAGGAACGCTCGTGTTCGACACGTGGTTGGCTTATGGCGTGGACGGGAAACCTAAGCCTTAAAGGATCTGTAGATGTTACAATCTGACTACCAATTTGTTGTTTCCGTATGAACCACATAATGCAAATATAACAATTTTAAGCAGAAGACTTTAGCTATGCAAAACATCAGGGTCAAAAAGTCCTGTGTAGATAATTGCACCTCTTCGTCCGCGTAGCTTCTGCTGCTGATCGTATGTTGGATCGACACGTACCGTGGTACCGCGTGCTGGTACAATTTGATGGCTCGGGATCCAACTTTTCATAACACCGTATTCAAAAGACGTTATAGGTACCCTGTTTATTTTTAGCTGATAAGAATGACAGATATCAATATATGACTTAGTAAGACGATAAGTTAAGTTATAGGGGGAAGTAACGGTATATTGAACTATCATTAAAACGTAGATTTTACGAAGATTTTAACTCAGTTTATAAAATAAGCTCAAGGTTTTGAAAACCAAAATACCGCGGTCACTTTTACTGTCTTCCAATACTGAATGCCATCTGTCATTCTAATCAACTTAAATTAAACGGGGTATAGCGAAATATGCCACAGCATCTTTACTACGGTCTCCTGGGCTACGCGCAGCACCACACGCGGGATGCGTATAAAATAGACTATATCGGTACAAAGGCGAATCCCCGGAAGGGATCTCTTTCAGTTATTGTGCGTGCTATCATCATGATAACACCAAAACGAGCGTCCCTGTATACGGCTCGAACTTTCTCTTGTATACGGTGTTATGAAAAGTGTAATGTTACAGATGGGTTCGAACAGCTGGTAGTGAGATGGTCCCGTCCCCGTCCCCGTCCCCGGTCCGTCCCCGTCCCCGGTCCGTCCCCGTCCCCGGTCCGTCCCCGTCCCCGGCCCCGGCTCAGGCCCAGCCGGGCGGCGGCGGCGGGTCGCGCGCGCGCGGCGGCAGGGTGGCGGTGGCGGTGGCGGTGGCGGTGGCGGAGAGCGCGGAGTGCGCGGAGGAGCAGAGGTCCTGGTACGAGAACTCGGGGAAGCGCTCCTCCTGGATGCGGGCCAGCGCGCCGTCCGGCTCCGGCGGCGTCAGCTCCACCGACTCGCCCGTGAACTCCGAGTCGAAGTAGCGCGTGTCCGTGTCCGACTCCACCTGACAAAACCACACCACCAACATACACATCTATACGAAACAGACTATATGAAATATGAAAACATCACAAATATTGCCAAAATGTGAAGTAAAGTAGTCCGGGCCGCCGCCCAGCCGGCTGGCGGGCTCCTTGGTGAGCAGCCCGGCGAGCAGCCCGGCCCGACCCCGGCAGGCTGCCCCCAGGTTACCTGCGGCTTGAAGGGCGGCGGTATCTTCTTGGCGAGCAGGTCGGCCCAGTTGACGGCGGCGAAGAAGGGGTGCGCCATGATCTCATGGCTGTCGTCCGGGCCGCCGCCCAGCCGGCTGGCGGGCTCCTTGGTGAGCAGCCCGGCGAGCAGCCCGGCCCGACCCCGGCAGGCTGCCCCCAGGTTACCTGCGGCTTGAAGGGCGGCGGTATCTTCTTGGCGAGCAGGTCGGCCCAGTTGACGGCGGCGAAGAAGGGGTGCGCCATGATCTCATGGCTGTCGTCCGGGCCGCCGCCCAGCCGGCTGGCGGGCTCCTTGGTGAGCAGCCCGGCGAGCAGCCCGGCCCGACCCCGGCAGGCTGCCCCCAGGTTACCTGCGGCTTGAAGGGCGGCGGTATCTTCTTGGCGAGCAGGTCGGCCCAGTTGACGGCGGCGAAGAAGGGGTGCGCCATGATCTCATGGCTGTCGTCCGGGCCGCCGCCCAGCCGGCTGGCGGGCTCCTTGGTGAGCAGCCCGGCGAGCAGCCCGGCCCGACCCCGGCAGGCTGCCCCCAGGTTACCTGCGGCTTGAAGGGCGGCGGTATCTTCTTGGCGAGCAGGTCGGCCCAGTTGACGGCGGCGAAGAAGGGGTGCGCCATGATCTCATGGCTGTCGTCCGGGCCGCCGCCCAGCCGGCTGGCGGGCTCCTTGGTGAGCAGCCCGGCGAGCAGCCCGGCCCGACCCCGGCAGGCTGCCCCCAGGTTACCTGCGGCTTGAAGGGCGGCGGTATCTTCTTGGCGAGCAGGTCGGCCCAGTTGACGGCGGCGAAGAAGGGGTGCGCCATGATCTCATGGCTGTCGTCCGGGCCGCCGCCCAGCCGGCTGGCGGGCTCCTTGGTGAGCAGCCCGGCGAGCAGCCCGGCCCGACCCCGGCAGGCTGCCCCCAGGTTACCTGCGGCTTGAAGGGCGGCGGTATCTTCTTGGCGAGCAGGTCGGCCCAGTTGACGGCGGCGAAGAAGGGGTGCGCCATGATCTCATGGCTGTCGTCCGGGCCGCCGCCCAGCCGGCTGGCGGGCTCCTTGGTGAGCAGCCCGGCGAGCAGCCCGGCCCGACCCCGGCAGGCTGCCCCCAGGTTACCTGCGGCTTGAAGGGCGGCGGTATCTTCTTGGCGAGCAGGTCGGCCCAGTTGACGGCGGCGAAGAAGGGGTGCGCCATGATCTCATGGCTGTCGTCCGGGCCGCCGCCCAGCCGGCTGGCGGGCTCCTTGGTGAGCAGCCCGGCCAGCAGGTTGCGCGCCGGCGCCGACAGCGCGCGCGGGAACCGCACCTCCTCCGACACGATCAGCGCGAACAGCACCTGCACCCACCACAACAACCAATAGCTACAGCTCATGTTTACACCATATACTCTTCACATCACGCTCAATATTCATCAACTGTACAGTCCCCAGCTGACCCTAAACGTAGTAAAATATCGTGCCTTTAACGCTCCGTTGCACTTTTAAAAAGTACCAAAATCGTTTTAGAAAACAATGTTGAAAATATAGACGAGTAGTTGGACCGGATATTTGCCCTGTAAGTTTTTATAATTTTAAAGAGAGAAAAGTGATGCTTATATGACATGGCACAAATTTTTAAGCATATTTGCTAAATATGATGAAAAGTTAGAGCGAGCGTTAGGTATAAATTAGGTATTTATGTATTTTTATTTATAGTTTGTGAATATTGAATTTAAGTGAAAAGTTTTAGCTTCATCATTTATAATATGTATGTCGGAGAATACGTAAATCGGGCTAGATTCTGACTGGTTTTGGTTGCTCTGAGTGTTGCCATTCTTCACCAATAGATGGCGCGCACGTCAATAGTCTATGGCGTTTGTGGACGGTAAGTCAAACTATTGGTGATGTTTACGTGGCGCCGCTAGATGGCGGTGTAGTTTGATGTGAAGGTAGCCATAATGGATTGCAGCTACTTCATACCAGTCTGTCAGCAGTGCGAATAGTTCATGGGGTTCTCACTTCTTGCCTGAACGTCGCCTGCGCAGCACGTGCGCGCTGACAACTAATCAGTACCCAACATGGCGGACGATCCACCGTCGTCGTTGGCGACAAATCTACTTCAATCTCTAACAGCAGCGGTGGGATCCGCTCCAAACTCTCCGATTATATCAAATACGGTCCGTGCTACACCGGCACAAGAATATTTCACGGCTCAGCACGCGGAAAAACAAACACGTTCTGATTCCCTAAAAGAACAAATACCTGCTATGACACAAGATACGTGGGGCAAACTCTTCCAGAATTTCATCGAGCATCTTGCACCAAAGACGTCAGACTCTCCCGGAACAAGCAGCGGAGCGAGAAAAATGAAATTTAGTGAAATTTACATCCCTCCTTTTGACCCGGACGAGTGTCAGTTTACGGTAGTACAATGGTGCGAAGAAATTGATCATCACAAGATTCACAACTCTTGGACTGATTACGAGACTCGAAACGCGGCGTTCACTCATTAGCAAGGGCGCGCGAAAAAGTGGGCCACTCGTTTATACGCTCAATGTAGGACGTGGTCGGACCTCAAAGAGAAGCTATCTACACAGTTTGCAGCGACTAGAAGATTCCATGACTTGTTTCGGGACATGGCAGACTACACGAGCGACCAGGCGACTTCGTACTTGGAGTATTCCTCTAGTAAGGTGGCGCTCATCGACCGATTGGAGACCGGCTGGAGTGAGGCGAACAAAATCGAGGTAGTCATTTCGGGTATCGTGGATTCACAGGTACGTTCTGAATTGTTAAAAAATACTCCCATTGATTTTGTATCGTTAGAAAGGCATCTCAATACGTACCCTAAGTTAAAGGTGCATAAGAGGTCACTGGGCATTGATAATGAGGATTCATCACCTAAGCGCCACAAATCTAATGATAATCCTTCGGGTTCCGAGGGTCGAAAGTGTCACCACTGTGGCAAGGCAGGTCATTTAAAACGCAATTGTTTTCTGTTGCGTGAAACTAACAATTCTAAAAGTGAATCGCGTGCTGCCCAGACACCTCTTATGAAACCTAATGACAGAGCACTCGTCCAGTGTTCGTATTGTTCTAAAGCCGGGCACACTGAGAGAACTTGTTTTACAAAACAAAAATATGAAAAATCCAAGCCATCGCCGGTTTCTTCCCTTACTAAATCTGTAAAGTAAATTCTTGCTTTGGACAGTCACTGTTAAAATTCTTATCGCGCTCTTTACTATTAATTATCACTCTGAATTATAATGATGTGGGTTTATTATGAATGCTTTTGAAAGCTTTATTACGCTTTGCTATGTAGTGATGACGATTTGATATGAAACATTAGGTATAAGTTACCTTGAAATAAAATCACGATTATGAGAGTTATATCGTGTTCTGATTTTATGTTGAAAGCCCTTACGCTTTGCTTATGGATGTATTTTTGGAACCTTTTACTTCCTGGATATAGCGATATGTTGAAAGTCTTTACGCTTTACACTGCAATACGGTCGCTAAAAGTTTGTGCGCATCGCATTTGATTCTCTACATTGCTGAAAGCCTTTGCGCTTTGCACCTTGTTTTGAAGTTGCTGAAAGTCTTTGCGCTTTGCACCTTGTTTTGAAGTTGCTGAAAGTCTTTGCGCTTTGCACCTTGTTTTGAAGTTGCTGAAAGTCTTTGCGCTTTGCACCTTGTTTTGAAGTTGCTGAAAGCGTTTGCGCTTTGCACCCTGTTTTGAAGTTGCTGAAAGCTTACACGCTTTGCGTTCTGGTTCATACTTGCTGAAAGCATACACGCTTTGCGTTGACCCTTATGCTTTGCATTGTGGTTCAAAGCTGCTGAAAGCTTCTACGCTTTGCTTTATGTTTGGTGGTGCTGAATGCTTGACCATTACGAGGGCTGTTCCGAAAATAGTTAGTCAACAGCGTACTATTAATCGTATTCATATAATTTTACTGTAGCTCAAAGGCAAATTTCATTACAAACTTTTTCGTGTAAATGTCACTGGCCAGTGACATTCCGTTATTTTTTCATGAAATCAGAAAAAAAACATGTCTGCCACTTTTTGCCCGCAAAAATGGAGCTAACGCGGGAAGCATTTCGTGCTATGATATATTATGATTATAAACGAGGGCTAACTTACAAGGATTCTCATGAAAATTTAACTAGTGTTTTTGGGGCAATATCCCCATCTCTTGCCACTGTCAGTTACTGGTTCCGTGAATTTAAGCGTGGGCGGAGCGACGTCAAAGATGAGCCTAGACCGGGGCGACCGCCAACGGCAGTCACTCCAGAAAATGTTATCAAGGTGGAGTGGCTAATCAAGGAATCTCGAAACATTACCCACCGAGAGATTCAGGATGAACTGAAGATTGGATCCCAGGCAGTTTCTACCATTTTGCATGACCACCTTCAAGTTCGGAAGGTTTCGTCTCGATGGATACCACATTTTCTCACACAGGAGCAAAAAGATAGACGTGTCGATTGGTGCAAATTTATGCTAAAAAAAATCGATAAAGGCGATTCACAACAAGTGAGCTACATTGTGACATCCGACGAATCTTGGATATATAGCTACGACCCATTTACAAAACAGCAATCCACGCAATGGGTCTTTGAAGAAGATGATTTACCTACTAAAGTAGTTCGCGGCCGAAGCGTCAACAAAAAAATGGTTCCTGTTTTTTTTCGACGTAGTGGACCGGTAGCCGTAATTCCACTTGAAGATCATAAAACAGTTACCAGCCAATGGTACAGTGAAGTTTGCTTGCCACAGGCCTTCCAGGAGCTGAACGTCAGCCGTCCAAGTACTGGAACCCGGGGCATAATTTTTCATCAAGATAATTCTCCGGCTCACACGGCTGCCAGAACCATGGATTTTTTTAGCAAATCAGGAGTGCAACTGCTACCACACCCTGCGTACAGCCCTGACCTGGCTCCGTGTGATTTTTTTCTGTTCCCCACGTTAAAAAAATCATTACGTGGGCGACGATTTTCGACGGCGGATGAAGCAGTAGACGAATTCAGGCGACTTTTTTTTGACCTTCCGCAAGAACAGTTTTTTTCCTGTTTTGAAAGTTGGTTCAGTCGAATGCATAAGTGCATAAATGTAGCAGGGGAATACTTTGAAAAATTGTAATTAAAGTTTTATTATATTCCTTATAGTTTTTGTTTAACTAAAAATTTTCGGAACAGCCCTCGTATTGCAGGTGTTGCTGAAAGTCCTTGCGCTTTGCACATTTAATCAATGGGTCTAGCCTTGAGTGACCATTTTGCTGAAAGCCATTACTCGCTGCGTTTTGCACTATTAGTCTTCTGGTCGAGGACTTTTCCTAGAGTAAATCACACACAGAATACAACGCGAGAGCGCGCTGCTTGTCAGAATGGCCGTGTCGGAGAATACGTAAATCGGGCTAGATTCTGACTGGTTTTGGTTGCACTGAGTGTTGCCATTCTTCACCAATAGATGGCGCGCACGTCAATAGTCTATGGCGTTTGTGGACGGTAAGTCAAACTATTGGTGATGTTTACGTGGCGCCGCTAGATGGCGGTGTAGTTTGATGTGAAGGTAGCCATAATGGATTGCAGCTACTTCATACCAGTCTGTCAGCAGTGCGAATAGTTCATGGGGTTCTCACTTCTTGCCTGAACGTCGCCTGCGCAGCACGTGCGCGCTGACAACTAATCAATACCCAACATGGCGGACGATCCACCGTCGTCGTTGGCGACAAATCTACTTCAATCTCTAACATGTATGACGCTATATGTTGTTAAGTTTGTAGATTTTTTTTTAAGCAGCTTCTTTGTCAAACCAGAATTAGGGTATTACTTTGTCGATATTGAATTCAAGTTTAAAAATCCTCAACAATATCTTTTATTTCTTAAGTTAATAGACATAGTTAAAAATGTAGAAGAATAGGATACATGCTATAAAAGTAATATGCGTTTTTTGTCCTGTAAGATCGAATATTGAATTAGAGTCTGTAAACATAAGTACTATAAAAAAATATATGCAGCCATATTATAAAAAGTTAGAAATTTCTGTGAATTGCTTGCATTATAGTAGTATAATTATTTAAAATGGCGCGAACTTCATAACCACGCCGCGCTGGCCCTACAACGCGCCGGCGGCGGCGCGCGGGAGCCGCTCGTAGCCGACCTCAAGAGCGATACCTCGCCCCGCCCTACCCGCACTGCCGCGCAAGCGCTGCTTTTGCCTTCCAAATCATGCATTTGTTTGTTTACTCATTATGTGCATTTAATTTATTGTAGACTTTAAAATAAGTGCCGATGCGTGATAGCCGTGCTGGTCGGATAATCGGCGTATTGACTTGACCTAACGCTATTAAATTAAACATTCCAATTTACGTTAACACTTAAAACTGGCCGTTTCTGCTTATTAAAGAAAACTTAGAAAGTATGTGATAAGATAAAATTATCCAGATTGTCTGTAGGGAGCATTATTTATACCAAAACAGTGAGAAATACATTCTTTGATTACAAATATTATTTCTAAGCAGAATGTAATGAAAGTAAATGAAGCAAGAAAAGTTTGTCAAGATCGTAACAAGTAGAAATCCGTGATCTTTGCCTACCCCCCCCCCCCCCCCCCCCCCGGAAAATAGGCGTGATATACATATGTATGTATTTATATTATTTAGATAGTATGAGGTGGCCAGTTATTGACGATTTCCCATACTTACTATAGTTCGGTGGCAAAATCACAAAAAGACGTCTCCTTCACGATTTTCGTGTATCTCTCTCTATATATATACACCTAAAACTGGTATGGATGTGTTCCTTGTTGTCTCCAGAGTACGAATCTACAGGTTTTAGTTAAGGGAGAGGGTGACGGACATAGCTTTGACGTCACAAAGATGGCGGCCTACGGTCATCGATTTTTGTTCTATTCTCGGGTTTTTTACTGATTGCTTCGTTTGAAGAGTCATTTGCAAGCATATTAAACGTACTACGAGGGGCGGCTGATAAGTCCTAAGCCTATGGTAGAAAAAAAAAACAATATATAAAAAATAACTTATGTTTATTTTTCAATATAATCTCCCTCTAATTCAATGCATTTTTTTCATTTTTGATACAATGCTTTTAGGCCGTTAAAAAAATATTGTTTAGATTGGCCTTCAAAATGCTCCTCTACAGCCGCCTTCATTTCTTCATCACTGCCAAATCTCTTTCCCCGTTTTCTCTCTTTAAATTACTGAACAGAAAATAATCGCTAGGGGCTAGGTCTGTACTGTAGGGTGGGTGGTCGATTTCATCGAAGCCAATTTCCTTCAGAGCCTGCCTCGCAACCCGGGCGGTGTGAACGGGTGCATTGTCTTGCAAAAACAAAATGCCTTTCCTTAATTTGCCCCTCCTTTTCTCAACTACCACTTCTCGCACCTGTCTCAATAGATTAGCATCATCATCATCAGCCTATATACGTCCCACTGCTGGGCACAGGCCTCCTCTCATGTATGAGAGGAGGCCTGTGCCCTTCGGCGGTCTTTCACCCTTTTCAATCCACTGCATGGATTCAGACTTACACTCCGGATCATACTGCCTGATCCATGTTTCATCAACAGTTACTATTCGGGAGCAAACTTCATCTATACTATCTCGAATATATACATAAATAATAGAATAGAATAGAAATTTATTCGGATAACACATCATTACACATACATTCACATAATGCACCTTAAGAGCTAACCAACAGGGATGTGCTACCGAAAAGGTCTCCACTCAGCAATGCAGTTGACACAGCAGTGCCAACGGCGCTGGTTTTCTGTGGATCCAAGTGAGGTGTGCGGGACAGCATACTGCGTGACTCGTATTAAGGGCGGCATAAATACATAAAAATACAAATAAAATAATATTCAATACATATAAGTTTATATATAAAATTGTTGTTAAATTAATTTGAATCTCTACGTTAGAGCGAGTGTTGGTAGGCAGCAATTATTATTGGAAAAAAGTCATTTATTTAATGTCAAAGAATTACAAAAAAGGGTACAAATGGGTTAATAATAAATTATTAACTTAGTCAAAAAGCCCGCCCCGCGTCACTCCCGGCGGAAAAGTGCCCATCACGCTCGCCGCGTTGCCGCGCTGAATCGCGATGGACAGACGTTGCACCAGGAATGACCCGGAACGGGAGTCATGACCCCTCTCCGCCAGACGGCGCCCAATCTCCTTTACAAACATTCTAGCCTCCGAACCCCAACAACCGGACGTTTCTACCGCGAGCGGGACAAATAAATAATTATCCAGCGCAGAATATTTAACTCGCTTCCTAAGAGCCGCCGTCTCGGCAGCTGCTCCAGCCGTGCACGTGGTGCGGCCAAGGTGCGAAGCCGCGAAAGTGCTGACGCACGTGGCGTCCCACAGAAGGCACTTCCCCCTATGCCAAGGCACCAGGGTCAAACCATCAGGTCTCTTACCGTCCGTGCGACTAAGGCCTGAAGGCTCCAGCACACAAGGAACATTTGCCGAGACTAGCGCTCTCCGGACAATATCATTGAGAGCGTGATGACGCGGGAATCGGCCGGCACATCGACCAGAACTCAAGGCGTGATGACCGTTACTCTCCACCATGGTGCCGCAGATGCATAAATGTCGTTCACAAACATCGCAACCCAGGCGGAGAGCCACAACCACCCGCATCGAATCATCGTCGAGAAGAGTGCCCATGTGCGGGGAGGGCAGCGCCCGTAACCACGCTCCGGCTTCTGGTCTCGACACCGCCAGCAGCCTCGCCCTGTCCACACCCACCGCCCTCCCCATCAAGCCCTCAAACACCCTCTTGATTCCCACGTCATCCCACGCGCGCTGTCGGTCCGTTATTATTATCATTTTAATTCTAAGTTCTATAAGGCCCTAGGCAACAGTACTTTGCGGGTCCAAGATATTTTTTTAACCTTAATTTAAAAGTTCCGATAGTGCTACTATTTAATATCGGCGGTGGAAGATTATTCCAGCACTTCGTAGCAGCATATCGAAAACTACCACGAAATGCAGCAGTACTGTGCCTTGGACATATTAATAGTGGAACGTGTCTTATGTGACGACGTGAGAAAGCCAACTCCTCATATAGGTATACGGGTTTTTTATTCTGACATATACCAAAGAGGAGTGTGGCAAAATGAAGGTGTCGGCGAGAACTCATGTTTAAGAGTTTTTTGTTCGCTAGATGCGGAGTTACGGATCGTGGGGGTATGGGAAAGCAAAACCGCGCACAGGCGTTTTGTATTCGTTGTACAACTTTCTTGGTACGAGCTAGTAGACCGTTTCCATACACCGTGTCCGCGTAGTTAAGCTTAGAAAGGATAAGAGTATCAGTCAGCTTCACTCGCATGTCTACGCTGAGTTAGTTGCGCACCCTGTAAAGAACACTCAGTCTATAGAAACAACTACGTACTGTTTCCAGCACGTGACCTTCAAAATGCAAGGAACCATCCATAAGAAGTCCCAGATTGCGAGCTTCTAAGACTCTTTCTACACTTTTGCCTGCGATACTTACTTGAGGACTCAAACGAATTACGAGGGCGGTTTGATAAGTCAGTGACTTTGAGCAGAAAAAAAAAACTTATGCCATAATAACTTTTTTTTTCTCATTCTTAACTCTTTGGTAGCAGGCTGGTACGATATTTTTTTTCAAGGCGGGAAAAGAAAAAAGTTATTGTGTCATATGTTGGGTGCGATCGGAAAATTGTTGGAAAATGGAGAAAATTGAATTTCGTGTGTTGATTAAGCATTACTTTTTACGTGGTAAAAGTATGAAAGAGACTGAAGATCGGCTAAAAAAACATTATGGGGAATCTGCTCCATCTCATGGAATGGTACACAAATGGTTTACCGAATTTCGTACTGGACTTATCACCACTAATGACGCAAAACGCTCTGGAAGGCCAATTGAAGTGACCACCGATGATATCGTGAATAAAGTCCACGATATTGTTTTAGATGACCGTCGAGTCAAGATACGGGAAATAGCTGAGTCTGTACACATTTCGTCTGAGCGAGTTTTTCATATCTTGCATCATATTTTACATATGAAAAAGCTTGCCGCGAGATGGGTGCCGCGTTTGCTAACAGCTGATCAAATGCGACATCGTGTAAAAACTTCCGAAGAATGCTTAGCGAAATTTAAGCGTAATCCTAGCGAATTTTTACGTCGATTCGTGACGGTGGACGAGACGTGGATACATCACTATACGCCAGAAATGAAAAGTCAGTCAAAACAGTGGACTTCTAGTGGTGAACGGGCCCCGAAGAAAGCAAAAACCATTCATTCGGCGGGAAAGGTAATGGCCACCGTCTTTTGGGACAGCCAAGGGGTTATTTATATCGATTTTTTGGAGAAAGGTAGAACAATAAATGGCCCTTATTATGCTACCTTGTTAGAAAACTTTAACGCAGAAGTTGTGAAAAAACGGCCACATCTGGCAAAGAAGAAAATTCTTTTTCATCACGATAATGCCCCTGCACACTCGTCCGCAGTAGCAACAGCCAAATTACATGCTTTGCGTTATGAAATACTGCCGCACCCACCCTATTCTCCAGATTTGGCACCATGTGATTATTTTTTATTCCCAAATATGAAGAAATGGCTCGTTGGGAAATGATTTTCATCGAATGACGAAGTCATAGCTGAAACTGAGGCCTATTTTTCAGGGTTCGACAATAAATATTTTTTGGAGGGGTTGCAAAAGCTGGAACACCGTTGGATGAAATGCATTAAGTTGAAAGGAGATTATGTAGAAAAGTAAATAAAAAAAATTAGAAAAAAGTTTGTTTTTTTACTCAAAGTCACTGACTTATCAAACCACCCTCGTATCTGGTTAACCTGCTTTTTCGAACCTAACACGAGAAACTTGGACTTTATAGGGTTAAGAACTAGGCTGTTCAGTTCTGACCAGTTGTCAATCCGGCGCAGGTCTTCGTTAAGTTTATCCACGGCTGTGTGAGTATCTCCTGGCTTATAATGATTATATTACCGCGCGCGTTTGCATGAGTACTGATAAAACTCACTTGTAACTCAATAAATAATAACTTTAGTGCAATTAAAGTTATTATAAAACAGATAGGTCATTTTATAAGCTTTCCAAATAATATAGATTTTGTTGGTGTAGTCTTCTTTTGGCTGTCAAGTGAGATTGTTATTGCAAATTTACGCCCGGGTGAGTAAAATAAGTCTAGTTCATAGTATAACACTGAAAATAAATGATAAAACAATGAACACAAGCTGCTTTTATTAGACAAACTAGCTTGCGCCCGCCGTTTGGTCTGCGTAGACCCGAGTTAAAAACTATCCTATATTTTAATCTAGGCTATTAACTATCTTCGTGCAAAATTACATCCAAGTCAGTTGAGCCGTTTAAGCGTGGTTGAGTAACAAACATCTAAACATCAAACATCCAAACTTTCGAATTTATAGTATTAGTAGGACTAGTTTTTGCCCGAAGTTACCTGTGTTGTATTGTACTTTGACTTGTACTTTCCAAATCTGACTTCTTTTGGTTAGGTATTTCCTCGCAATAGAGAAGTGAATAACTGCTATGGGAAGCGAAAAGCGGGAGAGAGATTTGTAACTGAAACGTTGCACGGACGGAGTCTGTATCCAATTGGTGAGTGTTTGAGTCTTGTATGTGAAAGAGTATGGGGAGTGTGTGTCCGCGTTGGCTTGCCGTACGGGCCTTCGGCCCTCGGGCATCGGCCCTAAATGGAGCTCGGCCTCGTATGCCTTGCCGCTCACGTTCGCTTGTAAAACACTCGAGTATGGTGTACGAGAGCGCACCCTGAAGTGACGCAACAGAGCTTCATCCCTATACGCAGAGCTCGGCCGTCCGCCTCGCTTACCATACCGCTCTCCTTCGGGTTTCGACCCTCAAGTTGTCAGCGCAGGCTCGCGTGGAGAGCGCGCTCTGAAGGGACGCTTCAGACCTGTGGTCCTACGCAGAGCTCGGCCGTGAGGTTCGCTTGTAACACATTCAGGAGTAGACCATCCAGAGCGCACTCTGGATGGTCGCTTCGGGCCTTTGGCCCTCGGAATCGCGTAGAGAGCGTGCTCTGAAGGGAAGGTTCGGGCCTTCGGCCCTCAGATTCGCTTGTAAGACACTAAGGAGTAATAAAGTGTCCGCGTGGGCCCACCCTCAGGCCTTTGGCCCTCTGGCTTGCGTGGAGAGCCTGCTCTGAAGGAACGCTTCGGGCCTTCGGCCCTACGCAGAGCTCGACCTGACATCCCGCGTGCCATGCTGCTCTCTTTCGGGTCTCCGGCCCTCAGGATTGCTTGTAGGAGTACTAACGTGGGCCCGCTCTTCGGGCCTTCGGCCCTCAGGTGTGTTTGTAATACTTTGGAGTAGTGAAATGTCCGCGTGAGCTCGCCCTTCGTGGTCCTTGGTCTTAGGACTCGCGTGAAAAACACGCTCTGAAGGGACGCTTTGAGCCTTCGGCCAGCAGATTCGCTTGTCCTTGCACTCAGGAGTAGAGTATCCGAGAGCGCGCTTTGGAGGGACGCTCCGGGCCTTGGACCCCGCGAGCCTCGCCGCTCGTCTTCGGGCCGTGTTGTTCTGTTCGAACTGTTGCATTTGCCTGCAAAGCTGCAACGACTTGCATCTCCATAGTCCACAATATATAAATCAGTCGACAAACTGAAAATATATATGATGATTATCGTGTATATGTGCATATAGACTCTAGAGAAAAAATATGTTTACATATCGCTGTTGGTAGAAAGGTAATGTAACGAAGCACCACGTGCGAATGATTCCAAATTCAACCATAACTTGCACTCGAATGAAATGAAGTATACGCGGTCGTAAAGACGATTGACGTGTAAATTGGTTTTATAAATAAATTATTATTATTATGATTATGAATGAATTATAGAACATTTAATATGATTTCAAATGACACCTCACACGAACCGATCAGAAAAATAGAACCCGAGATTTGAACAAAAATCAATGACCGTCAGCCGCCATCTTTGTGACGTGACAGCTATGTCTTTCCCCCTCTCACTTAACTAAAACCAATAAATTCGTACTCTCGAGACAACAAGGAACACATCCATACCAGTTTTAGGTATAAAGAAGACGTGGCCACGTGACATCTATATTGGCCTATTTCCGCCGTACTATTTGGAAAATTCGAGAGAATTTAATGTTTACTAAGCAGAAAGAAACGTCTGATAACGAAGTTTTAAAGGACAACGTGCGTTAACCTAGGATAAAAAAACACAATATTTTGTTGAAAATACTAGTTTGCGCATTAATGTGTATATTTCAAACAGATATTATCTTTAGATTTTGAGGAAAAAATATGTGAAAGCTGACCCAGAACAGAGTTGTATAGTAAAATGTATGGAAAAAAAGTGGTCGGATTGAAATGAAATTTGACTATTACTTCTTATTCTAAGATATTGAAAACTCCGCAGTAAAATCGGTGCAATTCCGTCTATCCAAAGTTTTTATTGTATGAAGCAAAATTAAAACATTTTTAATATACTATTTAGGTAAGTAAACTAATAAAGAGTGTAGGGATGCAACGATACCGATGCCGATAATCGGAAACCGCAGGTTATCGTTATTTTTGACGATCATCCGTATCGTAAAAAGTATTACGATTAATAACGATCAGGGTGTCCACTGCAAAGCCTGAAAATATTTCCCTGACTTTTCCCTGACTTTCCCTGACCATTTTTTCAAATTTTCTTGACCAGGTTAGTCAAAATATTTCAAGTGATTAACATTTCACGCCATCTCAAAGTACGCACGTCACCCTCCAAAGAGAAAATAAACCTTTTTTCATAAACTACGATGCTGACAAACAAGCGCACGGTCTGTCAGGTGCTGTGTCACCGCAGCCTTTTAGACGTTTGCAAGGCCAGCGGAAGCATAATTCACCTGAAAGCCAGACCTACTCGGTTGCATTGGCATTGTTAGCACTAACGCCTTAGGTAGGTATTGGTGGCACGGAAAGAGAACAACAGTTAAACGCTATAAAAAAAAAAAGATATATAGATATAACACCCAACATATACTCATAGATGCAGCCTCCTCTTCACCTGACCTCAGTAAATATTTTAAGTCTGAAGCAAATGTGTTATGCACTAAAATGATTTTTTTTGGTTTTCATGTTTCTCTAAACAATGAAGTAGTTACGCACATATCTTGCCCGTAACGTAACATACTCATAAGAGAGTTTAATGTACGTAATTAATAGGTAACACTTTTTACCTTAGCTTAGCTTTATTTATCATTCTATATATGAATGCGCTTATAGAGGAGCTCAGTAACACTCGTGTCGGCTGCCATATAGATGGAGTGAGCGTTAATAATTTAAGCTACGCTGACGACATGGTGTTGCTGAGCGCCTCAGCGTGTGGGCTTTCCAAGCTCATCTCTATTTGCGAGCGATACGCAGCGAGCCATGGGCTTATTTATAATATTAAGAAAAGTGAGTGTGTCGTCTTTAGGGTTAAGGGTAAATGCCCACCGCTGTTTCCACCCGTTAAACTGAATGGCCATTCTCTGAATGTTGTCGATAAATTTAAATATCTAGGTCATGTGGTGACAGCGGACCTAAAAGACGACGACGACATTGAGCGCGAGCGCAGAGCGTTGTCCGTCAGAGCGAATATGATAGCCCGCAGATTTGCTCACTGCTCGACGGAGGTAAAGCTCAGTCTTTTTAGAGCCTATTGAACGTGCTTCTACACCTGCAGTCTGTGGGCAGACTATACACGTAAACGGTACAACGCTCTGCGCGTTCAATATAATAATGCGTACAGGATGCTGATGGGGCTGCCTAGGTTCTGTAGCGCATCAGGGATGTTCGCGGAAGCGCGGGTAGACTGCTTCTACACCACTATGCGCAAGCGAGCAACCTCCCTGGTGCGCAGGGTCCGGGCTAGCTCCAACAGCATCCTGACCATGATTGCAGACAGGGTGGACGGCACATACCTAAACAACTGCTGCCTGATTCATGTGCGTAGGAATATATAGGTACCTATTATTAAATTGTAACTATAATACGAACAATTCGATGATCATAATAATAATAATATAATATAATAAAATCGGCTGTTACTAACCGTAGTATATGATTACCTATAAGTATTACTAACACTGATTGATCCAAGTTGGTCTATGAATAAAGATATTTAATTTAATTTAATTTAATTTAATTAAAATTCATCGGGTGTCCAAATAATTAAAATGGGCGAGGAACTAGTAAGGTGCTTCCAAATCATACACTTCAAATTCATTGCTTCAACAAACTAACAATTGCGAATCGTTTAACCCGTTTTAATAAATAAATAAATAAATCAATTAACTAAGTGTATGATTTCGAAGCATCTTACTAGTTCCTCGCCCATTTTAATTATTTGGACACCCGATGTATTTTAATCTGTACATATAATAAACAGTGATCGGAATAGGCAGAGTATAAATACCTAAACTTAGTGTTAAGTATACGTCCAGGTATACAAGGAATCCGCGTCCAGGTTCAGGCTTCAGGAGTTGGAGTAAAACACGTCCGTACGCAACACCATTTAATCGAGAAGAAAGAAATCATATCTACCCTCCACCTACAAAGATAACTACTTAAAACTACCCCATACATTACACCCTCCCACTTAATTAGAACTAATAAAATACAATGAACCTATTATAATAACTCTATGCGCATATACACTATCATGTAAAATACAAATGCTATCTTAAACTAATCAATTTCAAAACCATATCTACTGGGCGGTTTGGTGGGACGTGGTCTCAAGAGCGTTCCGGTTACCGACGACCCCGCCTGCGTTTGGGGGTCCGCTGCCTGGTCATTATATGTTGCCGCCGGAGCAGCGACGGAGTTCCCACCCGGCACTGAGGACGGCTCATCCGGAAACGGCAATTCCAAGAAACAATCCCATCTACATTTCATCTGATCAACATGTCGTTTCATAGGTGGACCGTTTTCTCTAGATATCACGTAATTACGAGACCCTACTTTTTTATCGACTTGCCCACTAATCCACTTCCTACCTTCCCTGAAATCTCGTGTCCATACCCTATCCCCGACACTGAATTGCCGCGTCGCGCCCCCCGCGCACCGCACCTGTCTGTGCTGTTCTTCGCGCGCACGGATTTCTACCTCCCGTGAGTCTTTTAATAATTCTAGTCTCGTACGCAAAATTCTATGTTGTAGCAGCATAGCGGGTGAAACCCCTGTACTACTGTGTTCAACATTTCTGTACATCATCAAATACGACTGTAAGGCTGAGTCTACATTATGGCCGTCTCTCAAGGCTTTTTTTAATCGTCCGTTTGCATAATTTGACCGCTCCTTCTGCCGCGCCATTAGACGATGGATGATAAGCTGCTGAATACGTGGCCTTAATTCCGTTATGCACTAGGAAATGTTGGTACTCTTTACTCGTAAACGGCGGCCCATTATCCGAAACTATTTCCAGTGGCAAGCCAAATCGTGCAAACGTTTCCTCCAACACTTTTATGACTGCTGAAGCCGTTGTCTTTTGCATTGCAAATGCTTCTAACCACTTAGTACTAGCATCTATTAAGACCAGATACATTTTCCCTCCCAGGGGTCCCAAAAAATCTAAATGTAACCGTGACCAAGGTTGGGGTATGTACGGCCACGGCTGGGGCGCGCTGCGTGGGGGTGCTGCCCCCTCCGCCGCGCAAGTGGCACACTCGTGACAGGTGCGTTCTATGTCGGCGTCGATTCCAGGCCACCATACGTAACTGCGCGCGATACTTTTCATCTTGCCTATTCCCATGTGACCAGTATGCAATTCTTTTAATACCTCTTTCTGTAATATTTTAGGTATCACCAATCTGTAACCCCACACTACACAGCCCCTGTCTAAATACAACTCGGTTTTTCGCTGACTGTACGGTTTTAAGGAACCGTCCTCCTGACCCTGCTTTGGCCAGCCTGATTGTAAATATAAAACTACTTTTTGCAACTCGTCATCACTAAATGTACTTTCATTCACAACTTTTCTCGTAATTGGAAGAAAGTTCTGAATAAAATTTACATAAGTCACCTCCTTCCTTTCTTTAGCCTGTGCTCCAGTTGGCAAACGTGACAACGCATCGGCCGCATTCTTATCACTGGGCACATACTCAATATCATAGTTGTACCCCGACAGTAATACAGCCCAGCGTTGCATTCTACTAGCTGCCATAATCGGAATGCCAACTTTATTGCCAAAAATGGTAACTAACGGCTTGTGGTCGGTTCGTAAAATAAACTTTCTTCCGTACAGATATTGATGAAATTTCTTTATCCCGAAAATAATCGATAAAGCTTCCTTATCTATCTGTGAATAGCCACGTTCCGCTTTGTTAAGCGATCGCGAGGCATACGCTACCGGCCGTTCCCGAAATCCCTCTGAATCTTTGTCGTGCGTGCCCTCCGAAATTAGGTGAGATATCACTGCACCTACCCCTACACTACTAGCATCCGTAGTTAAAATTAGAGGCAACTCTGGCGAATAGTGTGCAAGTACCTCGCTCGATACCAGCTTATCCTTAACTAGGTTAAAAGCTTGGTGACATGACTCATCCCAACAAAATCTTACATCTTTCCTAAGTAGACTGTACAAAGGAGCCAACAACGAACTAATGTTTGGAATAAATTTCGCGTAATACATAACCAGTCTTAAAAACGATCGTAACTCAGTCGTATTACGGGGCACGGGTACTTTTTCAATCGCCTCCAATTTATCGGGACATGTATGCACACCCATTTTGCTAATTACAAACCCTAGATAAGTTACGGAATCCGCATAAAACGAACATTTACTTCGTTTTACTTTTAATCCATATTTCTGCAACCGCTTAAATACCTCCGTCAGGGTGGTCAAGTGTTCTTGATCGTTAGACCCGGTGATGATGACGTCATCTAAGAACACGCCTACGCGCGGCATGTCGGCAAACAACTGCTCCAACTTGCGCTGGAAAATTCTTGGACTTGAGGCTAGTCCATAAATTAAACGATTATATCTAAATAAACCCTTGTGAGCATTAATCACAGCATATTTTTTTGAATCATCATCCAGTTCAAATTGCGCGTACGCTTGTGACAAGTCTAACTTTGTAAATTTTTGTCCCCCGTGTAACTTAGTGAGCAAGTCGTCAACTCTGGGCAAAGGGAAACGATCCACCTCGAGACATTTATTTAAAGTAAGTTTGAAATCACCGCATACCCGAATGGTTCCGTCCTTTTTCATTACCGGCACTATAGGCGTTGCCCAGTCGGAAGTGTGCACGGGCTCGAGCACTCCGTCGCGCGCCAGCTGGTCCAGCGCGCTCCCCCGGCGCGCGCTGGACCAGCTGGCGCGCGGCCGGCCGCAGGTGGAACGTGGAACCCCACCGTGCCGCCCGTGAACCGACCCAGGCCCTCGCCAAACACGTCGCGATAACTACAACTAAACATATCCAAATTAAATGCCTCGCCCTTAATATTATTACAATGTACAAAAGGCACTTTTATACCTAATTCTCCTAACCATTGTCGGCCTAATAAACTTGTCTTACCACTATTTACAATATACAAATCTAGGTATTTACTTCTATCTTCATATGTCACTAAGGGGGATATTTTTCCCACTGGTACGACTACCTCGCCGGTATAATATCTCAAGCTTAAGTCACAGTCTAATATTTGCAAATCTGAAAATAACCTCTTATAACACTCAAAATTAATACAGGATACCGAACTACCAATGTCCATTTCCATTCTTAAGCACTTGCCATTCACAGATATGTCTATCGTGTAAGGTTTAAATAGTTTAAGACGCTCAGAGTCTATAGCAAAGTTATTTACCTCGTCACTGTCGCTGGATGAGTCTATGCCGGAAACCTTGTTTTCCATGTTGTATATCGCCGCCGCTGAGCCACCTTTCATTCTTGGGCATACGCGCTTTAAATGGCCTTCCTTATTACAAACTCGACAAACATACATTTTAAACTTGCAGCCTTCTGCTGAATGCTGGCCACCACAGGCTCTACAAGATCCTTTGACAAACTCGCCAATAACCGAGTGCCTCGTCCGCCAGCCTCCTCCGCTACCCGCTCCGCTCGAAGCGTTTCTGCCGCCGCCGCGCCCGGCCGCGCTAGCGTGCGCCGAGCCGCGCGACGAGCCCTCGCCCCGAACTCCGAATCTGGTGTAATGCCGTGGTCTCCCCGGATGTACCGAGACCATCTCCGTGGCGGCCCGCACGATGTTCCATCAGCGCCGCATCCGCCTCCGCCATCTCCATTGCCACCGCAAGCTTAAACGCCCTGTCGAACTTAATGTTATCTTCAGTAAACAGTCGTTGTCGTATGCTGTCACGCGCCAACCCACATACGAACTGATCTCGTAAGTTCTCTTGCAAACTGTCACCCTCAAATTTGCAATCTTTTGACAACTTTTTAAGTACGGCCGCATATTCTCCTACACTTTCATCACTACTTTGCACCCGTTGTCTGAACTTGAAACGTTCTGCTAATAAACTCGGCCTTGGTTGTAAATGTTCTTTCATAATCGTTACCAAATCTTTAAATGTCTTTGTGGACGGTTTCACTGGCATACACAAATTTGCCATCAAAGAATACGCCTCACTACCCATTACTGTAATTAATGTCGCCACTTTCACTTTTTCATCCACCGCGTTGGCAATGAAAGATTGTTCCAAACGATCTATATAATAATCCCAACTGTCCTTATCTAAATCGAACGGCCCGATTTTGCCCACCGCCATTTTCACTATACACCGATTATTTGTCCAACAAACACACGCGAGCAAGTTCCGTTATCGTCGCCACTGTTAAGTATACGTCCAGGTATACAAGGAATCCGCGTCCAGGTTCAGGCTTCAGGAGTTGGAGTAAAACACGTCCGTACGCAACACCATTTAATCGAGAAGAAAGAAATCATATCTACCCTCCACCTACAAAGATAACTACTTAAAACTACCCCATACATTACACTTAGTAGCACAGAGACAAAAAGTGGAGATTTCCTTACGACTATATTTTTGCGTGACTAAAATCCCGGGAACTTACTAAGTAACTAATATTTTATAAATAGGATAAAAATCAATGTTTTTCGGGTTCAATAGAATCAATAGGCACAAAATAAAACAACCAATAATATAAACGGATTCTTTATAGATATTACGTCGTAATACAAATCACCAGAGAGCGGATTTGCTCATGGCAAAAATCAAACGTCAATAGAGTTGGAACGTTGAATTTTATCGACTGTCGAATTAACTGAAATTATATTTACGTAGCGTATCTTTATTTATTTATTAACAAAACTAAACCTCAAATCCATAAGCAAACAATAATAGACTTCATATAAATATTACGGAATAACATTTAAATAAAAGACAATATACCTAAGACGATAATTTTAAGAACTACTTAGTACTGCATTATCAAAACTAAGTACCTAAGTTTCTATAATACAACCTAAGGATTCAAATCACCTGTGAACTAATTTTCATCGTATAAAACAGTATCGTAATCTAAGTCTGTGCTAATGACGTTTCCCTCGTCTTCTCTGTAATAATACATGATAGTCATAATTTTTTCCATATTATCAGCCTGCATACTGGTTCTTTTTTCATCGTAAATCCATTTATACGTAGAAAAGGAGCGTTCTACTTCAGATGATGTAACAGGTGCATATTTATAGAACTCAATTACGCTATCTTCGTATTTATTTGTTTTTATTAAATCGGCGTAGTCACGAAGGATGTCATAATCAGGAATCCTGTCCAGTACTTTTTCCAGTTTTAGTTTGACTGTGTTGGATCCACTCCAATCTATAATAGTTCGCACATGGTCTAGAATGTCAAATGATTCTACCAAAGATAAATAAGATGTTTGTAACTTTACTATTGCGTCACATAAACAGCTGTACTTGTCTTTAATATAAATTAAATCATTTTTCAAATGTTTGTCCTTAAGTATTTTTTTTGCTTCTCTAATTGCCGCTGACTCGCTTGGGTTTAACTGTGAAATCACTTCAGCAATATGGTCGAAATGTTGTGCATAATATAGAACTGCATTCAGCCATGTACCCCATCTTGTTATAACGGGTCTCGGGGGCAGTGCTATTGACGGACATATTTGTTTGAATAGCTTTACTCTCTGTGGTGATTTTAAAAATATTTTTTTTTACATTGGCAATTAACGAATCTACGTTTTTATGTTGAGATCTCAAATGCTCTGTGACTCGATGTAAACCATGGGCAAGGCATGTACCTAACGTGCAGTAAATTTGGAAATACACCTTTTAAAATTTTACCAGCCTTCAACATGTACGGCATTGTCAGTACGTATAAATGGATTTACGATGAAAAAAGAACCAGTATGCAGGCTGATAATATGGAAAAAATTATGACTATCATGTATTATTACAGAGAAGACGAGGGAAACGTCATTAGCACAGACTTAGATTACGATACTGTTTTATACGATGAAAATTAGTTCACAGGTGATTTGAATCCTTAGGTTGTATTATAGAAACTTAGGTACTTAGTTTTGATAATGCAGTACTAAGTAGTTTTTAAAATTATCGTTTTAGGTATATTATCTTTTATTTAAATGTTATTCCGTAATGTTTATATGAAGTCTATTATTGTTTGCTTATGGATTTGAGGTTTAGTTTTGTTAATAAATAAATAAAGATACGCTACGTAAATATAATTTCAGTTAATTCGACAGTCGATAAAATTCAACGTTCCAACTCTATTGACGTTTGATTTTTGCCATGAGCAAATCCGCTCTCTGCAAATCACATAGAAACACAGTATAAACCTGTCTGTACTCGATAAAGGATGGTATGAAACTGTATTGTCAACTTATTATTAATGCATAAAAAGGATAGCAGGTAGCAGCAACAAGTGATAACGACATCTGGTTCCCTTTTACACCATAACAATAGGAACCACGAGAAATATAATAGATAATAAGACTACTATTTTGTCTATCTCTTTCACTTAAACACGAAATGTGAACGAGGATGAAAGAGACAGATTAATTTTAAATATATAATAAAATTGTTGTTTCTTCTGTAGTCCACAGAAATATAGAAGTAACAACAATTTTCTCATCGGTGATTTTCAAGTACAGTAAAAAAAAGTAGTGTTGCTGTTACTACTGAATTATTGATACATCCAAGATTCAATTATAGGATTTACTTTTATATAACTTTAATTGTTAATCCGGTAAGTCCCGGAAAAAAATGTTAGCGCAAGGAAGTCTCCACTTCATGACTTTGTTCTACTAAGTTTAGGTATTTATACTCTGCCTATTCCGATCACTGATAATAAAGCTGAAGACGGTAGAAAGTCTGTACTTACATGGAAGATATTCGAAAAATAGTTTGCTGGGGATACTTTGAATCGATAACAGAACACGATCAAAAAGTTTTTAGAATTTTTGTCTGTTTATTTGCACGCACATCAAGTGAAAACGACTGAACAGATTTTGATGCAAACTTTATTAATCTGTCGAAAAAGTTCCCGGCCAACCTATAGGCTATAAAAAATATTAAGATAATGGTACAAAGGGGTTAAAAAATGAGATTGTACTTTGTATGGGAAGTTCTTAAATTTATGCGTTAAAGACTTGAAAATTGACAAGCATATACTTGACTAGAAAGAAAAAAGAATCATATTCAAACTTTTAGCAAAATATAGGTAAGATGTGAAAAAACCCGGGATGTAAAATAGTGGTAGGCAGCTAAACACCACATATTAACTAAAACTGGTTGATACCCTCCCTGCTACCTGGGGATAGTATAATATATGTGGCGTTTATCCCCCAAGTGCGCGGGATACTCCGGATACGAAGACACCTGGGGATAGTAAGTGTCCGTGGGGGCTCACCCACGGGCCTCCAGCCCCCGAGCTCACATAGCGACCGCTCTCTAAAAGTATGCTTAGGGCACTCCTACGAAAAACTCAGCCTTCGGTTCCGCTTGAATCCCCGTTTACCTCCAGAACTTCGGTCCTCACCACTCGGCACTTTGGCCTCAGGTCCCAAGACACCTTAGGATAGTGTGTCCGTCGGGCTCGCCCTAGGGTCTCTGGACCTGGGGCTCGCATAGGGAGCGCTCTTTAAAAGGATACTTTGGGCATCTACAAACATTATTGACGACCAAGTTTATGAGGGTGTTTATTTAGATTCGAATTTGAACTGTTGGACGCACAATCTATGGAAATGAAATCTTTATTTTCAGTATGTAGTATGATTAAACGTAAGAATACCATGTAAACCATAATTTATGCAGGTACGAAGACGCGGGCAGAAGCTAGTAATATTAAGCGGGTAAAAAGTGTTATATACGTACATTAAACGTAACGCGTAAGTACTGATTGTTTAGAGAAACATTAAAACCACTTTTTCTCTTGTAAGTACATAATACATTTGCTTCAGACTTAAAATATTTACTGAGTATATGTTGGGTGTTATATCTATATATCTTGGTTTTTTTTCCTCCTGGAATATTTTCCCTGACCTGGCTAAAGCTTCCCTGACTTTCCCTGACTTTCCCTGACCACCATGAGCTTCCCTGACTTTTCCCTGACTTTCCCTGACTTTCCAGAAAGTGGACACCCTGACGATTCTTAAAACTAGTTCGATTTCAAATTATTGGAGGAAAAATAGTGACTTTCCTAACTTGGTAAAAAATTGGCGATAAGTACTTGTCCATCAAACCAGCTACTGTAATTTCATAAAGATTGTTTTCCACAGCTGGTTTAGTACATACGGATATACGAAATAGACTAAAACCTGATAATTTATAAATTGTATGTTTTCTTAATAACTTTAATAAGTGTTGGAAAAAAATTGATTTTAATTATGACATTTAGGTGGTAAACTGTCTAAAATATAAATAAATGTTGTTTTTACTCCATTGTCTTGTTTTATTATATGTAAATTAAAAAATCGTAATGCATTCGTTAGCGCATTCGTTATCGTATTCGCTATAACGATGCATTCGTCATTCGTATCGGTATCGTAATAGACATATCGTTGCATCCCTAAAAGAGTGTATTTAATAATTAAAAATGATATATAACGGATAACTTCTGTTTTTTATGCCGATTCTCAAAACTTATTGAACACCCCTCGTGCCGTTTGAATTTGCAACTTGCAGTTTATAAGTAAGTTTCGATTGAGTGAATGTTACTTAATGTAGCATTAAATGTAACAGACAATTAGGCATTTGGAGTGAACCTGTTAAATTTAAACATTCGCTTTAGTCGACTACACATCCATTGACAGTAAAATACCTACCGC
Source organism: Epinotia demarniana (assembly GCA_945867215.1). NCBI lineage: Eukaryota > Metazoa > Arthropoda > Insecta > Lepidoptera > Tortricidae > Epinotia > Epinotia demarniana. Next base: position 335,461 of record OX244274.1, read on the forward strand.
AACCTATTTAGGAATCGACTATTCAACCGGAGATAATATTTCCACCTACATGTAAATTAACTAAGTCACAAATTTTCTTCTTTATAATATTGTAAGGGCAAAATTACATACTCGTAGGCATTCTTCGCTGCAGGTCTGATATCAGTTACGACCGGTGGTTAGGCAGGGACGAAACCGGTATTTTATTCTTTAATTTGTTAAGTTAAGGTACTGTTAAATTGTAAAGTTTAGCCGCGACGCGACAACATAACAGTGTCGCAACCAGTTAGAAATATCGGTTACCGGTATTTTTTCAAATCCTAATGAGAACTTGGTAATACCGGTTCAAAACCGGTGTTATGTCGATACTTTTTATTGTCCTTAAGCGTGTCGACCTCGTCGAAATATCGTTCTCAAGTCAACGCGTATATATATATTTTATTTATTTTATGTATGACCACGCATAACTTCTTACAGAGTAGTCCGATTTTGATAATTCTTTTTTTTAATAGAAAGGGTATACCCTCGAAGTTGGTCCCACATAAATTTTAAATAAAAATTTCAACCCTAAGGGTAGGAAAACAGGGGAAACAAAACACAACACATTCAATCATTCATTCATTCATTTGAAACACATTAAATACAGTGTTACAACAATGTTTTTGTTTATCAAAACGGTTTTCATTCAATTGACATGAAGGTTTACGCATGATTTGTCTAATCTCATGTGGAATAGGGTATTAGAATAGATCAAAACTTTTTTTTTGCACATTACTTGTAAATCTAAGTTATTTGAGACGGTCATATCGGTTCAGAAATCCAAAAAGAAAAGCAAAAAAGAAATACGTTCGCCGGGATTTGAACCCGGTTCAATACTGGCATTACAGACAGATTTAAGCAAAAAACATATATATTGCGCTACCGTATGACATTAGGTGACAAGTAAAACAGTCAGGTGCATTCATTCTTCATTCTAGAGTGCCTGACACCAGAACATTCAGCCCCACTATTTGCTAATGGAGGCGCTACTGTACATTTAGTTTTGCGCCCTCCAGTTTGATTTATGCAAAATGTTTGACAATGACAGACTCCGAAGAGACATTTAGCTAATTTATCGTTAGTGTGAGTTAATTCAAAAATAGCACTTTTGTACATATTTTCGGACTACATTTTAAAAAGATTGCGATTCATACGTATACACAGGTTGGTGCTGGTCACGATTTTGCGAAAAACGATGAGAAACCATCGAAATTATTTAGCGCGCAATCTGTTAGCCACAGTTTGACAGGAATCCGTGATGTTGAACCTTAAAACGCAGGTAAAGTTAAACCGGTAATAAACTATTCTACTAGTCAACTATAACCGATAATACCTTATTTTTAATCGGTAGTCAGAATACCGGTAACGGTTCCTGGTTCATCATCATCATCGTCATCGTGGCTGCCATAAGAAAGCGCGCTTGAATATCTGACACGGCTCTATTATTAGGACCGTGACGACGCGTCAGATATTTCTGACCCGTTTGGTATGGCCGATATTAACGCGTGTGTCATTGCTGTGTCATGTGACTAATGTGAGATATTAAGATTAAATGGTTTGTTTACATGTTTGACCCGATGTATGGACCACGCATGTACATATAGTTGACGGACGGAATGTAATCTGCACCGATTCCTCGAACGACTTGTATGGCGAATCAGTGCAAATTATATGTCGTCAACCATATGCGCGCGTGTCCTGCCCCACGGTCGACGCAGAACACCGCAATATGAGCATTTTGACAATAGAATCGCTATTCGATATTTCATGGTCGTTTCATACTAATTAGTCATTAGATATTGAGAGTACTTTGAAAACGGCAAAACAACAGGATGTTTTTATATTGCTTAACAGGAAAATATTTACTACCGTATGTTTTTGTAATATAATATGTTATGTTTTTTTAACTAATATTGGATGGCCAAAAGGAATAACACGATAAGTAAAATTCTGCCTCAACATAAAACTTAAAACTGATTCTGATTACACAAGGGTAAATTCTACGTTAAGTTTCCTGCAGAATATTGATTCTGCAGGAAACAATAACGTAAAAATTGTCGTTCTAGTAGAAAAAATATTGATTTTTTCTACTAGAACGACAATTTTTATCCGTCCTCTGAAAAGGAGAAGGTTGTATGTTCGACTCAATGTATTTTTTTATGTATGTTCTCCGATTTCTTTGTTAATTTGTGGACCGATTTTCTTAATTATTTTATTATTGCAAAGAGTATTAAGTTGGTCCCGTTATCACTAAGTCAGAATCTGATGATGGGATCCTAGGGAAATTGAGGGCTACCCTCAAATTTTAAAGGCACACGTGTAGTGATTTCGGTATTTTCTATTAGAAGGCACACGCGCGATAAATAAACATTTATCTTCGAAAGTCGCAACCCAACCAGCAAAACTAAGTCGTATGAAAGTCGAGAGCACGTTTCTATTTTCACCTAAAGCTGAGAAAAGGGTCTTCAAACTGTCGAGTAATAGATCTGTAAACGTTTACTCGACGCGATTTGGGCACACTTTACTCAGCTTAAAGTGCTATAATTGTCATAAAATAGTCGAGTTAAGAGCCAAATGATGGTATAAAAGTCGAGACAAAGCGACATACAGCACCGTCAATGCTATAATAGCTATCATTTCAGCATTAGTCGACTAATAGGTCGGTTGAAAGCAACAAAATTGCTTTTTCTCAACTTAATAGTGCTGTGCTAGCTACTTTGTTGCATTCACTCAGCTGTTTAGTCGATTGATCGCAACGAGGCGAGCTTTAATAGTACTATATGTTCGAAGTATTTGCAGCGTTAATAAATGTGTGTTATTTGTGTCAGAAAATAAGAAAATAATTGAAGTAAGTCAAAATATATTTTTTTTCAACTTAACTATAGAATGGTAGCCATGTTCTTAATAAATAATGCTTTCGTTGTTAGCTATTATTCGTGTAACATACTGAATTTCAATGCGAATTTTTATTTTTCGATTATCTTCCTTATATTTCTAGTTATTATTTTAACGGGCCTCTTTATTTTCGAGATATTAAGAAATTATTTATAAAATTATAATATCAAAAGGAATTGTTCCGCCATGATATAAGTACGTTTGCTATCTTACGACCTTTACTCAACTTTCAGTTGTAAAATAGAAAATATATGTATGTATGTATGTATGTATGTAAGCACTTTATTGTACACAATAACAGGTTAAGGAATATACATGTCACACAATAGATCAAAGTACAAAGGCGAACTTATCCCTATAAGGGATCTCTTCCAGCTAACCTTTGAGCAATTGAGAGGAAGGTAGGTAGAACGAGATAGGCAAACTTATACCGTGTACAAAAACAGAGAAAATAAAGCAAATCCTAATTAGTATTAATTCTAGACAAATAAAAACATGCCAATACATATATAAATATACAATATAAAATATAATACACACTAACATATGTTACATATATATCGCAAATATACAATAAATAAATAAATACTATATTCAACCAATTCACAAGTCATTGGGAAGCCACAACTTCTTCAAATTCATCTTAAGTGACGCAACAGACTGCGACTGTCTCAGCGACAAAGGCAACTCATTCCACAATTTAACAGCGCGCGCAGTAAAAGATCTGGAGTATGTTCGCGTCTTTCTAGACGGTACAGCAAGAGTAAGGTTAGTACTCGACCGCAAGCGGTGGCCACTGCCGTCTGCCATATAACTAAACCGCTCAGAAAGGTAAGGAGGGGAAGTAGGGCTGAACAGTGTATTGAAAAGTAATGACAGGATATGCACATCCCTGCGCCGGCGAATCGGTAACCATCGAAGCTTAGAGCGGAATTCAGAGATATGATCATACTTGCGTAGACCAAATACATATCTGATACATACATTTTGTAGACGCTCCAGCTTATCAAGTAGCTCCTCGTTGAGGTCCAGAAACGCAATATCGCCATAGTCCAGAAGAGGAAGCAAAAGAGATTGAGTAAGGGTCAACTTGGTACGAAGAGGAAGGAAATTCTGGAGACGTCTTAGGGAGTGAAGGGATCTAAAGATCCTCTGACTCACCTCAGCTATATGGGGTGACCAAGAAAGCGTCTGGTCCATGGTGATACCCAAATTCCTGACAGTAGAGGAAAGAGGAATAGAAATTCCATCAAAAATAATGTCAGGCACCACCACCTTTGAGAGCTTATCTACATAGTAAGGACTACCAATAACAATCGCTTGCGATTTCTTCGCATTAATTTGTAAACCATACTTACACGCCCAGCAGCGTATAGATTCTAGGTTTTGATTGACTTCCGAAATTAATGCGGAGACATCATCCACAGTAGCCGCTGCATAAATCTGTAGGTCATCTGCGTAAAGGTGATATGATGTAGTTAGGGATTCGGTGATACTATTTATAAAAACAGAGAACAATAATGGAGAAAGCACCCCGCCCTGTGGAACGCCAGCGGAGAGTTCGCACCACTCGGACATCTTGTCATCGAACGTAACGCGCTGGCGCCTGCCAAAGAGGTAGCTGCGAAACCAGGATAAGGGAGTTTCATAAATGTTAAGAGAGCGGAGAATACCTAGCAGAATATCAAAATCTACCGTATTAAAAGCACTGCTAAAATCAAGAAGAACAAGGACAGTGAGCTTTTTGGACTCGATATTGAGACGAATGTCATCGGTGACGTTAACTAAAGCGGTGACCGTGCTATGCCCGGGGCGGAATCCGGATTGGAAAGGATTAAACAAAGAATTTCTGTTAAGATGAGAAAGGAGACGACGATTAACATAATGTTCAATGATCTTTGACAAAACTGGGAGAATAGAAATAGGGCGGTATTGAGTGAAAGATACAGCATTAGGGATTTTGGGGAGAGGAATTACGTGAGCATACTTCCACGATGCCGGAAAGGTTCCAGTGGACAAGGAGAAATTTATAATATCCGAAAGGGTAGGAACAATAAAATCCGCCACGAGCATAAGCATATCCACACTGAGGCCATCGTCACCGATTGCCTTCGTCTTAATAGATTTGAGAAGGGCAAGCGTCTCCTGCGGTGAAATCAAACCAAATTCAAAGGGAGATAGGTCGGGGTGTGTAATATTGGCAAGAAGTGAAAGAGTGGATTGCTTAATGGATGGGTCAAGAGTAACCGGCGACGTGCTGAAATGTTTGTTAATAGCGTCAATGTCAAGAGTATTGGAAGAACATTGCTGAGTTTTGCCGACCCCAAGAGACTTTAAAAATTTCCACAACTTAGAAGGGGGACACTCCTCTATTGATTTGTGGATATGGAGGCGTTTTGCTTCCCTACAGACTTTGTTGCAGCAGTTACGTATGGAAATATACCTCTGGCGATTTTCGTCCGAAGGAACCAGCCGGAACTTAATACGAGCTCGATCGCGCTTGGCCATGTACTGTTTGATCTCCGGCGTGAGCCACGGTGCAGGAAAGTGTTTAACTCGCGTTGGTTTCAAAGGAGCATGCTTATCAAAAATCGCAAGCAATATGGCATTGAAAGCCCCTACTTTCATGTTAACATCGTCATGACGACCTACACTGCTCCAATCAGCATGTGAAACATCATCCCAGAGCGCTTCCAGATTTACATCGCGGAGATTTCTACGCATGATTATCTTCTGTCTCTTCTTCGGGGGACGAATGTTAAAAGAGGCGTAAATTAAATCATGATTGGAGAAACCTGCAGCATTGAATTGCCCGTGGAGGGATACCAGATTTGGAGAAGTAGTAAGTATGAGATCTAAAAGAGAAGGAGGGCCGTTATGAGGAAAATGCGTAGCATCAAGTGGCAACACGCTTAGATTTATAGAAGTTGCAAGAGAACGGAGCTTAGCGGAGCGATGGTCATTTTTAAGGAGACAGGTGTTAAAGTCACCCATAATAATGCTGTGATCAAACTGAGGGCTAATATTGACTAAAACATTTTCGAGGGAATCAAAATAATTAATTTGAGATGAAGGGCTATAAAAAACGCCAAGAAGAACTTTGGAGTGATGTAAAGTCACGTCTAAGAAAAGATACTCGGAAGAGTTCGAGTAGACTGATGGCGACTGAGCAACTACTTGATAAGCGAAATTACTTTTTATATATATGGCAACACCGCCGCCCCGCACAGTTCCCGAACCGCCATCGCTAGGGCCAATCCTGTCATTACGAATCAGAATATACCCAGGCAAGGGATATAAAGTTGAAGGAAGAGAGGGCTTTAGCCATGACTCGGAGATAAGAATTGCATGTATATTGTTATTGGAGCTGAACGATGCAAGCAATTCAGTGTAATGAGCCGGCACACTCTGCGCATTTATATGAACGACATTGAAGTTTTTAGTAGAAGTTTTAAAAGTACAGTGCAAGCGTTCACTAAGATCAGGCATATCTGATGCGTCACTCAAGGAATCGTAAAAACTTGAAGAAGAGAGTGAAAAAAACTCGCTGTCCAAACTAGCATTAAACACGTCCGACATTGTAAATACGGTTGAATACAAATATATAGATATATATATACAGAAATATAAATAATTAATAAAAGAACCTAAGCTACTAGCTAAATCAACAAACTACTAATTACACTAAAGAGCAATCTGCCTCAATCGCTCGCCAGCTAAAATAAGAGTTACATCAACAAATGGCAAAAAAAAACAAAAGTAACGCAAAGAAAACTGAAATTACGGACACACCATCAGTATAAACATATGCACCTAGAAAAATACACCAATATAATTTTACTGCGCAATAACGAAACGCACAAAACGTCAAACAAATCTTAACCTACTAGTGTTAATTTAAAAAAAAAAAAAATTAACCTACTAGTGACATTGACAAGAATGACAAGTGACATTTCGAACAAATATTTTGAGGTGTACCGCGTACAAAAAAATAAAATAAAAATGATCTAGATTGGAATTTGGAATAAGAACAGCACATAAGAGGATACTAAGTATGGGCACCACGCCGTGCCGCTACGCTAGCGCCAACTCGGGAAGGGTTTTTGGGTCGACGCGGCTGCGTAGGAGGCACTCCAGCACCTGGCACCCTCGGAGCACCCGCTGACCCCGCACTTGCCCCCGCCGCAGGACCGTCCTCCTCCGTAGCCGCAGGCGCAGGCAACGACCGCAGTTCTTCCATCGACGTTATTTTCCGTCGCACTCCATCGCTGCACTGTACCACAATACGCCCGTCGCTTGTCCAGCTGTCTCTGACGCCATACAGCCTGCGAGCCTCCACGAACACAGCATGCCGGGTAGAAGTGAGGAACTCAGAGAGAGTTCTACCAGAGCCCTTGAGCAGTTTCTTCGAGGTCCAAACTGCGTTCCGAGCCCTGTGACAGCTGAACTTAAGTAGCACAGCCCGTGGTTTTGAAGGCATAGGGGTCTTACCAAGGCGGTAGCAGGCCATCATGGAATGCGCCGAGACCCCATCCACTTTGAGGTCCTGCTTGATGATGTCCATCGCTGTGTCTGTGATGTCTTCACCTGTAACCTCCGGAACACCATGCAGCAGCAGAATTCCAGCTCGAGAACGGGTTTCCATCTCCTCCAAAGTCTTCAAAACGAAGCCCATTTGTTCCTGGAGTGTCTCGACGGCCTTCCACAGCAGAGTTTTGAAGGTGCCGTAGCCACCCGCCAACAAATCCCCTCCCTGGTTGGCCACGGAACTCTCAAAAGCGGCCATTTGGAAAGTAAACATGGCCTTCATGTCGTCCATGCTCTTTTGCAGCTGTGCTAGGTGGTCCATTGTGTGCAGAAAGGTGTGTCCACTAAAAGTGACCTTTGAACTTGTGTTGTTATGCCAAAAAAAAGTGATGAAATAGGTGGATATTAGCAGAGGGCAGCAATGAGGCAGTAAGTATCACATGGAAGTGGTTACTACATTCAGAAAATGTAAAATACTATTTTTCCTTTATTTTAAAATACAGCTCTACTATTTTGACTTGTTGTTTGTTTGACTACCCACGGGAAAAAAAAAAACATTACATTTACATTACTATATAGACGCCATTACAGACAATATTGGGGTTCCTTATTGCATATGATAAATCTTCTCTCTTTTAGCAAAGTACTGACTATACAAACACACAGTGAATTTGGTCCATTGATTATTATCCATTTTCTAGAATATGTGAGCCTCTAACGTAAACTCATTAATTGCGGTTTGGTGCTGTAAAAGATTTCAAAGATCATTTATGCTACTTTTTGCTGCAAGATGGCTTTAAAAGTGCATTTGAATTGCTGTAGGTGCTATAACAATCACTTTTAGAACTTTCTCTCGACAAGTGCTGTAATAGTGAATCGATATCTTTTATATGACACTTAGTGCTTTATGAGTAACTGAGATGCTATTTGGTCATATCAGCAGCTTTTTTACCATTATAATGCTTCCACGGGAACAATGTCGAATGATGGTGCTATAAAGACTTCTTCAGCAGCTAATTAGTAAATTAGAAGCTTTTATACAGCTAATTTAGAACTTGAAGTGGTATAAAAGTGAAATTTGACACCTTTATACAATAATTGGGTAAACGCGCTGTAAACATGTCGAGAAAACGTTTGTTTAGTCGACATGGTTTTACGCCCAAAATGCGAAAATGCTAAAGAGTTGAGTATAGTTCTTTTATACGGCGATTTGGCAGCTTTAGCTCCTTTTTACGACTGTTTCTCGATCATTAGCTGTAAAAAGCTTTCCATAAGGAAAGCTTTTTACAGCTAATGATGAAGTCGTATAAACGACTGTTTTGCTGGTTGGGAAGTTTGGTAAAGTGGAACCGATGACGAAGACGACAGATGACTTATAGAAATCCTCAATGGGTTAAAGTACGTCAAAGATTCTGATATGATTCCGATATCTTCCTAATGAAGTGTCAAAGGTGATTCTGAAATCTTTGAGGAATCGACGGAACTCCTCAAATATTATCAGCCCGCACGGCGCCGAATTGAGTTTTTCCGTCATAATCAAAGCATTTGCTCTCGGAAACAGGTCATGTGGTAAAGTGGAAAAGACGGCCGGATATCCTGAAGGCCACCCCGAGCGCAAACGGACTATCCCATTGCACCAGCTGAACATTAATATTTAAGTTTAAGTTTAAATTTAAATAGAACTGAGAGGTGTTCCTAAAATACTTGTATTATTCTACGGTTATTATGTTTAGTTGTGGCAATAAATATCTTCACTTTCACTATCAAGAGGGATCGTGCAGAAGAGAAATGCAAGAAGGAAACCCTGGTATAAGCCGGGATAACGGTAGAAGATATTGCAAGTATGATCATGTGATGGAAAGTATCAGTGGATAGATCCATAGGAGGCGATTTAGTAATATCGTTTACCTCGTGGTCGCGGTTGTAGAAGGGCAGGCGGCCGCACACCATCTCGTAGAGCACCACGCCGGTGCCCCACCAGTCCACGGCGGGCCCGTAGTCCGCGTCCTCCAGCACCTCGGGCGCCAGGTACTCCGGCGTGCCGCAGAACGTCTTCGTCGTGCGCCCGTACGTGATGTTCACCTGCGCACCACAAACACAAACACCTCCTCGTCTATACAACATACAACTAGCGTGCCACGTGCACCGAACACCAAGGCCGGAAGGGACCACTCGTTTGCCTATGACTGCCCCCTTCAATGAGGGGCTCTTGTATTAATCGAGTGAGTGCGTCAGTTGTCCTTGAAAATTGCAAGCCATTTTTCGCCGCGTGCCGGCGATCGATTGAGCTGAAATATGGACGACTGCAGACAGAAGGTGGACATAGAAACTTCTAAATTGCACGAGATAAACCCGTACTGTTTGAGCTCATTGACTCGCAACGAGTACTTTGCAATAGGCACTAAAAACATGTACTAAAAAACCGGCCAAGTGCGAGTCGGACTCGTTGTCGGACTCTGTTAAAAAAAAGTTTGTTGTATGGGAGCCCCCGTGAAATATTTATTTTATTTTGTTTTTATTATTTTTTGTTATAGCGGCAACAGAAATACATAAACTGTGAAAATTTCAACTGTCTAGCTATCACGGTTCTTGAGTTACAGCCTGGTGACAGACAGACAGACGGACAGTCAAGTCTTAGTAATAGGGTCCCGTTTTTACCCTTTGGGTACGGAACCCTAAAAAAATTATACTGTAACAGTAACTTATTATTTTAACTCAGATGTCGAAATTGTGTTGTCTTGACTAAGATCGCTCTTCAACGATAAAAGTCAAGTTTTTGTGTTAAGTGTAGACATACCTTGCAGAGGCCGAAGTCGGCGATCTTGACGTGTCCGTCCTTGTCCAGCAGCAGGTTCTCGAGCTTGAGGTCGCGGTAGATGATGCCCTCCGAGTGCAGGTAGCCGAGCGCGCTCACGATCTCGGCGCCGTAGAAGCGCGTGCGCTCCTCCGAGAAGGAGCGCTCGCGGGACAGGTGGAAGAACAGCTCGCCGCCGTTCGCGTACTCCATCACGAAGCACACGCGGTCCGCCGTCTGGAACGAGTAGCGGAGCGCCTGCCGGGGCCGGACAACACCAGGTCACAACACGAGGCTTGCGGCACCGTCACATCATCATTCCAAACCAATAAGTAGCTGTGGGCTTATTGGCAAGCCCACAACAACTTGCGGATATAAAGAGGACATTCAACGCTGCTTCAACGAAACTCATAAGCATGTATGCAAATTGGTTATAGAAATGTTCGTATTTATGAATGGTTATGGAAAGTTGTGTTTGTACCGTGAGGAAGGGGTGCTTGGTCTTCTTGAGCACGTGGTTCTCGGTGAGCGTGTGCGTCACCTCGTCCTTCTGGATGATGAGGTGCTTCTTCAGGATCTTCATGGCGTACAGCTTGCCCGTGCCCTTCTCGCGGGACAGCACCACCTTGCCGAACGTGCCCTTGCCCAGCACCTTCACGAACTCGAACTTCTCCAACGTCTGAAGTAATTAACCAGGTTTAGCCGTGCCCTGATTGTCACTTCGTTTACACTAAGGGCAGGTTGCGCAACTTACGATTTCAGAGAGATAGATCAACGTAAAATATGCCGAATTTCTTACACCGGAGAAAGTTGAGATATTTCCTAGCTCCAAGTGTCAGGCATATCAATCTTTATTTTGGTTTATTTATGAATGAATGTGTATCTAGAAAACTGAGCCGAAATTGTAAAATATTTTAGTTTGATTTATACACTAAACACTAAATGTATTCTAAATTTTAAACGTCTATGTCTGCTAGAAGTGGCTTAGAGTTTTGATGATCGGTCAGTGAGTGAATGACAAAAATAAGAAACTTTGACTAGTTTATAATTCTTAAATCTCTCAATATGACTACTGGTTCAAATTGAATGTAATTTCAAATATGCCCACCGTGATTATACAATGCCTGCTTGGTTACTGAAACTTAAGGCTTCTAGTTTTATCCGCAACGAAGTTATAGCAGGGTCGAAAATAGCCTGAACTACTTCGAGAAAACGATGGTACGGCCGTGCCGCAGTTTTGCTCGACTTGGCGGGCACTGCCGTGCCCCCAGGGGGCTAGCACAACTGACGCCGCGCCGCGACGCGAGTCGAGTAGGATCTACCCTCCTCTTTCTAATTTGCACGGTGCGAGTGTGACAGGGGACGCTCAGTCGCGCGACAAGCGGCTTGTCAGCAAGTTGTGAAAACGAGCGGCTGCCGCTCGGCTTGTTACTGCGACCCGTCCAAAGGCGGGTCACGTTGATCACACTTTGCTGATCGGTAAAACGTCATTATGGCGCAGGCAACAGTCAACTCATATATATAATAAAGACTGGCCAACTTTTTAAACAGATTTTAACAACATATTGCCGACAGTTTGAAACAACCGAGCCTTGTTGCTAAAACATGTAATGACATTATGCAAACGACCTTTTTCGTAAAGGGAAAATGTTTTAGCCGGGAAGTGCTTCCGGGAAGTGGTTACTGCGGACTTTGAGCCGATTCCATGTTTGTTATGTAATTGACATTATCTGGTCAACGAACCGATCGCAGTCAGCGCTACAAGCACCGTCCAAAAAGCAACTGAAGTTTGTTTTATGGCGCCTCATGCACATTTAAATAAAATCTTTGTTGGCTTTCTGCAAAATCGTAAATAGAATAGGCATATGTTTAACGGACCACCAGATATAGTAAAATATAACGCCAAAAAAATACTTTTTACTGCCAAAAATACTAAATGATCACCAAAATTTTATCACCATTTTAATGTGAAATAGTAACCCAAATTATAACATCTTACTACCCTATTAAAGAAAATGCTATCCAAATAAATCATTGCTAATCCAAAAATAGTTAAGTGATCACCAAATTTTTATCTCCTATTAATGTGAAATAATAAGCAAAATTATAACATCTTACTATCCTATTTAAAAAAACGCTATCCTAATAAATCATTGCTAACCCAAAAATAGTAAGTGATCACCAAAATTGTATCTCATATTAATATGAAAACATACCCCAAATTATAACATCTTACTATCCTATTAAAGAAAATGGTATCGTAATAAATCATTGCTAAATTAAAAATAGTAAAATAATTTCCTTAATTCGACGGATCCCCGCTTTCGATTCTTGGACTCAGTCTCCCGCCATCCGCCCGGGCTCCCGCCAGAAACTCGCTTCTTCGGCCCTTCATTTCAGGTGCGCACTCGACCTACGCTCCGCTCGGGAGGTCGCCGGCTCGCTTCGCTCGCCACCTTCCCCCATTCGCTTCACTTGGGCCTCGTGAACCCCGTTCAACTCAGGACCTCCTTCGCGAGCTTCTGGCTCCGCGAGCTTTTATATATGTCGGCGGCCGATCGTAAAATCCGCCAGATAATGAAATTCCTAGGCATATCGTGAAACGCCGCCCTTTCATGATTTGGCTGAGTGACATACGCCATATCGTTCAAAATTCACCATTTAACGATTTGCCTAGTGACGTTTAGGCCGATATTGAACTTCCTAGGCATATCATGAAACGCCGGCATTTCATGATTTGGCTACGCCAGTGACGTTTAGGCTGATCATGAAATTCCTAGGCATATCATGAAACGCCGCCATATCATTCAATACTCACCGTTATTCGTAAGTAGGGTGTCCAAAATTGAAGTAGATAAATGAAAAAAAAAAGGAGTGCGGACTGATAACCTCCAGCTGCCCGGGGTGTCTATTTCTGGTCTGAGGGGCAAAAGTGAACCCTAACCTAACCGACCTAAGACAAAGTTCGCTTATGACAAGCCATTTTTGTCCGCCCTGATTATTTTCTCCCAATAAACACGGCCGCCATCGCATACGCAGCGCCACCAGTGGCCAAGAAAGAAACTATTTTACAATGTGCTCGGAATAGAGCTAGGAATATCGACAAATGCGTTGCTCTAATCGATCTGCCGTATTGTTTATCAGGCACATCGTGATAAGCCTGGCCAACTTTTAGGCATATCATGAAATGGCGGCGTTTCACGATATGCCTAGGAATTTCGTGATCTGGCGGAGTTTACGATCTTGGCGTTTCACTCTAGGGGTAGGACAGACAAGTCCACGTGGAAGTAGGGTGTGCTGATTCGGATTTTGGTATCACTTGTTTTGGCATCATTATACTTTATTTGGTAATACTCATATATTTTATGGCAATCATAGTGGGTCATTTAGGTAGAAGTATTGTATTAATTTGGTCACAAAGATTTGGTGATCATTTAGTAAATTTGGTGTTCGAATAAAATTTAATGTGCACTTTTTATTAAAACAGCTAGTACTATTGTAATGGTAGAATTATTATTTTTGGTGTTCAGTATATTTTTTTGGTAAAAGATCTTAGGGTATCAAAGCATTTTTTGGTGGTCATTATTTTTGATGCCAATAGAATGGGTGCGTCCCAGGAGATATAAAAACAATATATATAATTTCATATTAATAACGTTCACAAGATATAATGAACGTTAGCTATAACAACAATACCAATACTTTTATAAGGAATAACGGTCAAATGCTATAATAATCAAATAATATAACGTTTTTATCTATAACACTCAAATTAACTAATTTTATTTCGTATAACATACATAACGTATAACGATCATGACATATAATATCTTTTCGTATAACATACATAACGTATAACGATCATAACGCATAGTATTTGTTCTTATAGGGATTATAATACCGAAAATTAGGTAAGGGCAGCCAGGAAGGGGGGGGACGGGGGGTGGAGCCACCTACAAGGGGGGCGCGGGGGGCGAAGCCCCTCGCAGTAAAAAACAACAAATACTCTGAACAATGGTATTACTTGTAGGTTAGGTTAGGGTTGCCTTGTGTCCCTTAGTGTGGAAATAGACACCCCGCGAAGCGGGGTGGCGTCGAAACGCTGGCGGTTAGGTAAGGTTAGATTAAAATAATTGGCGTGTTTGATATAAAAATAAATTTAATTTCAATCTTACAAACGTTTTATGCAGTTGCAGTCTTCACGCCGGATTAACTCGCAAATCCAATAGAATTTGTTGTTTACTTGTCGGTTTTTACTTAAACTGTAACCATTCTCGTGCAATTTAATTGCTCCTTTTGCACTTTTGGACTTACCTACAGGACATAAAAATAACAGAATTAAAATAACTGAAGGCGATTATACCTACTATACGAGCATTATACTGTTTGATGTTAGATAAATTGAATAATATATGTTATAAACCTTAGCTGTTATGAATATTATACGCTTTAATCGATATATCAATTGATATTATATCTAAAGTACGTTATACTTTACGAAATTATATATTCTGACATTATACTCATACTCATACTCATACTCATATATTTATTGCGATCATGTTCATTACATTTGGTATGTTAGTGGTCTTTTGGTTAGTAGGTACATGATACCCCGTTAGGGCATGGCATTTTTCTTACTAGCTAGGCAAGGCAACCTAAACATAAAATATTTTCAATTAGGTATATAATATTAGCTGATCAATCGACTTACATGCAATAGGTGGTCGTTACATAAAGAAATTATTAATGCGACGCCAAGATCTATAAACTAAAACTTATTAACTATACATGTAAATGTTCAGTCGAGTTTAATTTTACAAGCAATTGATTTACAATAAATATTTTAAATGTATGTTAACTTATTTAATGCGATGTCAGGAATTTATGACTAAAAACATGAAAGTACCTAATGTCAAAATTAATACTAAAAATATGTATGTAATGTCAAAACTTAAATTATACAAAACAATTATAATATAAAATTAGAAAGGGAAAATGTCTGTCTGTCTGCTTATTAATGAAATGTCATGACTTATAACTAGGTAAATAAATAAGTTACTTAAAATTATTCAAATTTGTCATTCAAGTATTCATTAACATTATAGTAGCACTTGGAAACTAGGAGGCATTTAACTTTCTTTATAAATTTGGTATATGATTCTTCACTTTTTATTACACTAGGTAGTTTATTGTATACTTTTATGGCCATGACGTAAGTGCTGTTAGAATAGATTTTCATTCTTGAGGCTGGTAGAAGAAGTTTATTTTTATATCGCAGCGCGTGTTTTGTGGGTAGGTCTTGTCGTTGTTTAAATAAGTCAGGGTTTTGTCGTGTGAATTTGCATATTTCCAGGATATAGGTACAAGGTAGCGTAAGGACGTATACCTTTCGTTCGTTATGTGCAATGAACGTTATACTAAACAAACTTATACACAGTGAGCGTATATATTATGACCGTTATATGATAAGTTGTTATACCTCGTATTACTTACCCAAATAGAATATACATTTATTCATGTCAGAGGTACAACATGCCTCACGAAGCAGATGCAGCAAGCTAGCTTGTACAATGTAATGATGAATGATCTGATGCTAGTATGTTCAAGGTTAAATTTGGGTTGTAAACGGAATTAGGTTAGCCATTATCTTTCTTCTTCCCAATAAAATACATATGGGAGCGGGACTAGAGGGGCCCTGTATGCGGACATATTTCAAGTCAGAAATTATACTTCAGCATCGTAAGTTGTTAGCTGACTTTGATGTTAGGTGATCGCGAGTGTGGGGCCCTTCCGTTCTTCAGAAACTGCATGGGAAAGGGAAGTTAAGAAGGTCTCAATACCTAAATCTTGTAAAACCCATAAATGCAATAAATGAATGAACATGAATATAAATTAGATATGAAGGCATGTTTGATGTATCTGTTGGTAATCCTAAGTAAACTATAGTACATTGTTTAACGAGGGGCGTAAGTGGAATATTGCGAACAAGAGTCTATCAGAAGCCCGACGCCACTTGATGACTCGAGTTTGCAATATTCTTACGCCCGTGTTATACACAATGTTTTTCATCACATTTGCGAGGAAGCAAATACATTTTAGATGAAATTAATAATAATCGTAATGAAAACTGCAACATGTCAGTCGTCCATTTTGTTGTATACAGCCACAATTTGCAAATACTTAAAAATATCATACATTCGATTCGAGCAAGTGTGATGAAAAATATATTTATCTACGCACATATCATTAGTCGAATTTTTCGGAACGTATGTACGGAATATGATTTCATATTTACCGTTAGCTTTTCGGTGAAGGAAAAACATCGTGAGGAAACCTGCATACATCTGCGAAGAAATTCAAAGGTGTATGTGAAGTCCCCAATCCGCACTGGGCCAGCGTGGGGACTACTGCCCGTTCCCTCTCATACATGAGAGGAGGCCTGTGCCCAGCAGTGGGACGTATATAGGCTGATGATGTGTGTGATGTGTGATATCATTAGTGCTCTAAAATGCGTTCAGAAACCGTAGGAAATGACCAGCATTACTACAACCGATTTTACTATGAGAACTTTCTTGTCTGTGGTAGTAGGTAAAATCTGTACTGTAATGTCATTACAGTACAGATTTTTGATAAATTTGTATCGTTATGAGTTTAAATTTGGAACAGCTGTCAAAACTCAAGTGGGTCTCTATTCTAGTATCCATAGATATTAAAACAGTTATCGCTACGAAACGTCAATTCAGTACGTTTTTTAATACAAATCGTACGACATTTGATCTCGAGTGATATGAGTATAGGGACTTCATTCGTTTGTCTATGATTTAAAAAAATACCATTCGTCATGACGGATGATCGAATTGCCGCCATTGCTGTTGTCATTTTATTGTTGGTTTTTTGCTGTTACTTACTACTGCTTATGATATGTGTGTAGATAGAGTAGTGTATGCAACTGTACATAATGAGGCCTTAAAACACTCGTGTGATCCTATTATGAAACTCGCTGACGCTCGTTTCATAAAACCACACACATATTTTAAGGTCTCTCATTATGGATCAGTCGCAAAAACTACTATTACAGTACATATGGTGCTACTTTCCCGCATTATGTACAGTAAAACGTTGTAAGATACACGTGCGAATAGGTCATTGGCAACTAGTGTCGATTTAAAACACTCCCTTCGGTCGTGTTTTAATTTATCACCTCTCGTTACGAATTTCCTATTTTCGGCACTTATATCGTAAATATAACGATTGTAATAAATACTGAACATTAAATTGCAGTCAAATTTAATATAAAGATATGTTTCATACATATTAAAAGTTGGTTATAGCAAACTTTTAAAGATGTGAAATACACCTTGGCTGATTAGAACCATCCTCAGTCCGAAGTGAAGTATGAGTGGGTTATATATTTTAAAACTAAACTTAACAGCCCGTGGGAGGTAAAACGGCTATAACGGCTCTGTACGCTCGCAAGTAATAACGCCATTGACGAGCAAGTGTGATGAAAATAAATATTCCCGTCAATAGTCCCGCCAAAGCGCCAGAATGCTCGTTAGTAGGTGTGAACCTCGGACGCCACGCTACTCGCGCGCGCTGACTCAGCACGATTTTCCTCAACGGGTGCGTCAGCTGCAACGCGCCGGCCACTGCCCTCCGCGCTCATTCAGAGAACACTCGAGCGACGTTCAAAATAAGCGGATACACTCACTACTATATGTATATGCTCACCAGCTACGCTCGGCTCGCGGGATATAATAGTCTATGCAGCGAACGAAAAAACCATAGAAGCCTAAGTAGCGCTGCAAAATGGCCCCACAAATATGGTGGTAGTGGCGAGGATGGGGCGGGGTGTAAAAACGATGCCCGGCAGCCATTTAGGTCGAGTTGTATGCACGTGTTTGAGTAGACATTTGTAAGGAGCTCGCATTCTATGGTTTTTTCGTTCGCTGAGTCTATGTCCATCCGGAAAGTCCATTCTTGAGGTGAAAGATTTTTAGATCGGATAAGTGGTTTTGGAAATTGCCCCTCGGCCCCTACCTACATATCGACTTTCAATGCTACAATTTCACTGATTTTTCCTTTTCGTAGTATTAGTACCTATCGATAAAATATACCTTTATTGATAAAATATAAAACTTTAAATTTGTGTAATCACGTATTTTTTAAATACCTACTATTATTTTTAACCTGCGAGTGTCGAGAAAATCGGCAATGGGAGTGGGGTTGAAACGCGTTCTGGAAGACCTATATGCAACCTACGATTGCTAGAAGTGTAATTGAAAAAATGGCATATGTTTAACGGACCACCAGATATAGTAAAATATAACGCCAAAAAAATACTTTTTACTGCCAAAAATACTAAATAATCACCAAAATTTTATCTCCATTTTAATGTGAAATAGTAACCCAAATTATAACATCTTACTATACTATTGAAGAAAATGCTATCCTAATAAAGCATTGCTAATCCAAAAATGGTTTAATGATCATCAAAATTTTATCTCCTATTAATGTGAAATAATAACCCAAATTATAACATCTTACTATCCTATTAAAGAAAATGCTATCCTAATAAATCATTGCTAAGCCAAAAATAGTAAATCATCACCAAAATTGTATCTCCTATAAATGTGAAATAATAGCGCAAATTACAACTTCTAAATAAATCATTGCTAAATCAAAAATAGTAAAACAATTTACTAAATTCGACGGAGCCCCGCTTTCGTTTCTGGGACTCAGTCTCCCGCCGTCCGCCCGGGCTCCCGCCAAAAACTCGCTTCGGCAGCCCGACCTCCTTCGCGAGCTTCTGGCTCCGCGGGCTTTTATATACACTCTAGGGGTGGCACAGACAAGACCACGTGGAAGTAGGGTGCGCTGATTCGGGTTTTGGTAGCACTTGTAAAGGACAATGGGCAGAAATGTATGGAGCCTGGTATAGCAACCAATAGCCATGTGTGATATATCATTGGATAGGTCTTTTCATATGGAACAAAAAATGTACAGCGGCTTTCTTTGATTCGTTGTCGGTTTTGAGTTTCTTCCACGGTACAGTCCCCACCGACACATAACGCAATTACGATATGCTTCCATTACAACTATCCGAATAATATGCAGTTCAGTAGTCCAGTAAGAAAGCCGAGTTCAACACAAAGAGAGTACACTACAGAGTCCAAGAGTAAGCCGGGTCAAAGTCGTTGGTTGCCGTGTTCAAGGAAACGAAACAAATCAATACGTGATCTCGCAAACAAGAACAAGAAACGACTAACGAGTGGCTAAATGATGGATTATTTGAATTTTGAGGGTAGGTAGATTACACAGTACATCATGGCAGTCATTGCGCTCACGCCGTGTTTTTTTTAGACAATTACAATAACAAAGCGTTTAAAGTAATTACTGGGAATCTAACATTTAAACCAATACCTATAACTCAAAACCGACAACGAATCAAAGAAAGCCGCCTTACATTTTTTGGTCCACATGAAAAGACCTATCTAATGATATATCACACATGGCTATTGGTGGGTTATACCAATCTGCCCATTGTCCTTTGGCATCATTATACTTTATTTACCCCGACAAGGTGGACTGATGACCTGGTAAAGGTCCGCTTGATGCGTGTGGCGCGAGATCGGTCACTTTGGCACTCTTTGGGGGAGGCCTATGTCCAGCAGTGGACGTCTTTCGGCTGATATGATGATGATGATGATACTTTATTTGGTAACATTCATATATTTTATGGCAATAATAGTGGGTTATTTAGGTAGAAGTATTGTATTAATTTGGTCGCAAAGATTTGTTGATCATTTAGTAAATTTGGTGTTCGAATACAATTTAAAGTGCAGTCGTTACTAAAATAGCTTGTACTATTGTAATGGTAGAATTATTATTTATGGTGGTCTGTATATTTTTTTGGTAAAAGAGCTTAGGGTATCAAAGCATTTTTTGGTGGTCATTATATTTGATGCCATTGAAAATTCCATTTCATTGCCTAAGCTAAGCTAACCTGACCCTTTCGGAAATACGGGCGTGAGTTTTGTGTATATACCGGCATATGATTGTATATGTTAAGAAAGCAAGCATAAACGTCACCTAGCAAAATATTACGACACGCGGCCGCTCTATCAACTGTACAGACCAGCGAGGTTTAATCCCACTAGCGGAAAATGTAGGTAATTTGAAATGATACTTTCAAGTCCAAACTTTCGTGTCCTTGTTTTCGGCAAGTCTGTTTTCGTTTTGGAGTGCATCGACCCGGGTTAGGTCCGCGACAGGCGCACTGCATTCCGCGCGGGCCTGCCTGCCGGCGTGCCGGCCTGCCAGCCGCGTGGTTACCTTGCTTGACCTACACACTGTTTCATCGACCCGCTGTATTTTTTTGCATTAAACGGAAACAAGTTTTGTGTGCATCCCATACTTTATCATCGGTCTCTTTCACAACCCTTTTAACTAACACTTTTGCATACAATTTGCCGATGATGCTGAGTATGCTAATGCCCCTGTAGTTTTAGCAGTCAAGTTGTGACCCTTTCTCTTTGTAAAGAGGAACGATTACGGCCTTGCACCAGTCCCTAGGTACACGGCCGGTCCTGTAGCACAAATTGAAGAGGCGATCGCCCTGTCCTGCCTTCAGCATCTCGGCGGAAACTCTGTCATACCCTGCAGCCTTACCCGATTTCATTCCTCTCAATTCTTTCACAATTTCGTCCATGCTAATATAACTTTCATCCTCGGTTGCGCTACCATTCAGACTTGAGGTTGAACCATTTTCTTCCTCCCTATCATACAAACTTTCAAAATATTCCTTCCATCTCCCTAATATGCATTCCCTAATCTCATTAAGCATACTTCCATTCCTGTCTTTGACTGACTTCAACTCAAGAGTTCTGGCTCTTACCTCTGGCTAGTCCAACGGATTTCCAGAAATATTTTATGTTCTTCTGGAAATCCCGCGACAGCCTTTCATCCAAATGATCATTCTGTTCATCTTTCTTCTTTTTACTACTTCTTTCACCCGCACTTTCATTATTCGATATGCCTTTTTTGCTTCATTAACTTCGTCAAAGGAGGCTTTATTGGCTCTTTGGTTAGCTCTTGTAGCTAACCGAACCTGCCACAACTTTTTCTTCCCACATACAGCTTCTTGTACTTCCTTATCCAACCACACATTCTTTCCTTTCTTCCTTTGCTCTTTTGACTGACACCACACACTTCCTGAGCCACTCTAACAACTTTATTTTTGAAGTTGTGCCACAAATCATCCATCTCGCTTAAACCATCCATTTCTTCGAATTCAATCTTCTTTAGCTTACTGAAAAACTCATCACTTATTTCTTTTTCTTGCAAATTTTCTACTTTTATTCTCTCTAACACGCTAGTAGTAATACGGGGTCGGAGTCGCCATCCCTTGAACAGACCACTTAGTCGGCACATTACCAGGAAGTGGTCGGTGTGGACACCTAGCGTCTAGAACATTATTTCTCATTCTTTCGTCAACTATTATAAAATCAGTTATGCTTTTCCTTACATTCTCTGCCTCTCGAGTGTACAAATGGATCCATTTATGGGCGAACATTGTGTTTGCCACACAAAGATTCCACTCGAGGCACACCAGTTATTAACCGAGTCTGCCTTCAAGTGGCATTTGGTCTTGAGAACTGCTTGCTCAAACTATCACTGCAGAGCAGATAGTATAGTTACTGTACAACAATAGTACCTACATTATTGTCGAAGCAAGGGAAATAGGCAATTCCTTGCAAACCAGCAAATTGCCCTTCCAGCTGAGACCAATATAGTGTTTTTCTCAAAAATTGTGTAAGAAAACAAAAATGTTCTTAACGAAAATGATAAGTCATGCATTTCTTCTCGCCGCTTCAAGAAACTGTCGTACGCCTTTCGATATGTCTTATGGCTTTGCAAATTACATTTTAACAAATAATCAATAACTGACTAGCAGCTTCTTTTAAATCTGGAATCATTTACACGTAAATTTTCTAGATTTTTCGTAAAAACATATAGCCACTATATGTTAAAACAGAATATTTTTAGGATTGCCACCTTTTAATTTTTTTTAATAATAAGTTGGAAGTGTGTGTTTTCTTCCGAAAATGCCATAAGTTATTTGAGACAACTAAAAAGTCGCGATAAGTCACAGCTACTGATCTTCCGTTTTGGCTGTTTAGGACCTATGCCTTTTATTTATATGCAACAGCCAGGTGTGGAGTTGTGTGAGTCTGAGTGTCCCTACAGGTACGTATGGCGTCGTCGCCGGCCGCAGCTGCTGGCCGCGCCGCGCGGGCGCACCAACCTGCTCGGTATGGCGCCGCTGACCCGCGCCTTCTGCACCCTCAACTTAATAGCAGATAACATAGACCTGTTTTCGTGTTCTCTGAATGAATTCACCAAAGTCGGCATTGTTCATAATATGTTATAATACGTAGATATAAATAGGTAACAGAAATGTACAAATAGTTACACTATTGTCTTAGGTTAGTACCTGTAAAGATAGTTGTAAGTATGGACATTAAAAAAAAAAAAAACATTTATATGGCGGCTTCAACTTTTTAAAAAGTTTGTATCACGGCTAATAAGGGAATTTGTATGCAACATTCTGCCCTCATAACTCAAAATAAAATGTCATTGGAAGATGCAATTTCAAATCCAATTACGTCTAATGAAATAACTTACAATGACATTTCATTTTGAGATACCGCTATTTGGCTTATGAGAGCAGCATTGTAGTCGAGCAAAATCAAGCCGGCAAGGTTTTTTTTTTAATTTTGACTAACCATTGTTCACGCGATTTTGGTGGGCGGTATGTTCAGCCTTTTTACTTCTTTACAAAGTCCATAGCTTTTGAGATGAAATATTGTCATGTCATGTGTCAAGGCAGTCAATTTTTTCATGTATGCTCTTAAATTCTCGAAAATAACTAAGCTAAGCTTCCAACCGACCTTGTACATATCCCAATGTAATTTCATTGCATTTTTGAGATAAGCAATATACATACCTCAGTATAGTATACAACCGACCCTCGCTTCGGTCGGCCGTCTATATGTACTCGGCCGCCAACCCCTTACTTCCCGGCCTCTGTAGTAAACTATTGTGGGGTGGATACATGAGAGTTGGATCGTAAGAAGTTGTACCAACTGTTTCCAGTTCTGCTCGTGGCAGAGGTTTCTGGTGGTGGTTAATGGACATTCACGGGTGCCTGTAATATGGCTATTGATTAGTGGTGCGTGTGTGTGTACTCACGATACGGCGCGGGTCCTTGAAGCTGGTGCCGAGCTGCGCGATGTCGCGGTCCTCGTCGGGCGCGGCGCCCGCCCCCGCGCCCGCCCCCGCCCCCGCCCCCGCGCCCGCGCCCGCGCCGCCCGCGCTCAGCTGCGACGACACGTAGCGGATCGCCGCCACCCACTCCTCCC
The DNA here is from genome assembly GCA_945867215.1 of Epinotia demarniana. NCBI lineage: Eukaryota > Metazoa > Arthropoda > Insecta > Lepidoptera > Tortricidae > Epinotia > Epinotia demarniana. Next base: position 359,122 of record OX244274.1, read on the forward strand.
TGCGACACCACACACTTCAGCAACGGGCCAACAACTTTACATAAAAACATTTTTTGGACAGCATTGCTTAGTTAGGAAACTATTTTATGATGTTACTAGGTTCCGCCCACGACGTCTGCGTTGACCAGGGATAAAAGTATCCTATATTTAAATCCAGACTTTAAACTATCTTCGTGCAAACAAAATTTCATACAAATAGGTTGAGCCGTTTTAGCGAGATTGAGTAACAGACATCTAAACTTTCGCATTAAGGGGATGCCTTGATTCGAGTCGAACTCGCCCCTTGACAGAGACACACTTATGCCTTCCGCGCACGAGAAAAAGGGAAGCAACACTCTTCGGGAATGGATTTTTTGGACAAATTACTATACCTACTATTAACTAGATTGTGTCGTAATTTGTTATGAATACATTATTACTCAAATAATAAATTATTATGTATTCTTTCGAGTTTTTTTTCTGTAGAATTTTTTTGCCACCATGTATAATAGCGATTAAATCAGATAAACAATCATATAGTCAAAAATCATATATCTGAAAATCAGACCTTATTGTTTCTTAATCTAGTCAGAACAGTGTTTCAAAGCACGGAATAATTTCCAATGCCAAATTAATAATATCAGTAACATTGTTTAGTCGTTTATATTTTATTCGTTCATCACAAGTACTTAAGGTGGTAACATAATATTTTACATACATACATACCATAAATATACATAATATTTTAAGGAACAGCTATGACGTACCTACACACCTAATTGCCGCAAAATTATCAAAGTTCATGATCCATGATCAATTACTTTATTTTAACACTAGCGTCCGCCCGCGACTTCGTCTGCGTGGAAATGGGATAAAAACTATCCTATATTTAAATCCAAGAAAAGGACATTCAATTAACATGCAACAAAATACACGACCTTCTTCAGAAAGGTAGAATGGACCAAGCATATACTATAATAAGAAACATGGAAAAGAAACACAAGAAAAGAAGTACAACTATTTTGAACGAGGAAGGTAAAATACTAATGGATAGCAAAGAAGTAACACAAAGATGGGTGAGATGGGTGATGGGTGATGGTAGCATTAAGCAGTATACAGAACGGGAAAGCCGCTGGTTTGGATAATATATACATAGAAATGATTAAATGTGCTAACTGTGACATTCTACACGATGAGATTTTCAACATGATACAGAAAATGTATACGGCTGGCATAATTCCAAATGATTTCCAGGTTACCAAAACCGTTACACTACCGAAAAAAGCAAATACACTGAAATGTGAAGAGCATAGAACCTTGAGTCTCATATCGCAAGCTAGCAAGATTATATTGAAATTAATCCAGAACAGAATCAGACCAAAAGTTGAAGATTGTTTAGGGCCAGACCAGTACGGTTTTAGAGAAGGAAGGGGTACTAGAGAAGCAATACTTGCACTGAGACTATTGATTGATCGCCGATTGGAATTAGATTTAGATACGCACATAGCTTTTATAGATTTAGAGAAGGCATTCGATAAAGTTGATTGGAACAAAATGATGGAGGTATTGAAAGAAGCAGGCCTAGATTATCGTGACAGGAGAATTATATACCAACTGTATAAATAGCAACAAACTACAGTAATAGTAAATGAACAGACGGGAAGTGCCAGAATTCGTCAAGGAGTACGTCAGGGGTGTCCTCTTTCACCGCTTATTTTCAACATCTTTATAGAAAAGGCTATCAAACAATTAACGGGTTCTTATACAGGAGGGGTCAAATTTAATGGAAGAAAGGTTAAGTTTATACGCTTTGCAGACGATACAGCAGCAGTGGCGGAAAACGGAGAAGAGCTCCAGGCACTGCTGACTGAAATGAACACGACTTTTTCAGAGTCTGTTCTCAAAATTAACGCTAGCAAAACAAAATTTTTAGTTGTTTCGAAAAGAAGAGTCGTAGATTCAATTTACTTGGCGGGGATCTCAATCGAGCAAGTAAGGAGATTCACATACTTAGGCAGTATTATTACAGACGACTCCAGATGTACACCTGATATTGTTGCCAGGATAGCCATGGCAAAGCAAGCCTTTAATCATAAAAAACATTTGCTCACAGCTAGAATATCAAGCGCCACCCGGAAGAAACTGGTTAAAGTGTACATCTGGAGCATAGCTCTCTACGGGTGCGAAACTTGGACTATGACACAACAAGACAGGGAGAGACTACAAGCATTTGAGATGTGGTGTTGGAGGAGGCTAGAAAAAATTAGCTGGACTGAGAAGAAAACTAATGAAGAGGTCTTGAACATGGTAAACGAAAAGAGGAAACTGATGAACGTAATTGAGGACAGAAGAGGAAGAATGATAGGACACCAACTACGGCACGACGACTTGATCAGAATGATAATAGAAGGAAAGAGAAAAAGAGGAAGGCCTAGAAGAGCATATGCTAGCTATGGATCAGATAAAAGAAAAGATAAAAATATGGTCTTATAGAGAGTTAAAGGCAAAGGCAGAATGTAGATCAGATTGGAAATTACTCCACCGACAAGAGCTAAGCTCTTAAATTTATGATGATTATTATATCTTAAATAAAAGCCGCTGTATTCATATTAGATATTTATTTGGACATTATGGTTTCGTGTAGAACGCGGTACAAGAAGAGAGCGTTCCGTTTAACGCAGATACTACATTCTCCCGGACTAATAATAAAACTGATGTAGTTTTATGTAAACCTACATATATCTTATATATGTGCAGACGCACTTTAACTGAACTATTAAAACATCGAAATAATCCTACGAATATAAACTAAGCATGCAGTTTATATATCTTGGCATCATTTATGAATAAATACAAGTAACCCTTGGCCTACGATACAAAACCATTTAGCCTAACTGCTATTAACATCATCATTACAATACACCATTTGATCAATATGGCGTTTCCAAGTCATGCCTTGTACCTCAATTAGGTAAGTTAAATTTGGAACAGATTCAGAGACAATTTTACCAACTATCCAGGGTTTACACCCTTTTCGGTAATCCCTTACCATAACTTTTTGTCCTAATCCAAATTTAACTTTCCTTTTGGGTGTTTCTCCCTCCTGTCCCTCCGAGTGACCCTCAACTAAAGGTGGAGGTATTAAGCAACTAAATCTATTCCTCAATTCCCTCCCCAGCAACAAACGAGCAGGAGTAATGCCTGTGGTTCTTTGAGGAGTAGTTCTGTAATCAAATAAAAATAAATTTATAGCCGAAGTAATATTATACCCACTTTCTCTAATTTTTGTAACCCCCGATTTAAAAGTTTGCACGAACCTTTCTGCCGCTCCATTAGTTGCTGGGTGGTAAGGAGGTGAAAACGTTTGTTTGTCACGTTCTTTACAATAATTTACAAACTCAGCACTAGTAAATGTGGTTTGATTATCTGTCACCAATTGTTTAGGATATCCAAACCGGCTGAATAACTTATCCAGTACATCCATTGTTTTGGTAGCCGTCATGCTTGACATTTCAAATGCTTCAGGCCACTTACTGTAACTGTCTATAACTACTAAGTACATTTTATTATAATATGGACCCAGAAAGTCGGCATGTAACCTATGCCATGGGATAGTGGGAGTCGGCCATGCTTTTGGTGATTTAACAGGGTTCTTATAATTTGATAAACAAATTAAGCAAGACTGTCCAATGTTTTCAATCTCTGCATTCAAATTTTGCCACCAGAAATATGAACGAGCTATTTCTTTCATACGAACAATTCCGAAATGTGTTTTATGTAAGCTTTTCAAAACAGATTTTTGAATGGTTAATGGTATTATTACTCTATGACCCCAAAGCAAACATCCTTGATCTATGCTAATTTCAGTTTTTCTGTTGTAGAATGGTAAGAGTTCTGATGTAATTAATTTCTTTTCAGGCCAGCCTTTTCTACAATATTCCATTACTTTACTCAATTGTGGGTCGTTTGTGGTATTCTTTTCAATTTTTCTGTAATTTAAAGGATCAATTTCGGAACTGTTTGTATAGATTACATGATTCAAGTTTTCCTTTCTACAAATGTTATGGTAAGTATTGTTGTCATTATTTTTGTTTTCAGGATTTCTAGACAAAAAATCTGCTGGATTATTGCTAGTTTTTATGTGTTTTATTGAATATGTGAAAGCTGACAGGAATATGGCATAGTGCTGTAGCCGCTTTGCTGCCATTTTTGGAATACCCTTAGTTGGTCCAAATATCCTGACTAAAGCTGAATTATCAGTTTCCAATACAAATAACCGACCATAAATATAGTTATAGAACTTTGTCACGCCAAATACAATGGCCATGGCCTCTTTGTCAATGGTTGTATATTTTTGCTCAGTTGGATTCAATTTTTTACTGACATATGCTATGGGCTTAACTGTTCCGTCTTTATCCCTGTTTGACAAAATTGCTGCTAAACCACAATTTGAGGCATCACATGTTACAATAATTGGTAGGTTTGGATCAAAATGCTTTAAATTGTCCGCTGAAGCTAATTTCTGTTTAATTATAAGAAATGATTTTTGGCATTCCTCTGTCCAGTTAAATTTATTTACCTTGGTACATTCATACAGCGGAGTTAAAATTATAGCCATGTCCTTAAGGAACCTGGAATAATAAGTAACTTTCCCTAAAAATGATTTTAACATTGTTAGGTTAGTCGGAGCTGGAGCGTTAAGCAGTGGTTCAATATTTGATTTTAGAATGCTCATTCCATCTTTATTGATGCGAAAACCAAACACGTCTATGTGTCTAGTGAAAAGTTTACATTTTTCCGGCTTTAATTTGAAATTACTTTCTCGCAACTTATTTAACACTTTTACTAGAATTTCATAAGTTTCTTGTAAACTTTTCCCTGTCACATAGATGTTATCAATAAAAACAATAGTGCTAGTTATTCCTAGTAAGCTTTTGCTCATTAATCTTTGAAAAGAGCCTGGCCCTGTATTAATTCCATAAGGTAAGTATTTATATTTGTATGTACCAAATTCCGTAACAATCGTGGTTAAATCTTGACTTTCTTCAGTCAAAGCTGCCTGAAGGTAGGCCTCCTTCAGGTCTAGTTCGCAGTAGTATTCCCCCTGCTTTAAAGTTTCAAAAATATCCTCTACATGTGGAAGGGGATAGTGATCGATTTCCAAGCTTGGATTAAGAGTCACCTTATAGTCACCGCATAGTCTCACTGAACCGTCTGGCTTCATGATTGGCACAACTGGTGTTCCCCATTGACTCTGCATAATTGGCACTATACGGCCATTTTCCTGTAATCTTTCAATTTCAAGTTTTACCTTATCTCGAAGGGCATAAGGCACACGACGAACAGGCAGGAACTTTGGTGTAGCATCCCTTTTTAATTTCAAAGAAATTGCTTCACCTTTAAAATCACCCCACCCTGGGCTGAATACTTCTGCAAACTCCTTATCAATTAGTTGTTTGGCATCTGAAACATTTTGTACCAAGATGTTAGAATGACACAGAGCCATTTCCTTGAAAGCTGGAGGCCACATTTTTAATTGACTTAACCAATCACGCCCCATCAAACAAGGAGTTGACCCTTTGGAGATATATATGCTTAACATTTTAACAGTATTATTATATTTCACCGGTATATTATGAATTATACCTAATGGCTGAGACACACTTTGATCAAAGTTACGGAATGTCACCTTGCACTCTTCTATACTATATTCTTTTAAATATTGTTCTTTGTAAGTTATCGGCATCACTGAAACCTCCGCACCAGTGTCCACCTCAAATGGTACTTTTTGTCCATCACCTATTTCCAGCTCGACTATATATGGCGGTATCTTACTTACTTTGTCAAATCTGTAAGTTTCGTATTCTTCATACAACGTTTTCACCTCTTCCAAGCCTTGGTCTTCCGTTTGGTCCTTATGTGTCACATCCAAGACATTTGTCTGTTTAAACTTGTTTCTAGGACACATTTTATAAATATGCCCTAGTTGACCACATTCCGAGCAGTATTTATTGTTCAGGGTACAATCCTTTTTTAAGTGATTGTCTTTACCGCAGCAAAAACATTTATTTTTATTATTTTTGTTGTTCATTGTTTTTGACACAGAATACTTTTGCTTGAATTTCTGCTTCGGCTTAATGTATGCGATGTTGCTGGTGTCCCCATCTCCATTGGAATGCTTGTAGGCTGCCTCCACAGTCCTGGCTAACTGTACCATGTCTTCAAGCTTCATTTCCTGATTTTGTTTCATTAGTTCAAACATAATTAATTTAGAATGTACTCCTTCAATAAGTTTTTCTTTAATTTGGTCGTCTTCGTCTTTAAAACGGCATTTCCTCGCTAGTTTTCTTAGGCTGAAAACGTAGTCTTCGATGGATTCTGAAGGCGATTGGTTCCGTCTTCTAAATTCAGCCCTGTCCAATAGTGAACTTTGTGTGCGTGTATATTTCCGTCGTAACTTTTCACATAACGTATTGAAACTTAACGTACTGGGTTTAGCTGAATCACACAACAACTGCAGCGTCTCGAAAACTCGGGGTGTTAGTTTAGTAATGAGTAACGGGACCTGTTTCTTGTCAGGTACATCGTTTAACAAAATCAAACATTCCAATTGTTGCTCGAAAACTTCCCAGTTTTCTCCATCAAATTGTTTTATTTCGTGATTCGACGCCATTGTTTTCGTTTTCAGAACACCCACTGCTTCTGTATTAGATTGTAACGCGTCCTTGTTTTGATGATATTCACTCAGTATTTTTCTTAACTCGTCTACTGTTGCATTTAGTGGGCACTGTAAACCTTCCTGTAGTAATATCTTTAATAAGGTATCTTTTGCACACTGGTAAATATAAGTTCTTTTTCCTTGTTTAATTAATGAAATTATTTCCTCTTCTGTCAGTTGCTTTTTTGTCTCCAACTTGCCTACCTTGTCCGGCATGTTAACGTTTCATTTCACGTTATTGCACATCGGTAATGACGTGTGTCAGTGTCAGGTTTTCGTTTATTTGTGCTAACCTCAAACTGCGCCGCCGCCACTACCACCAAACAATAAAAGTAATTAATTTCTTACTTTTAATGATTTTCGTGCTCTTCTTGATTGTTCACTCGTTGCACCGTGCGGTTCTGAAGTCCTCGTCGCCAATATTATATCTTAAATAAAAGCCGCTGTATTCATATTAGATATTTATTTGGACATTATGGTTTCGTGTAGAACGCGGTACAAGAAGAGAGCGTTCCGTTTAACGCAGATACTACAATGATGATTTAAATCCAGGCTTTAAAACTATCTTTTTGCTAAATTTCATCCTATTCAGTTGGGCGGTTTAAGCGTGATTGAGTAACTAAAGATCCAAACAATCAAACTTACGCATTAATAAAATAAGTAGGATTATTTGTTTTGTATGAGGATTATCAGGAAGTCGTCCGTAGCGTAGGCCGCTTTTAAGAGAAGTATGCTCAACATTAAAAGAACCAAGAAATGGAGACTTGGAAAGATCCGGAAAGCCACAGGTGTAACAGAAAAACTGTTACCAGACATTGAGAGCAAAGCAGTTAAACTGGAGGTGGCTTGAACGTCTAATGAGATCCAACAAAAACAAATGGTCACAAGAAGTAACATTTTGGTACCGAGAGACAGCAAAAGAAGTTGAAAAGGCCATTAAAAAGATGGGAAGATGACCTGGCTACACCCTAACAGGGTCCGTGCTGTGCCTATATAAATATATGTAAGATCTTGTAATACCATGATGGTTGCTTGAATGAATAAATAAAAATTTAGCAATACTTTTCCAATTGCATGTAAACGGTGCCAGTTAATGTACGGCCCAATAATACGCGTCCATCTATCTTTCTCTTTTGCCAATTATTGGGCTGTACAGTCAAGTGTAAAAATATGTGAGCATACAACTTACTCATAAATATGTCCCATAACTGTTGTCAGTGGATTAAGGTTTTGGTACTTATTTATGAGAGGATGTTATCGATACATATTTTTGCACTTGACTGTACATAACCAGCCATTTCTATTATAAAATTTACAGTTGATATCAAAGATGCTTGATTGATGCTTTATTACCATATACATAATATATCTTTGACGCTTACTGTACAAACAACCACATTATATTAACTGTTAAAATAAACCATGTCTTGTTGCAATAAGGTTAATGATCAATCAGTTAACCATCAAGTGAACCAATAATAATAAGCTAAGGGCTTCCTCATTACACACTTAAACACATTTTATAATAAAACATGCACCCATAGAACTTTTTTTTCCCACAAAATTATATCTTTATTGACAATTGAGTAGGCTGCTGGGCGAAGCTGAGGGCCTGGACTAGTCTGGAATATACCCACCATAATAAAGTTTTGATAATCACATTTCTGCCTTATTCCAAAAGCTAAATAAGAAGTGAACATGAACATTAAGCAAATAGTTACCAAATATGTGTTATGTTTCGGAAACAAGTTACACTGTAATGCTACTGTATGCAAACTGCAATCAGGTGCGCTAAAGGGTTTTGATACATCCCATACCATTGCTAAATGAAACAAAAACAACAAGTCACATGTCGAAAATTATCAATCTCGCATTAAGTGCAATCAAAAGTGTTGATGACAACATATTTGCTTGTTGAGGTTGGAAAACAACATCAAGAATGTGTCACCTTTATAGTTCTGTCAACCCACTGAGAAACACACGACTCATCCTCAATGGGACTAGTAAATCTACTGTCTCCATAGCATTGGTGCAGTCAGCAGCAGAAGTACCTAGCTTGCAGAATAAAACTTTAAAAATGATGTATGTACACAATCTTTAGGCTTTTGATGTTTAGAGTCAATTGTAAGTTGTTCCAAGCACTCTGTCCACTTAGCTACTTTGGCTGCTGACTGTAGAAGCGAGGCACCTCTGTATGGTGAGAATGGTTTATGGAATGCTGTTGGGCGTGGGGACTCACCGCTCCTTCTCGGTGTCGACGGAGAAGTTCCGCTCAATGACGGTGGTCCACTGCAGGCCGCGGATGGTGAAGGTGTACGGGCGCGGCTTGTCCGTGGCCATGATCTGGCAGTCGCGCACCGTGAACTTGTTGAGCGGGTCGCGGTAGTGGCGCCGCTCGGGCTGCGCCTTGAAGCCGACCAGGTCGCCATTGTCGAACAGCACGAAGTAGCGGTCGCGCCAGTTCCGGATGTGCTCCCCGCGCTTCTGCAGCCAGCCCTCCTTCACGATGCCGGCCGGCTCCTCGCCGCCCGGCGCCGCCTCCGCCATGCCGCCCGACCCCGAGCCCTGTTTGATAACAGACGCCCGTCCGTCGTGCTAACTCGACACCACGTTTCGCCGTCCTCGACCGTACGCGCTCGTTCCCGACTCGCCCGGGTCTTTCACCTGGACTGCTTCGACCCGCGCACTGCGCGACTGAACATTTTCACGTTTCGGATGACAATAATGACCAATTTCGACGTATTTCTCCTCACGGAAAACGACACGCACGTAAGAGACGTAGCCTCGCAGATAGTAATGCACATAAACTGTATCGGACCGTCTGGAACACGATAACAAGCGCTCCGACGCGCTCAGTCCTGCGTGTAAGAAAGAGAGATCCGATTAGTTTGCCAAGGTTGACACGGACTATTCAACGTGGTTGGGCTGTAACCTATTTTGACAAATTAGTACCGTATGTCTGCCACTAGGCGAAAAATTGGCGTTGTTACTTTTTTTTTATACGTTCCGTTTCTCACTTTTTACTTACAAACGAAGGTTTTTTTGTGTAGGTGTGCTAAATGATAAAATATATACGATAATATTTTAATCAATAGGTATTGCTAAGCCCTCTCATTAAATTGTAAAAAAATAACGTCTATTCATTCCTACTAATAAAAAACCTCATAAATTATTTACAAGTCAAACTGCCGTCAAATAATTCTCACAAAGACATGTTTTTGTTATAAATACACACATAATCTGCGTTCCTCAATATTTCCCAGCATTTAAATAATTCATGAGATAGGTATTCTACATTATTCTATGTTTTGTACATTTGCGATGCAACTTTAAAGTTTTTTTTTGTGAAACGAGGTCAAGGCCAATCTTGCTCAATACCAGAGCAGCTGTAAGGCCCAGCCATACCAAATGCGTACCTAAGCGAAACATGCACGTAAGTTGTAGACCAAACACAGACCATGACGCATCTGCCTAAATAGTTAGCATGGTCGTGTACATATTGGACATACTTGCGATCATATATAGCTAGGACATAAAGCATTCATCTCTCTCTTACATACTTGCTGAGCAAGAGACAAATGCTATAAGCAGACGCGATATTTGATAGGCCTGGGCCTTTACAGGAAAATCGTCGCACTAATTGCGCCTCCCCTGACATCATTCGATCCCGAGTGTAACACGGACGGGTGGATGTAATTTATATTTCAATTGCTAGCAAAAGCATGGAATGGCCGCGCGTCGAATACCTACTCGGGAGGGCGAGAATTGGGTCACGATCCATGTGGCTGCCGGCGCCGGGGCGCGTGCCTCGGGGAACCCCTGCGCATACCAATTATACTCTACTTCTTCTAACCGGCAACATTATATTTCTGACACTATGGTGACAAACACGCTTAACTTACGCCTATTATATGATACAATAACATACATACCTACTAGTAGGTACAGTCAGCATCATATAGTTAGTAGGTAGCAGCCAAAGTAGCCAAATATATCGTAACACAGCCTTACTAATATAGTAATAAAGACGTGTGCCGATATATTTGGCTACTTTGGCTGCTACTAACTATATGATGCTGACTGTACCTACTAACCTACATCTTTTGATTGCGTTACTTGGAAATTTGATTTTTTCACAGCTTCAAGGGTCTGCTACATCAAGTGTTTGATATTAATTTCAATACAAGTACCTCCACGCGTTCCTGAAAAAAAGGCTCTTGACATACTTACCTACGGACAGCGAATGAAATCCTATTCGATCTTTTTCAAATTGAGCTTCTAAAAGTTGCTAATTGGTTCGTGTTTACATACTAGGTACATTGGTGACATTTTATTGAATTGATTTACAATCGAAATAGTTACCCAAGGTAGGGTACTTTCGAATGTATCGTGTTCTCTCAAATCTAAGTAGGTACCTACAGTCAGCATTTAATAATAAAGAGTATGCTAGAATATATATGTAAACTAATATACCAACATTTTAATTTGTATGATGCTGACTGTAGGTCGGGGCGGTAACAGTGGCTCGAGTTTTTTCGGACGGTCAAATTATGAAGAAAAAGTCGTGGGTAGTGAGCTGAAATTTACACTCAACATGCTTTGGTTATTCATTTTTCTCCCTGCACTATCAGTTTTTCCATCAAGACAATAATAATAAAATAGTCAGGCAATGTTTTTTTTTTAAATGGGAAATGAGCCACTGTGTACGGGTACTGGGGTAGGTAGTGTGACTTGATCCTGTACTGTGATCCTGTAGTACACAGAGACTCTAACAGTACCTACACAGTGGCTCACGTATACAATATTTCACTAAAACTATACTTTATATTCAGTCTCATTTATTTGTTTGAGTAGAAATATAGGTACTCTAAGCCTAAGTACCTATATGTCAATATCAGTCATATTAAAGTTATAAAATCAAATCACTTATGATATTTGAAATCAACCTATTTTCTGACATTGTTTTTTTGTCGTTTTATATCTAAAAATTAAAAAAGATTTTCATTTTTGTTCTTATTTCAAGCAAATAACATAAACAGTCATCAGGATAAATTAAAAGGAAAGGAAATCCAGAAAATTAACAAAAACAGTAGGCTTCTACATTAGGATAAGTAGAACACTCAAGTCACTATGTAGTACTACGAGCTACATATATTTATATTAGTAAGTAAGTAATTAGATAATAGTTACTTTAAGTATTTAAGTTCCTAACAACCAATGTAATGACTGAGGAATATTGAACGCAATCTACTTGGGTACCTACCTAATTGGGAGCGCTCCGTTTGATGAAATACTTTTTATAGAATTTAAGCTAAGGGGTAAAAAAATGTTCGTAAACATTTCAAGTAAGTATTAGGTAGGTAGCTAAGTATCAAATTAATTAAAGGGGATAAACTGAATAAGAGTAATTAGTGATAGGAGATGTTTCAGTGCAGGGCGCAACGCGCTGAGCCGGAGGCGTTACGTAACGCTGCAAGCGTGCGTGGGCCTCATGACTCGGGACGGAACCCCGTGCGCGGCGGGCTGCGCGGCGCCATCGACCGCCCCGCCCGCGCCCGCCCAGTGGCCCGCATCGGCCGCGTCGAGCGCACGCCTGCACTGTAGGGACCCCGTCGCCGCGCCGCGCCGCCTCCCGTGTGTTGCGATGAAGGTACAGCCTTAGCGGTAGCGATGCCTGCCCGGTACGTGTTGGTGTTGTATGCGCCGGTCCTCATCATCATCATCACCGATCATCGACATCACTCGGCTATCTATAGCACCATCCGATCGATTGTTTATCAAGTTATACATCTGACGTCTTTAATGACCTTCTCGTCATTTTCAAGTGAATTTCAAGTTAAAGGGTCCTTTAGCACTTCACCTTTATGGATCTCGTCTCAGTTGTAGGCCGGATAGAGGCCTCGGGAGGCCGCATCGCGCAGCGACATCTTACACAATATTCGGCCATTTTCCAATGCTAGTCATCCAATCATTTTCATTTAATGTTGGCTTATTGTATGTGCACGATTCATACACCATTCATTAATGGTATCCTACTGAGTACCTAATTATATATTGATTTATTGTGTAATGTGTTAACAAGTGAGCAGTCGTCGGTCCCCGGGTCCCGCGGGACGCCTACGTCACGACCGCGATCTATCGATTAAACTGTCTTTCACTATCCAAACACTTCAATAAATTTACCTCGCGGCAGGTTCACAAGCGTATTTTTTTTTGTTCCAGCAACGCAGAGAACTCAGTATAAGCTCATATAATGCTAAAACTACCCAAAGGCCTTAAGAAGAAGAAAAAGGGAAAAAAGTCAAAACGCAAAGGAGAGGAGGAGTTATTCACCGAAGAGGAGCTCGAGAAGTATCGCAAAGAGCACCAGCAACCGGCCGAGTCCGGCGAGCCCTCCGCCCAGGAGAATGAGGAGTGGTCCAAGTTCAAGGACCTGACCACCGGCGTCGACAGCGTACTCAAGAAGACCCAAGGCGACCTCGACCGCATCAAGTCGACCTCGTTCTTCCAGCGCATCCCCGCCGGCGTCAAGGAGCTCCCGCGCGCGCCGCCGCCGCCGCCCACGCGCCAGGTGGTCACCGTCACCGCCGCCGACTTCCCGCAGCTCGCCGCCGACCGCGGCGACCAAGACGACGCAAGTGACGTCGGCGCTTCCGAGGACGAGTCTGAGGACGACCAAGACGATATCTTCGACACCTCGTACGTCGAGGCCGTAGAGCGCGGGGAGGTCAAACTCGCCGTCGTACCCGACTCGCCCGACGACGCTCAGGACGACGACTTATTCGATACCTCGTATCTCGACGCCCTCATCAAGGGAAATCCTAAGACTCCCGCGGGAAAGAAAGGTTTAGATATCGGAATTGCTGTATCCGTTCTCACTGGGCGGATAGACAACGTCACTGTTACTACCAAGCGGTCGCAGAAGAGAGCTATACCCGCGGACTTGCTGTTAGAGGGTGACGACAGAGACCCGTCAGCGGCGCCCCCGCTGACCCCCGCAGCGCTTTGCGAGCCCCAGGAGCGGAGCATCCTCGACACCGATGCGGACATCCCCATCACTACACCGATAGATCTCAGCGTTTCGCTGCACACGGCTTTGCTTCAACAAAATAAAGCAAATCAGGACGATCCTTTTCAAACAGAGGTTCCCCAGGCTCCACAGGAGGAAGAAGACGACGAATTTACGCAACTAGCAGCCGAGTCATTGGAAGTCAGTGCAGAGGTAACCAAATTTGAACAAAAGGAGATTACTGCCGCTCCTGTGGTTCAGGAGTCTTGGTCCGTGTTCGAAGCCGACAAGAACTCCGCCGTATTCGCGGAGGGTGTCGCAGAGGACCAGATCGACGTCGTCGACCCCTACCTCGATCAGGACGACCCCTTCGACACCAGTTTCACCGACGCGGTAGTGCCAGCAAGCGCACCTCCATTTAAAAAAGAAGCGGTTATTTTAGAAGACGACGACGATTTTGACCCACGTGCGGACGAATACAATAGACTTTTATTAAATAACCGACGGAAATCTTCGGTTCGCATTCATCTAACGGATCCTTCTGGTGTCCGCGAGTCCATCACTTCGGACGACCTCGGAGACAAGGAGGAGTCGCTTCCGGCCCGTGACTTGCTCGGCGGCAGCAGCACAGATTTGACGGCACTCGGTGATTCACCTCTCGACCCTGTGGACATTAACGAAGATGAAATAGATCCATTCGATACTACTATTGTAGATAAAATTGTTGCCCCCGGTAGGGTCGAGCTGAAGTTGTTGGAGCAGGAGCTGATAGGAGCGGAGTCTACACCCGTGTATCGCGTGCCCAGTGACCCCGAATTCGACCCACGAGCCGAGGAGCCCGCGACAGCGCCGACAGAGCGCCGCGCAAGCCGCCCCGAGAATCTCACTTACAGCAAGAGCGTCGTGTTTGACGTTGATCCGGCGCTCCAGCCTAAGCCTAAGACTGCCAAGCCAGTCACGCCCTACTACACGCGCGAAGTTTCAATCACAGAGGACGCCGGCGCAGAGGAGGGTGACACCGTGCCCTCGCTTACGAGGACTCGCTCGGACGAGGACCTCGCCCCCAAGTTTACTTATCAGGCGAAAAGGCGACACTCGGAGCTGCCTCAGTCGAGCAAGCCGAAGCAGAGTCTGCTCGAGGGCGGAGCCGGAGAGATCCAGGTGAAGGTGCTGACGCCCCGCGGGCCGCAGCCCCCATCCGTTGTGCACGAGGAGGAACTCGACCCCTTCGACACTTCGTTCGCTGGTGAGCTGGCCCCCACCAAAACAGAGTTAAAGTTGCTGGCAAAAGAATTTTCCTGCGACGAAACTACCGAACCGGAGGGACCGAAGGACCTGTTGGACCCATCGGACGACATATTCCAGATCAAAGCGCTCACGCCCGAGCCCTCAAATATTTCTCGTCTGCCGCAACAGGAGACGGATCCATTCGATACCTCGTTCGCGAGTGACCTTCAACCCGGTAGGACTGAGCTGAAATTGCTCGAATCGGAGTTTCTTAATTGAGAAATCTACTTGAATAAAAAGCATCATGGCGTTTAATCCATTCTTAAGCATGGGGGAGCCGGTGGCACCCGTGACGACGGAGGCTCTGAACCCGTTCATGATGACGGACGAGGCGCCCGCGGAGTACGCCGGAGACAACCCGTTCGCCACCGGGAGCAACCCGTTCTCGGACTTAGGGTTCGAGCCGCCGGCCGGCGACGTGCCGGCTGACATCTTCGGCACCGAGCCCACCGGTGGGGCCACCCACTTTGAAGACTTTGCCGCACCCGCCGCGCCGGTAGTCGACCTCTTCGGCCCCGCACCGGTCAAGCCAACGGCGCTCGAGCTCGTATCGACGACGGCGCACCTCTCGTTCGGGGAAGACGTCAGCGACCCGCCGTCGCGCCCGCTGCCACCAGAGACGCAGAACCTAATCTTGAGTGTAACAGGGCAGATGGAGTTTACGAGCTCGCACCTGTTGGATCGTATTCCACCGACGCGCACGCCGAGCCCTGTGTCGGTGCGCGACATTCATTCGCCGAGCCCGACGCCGGAGCCCGAGCTGGAGCCGCTGCCGTTGGACGAACCCGAGCCCGCTCTTGTTCCCATGCCCGCGTCCGCTCCCGCTCCCGCGCCCGCTCTTACGGCCGCACCAGTGCCCGCGACCGATTTCGACATCAACCGCAACAAGCCGACGCGGCCGCCGCCCGCGCGCCCACCCGCCGCGCGCCCGCCGCCACCGCGCCCTGCGCCTCCGCCCGTGCCACCGCCGGTCCAGCAGGCCGCAGACGACATCAACCTCTTCGACGCCCCGGTTCCTATGAGCATGAAGCCAACAAAGGAGGATATTATGAGTCTGTATTCCGCGCCCAAACAGGAGGAGAAGCCGGTCGATTTTCTGAGCGATGACGTGGTAGATGATATTCCACCGGTGCCGATGAGCGCCGACGTGCCGAGTGTGGCTGTTTCTGTTGCACCGGCTCCAGTGCCGTCGGTACCCGTGGAGCCAGTGGAGGTGTCGCGTGCGCCACCTCCGCCGGTAGCCCGCGCGCCGCCGCCCGTCCCGCCGGCGCCAGCCGTGCCTGCTATACCGGCTGCGCGGGCCGTGCCGGACGCGGCCCCGATGGACTGTTCCGAGCCGCCTGACAATGCTCCACTCACCAACACGTCACCGTTCGCCGATATCTCAAACGACAACTTCAGCGAGCCGCGCGATGAGGAGATGAATCCGTTCGAGTCAGCCGCCCCTTTTACGGAGTCCACTCCCTTCGCCGGCGGCGACATTTTCGGCGTGCAGAAGGAGGCGTTTCCGACCCAGGATACTTTTGGGGTGGACGACGGTTTCGGAGTCGGGGATGTAGGTTTCGAAACCGCAGCGAACGACGCCTTTGCCGACATTAGCGTAGGCTTCGGCATGGAGCAGGGCGGCGCGTTCGACGCACCAGCGGCGCCGGGCTGGGATGCCGCGCCCGAGGCTATGGCGCAGGACGCCTTCCCTGAATCACAGGATGCGTTCGACGCCTTCTCCGCCAAATTTGACAACACTGCTGCCAAGCACCTGAACTCAGGTAGGTAATTAATTACTTATTCGAAACTTTTGTATCGCGTTGCGAATATGAGAACACTTAACAAATACACTCGTACACAAGTACACGAGCAAACAGAACAAGATCCTAAATAAAACTAAATTAGGTTGGTACCTACTTAATGATGATACGCTGCTATCAACAACTTAAAATAATACCTACTACGCCAATTGCGCCTATGCAAAATTAAATTCGTATGATATGAGGTAGCATGAGCATTTGAGCACAGAGCACTTATAAATATAATGAAAATACCTCGCCTCACAGATGGTATCTTACAATTAAATATGTCAATATCAAATTCCTTTGTTATCTGATTTACACTATGACTAGGTAGCATGGTGGCATGCCGCAGGAAGCAATTCTTTCTATTGTTGGATGATGTAGTTTTAATTGATATAGGCTAGACAGAAAGTGCCTTTCAGAACGTCCCTCACGTAAGCAAAACCGTTAGCTGACGAACTCCGCTAGGATCAGGTTCAACATTTGAAACCCTGCGAAATTTTTGTAGATCAGACCGATCGTTAGTTAAAATAGCAGTAGGTATTAGCTATGTGCTTACTACTTAGGTACTTAATTCGGCAATACGAAGGGTTCCGTGCCTATTAAAAAGGTCGTATCGGTCGTGGGGGGGGGTCACTAAATAATAAAAAAAACTGCTGAGAAACCTTATATTTATTTTGAAAAGCCTATCAATTGATGTGGAATTGATCAATTGATCACACGTGGGCTTGCAATGAAAAAAAAAATTATATTAATTACAAAACTATGTAGCGGCTAACAAAATCGCAAAGACGCTGCTACGGATCTATTCTCCACAGTGATCAGAAATGCTGTAACCAAACATTCTAAGACTGTAAAACAAGCCGTTAAGAAATCTGAAGGAAGAATTCGACAGAAAGGATCTAATCCAAAACAAAAATGCTCCTCGTAAGCTCTGGTCTTCGATAAATCGTATCACACATAAAGCATCAAGAGTGAATTACTCAAGTGATCTCCTCAGTGCCGAGCACTCGCCGGAGGAGGCTCTCAACAAGCGCAACGAATATTTCTCGTCAGTTGGCTCAAATCTAGCAAATTCCATTCTGTCAAACCTAAACGAATTTTAGGAGTCACTGTCTAGGAAACTTAGTTGTAACAGTGCCACTCCTAGTTCCTTCTATATTCACCCCACCACCCCTCAAGAAATACTCACCCTCATCAAAGCTCTTGACCCAAATAGCGCTGCTGGTTCTGATGGTGTGGGCAATAGGCTTCTAAAGAAAATAGGCTTTGCAATTGCTGAGCCATTAGCAGCCATCTTTAACCTCAGCATCACGTCAGGCTGCTTCCCACAGAACTGGAAGACTGCTACAGTGATCCCAATATACAAAGGAGGACCTGCTCACACTCCAAATAATTTTCGGCCCATCTCTCTTTTGTGTGCTGTCTCTAAACTTCTCGAGCGCGTTTGTGCAAAACAAACTTCTTTCTGACCGCCAGTTTGGATTCCGCCAAGGAAAGTCTACTGAAGATGCAGTAACCATGTTGATAGATACAGCTGTATCTCACCTCGATGGGGGTCGGTACTGTGTCGGAGTTTTTCTCGATCTGGCTAAAGCTTTCAACACGGTTTCGATTTTCTCAAAAAGCAGGAATCTTTTGGCATACGTGGAATCGTCCTAGATTGGTTTGCCAGCTACCTGTCTGATAGAAGTCAGCTTGTTAGAATCGGTGACAAAATGAGCGACCTGAAATCTGTGTCATTTGGCGTACCACAGGGAAGTATTTTAGGTCCCACACCTTTCATTGCGTATATAAACGACATTATGACCCTGAAAATTGGCAGGAGTTAAATGGTGTGTTACGCCGATGACACAGCTTTATTATTTTATGGTGAGACTTGGCGGGATGTACGGGATACGGCTACTGAGGGTTTGAAAATAGTTATAAATTGGCTGAACTACAATCTGCTCACTATTAACTCAGCCAAAACGCAATTTTTATGTTTTCATAAAACAGCTTCGTCACGCCCTACGGTCCCAATGAGTCATCTTAAAATACATGCTTCGAAATGTGCCGCTCTTTCGTTAACTGATGACTCGGGATGTGATTGCGCGTGTATCGGCAGAGTTGAGTCTGTGAAGTATTTAGGTGTTATATTAGACGAGAATCTTAACTTTAAGAAGCATATTGCAGTTACATCTGGCAGAGTGCGCAAATTTATATATAAGTAGGTACTTTGAAATTATTAAGAAATTGTGCTGATCAAAAGTTATTGAGACTGATTTATCTTGCTCTGTGTCAGTCTATCCTAGATTACTATATTCTAGTTTGGGGTGGCTGCGCTGCGGTAAATCTTTTTAAAAAAAACCCTTTTTAAATCTAGTCTAATAGCCGCATGATTTTTGTAACTCACGTGTTCGATCTGACTACCACGATACAGGCTGTGCCTGGTGTGGAAGTCACTGTGTCTATAGAAAATTGTTATTTAAACTTATGGTCAATAAAAATATTCTTATTCTTATAAAATACACCTATAGTCAAAATTTTATTCAAATACCTACTTACACCTTATAGTTTTCGAGTAAAATGCGTGTGACATAGGGACGAACAGACAGACATTACGAATCCATAAGGGTTCCGTTTTTTGCCTTTTGGATACGGAACCCTAAAAATGAATACCTGGTTAGATATCTAGCTAAATTAAAAAGGCATATTTTTAACAGACTTCAAAAAAAAGGAGGAGTTTCTCAATTCGGTTGTATTTTTTAACCGACTTAAAAAAAGGGGGAGGTTCTCAATTCGGTTGTATATTTTTTATGTTTTTTTTTTCAATGTTTGTTACCTCAGAAGTCCGTCATTGCTGAACCGATTCGAAAAATGTTTTTTTTGTTTGTATTCCTCTTCCAGGTGGGTCCCATTTTTTTCAAAATTCAGTTAGATGATGGGATCTATGAGGAATTGAGGGAACTCCTCAATTTAAATAGCCACGCATGTAGTAATTTTTAACCGACTTCAAACAAAAGGAGGAGGTTCTCAATTCGGTTGTACTTTTTTAATGTTTTTTTTCTATGTTTGTTACCTTAGAACTCCGTCATTGATAAACCGATTCGAAAAAAAAATTTTTTGTTTGTCTGTACAACTGTGGCCGCCAGGGCTCTTTTTACGTGTGTCGACCTGTATATGCTTCCAGGTGGGTCCCATTTTTTTTAATTCAGTTAGATGTTGGGATCCATGAGGAATTGAGGGAACTCCTCAATTTTATTAGGCACGCGTGTAGTAATTTTGGTATTTTCTGTTATAACTCGTGTATTTACATCCGAAAATCATAAATTTGGTGGCGAGGAATTGATGATGAAGACCACAGATGACTTGTCGAATTCCTCAATTATATACTTAAAAGTGCAAAAGTACGTCATATTTCTTTTCACATTTCATTTCACACACGGTTCTGACAAGATTCCGTTTAAATAAAAACCAATGAAGTGCCATTGGTGATGATCTTGGGGAATCGACGGAAGCCCTCAAATATTATCGGCCCACATACAGCGATTCGGTTTTATAGTAATCAACGCATTTGCTATCGGAAATCAGTTCATGTAGTTCAATTGTAAAAAAAATTGAAAATATTCTCGTGGCTTGGCGGAGTTCTAAATTGAAGTCGGTTAAAACTTTGTTTTTGAAGTAAATTATTGTATTTTCTATTATTTAACTCGTGTATTTACATCCGGAAATCATAAATTTGGTGGTGGAATTGATGATGAAGACCACAGATGACTTATCGAATTCCTCAATTATGTACTTAAAAGTGCAAACGTACGTCACAGGTTCTGATAAGATTCCGTTGAAATAGGAACTAATGAAGTGCCATTGGTGATGATCTTGGGAAATCGACGGAAGTCCTCAAATATTATCGGCCCACATACAGCGAATCAGGCTCTCGGAAATCAGTTCATGCGGTAAATTGGAAAAGAAATGTGGAAATGTTCTCGTGCCTTGGCGGAGTACTAAATTGAAGGTTGTTAAAACTTTTTTTTAAAGTACCTAAATTATGTTCTTTATAGGGGCATGGGGCGACGATGGAAGCGCAGAGGCGGCGCCGAGCGGCTTCGAGGCCGAAGCCTACGACCCGTTCCTGAGCATGGGCGCGCCGCCCGCGCCGGCCGCCACGCCGCGCCTGCAGTCCCAGGGCTCCAGGGACTCCGCCGACGACTCCTTCTCCCTGTTCATCAGGTACGGCTGTGTTGTGAGTCCTACGACCCGGTCCTGAGCATGGGCGCGCCGCCCGCGCCGGCCGCCACGCCGCGCCTGCAGTCCCAGGGCTCCCAGGGACTCCGCCGACGACTCCTTCTCCCTGTTCATCAGGTACGGCTGTGTTGTGAGTCCTACGACCCGGTCCTGAGCAAGGGCGCGCCGCCCGCGCCGGCCGCCACGCCGCGCCTGCAGTCCCAGGGCTCCAGGGACTCCGCCGACGACTCCTTCTCCCTGTTCATCAGGTATGGCTGTGTTGTGAGTCCTACGACCCGGTCCTGAGCAAGGGCGCGCCGCCCGCGCCGGCTGCCACGCTGTCCTGCAGTCCCAGGGCTCCAGGGACTCCGCCGACGACTCATCATCACTGTTCATCAAACCATCAGGTACCCTACCTAGGACCGCACCACGAAAATCTAAATTCTAAGTTCACGTAGATGCAAGTTTCATAAATAATGCGATAGAAACGGAGATAAGCACGTGGACTTTGAATTTCGATTTTCTATGTAGCGCACGAAGTGGGCACATGACAACGGAATCATCATTACCTTCGCTAAAACCAGATGCATGCATGTACACTCGCCATACAATCAGGTAGCTAAAACTGCATTCGCACAGAGTCTCGATGTAATAGGCTACACATATGACTGTTTACATGGCAATAAGCGCAACTGTAGATGCGAAAAAATATTAAACGTAGAAACGTTTAAGTAACTAGGTTTAACAATTGATAAGAACTTTAACTGGAAGCCGCATATTAACGATATATGTTATTAGACTGAGGTCTGTATTGGCAAAATTCTATCAACTCAATAGCACGTTAAATAAAAACACATTACGGGTTGTGTATTACGCGCTCGCTGATTCCCTGATGAGGTATGGTCTTATTGTTTACGGACGAACATTTATAACTTAGGTACACTAATGATGTCAAAAAACTGCAAACTCGATTAATAAAGTTCCTCGTTAGCAAAAAAGTTAGGAAAAATTGCAACAAAGAATATGACACGTTATTTCCCTTACGTAAGATCTTACCGGTTGATAAAAAGTTGAATATTGAATAGGGTTAGAACATTATTATAGTGATGATCACAAAATAAAAATTAGTAATAAATATAATACAAGAAGGGTTAGAGAAAATAATTTAGTACAACAGAAAACTAGGAACTATTATGGTAAAAGAATGTCTAAATATATTGTACCAAAAATATTTAACAAAATTAATATCCTAAGAGAAACTCCCAAAGTAAGTAAAACTGTGTTAAAATCAAAGTTAAAGGGCTTCCTCCTTGATAACGAGTCACCGTCGACTAGCTAGCTAAAATAAAACTTCAAGGATAAGTACTCACTTACGAGGTTAAGTTTGTTAAGTTAAATGCATGCAATACACTTTATTTAATGTACACAGAAACAGGTTAAAAACATGTCATATAAGAGGCAAACTTATCCCTATATTAGGGGAAATGTACTGAATATGAATTTAAATGTAAGTCACATTAAAAATTGTTAGATTTAAGTAAATAGGTTACTATAGTATAAAACATGAGCGCTTCTCGCCATCAAACGTCACAGTTTGGCGAGTTTTTATGTAAGGTATGAAATTTAATTTCCTTTGTTTTCGAATAAAAAAAAAGAAATTAAATTAGGTAAGTAGATAGTTCTTCGAATTTTAGGTGATGTTTGATTTTGCTGTTCGATTAGAATCATTTACAGAAACCACAAGGAAAATAATCTTCGTATACTTAAGTACTAAACTTAGGTAGGTACAATCGAATCTCCTCATTTTGTTTAGAGGTGAGGTTATCCTACAGGAAAACGGCAAAATTAATGCTTATTCTTATTACATCCGACTGACCCAAAACGTGGCGGAAAATAGTGTTCAGGAATGTCGTTTTTTTTAACCGACGTAAGATTATTCTTTTTTTTTGGAATAGGAAACCTCGATAGTCCCATATAAATTTGAAAAAAGAAATCCTTCTCTAAGGGTAGGAAAACAGCTGGGGATGATCTGGGGATGATTGATTGTTCACTCACTGATTGCAATGAACCATGAACCTAACTATGAACAAACTAGTAATTAGCGTAAAACATAAAAGACCTATCACTAAAAAGTATGAAGAGAAACTTTTTTTTTTAAAGAGGGATCCGCGCCTTCACAAAACCAAGTCACTGAAATGCACAAAATCAGTTCACACTGATCACACTTCCTTCACACTGATATTATAAATGAGAAAATTCGTCGACGTTGTCAGAGAGACATAAAGGTCAGAGCTCACTAGAGCCACACGTCGCCCGACCCTCACCGCCCCGTCGTTCGGCGTCCACTCTTCGACAGGTGGTCCACGGGCGGACGCCGCGTTGTCACCTGAACCTCGCGTGGTCAGTGAGTGGACCTCGTGTCGTCAACGAGTGGACGTCGCGTGGTCAACGAAAGTAAAGGGACGGAGAGCGCCGCATCA
Organism: Epinotia demarniana; assembly: GCA_945867215.1. Taxonomy (NCBI): domain Eukaryota; kingdom Metazoa; phylum Arthropoda; class Insecta; order Lepidoptera; family Tortricidae; genus Epinotia; species Epinotia demarniana. Next base: position 382,588 of record OX244274.1, read on the forward strand.
CACTCGCGTGAACCGCGGGTTATGCCAGCTCGCGGTACACGCGAGGAAACCATGCCAACAGCGAGCTATCATCGAGTGGGCCACTGCAGTTCCGCGCGGGGACACCCCGCGAGCGAGGCGATCCGGTGACGCTACGGAGTTGATGTAGTGAGCGCATGCCCGTACAATTGGCCAGTTTTTATATATATACATATATATATATATAACATAATAATAATAAACATAAGGGGACAATCTTGCACAAATCGAGCTAGTCCCATAGTAAGCTCAATAAGGCTTGTGTTATGGGTACTAGACGAAGATATATATAATATATAGAAATACTTAAATACGTAGAAAACATCTATGACTCAGAAACAAATATTCATGCTCATCACACAAATATTTGCCCTTACCGGGATTTGAACCCAGGACCTTCAGCTTCGTAGGCAGCGTCACTACCCACTAGGCTAACCGGACGTCGTAAAGTTATTTAACATATTTATATATAAATAGGTATATACCTATATGTTAAATAACTTTATAAAATGACTGATGTAATGAAAACTGGCCAAGTCAAATCTAACCTACTTAATTGTATTACATGGCCTTGAGGATCTCCTCAAGGCCATGTACATGTACATCTGTACGGAGCAGGGACCGGAAAACCCTTTCATTTGATTACAGGGTAACCCTATCAAATGATTACCCAAACGATATGGTTTCCCTATCAATTGTGTTAGCCTATCGTTATGGATACCGTTTTGAATAGGGTAACCGTTTCCAAAGCGGTTACCTAGTCGAATAGGGTGAATATTTACCGGTTACCATTAAATAGTCTTACCTTTTCACGTCTTGATTTGATGGTTGGTTCGATATATATTTCGTGATGATTCGTTTGCGCGTGGATTACCTAATAATAGACCCTACTATGCAAGAATAAGCTTTATATGAAGCGTGCAGAGATTAAAATTGCTTGATTGTATCTGAAAAACACTTGATAGGGTAACCTTATGAAGGGATTTTAATGTTGGTAAGCGCTTACCTGAATTAACTCTATCAATTTGGTTACACTATCGTTTCGGTAAGTCGATCGATATGCTTACCGAATTCATAGGGTTTTGAAAAACAATTCTATCAAATACCCGATCCAAAACCCTTTAACGGTAACCGGTTCCGGTCCCTGGTACGGAGAGACGGAACTCGACCTCCAAGAAAGATTACTACCTACACATTTTTAGAGATACAATGATAACAAATTTGTATGGGTAGGTACATTGAAGACCTGCGTCGTATTGGCAAACGAGGAAATAAACGACCGCTAGTCATAGAGCTGTTGAGTAAGAGTGTGAGGAGGTACCTGCTACAAAACAGCGACTATTTCCAGAATACAGGATTGTCAATTACGGAATACCTGGATGAAGAATCCTTGAAAACCAGACGAAAATTAATAAACGCACGGAACGCAACGTGAACGGAACAGAATACACAAACGAAAATAATGAGCCATCGCGAACAACAGACAATTCTACACCAGATTATCCCACAAGCGTAGCCATTCAACAACTGCAGGCAGACCACATGTAACAACAGGACGGCGTGCCGTACAACTACAACGCGTGGCCGGACATAGCAAAACTCTCGGTAGAATGCGTCATGGAGTGTTGCACTGTAGAAATTAAACCCGATATAGGTAGTTCTAATAACTATATACAGGCCAGGCAGAGATATAGAAACCTTTTTTGAAACATTGTATAAACTATTAGATAAAGTTAAATCGAAGTGTAAGAAACACATTATAATAACGGGCGATTTTAATATTAATAAAACAGAAAATTCAAACACTTACCTTAGATTGAAGAATACCATGCTTGAATATAATCTATATCAGATCATAGACCAACCCACTAGAGAAACAAATGTAAGCTCATCTTGTATCGATTTTATTTTTACAAACAACAAAAACTTTGACATAAAAATAGAAGATCTGGGTATTTCGGACCACAAGAGTATTATATACTTTTAAACAGAACCCTATTTCTGAAAAGACTATTCATAAAAAGAAGAGAATTTTCAATGCATCTACTATAAATTCATTTAAAACTGCCCTAGCTAAAATAAACTGGGAAAAAAACCCTTGTACATAAGTATAACATAAATAATAACTATAATCTGTTTGATAATGTTATGACTCTACTCCTGAAAACCCACATTCCGTATAATAATATAAAACAAAAAAATGGGAAACCTAAAAACTGGCTTACAACTGGTTTAAAAATTGCATGTAAACATAAAAGATATCTAAAAGTTCTTACTAATCAGTCAAATAGCAGTATTATACAATCACACTGCAAATTACACTAAGGTCCTTAAAAAATGTGTATATAAATCAAAAAGACTTACCTTCACTCGGCAAATGATGACATCTAAAAATAACCATGTGGAACATAGTTAAACAGATAACAAATAAAAATACAACACAATAGTACAAAAATATAACATTAAAAACAAGTAGTAATAATAATATAGCTTGTCCTGAAAAAATAGTTAGCATATTTAACGATTGCTACACCTCGGCTGGCAAGACTCCGACAGATGGCGGCAGCAGCGCCTTCGCTGCACCCGCCGCCGGACGTCCCGCAATACAAACGTCTGTAAACTCCATGTATTTACATCCGGTCACCGAAAAGGAAGTAGAAACTATAATAAAACACTTACCAAATAAAATAAGCTGTGGCATCGATTAAATTCCCCCTATCTTAGTAAAAGCCTGTATCAATCTACTAACTACACCTATTACTAAAAACCAATCCTTCGATGAATGTAGCTTCCCTGACCAGTTAAAGATTGCAAAGGGGGAAAAAAGATAATCCGTCCCATTACAGACCCATATCGCTCTTCTTCCTGTAATATCAAAAATCTTCGAAAAATTTACGTCAAACCGGATTATTAACTTTCTAGAAAAATTTCACTTGTTGGATGACAATCAATACGCATTCCGAAAAGGACACTGTACCAGCCTGGCAGTTTATCATTATGTACACAAACAATAGTAGACTACCTCAGAAACAAAAATTATGCCGTGGGACTACTGTTAGATATGTCGAAAGTGTACGACAGAGTTTCTCATACAATTTTACTGTACAAATTAAGCGCAATAGGTATACGAGGCAAAGCTCTAAACTGGATGAGATCATACATTACAGCGCGCCAGCAATACATTGAGATCGAGCACGTTAATAATCAAACTGGTAAATCAAATTATATTGAATCTAGCATACAGTATATTGAGAGCTCTATTCCACAAGGCAGTGTTCTAGGATGCGTACTGTTTCTCATCTACCTCCATGAACGACCTTCCGAAAATCACAACCCACAAAATAGTAATGTTTGCCGACGACATTTCACTCTTATTCCAATGCCCCAAAGACGACCTTAGCAATACACACATAGAGGAAACGTTTAATACAATAACACACTGGTTACAAGACCATAACCTCATTACAAATAACGATAAAACAAAGCTCATACAAAACAACCCCTTAATCTAAGAACCATAGCGCATAATTTAAATTTACAAGAAGTAACTGACTGTACTCTTTTAGGCCTCAACTTAGACTGTCATTTAAATTGGAAATCACACGTTGAAAAAGTTAAAAATAAAATATCCCGTTTCGTACATGCTCTGAGCATGTTGAAAACAAATGCAGGTGTAGAGTGCGCCCTGGCTGCATACCACTCGCAGGCGGTTGCATGGCTTGGCTGCGCTACGGGCTCCCGCTGTGGGGCCATAGTACTGACATCCACCACGTATTTGTCATGCAAAAGAAATGTATACGAATCCTTGCAAACATACACCAACCCCATAGCTGCAGACCACACTTTAAGAACATGAAACTTTTAACCCTCCCTTCGCTATTGTTAGAAGTCCTATGAATCGAGTGGAGTGGTTTGTTGCAGCGGAGAAGTAAAACAAGGGAATCCTTTTCAGCAGCTATATATTGTCAAATATAAGCACACGGAAATATCGTCAGATATGGTAAAAACTTATGTTAAATAAGGAGACAAATGACATTACGTGTATTCCAGATCGGTGGTGTGAGAAGAAGAAAGTTGACAGCTAGCTAGAGATACACAGTATTAAAAAAAAATAAGACGGGCATTCACGTATTATGATGTTCATTGTGAGCCATAGACTATCCAACAGCTATATATATTAGAAACTGTTACTTTTATTCGTAAAAACCTACACCTGTTTAAACCAAAACACTCGCAGATGTCAGAAGCTGGAACTGCCTGAACCTAAACTAGAAATATATAAAAATGGACCATATGGATATTACCGAGCAATAAAAATATAAAATAAAATTCCCAACCAGATAAAAGATGTACCAACTGACACATCCTTCGTACACAGTCTAAAGACTAAACTTACAGATAAATGTTACTATTCTATAGCTGAATTTATGGAAGATACAAGTTTATAATGTTTTTTGCAGTATTTTTTTATAATTTCAATAGCTACCTATCGATATTAGTTAGATAAAAATTATGTACATACATAGTATAAGTTACCTGATTGTTGCTACACCCTTCCAGGGTCCATGTATCTTTAGTTTTAAGTACTTGGTAGCAAATAAATCTTATCTTATCTTATCTTATTTTAAGATCTCACACACAAAAAATCAGTTAGATGATGGGATCCATGAGGAATTGAGGGAACTCCTCAATTTTATTAGGTACACGTGTAGTGATTTTGGTATTTTCTATTATAACTCGTGTATTTACATCCGGAATCATAAATTTGGTGGCGAGGAATTGATGATGAAGACAACAGATGACTTATCGAATTCCTCAATTATCTACTTAAAAGTGCAAAAGGACGTCACAGGTTCTGATAAGATTCCGTTGAAATAGGAACTAATGAAGTGCCATTGGTGATGAATTGATCTTGGGGAATCTATGGAAGTCCTCAAATATTTTCGGCCCACATACAGCGATTCGGTTTTTTTCTATAGTAATCAACGCATTTGCTATCGGAAATCAGTTCATGTGGTAAATTGTAAAAAAAAATAGGAAAAGTTCTCGTGGCTTCGCAGAGTACTAAATTGAAGTCGGTTAAAACTTTGTTTTTAAAGTAAATTATGTTCCTATAAATACATATTTGGATTTTGCATACAATTTGGCACTCATTTAGGGTATATACTCTTGCTTGCCAGAATTTCATTTGCCCGAATTTTATCTGCCATAATATTCAACTGCCATAAAGTTGTTTTCTATAATTTTGTATGCCATAATCATTGTTTACCATATTAATTATATGCCAGAATCTTTGTTTTCCATAATATCAATATCAATAATCTCATTTTCCATAATCATTGTAATCCATAACTATCACATGCCATAATGTCATTTGTCATCCATCTCAACATCCATAATATTCATATGTAATAATGTGGGTACGTATTGCAGTGTCTAAAATGAAAAAAAAATACCTCTAACCTATCTGCGATCCGGGTCGGTTTTGCCACTCAGTAAAAATAAACTTTTCTCTGAGATTACCCAATGCCAAGATAGTGGTGTATCATAGGCAGTAGGGAACAGGGGCTTAGTGGCAAAACCGACTAGGATCGCGGATAGGTTAGAAGACGGAAGCGGGAGCTTTGCTCCTGCTTTCGTATTCGAGGTTATTTTTTTTATAAAATAGCGGAAAAACTAACAAATTAACAAAGATGAATCCGAATGCATGTTTAGTATGGCGTTTAAATATTCTATTCAATAATATTATTGCAAACAATGATCTGGAAAACTTTTTGTATGGCATTCGTATCATTATGACATCCAATATTCGGGTAAACAAGAGTATGTCAATTAACTATTATGGTAAACGAAACATTCGGGCAAATGAAATTCGGGCAAGCGAAGTTCGGGCAAATGATTATTATAGTATGTGAATGTCGGGCAAACAATAGACAACCCTCATTTAGATCTCCATTCTTTTTGCGGCGAAGCCCACAGCCAAGCATAATTTTTGTATTGAACTTGGCTCTCCTTTTTAACATTTATGTTTTTGGTGGGTCGTATTTTCTTAGTACTTATAAGAGCCGAGAACTAGAGTCTGTCAAGCGAGTTGTGTCCCCGGCCTTTTTGCAAATACTACTAATATTATGAATGCGAAACTTTGAACTTCAATAACGCAAAAATGGCTTAACGGATTAACATAAATTTTAGTATACTAACCTACATAAATATAGTGTTAAACCTGGTTTAACATTTATATAATACTTTTTATTCCGGGAACCATCGTCTAAGGGGGTGATCGTTTGTAAGGAGCTCCGATATTTATAAACGTGTTCCACGCGGACGAGGTCACAGGCAGAAGCTAGTATTTTTTTATATAGGTACCCCATCCCTATCCTTATCCAGTCCCTATCCTCTCTGTTATCTGGGTAGGTACCTATTTGTACTTAGTTTTTGAAGTCGGTGCCAAAACAAGAAAAACAAAAATACTGCTACCAAACAAAAAATTATACTACGAATGTATCAAACCGATAATGCCGCAAGTGACGTGGCGTAATATTGGTGCAGAGTCAATGTTTGACGGTTTCACGTGTATCATTTGTGTAGACCGAAGGAGAGCGGCGCGGAGAGGGCCGCGGAGGTGCCCGCGCTGGCGCCGCCGCCGCGGCCGCCGGCGCTGCCCGACTCGCCGCGCGCCAACCCCTTCGACAAGAGCGGCGACGCGCCTCTCCCGCGCGCCGACGCTTACGGTGAGCCATTGTCCCGACTGACCAACCGTTTAATGGCCTGGATACACATTGATTAGTGATTAGTACGAGTCCATACAAAAGCTACTCGCACTCGCAGCATAGCAAATGTATGAACTCGCACTAATCACTAATCAAAGTGAATGCAGGCCCTTACTCTTTCTCATCAAAACCAATAACGTTCCGCCAATTTTCATTCTATACCTACGTAAAAGTTTTAGCGCATTCAGCGCCAATCACGACACCCATGTGTCATATCAGAGCGCTACCGGAGCTTTAGCCATTAGCTGATGCGGACTACAGCGTATCGCTACGACGACAACGTTGTAGAGGGCTGTTCCTCGGTCACTATATGAATAGTATCGTCGAGTGATCGACTCTTCCCCATTGTTAACATTGACGTATGTGTTCAGAGGAGCCCCGGCGCGGCTCGGGCTCGCGCTCCGGCGGCGAGACTCCGCCGACGCCGCTGTTCGATGACGACGTGTCGCAGCCGCTCGAGGACTTCCCGCGCGTCAAGTACACCGGCCCCGGCTGGGAGATGCAGCTCCGGCAGCCCGTCAAGAAGAAGATCACGGGACAGAGGTACGGACATTCACGCCAGGGATTGCCCACAGCGGAATCTCATCTCGCTCATATGATATTCTGGCTTAAGCGTCATAACAACAGACTAACTGGAGTAGATTAATTCATCTTACAGAAGGCCTCATCGGAATTTTAGCACTAGCTCAGAATAGATAATATTACAAGTACAGAAGGGACACTCCTTTGATCTTTACAAAAGGCGCTTTTTTCTCTGCCAAAACATTAAGATTTATGGCCCTCTGACGTCGTCGACGACGACGTCGACGTTCATCGCTACAAGTACATGCCGGTTCCCCAAAGTTGGGGCACCGGCATGTACGTACATGTAGCGATGAACGTAAATCGCGGAGTGTCCGCCCCTTGGCACTAGGTACAAAGTATACTTGCTCTGTTGATGTGTGGTGTTCTTGGTGGAGTCGCCATAAATGTCCATATTGGGTTAGTTACAGTAGGATCTTATATCTGTGTTAGTAAGAACTTATGTGTCCTTTCAATACAAGGAATCCTTTAATGTAGAGTCGCTAACAAGCTTGTTACCAATAGTATGATTGCCAAATTATGGGTTGCACCGATTCGCCATACAATTTGTTCGAGGAATCGGCGGATCTGTGCATATTTCATGTATTTCCTCAACTCTAATATTAATACGTACATGTTATTTGTCCTCTACATGATTCCATCGACATCACATTGTGCACTCAGAAATGGGCACACTTAGTTGAGTAGTACAGCGCTCGGGTGGAGTACCTATTTAATAACACAGTTGCACAGTAATATTCAATGTCTATTTCCTTCCGATAACGATAAGGTCGCTCGGCAGACCCTTTCTGAACCTACGTCTAAGAGTCTCTGCCAAATCTTTGGATTAGGTGCCAAAGCGGACCCCGGGCTCATTTAGACATAAAACGGTAGAAGGATGATGAATGTCAATGAGATGAATAGTTATATGTTACCTTGGAACCATTACTCATAGAGTAGGTACAAGAGTACACCAGAATTTAGGTATATCAGCATAGACCAGTTTGACAAAACTGACTTGACGCATGAATGTCTGTGCAGGTTCTGGAAGAAGGTGTTCGTGCGCGTGGGCATGGCGGGCGAGGCTCCCGTTCTCCAGCTGTTCAAGACACCGCAGGACAAGGAGCCCTACCAGGAGCTGCCGCTGCAGGCCTGCTACTCCGTGTCGGAGGTGGGCGCGCAGCAGTTCGACACCTTCGGCAAGATCTTTACCGTCAAGCTGCAGTATGTCTTCTACAAGGAGCGCCCTGGCGTCAGGTAACAACTTCTTTCAATTGCAATCTAGGTCGTAATCTCCACGGGCTGTATTGTCTGATGCATGTCGTTCCTCATAATATGGTATCATGTTATTGCTCTTGATTGTAAAAACTTTTAGTAGAGGGTCATCGAAATTACATAAGGCAATAAGATCATGGTGGACGATATATGCCACAACGTCATCTTCTCTACCTTGGTTGGGCGACATGACGCTCTACTCACTACAATAACCGTTGCTTTGATTTTATATCAAGTAGTATAGGTACTATAGAGCATATCAGCTCTGTTGCTGTCGAAGCTCTTCAGAGAATCTCAGATGGTCCGGTTTACGCAGACCTTACATTCAGGTGACTGTCACAAGTAATAGTAAACTAAGGTAACGATGTGACTCGGCACCGGCAGGCCCGGGCAGGTGACGAAGGCGGAGCGCATCACGAACAAGCTGTCGCAGTTCGCCGCGTACGCCATCCAGGGCGACTACCAGGGCGTCAAGGAGTTCGGCAGCGACCTGCGCAAGCTGGGGCTGCCCGTCGAGCATGCGCCGCAGGTAATACGATGTATGGATGGATGCATGTACGCTCCAATTAATCTCAAAAACTACTGGACGAATTTTTATGAAACTTTCCAGTTAAGTACCTTATATAACTTGTATGCACAAACAGCTCTGTTTCTTACGCTGTAGAAACTATTATTAAAACACGATGTTAAAAGTATTTTCATTAAGAAAACTGTAAGTCTATCTTTAAGAAATTTTCCTGCGTTATGTATACGAAAGTGTATACTAACTATAAACGACTGTTTGTTTCTTAAATAAATAAATAAAAAATAAAATAACAGAATAGGGCATATGCTACAATTTGTGCCAAATTACATCCCTTTTAGGGCAGAAAAAGGGGATGAAACTTTATATGGAGACCAACAAACAGTCACTAGATGGCGCTAGATGTACTTCCTAATTCGTTGTTTATACGTATTGCCGTATAAATATATGGGACGAATGTACAATTTCACATAAACGAGCTATTGAGTCACTTGATCGCTGTCTACAAGACACAATATTCGATCGTTGATGGGTGGTGTGGTAGTGTTTCTGGCTGGAGATTTCAGACAGACTTTTCCAGTAATCGTGCGAGGCACTCCAGCAGACGAGATAAACGCATGCCTGAAATCATCTTTGTGTGGAACAAAGTTGAAAAGCTACATCTGACCACAAACAAGTCCAGCTGTTTAACGATGCAGAGTCGGGTGCATAGGTATTATGCTCAGAAACTACTCGAGATATGTGAGTGTTAGAAACTGACGGAGAAGGTATAATTCTATAGGCACACTAACGCAAACAAAAGCAACTTACCACTTTGATTTTTTGAACTCTTTGGAGCTATCCGGGGTGCCATCCTATATGCTTGAACTGAAGGTAGGCGTAGAGTTACCGACCAGTTTCTTAATGCGCAACTTAGACGCACCCTAATTATGCAACGGCAATAGATTGAAAATCACCGAATTAGGGAAGTATACCTTGTGAAGGGTACAAATTTAACGGGAGAAGCCAAGGGAGAAAGTGTACTTATACTCGTACCACGTCAAATATACTGAATAATTTACCATTTAATTTTAAACGTTTTCCAGGTGTCCCAGCTGTTCAAGCTGGGCTCGCTGAGCTACGAGGACGTGCTGCAGTTCTCGTGCTGCGTGGAGGAGGCGCTGTTCCGGCTGAGCGCGCACCGCGACCGCGCGCTCGCGTACAAGCTGGAGGAGGTGCAGGTCACGGCCGTGGACGAGCTGTTCGTCGAGCAGGACGCCGACGGCGCCGTGCACAAGCAGATTGCGCGCGTCAGGCTATTCTTCCTCAGTTTCCTTAGCGGTAAGCATAATAAAAGAGTTGATCTACAAATTCTTACTGAAGCTATTACTATCTGACCTTCCAACCCAAAGAGAAAACTATAGGTTACAAAACTCACTAATTCCAACATTTGGCGTACTTGAGTAGCGACATACGACCACGTTCCGGAACACGCGTCGTGGGTAGACCCCAACTCTCTCTCCTGGCTCGATGACCAAGTACAGGCGAGAGTCCGCTGGATGAGGTTGGCGCAGGATCCGTTGTTGTGGCACCCTTCAGTAGACGCAGGTCTTGTCTAGCAGTGTATTATCTTTCAGCTGATATAATGATGATGAATTGGCACTTCTTACAACACAGAAGGAAAACTTATGAAGAGTATCTTCTTCTTCTCCTTATTCTGGCTTTATTGTGTGGTGTGTATGGTACAGGCATGCCGGACATCGAGCTGGGCGTGAACGACCTGCGGCGGCAGGGCAAGGAGGTGGTGGGGCGGCACGACATCATCCCCGTGGTCACGGAGGAGTGGATCCGCGTCGAGGAGGCCGAGTTCCACGCCTGCGTGCAGCCCGAGGAGTTCCATAAAACGCAGATCATCAAGTGAGCTCTGTTCTTGTTTGCTAACTCTGTTCTGTTAGTTGCAAAACATTCTCAAAAAGGTAGGAAATTTCTGAGGAAATTGTGGAAACTTTCTTGAGAACTCAACATTTTCTTGGTAAAATAAATTCTTACTGTGTGATTATCAGTGCAATCTAATTCGTTTATCCATTAGATTTAAGCTAAGCTTAGCTAATAATGTATACTTAATGTCGAGGTGTGGGCGTATCCTGGTTTCTCGGGAATTGATAGAAAACGACGGTACTATGTTTACAAACTTTAAGTACTAAGGACTTTTCTGCAGCATAGTTACAAATTCATGTGAAATACAGTGAACTGGCAATTTCGATTCTCGTATTCCGTCACACCATTCTCTATACACGATAAAATCTCCATCAAGGAGAGCGTCCACCTCCTGCCAGGCTTTTCCCTCGATGACAGCGAACACCACCGTCCGTTGGTAAGGCCTAAAGTTGTGTGTTGACGGCAGGTTCAAGCCGCCGGACGCGTGCTACATCGAGCTGCTCCGCTTCCGCGTGCGGCCGCCCAAGAACCGGGAACTGCCGCTGCAGCTGAAGGCCGTGTGGTGCGTCACAGGGAACAAGGTGAAAACATCGATTATTAACTAACACTTTCTTCTTGGGCGTCTTGGCATGTGTGAGGAACGTGACGTCTATGAGTGACTCTCCCGACCACTGCTTTCCAGGCCGTTCGATCTTTACCTATATACTCCCCATTAAATCGGTCTCTTATTGTGAAGGATTGTGACATTGCAGTAAAGACAGTCACCGTATCTTGGATCAACTGCCTATCGTAATGATAAAAAATGATTTTGATGAGAAATCATAACTAAATCAATGTGAGAAATGAATATATTACCTATAGTACAGTAGTATAGTATAGTACCTTTGAAACAAGAAAATAATGTTTAGCACAAAAACAGTTAGGATTAGGGTGTGTTTCGATTTTATTAAGAGAGCATGCCACAGATCCAGTTTCAAAGCTTGATATTATGAAGTAGGTAGACTGGCATTAAATAATCGGTGTGTTCTGTCAGGTGGAGCTGCGGGCAGACGTGCTGGTGCCGGGGTTCGCGTCGCGCAAGCTGGGCCAGGTGCCGTGCGAGGACGTGGCCATCCGCTTCCCCATCCCCGAGTGCTGGATCTACCTGTTCCGCGTGGAGAAGCACCACCGCTACGGCTCCGTCAAGTCCGCTCACAGGTATCCACTTGTTCCTCGGCATCATCATTATCAGCAGATAATCGCCCACGCTGACCATGAGCCTCTCTTCGAGTATGCCATGCCAGTCGTCTCGGTTCTGTGCTAGTCTCATCCAGGAATCACTTGCGGTCTTTTTTATATCGTCAACCTATCGAGCTACTGGGCCGTCGCCCTACCTCTGCCTGAAAGTGGCCACCAATCTGTTAACGTTTCTGTCTAGCTACCTTCAATGTGCCTGGCAATAGGCCCTATACTGGGTTGAGTACGGCATATTGCCAGCCAAAGTGAGGGTAGGTTGAGTGTAGTAAGTTCATTCGTTATTGTTTGTCCAGGCGCACGGGCAAGATCAAAGGCATCGAGCGGTTCCTGGGCGCGGTGGACACGCTGAGCGAGTCCCTCATCGAGGTGACGTCAGGACAGGCCAAGTACGAGCACCAGCACCGCGCGCTGGTCTGGCGTATGCCGCGGCTGCCCAAGGAAGGACAAGGTACGGTTTTTTAGACAACGTTGGAGGCGTACATTGAATGCGAACTTCCCGGGGTCAATGAACTTTTTCTCGTAAGGCGGGCACTGTGCGGCACAAGCGTAAGTATATTCAGTACAAAAATGCCTGTGCCGCGCAGTGCCGCACACCGGTGGCGACATTAAAAAAAAATGAAATACAGTAGGTACTAAAATCATATTCTATTTTTATTTCACATATTGATAAGTATTAAATGGTATTCATAGCAATTGTATACGTTTGCAGTGAAAAACGGGTGTGTAATGATGGGTATAAAAATAAATAATATAATTTCATTCGCTATAAACAACATTTGATATATTTTCAAGGTATATAATATAATACCTCATTGTATATAATAAACATTTGTTATAATCTCAAAATATACACGGTGTTTTTTTAACCGTCTTAGAGTCGAACCCCGGTTATGTATACATTACAAAGAACTTAAAAAAGGGTTTTTTTTAGTTTTTATTTTTTTAAAGATTTTTTGAAATGCATAAAATATTGTTTTTTTTTTGTATTAATATTAATTTTAATTATCGAGCAGAGTTTTTTTTTTTTTTTTTATGTGATAGGAGGCAAACGAGCAGGCGGATCACCTGATGGTAAGCGATGACCGCCGCCCATGGGCACCTGCAACACCAGAGGTGTTGTGAGTGCGTTGCCGGCCTTTAAGATGGGAGTACGCTCTTTTCTTGAAGGTTTGAAGGTCGTATCGGTCCGGAAATACCGCAGGCGACAATCCATACCGCAGTGTCCGCTAGCCGCCATCTTATATAGATAGGTACAAACTCTAACCGGGTGAATGAACTTCGCTCCGTGCGCCATAGAGAATTTTTCAAACTTAATTACCTTTTATTACTAAAAACTTAACTAATTTTTTTTTTCACGGTCGATTAGTACCTTTTTGATATTTTCAGTGGGCTTCGGCTCTAAGACGGTTAAAAAAACACGTCGTGTGTGTTTATTTTGTATAACGATCATCGGATATAACACTTATTTTGTATAATCATTATATGGTATAATGCTCATGTTACATACAAGTTATACGTCATAATTATCAAGTAGAATAATATTTTATTATCAAAAGAAAATGTAGCAAAAATAACGGTTCGCAAATTGTACTATGTAAGTTTATATTAGGAAGTAAAAAGTGTACGGTTCTGGCGCTTCGCCGGCCGCTACCGCGGCACCCTCGCTTCGCTCGCTCGGCTTGCGCGCTGTAGGGTCGCAGTTCAACCTAACACTCCTCCTCGCTTCGCTCGTCGTCGTACCTACACCGACCTGCCTTAGAGTCTACCAAAAAATATTATGTTAATTGTGCATTAGAAGAAATTAGCATTATATCATTTGTTCACTATAGGAAATATGCGTTATATTTAAAGTATGTTATTTAATGTTATTATATCAAATGACCATTATATAAAATTATAATTATATCGTATGTAAATATATTAAGTGTTGTTATATGACTCGAGAATTATATGAAAAGAGTGTTATTGCGACTTATACTCGTATTATTAAAAAAATATATAGTCATCGTTACGCACCCGTGAAAAACGCCCAATCTCGCGAGATGTAATAAATCTCGAAAAATTGTGAGTCTGGCTGAGATTTCGCCTAGATCGGAATCTCGCGAGATTGCATTCCCTAAGCGCTTCAACAATTCATTGTAAGCGCTATCGTCCTCTGAGTAACTTCCTGAATATCAGCCACGTGACGCACATGTGTCGTTCACTCGTATCGTATCCCGCATAACCCGTCCGAGCAGCCGCCACGCACGCACGCACAGTAGGTATAAATAGTACGATTCTTCCCAGGTGAACTTTCGGTTCGAGCCCTTATCTTTCAAACTGTTCAGTTTTGTTATTGTTAATTTTAGGGCATATTTTAATTATATTGTGGCAACACACAATTATTGGACGACGTTTTAGCTGTTGTGTTGGTCACACTATTACCCCCACTCCTAACCGTTAATCGGTCTGTTAGCTTTCGAATTCCGAACAGAGAACAACCCTTTTCGTAGCTGCCGTCGCAATAGTAAAATTTAAGGTCACCACTAGCTGTAGCGTTATTAGTAGTTTGTGTATCATCAGTGAAGTGAGTTTGGAGGCTGCCGAAGGCTTTTGGACGTAATCTGAGGCTAAGTAGCTGACACCGGAGGTAAGAGTTAAAAGTAAGCTTGGTTCAGGTGAACTGGAGACTTCAACCGACGGTGCTCTGCTTGCGACGCCGAAGATCCTGTGTTCCACAGCCCAACAGACCAGGTATAACCGACGAACCACTGTTCTATTACTAATTTTAGCACACGTCAAACATTTAGACTCTTCAAATACCAATATTCTTGTTTCTCCCGCGACCCCCGTATTTCTCGTCCTCATTTACAGTCCACTATTGTCGTTAATTCACATTTTGGCCCTTGGAGCCGAATATTTTGATAAGTGACCTTTGGTTTTGTCGTTTCGCAAGTTACTTGTTGAAAGTTCGGGTCTTTGTTTTCGTTCGAACTTATAAAATAATTGAGGGTAACTTTTGTGAAAGTAATTTAGGGTAAGCAAAAATATTGGTAAAATCTAGTGGTCCCCTTAAAGTTATTCGTTCATTTCATTCGTTTAAGTGACACTTCTACTGGCAACATTGAAAGTTGCATCAGTCAGCTGTCATTTGTCAAATTGACATTGGTCAAATTATTTGTTGTTGAATATACCGGTGTGCGTTTTTTAAATAGTTTTCGTGTTCGAACATTGTTTTGTTAAGTGATTTAATTAAAATGGTTGGTGGTAAAAGTCAGTTGCCGGAAGAGTGCGCAGACCCGTTGTTAGTGGCTCGGGATTACGCAATTATGCGTCTGGAATGTATTTTTATGCTATCGGACACTGACATAGGATTAGTTGAAGAAGCAGAAATCGGTGCAATTGCGCAAAGTTTTCACGAGACGCAAGTGAAGATCATCACGAGTGCTCCGCGAGGTGAGCATAGAGACATTTTCAGCCATACAGCGATGTTCGATTCAAAGCTGCGCGAGGTTAAAGCTCGGATGAGTTCCGTTACTAAGCCTAAGGTTAGTGCTATGCAACAAATGCAAACCGTTCTGCCAAAGTTGCCTAAAATAAACATTCCTGCATTCGATTCTAGAATCGAAAATTGGATTACTTTTATTCAATTATTCAACTCGTTGGTACATAAGCGAACAGATTTGGCTCCAGTGGAAAAATTGCATTATTTGCTATCTAGTTTGCAAGGAGAAGCATATAATGTAATTAAAAATTATCCAGTGACCAACGAAAACTATAAGGTAGCTTATGAGGCACTATATAAACAGTACAATAAGACTCGACTTATCGCTACCACTTACTATGAGAAACTTGTTGCATGTGAGTCGGTTAAATCTTCTCGAGCAAGCGATCTTGAACGTGTTAATAGGACATTCAAAGAAAATCTTGCGATTCTAAATAGTTTTAATTTACCGGACAAGAATTTTATGTTGTTCCAACTGTTGTGGTCCAAATTAGATAGGAACACTAAGGAACAGTTTGAACTGGAACACAATTCAGATGATGTTCCAGATTTTAATCGGCTGCAAAGTTTTATTGAGAAACGGTTTAGGGCCTTAGATGCTGCTGGTTTAAATGTGCCAAGTGTCAACATATCTCAACCGAGTACCAGCAGGGGTGTGAACAAGCCTAAGACAGTATTATCGGTGTCTATCCCACCATGTGTATTGTGTAGGGAGGCTCATGGTCTCACATCTTGTCCAATTTTTTTGAAATTTGACCCGAACACCCGTTTCAAATGTGTGAAGGAGAACAAGTTGTGTATATTGTGTCTGTCTGGTTCGCACTCAGTGAAGTCTTGCAAATCTAGGCAGCGGTGTGAACAGTGTAAGTTTTCACACAACACATTATTACATTTTAATAACACAAATGTACATGTTCCGGTGACAGATTCAGGGAACATTCAAAATTCTGTGGACATCTCCAATCCCTCGGCCATGGTAGCAAGTAAGACTATTTCTTCTACATTATTTTCGACAGCCAGGGTTATAGTCAAGGATGCCCATGATAATCTCGTTCTGGTGAGGGTTTTGTTGGACTGTGCGGCTGGATGCAGTTTTGTAACGGAACGCTGTGCTAAGCGACTTGGTCTTAGCGTCAAGCAGGGGAGACATGCTGTTAATGGCATAGGCCAGGCAGTTGCTGAACCTGCCGGCACCCTATCGTGTGTCCTTTCACCTAGTAATGGTGGATCAAAAAACACCTTTTCGTTCGAGGCTTACATATTGCCTACAATATGTTCGGACATGCCATCCGAGCCTTTGGATATTTCGTCGTGGCAACATATTAAGGACCTGGACTTAGCTGACCCGAGTCTACACATACCAGAATCTGTCGACATGCTCTTGAGTGTCGACATTTTCGCATCTTCGTTGCGTCCAGGGTTGATCCATGGTGACCCAGGCCAACCAACTGCCGTCAACACTATTTTCGGTTGGATTTTGATGGGTGGTTGCGCCACGGACATTTGTCGTTCTCGTCTTCGTCGTAACAGCTGCCATGTGGTTGCGGATTCATTTTCGTTAGACGACTCAATTAAGAGATTCTGGGAGTTGGAAAATGTCAACTCTCCGAATACCGTCGTATTGTCGAAGGAGGATCAACTGTGCGAAAACTATTTTGTCGATAATTTTCGTCGCACAGAGGAGGGTAGATTTGTCGTGCCTCTACCCTTCGCTGATCCGTCCAATAAACCTACCTTTTCGGGCTCTAGAGCTATTGCTCTCAAAAGGTTTTCGTCGTTGGAAAGGAAGTTGCAGAGTAACTCCGAATTTTCGAAAAATTACATAGCCTTCATGGAAGACTATGAAAATTGTCGCCATCTCGAAAGATGTGATCCTCCAGAAGTTGACGAGGGACACTTCTTCTATATTCCCCATCATGGAGTATTGAGACCGTTGTCGACTAGCACGCCTCTACGCGTCGTGTTTGATGCTAGTGCCCGGGACGGTCAAGGTACCTCGCTGAACGACACTGTTGCCAGGACAAAAGCTGCAAAACAACATCTTCCACCTGCTCCTTCGTTTTCGTTGGCATATGGTCGTGTTTACAGCAGATGTGAAGCAAATGTACCGGCAGATTTTGGTGACTCCTGAAGATGCAGAATACCAGCGCATTCTGTGGCGGCCTTCTGTCAATGAACCTGTCAGTGACTACCGGCTGCTCACTGTCACATATGGGGTTTCCTCGGCTCCTTACCAGGCTCTGCGTACCATTGCTCAGTTGGCAAGGGAATCCGCATCCAAGTGTCCCTCAGGTTCAGGAGTTTTGGATCGCGACATTTACGTTGACGATGTTGTGTCTGGTGCTCCATCTGTCGAGCAAGCTCGTGGTCTTCGGGCGGAACTATCCGCAATACTAGCGTCGGGTGGTTTCCATCTGCGGAAGTGGACGTCAAACTGTCAAGACTTCTTTGTCGACATACCATCGACTGATTTGTACTCTGAGGACTTTCGGGAGTTCAACTCCATTGGTGACGTCTCTCTTAAGATTCTTGGTCTGTCGTGGTTGCCTCGGACGGACTATTTTACCTTTAAAGTGGTTGTTGAGGGTCGTCGTTGTACCAAGCGAACCATTCTCTCGGAGATTGCTCGAATCTTCGATCCGCTGGGCCTTCTCTCTCCCGTCACGTTCTTTGCGAAATACCTTATGCAGCTGCTCTGGGTTTCAGGAACCGCGTGGGATGACGAGGCACCAGATACTATCGCAATCGAATGGCAAGCTTTTAAGGTTCAGCTGCCTTCCCTAAGCTCGGTCTTGGTCCCTCGTCGCATGGTCCGAGAGTTCACTACGCTCGAGCTGCACGGATTCTGTGACGCTTCAGAACGTGGTTTCTGCGCAGTAATATACTTGCGAACCTTGGAGGACAATGGAGCTTGCAGTGTCCAGTTGGTCTGTGCCAAGTCGAAGGTGGCACCTCTTCGCAAACTCTCGGTGCCGCGTTTGGAGTTATTGGCAGCGGTTTTGCTCGCAGATTTGGTGGCGTCTGTCGTAGATGCGTTGAGGCCTTTCCAGGTGATAGATCAAATCTTCGCGTGGTCCGACTCCAGTGTTGCGTTGGCGTGGATCAAGTCTTGCCCTTCCAGGTGGAAGACCTTCGTGGCTAACCGCGTAAGCCACATTCAGGACACAATCCCTCCCGATTGCTGGCGACATGTGAGGACGGCTGACAATCCCGCGGATTGTGGGTCTCGAGGTCTCCTGCCTAACGACTTGGTCAATCAGATCAGTTGGTGGGAAGGTCCTTCATGGCTTGTCTTGGACAAAGCTGATTGGCCAAGATCAACGTTGTCGATCGACGCTGATATCCTTCAAGAGGAACACAGGGTGACTGTTCTTGTGACGGCTGTCGAAGAACCACTTGTCGTGAAACTGCTTGACCAATTTTCGTCATTAACGACTCTCCAACGAGTCCTGGCATATTGTTTCCGATTCACGCACAACGCCAAGAACCGAAAGACTCCCAGTAAACTGTGCATCGGTCCTCTGACACCCCTCGAGATAAAACAAGCGCTTATGTTTCTCGTTCGTTTCGTTCAAGAGCGCCACTTCTCTCAAGAAATTGAGAAAATTAAAAACAACCTTTCGAACTCTCTACCTAAAGGTCTTAGGAAATTGGCTCCGTTCGTCGATGATGCGGGTCATTTGAGGGTGGGCGGACGCCTATCACGAGCTTCTCTCGAGTTTGATGTAAAACATCCCCTGCTTTTACCTCGTGATGATCGTCTGACCTTTTTGCTCATAGATGAGTACCATCGTCGGTTTATGCACCCCGGCGTGCAAACATTGCATAACTTGCTGTCACAGCATTTCTGGGTGCTGTCTCCGAAGCGGGCCATCCATTCAGTGACGTCCAAGTGTGTGAAGTGCTTTCGCTCTCGGCCACTGGGTGCTCCTGCCCCGTTCATGGGTGACTTACCGTCGTATCGGATAAGCCAACTAAAATCGTTTTCGAGTGCCGCCGTCGACTTTGGCGGGCCTTTCGACATATCTCTTGGGCGCGGCCGAGGTAACAAAACTTACAAGGGTTACATCTGCGTCTTCGTTTGTACCTCGACCAAAGCTGTCCACACCGAGCTTGTGACCGAACTGTCTTCGGAGGCGTATATAGCCGCTCTCCGGCGTTTTGTCGCGCGTCGTGGTCGTTGTAGCCGCCTAGTCTCTGACCAAGGCAAAAATTTCGTTGGCGCTAACAACATTTTACAGCGCCTCCTGAAGGATGCTGCCGAGCAGCACCATCAAATTAAATTTGAATTTAACCCCCCGGGTAGTCCACACTTCTCAGGTCTGGCAGAGGCTGGAATCAAGGCTGTAAAGACTCACTTGTCGCGTGTTATCGGCTCGCAAAGACTAACTTACGAAGAGTTCTCTACAGTCTTGACGCAGGTCGAAGCTCTTCTAAATTCGAGACCACTCACCCCTCTCAGTGCTGATCCCAACGACCTGTCGGTCCTGACTCCTGGTCATTTCCTGACCATGGAGCCTTTGTCGGTTGTGCCAGACGAAGACTTGGCTGACACCAAAGTCAGTGTTGTCCAGCGTTGGAAGCTCCTACAAAAAATGCACCAAGACTTCTGGAGCAAATGGTCGAAGGAATATATGCATACCCTCCAGCAGCGCATGAAGTGGCATGACAAGCAGCCCAGCATTGTGAAGGGTGCGCTCGTGCTCATTCTCAATGAGCAGACTGGTCCT
Organism: Epinotia demarniana; assembly: GCA_945867215.1. Classification (NCBI taxonomy): domain Eukaryota; kingdom Metazoa; phylum Arthropoda; class Insecta; order Lepidoptera; family Tortricidae; genus Epinotia; species Epinotia demarniana. The sequence continues at coordinate 403,102 of OX244274.1, forward strand.
ATGAAGTGGCCTCTAGGTCGCATTGTCGATACACACCCGGGGTCTGACGGAATCTGCCGTGTTGTCACGGTGCGGACGTCCACTGGACTGTACAAGCGGCCAGTGGTCAAGTTGTGCCCTCTGCCCGTTCAATAATATATCGTTGTTATCGTCCCTTCTCTTGTTTTGTGTATTTTCGTTCGTTTCGTCTAGGCAAAATACTAGTGTATTTTGGTGGGCGGAATGTTCAGTTTTGTTATTGTTAATTTTAGGGTATATTTTAATTATATTGTGGCAACACACAATTATTGGACGACGTTTTAGCTGTTGTGTTGGTCACACTATTACCCCCACTCCTAACCGTTAATCGGTCTGTTAGCTTTCGAATTCCGAACAGAGAACAACCCTTTTCGTAGCTGCCGTCGCTATAGTAAAATTTAAGGTCACCACTAGCTGTAGCGTTATTAGTAGTTTGTGTATCATCAGTGAAGTGAGTTTGGAGGCTGCCGAAGGCTTTTGGACGTAATCTGAGGCTAAGTAGCTGACACCGGAGGTAAGAGTTAAAAGTAAGCTTGGTTCAGGTGAACTGGAGACTTCAACCGACGGTGCTCTGCTTGCGACGCCGAAGATCCTGTGTTCCACAGCCCAACAGACCAGGTATAACCGACGAACCACTGTTCTATTACTAATTTTAGCACACGTCAAACATTTAGACTCTTCAAATACCAATATTCTTGTTTCTCCCGCGACCCCCGTATTTCTCGTCCTCATTTACAGTCCACTATTGTCGTTAATTCACACAAACAAAGGCCAATGTCTCTTTATTATCGCATAGCCGCTAGCTACCAAGAAGGCACGTGCCACAACAACATTCATATATGGTTAGAGCTCCCGTTGCACGAAACCCTACCTCACAAGGTGGCAGAACAGAAATGCAATATAGTTATAGATACTACTTAGGAACACTGGATTTTAGTTGGTTGCCATATCATATCCTGGAAGAACTATTTTTTTTTTTCGTCGTCGTATCGCTTTTTTGATAGAAATTTACATCATAAGGTGGCAGATCGAAACGTTTACTCATCGAAAGAGACGCATCAGTTTCATCTTGCCACCTGATGAGAATTGCTATATCACGTTGAATGTAAAAGGCAACATCACTTCTTTCAATATATTAAGATATATTAATGTGAAATGACCAAAACTGGTACATTTACCCTATTATTTCAACACTATAAGACGCAAGTACGTTGACTTTAATTTAATATACTGATTTTTATTAAATTATACCCTGAATCTAAGCATAAGTACACGAATTTCTCGTTATTCCAAAATTTTCACATATAATGTTCGAGGTGGCTGACCAGAAAAACAGCCAAACTGAATGCAGGCAACCCTGTATATTCGTGAACGGCACGTCTAGGGCAATCGATCTCCATCAGTTTCATCTTGCCACCTGGTGAGGTAATTGACCCCATTTTTGGGGCTCATAAAACGTGGCTGATCTTGAAACCTGCCAGGGTTTGGGCTGGCAACCAATGCGGGTTGTTATCTCCAAATGTGTCTCTTTCAATGAGTAAACGTTTCGATCTGCCACCTTATGATGTAAATTTCGATCAAAAAAGCGATACGACGACGAAAAAAAATAATAGTTCTTCCAGGATATGCTATGGCAACCAACTAAAATCCAGTGTTCCTAATAAGTAGTATCTATCACTATATTGCATTTCTGTTCTGCCACCTTGTGAGGTAGGGTTTCGTGCAACGGGAGCTCTAACCAACAGAAAAACAAAAGGTATTAAGGTTCAAATTTAATGTCACTGATATTCTAGATATTACGTTTTGGTAGTGTATGAGTGCCGTATTGCTTCGGGGCTGTCTATCGTCCTACAGATGATACCGTTTGTTTTTCAATATGAGTGTTGTTGTGGCTCGTGCTTACTCAGTAGCTAGCGGCTATGCTATAATAGAGACAATGGCCTTTGTTTGAAAGATAAGGGCTCGAACCGGTCGTTGACCTGGGAAGAGCCGTGTACGTATACGTACTGTACCTACTAGGTACTCGTATAAGATGATGTATCTCGTAGGCGCGTACACGACGCACAACCTGGTGTGCCGCATGGCGCTGACCTCGTACGACCAGGTGCCGGCGGAGCTGGCGCGCGCCGCGCACGTGTCGTTCACGATGCCGGCCACGCAGGTGTCGCACGTCACCGTGCGCTCCGTGTCGCTGCAGAACCACGACCGCGACGACCCGCCCGAGAAGTACGTGCGGTATCTCGCGAGGCACGAGTACACGTGAGTATATATCATATACTATACTATACTATACTATACTTACCTACATAACTTGACATTTATTTATAGGGTTCGGGTTATAATGTACCTACGGCTCCATAATCCGCGTCTACTAATCTTTCTTTCTCTCTTTATGGATGGCTTAAACAGAGACACACAGTGCATGGGCGCAGATTATTGGACCATATACCTACCTAACTGGACCCGTATATGTAATTATTAACAATCGAATAATTACCTATACCTATTAATTATCCATTACTTACATTGGATGTAAGGTTCTCATTTATCAAATACCTAATACACGGATAAATTTTATAATACCTAATTCACTACCAAATCTGTAACTACAGCCAGCCCAGCCATTATTTGCTACTTCTATAAAATTTCCATTCCAATTTGATACTAAATACTAAAATATGAAGTCTCGGTTACACAGAACAGACCACCGAGAGGGACGGGCGGAAAGCGCAAAATTCAACATAGTAAGATAGAATACCAATATAATATTTTTATGGAAATTACAGTAAATATTTGTACCATCAGGTTCAGGTAATGGCATAATCTTATAAATACTTACTAATAAAATTATCTATGAGATCCTGTAATTGGCTTGTTTGTTGGCTTGTTAATATTCATGTAAAGTTAGTTATAATTTTTATAGCTGTTGGTTCTGCTTAAAATAAAATAAAATAATTGTGTTATTGCGCGGGTCTGACCATAGAGCCTCGAACGGTTGTATAAAGTCCGATGTAATAGGTACAATGCTTTTGAAATTATACTTTGCGTTTCGGGCAATAAATAAGGGATACTTACCTACCCAAAATAAATAATAGTTCTTTCCGATTGTATCGTAAAGGAGCCTCTAGTGGCGGAATTGGCATCTAGTCCTAAGATTAGCCGCAGGCACTAGTTTTACCTAAAATATAAATAAGGTTATTTTTTACGCAGCGTGGGTATCGAACGCACGACGGGCACGGCGAACGCGCCGTCAGCGTACGCGGCCGCCGCCGCCGTCCCGCGCGCCCCCGCCCCCGCGCCCGCCCCCGCCCCCGCCCCCGCCTTCGCGCTCGCCAACGTGCCCGCCGCGCCCTCCTCGGACTCTGACTCCGACTGAGCACACTGACCAAATACCTAGCGAATTAAGTGAAAAATGGCACGCTGGCATGACGCGACTTGCGGGAAAACAACAGAAAATGACGGACAGATCCTGTGAATTTGCGGAGTATTAGTGTATGGTTTGTCATGAGAATGTCAACACATAAGTAGGTTGTTAAAACAGGAATAGGGAAATAATCTGAGGATAAACTTAAAAATGCTTAGATTTATCTAAAAACAATAGATATATGGGTGAGGACGGCTCAATTTGGTATTCATACTTGAGCGGCGAGCGTTTTCCCTCTCACCTCCGTTCTCTAGCCGTCGTGCCAGCGTGGTATTCCGCTGGCATTGACCTATAGGGTAACAGAACATTTTCAGATACCTAAGGATTTAGATTATAAAGTAAGTACAGGAAGGACGTTACGTCAAATATTTTTTTGCATAACTATTATATTTTATAGGTACCTGTGGAATGCTTGTGGACCTTAAAATTACAGCTGAAATCAAGACGGAGAGCTAATTTTTAACGAAAATCGACCTCGACCTCCTGGTGATAAACTTAATACTATAATTACTTTGTAAAATGTTGTTGTATATAATAAGAATAACATTAATTACCTAGGTTGTATTTTGGTTGATTTAGTTTAAGTAGCAACAAATTAATTAGAAAAATTGTATTTTTTATATTTAATTCCATACCTAATCAGATTGCGTAATTTTTGTACCTGTAATGGATCAAGTCAGTTAGCTTAGCGTTGATTTTTCATCAACTATCTATTTCATTTAAAATCAGTTACTGGGTTATTAAAGTTGTACTAATTATAAGAAAATTTGTTATGACGTTGTTATGCTTCGGACGTTTGTTTGTGCATGGAGCTGAAGAGTAGATGAAGTTTTCGAATGTACCTATGATACGTACGTAAGGCTCAACGACCCATGGAAATAGCCACGCTGGCACTCAAGAGAGACATTGACATGTATAGTTAAGACATAAAAATAATCGCCACTTTTCGGCTTTATTTCATTGCCGTTAAAGCCCAAAAGTGGCAAACATTTTCATACCGCAACTGTGCAAGCAGCAACATCTTAAATGGACTCCGAGTATTAGTACTTAGTAGTTCTTACCTCATTATTCAATAAGGTAATAAGATTGGTCAGTTAACTATGTGGTCGACGATGCGTGTTGATGCGCCGCTAAGCGACGGTCATACAGCGAGCAGGACGATGCAATGTGAACTTTGAATGGGGTTATCACAACCGATCGACTTGTTAAACCAGAACACCGGCCCGCTGCTGGCGTGGCCGCCAGTAGGCCCTGATGGAGCAGCGTCTCCTGTACATAGTAGTGATGAAATGAGCTTCGGACGGAAGCCCGCCGATATGAGTCCAATTATTTGCTACTGTTACTATAAAAATGTACTCTATATTTTCATAAAATACGTACTAAAATATATCAAAAATTTGAGTAAATTAAAGTTATAAATACTCATGTCTCCCGCGTTTCGAGTAAGTAAGTAAGCTTCAAAAGCACCATCCTTGATGCCGGCAACAGGCGGCTCAGCTAATAATAATAAGGCAACCGGGAAGACGAATATGTTATACCAGTAGGTAAAGCAAAGTAGGCTTATAACTGCTTATCTAAATACTATGTATGTAATGGGTGACAATAGCGGTAGCAAAGTGTTTAAATACTATTGTAAGAAAAACATCATGTGTCTAGTGATGCTACATTATCAGATTTAACGGTAAGTAGTGTAAGGTGGCTAGACGCGGCTACGGCCCGGCACCTACAATTGTGATAATAATATCATCTCCATAGTTGTTGATCGTTACAATAATGTATATTGTATTACACGTATAGCAATAAACTATCTGTATAACGTGCTAACTTGATATGTAGTGTTTATCTGTGTGTCTGTCCGCTGCGTGCTTCCGGTGAACCGAGTTTTGCTCGAAGCACTCTCTCCGTATAGTCTACTTCTAAAATATCTGCGCTACAATTTATCAAAAATATCTTGATATCAGTTTTATTAAAATATAAACAGTTGGTGTGAACATGTTTTTGAGGTCATCAGTATTGTAGGTATTTTTTCAGCGGACTGAATGTACTTATTGTATAAACTCACGAACTTAGTACAATTTCCTACCTACCTAAACTACACTTGTTCGAATTTCTACTGTAGGTATGTATGCCTTTTCAGAAGTTTATCTATATATTATACTTATAGCGATGTTCAAGACATTTGAATTACAAGTTCACGGTACCTAGATACTCGTAACACTAGCTAAGAGAAGAACCTATACTTTAATGCGCCCCGCCGCGCCGCCCGCGCTGCGGGGCGGGGCCCGCAGCGAGATGATCGCGTATCCTGTACCTACCTTGTATTGTAACCCACGCAGATGGATCTTATGTTCTGTTGTCAATAAAAAATATGATTGTGAATGAATCATTGTTTTGATCCTCTCAGCGAGCGTTTTTTAAGCTTCTGTCACAGTGCGCGTGAAGACGCGGCGCGATATTGGAGTGATGGGAAGCTTCCAAAGTCACTTTACAGCTTCGTCATAGATATTCATCAATTTTGGTTCATTAGAGTGACCAAAAAACAGTCCTTACTGGCAATAGTGTTTCGTCATACCTGCGGCCATAAAGTATAGCAATTACCGCGGGTCTACCTCGCGATCTTTAACATCGTTTGTCCTAAAATCGCTTGCCCGAACTGTTTTGTCCTAACAGGCATTAGTCCTAACGATCAATTGCCATAACAATCATTTTCCATAATGTAATGATTGCCCTAAAACTCATTTGCCTGAATCATTTTTACCATAATTATTAATATTCCTAATGTTATTTTGCATATTCCTCGAAATCCCTAATAACGTTTTACCTCATGTCATTTATCCTAAGTGTTGTTGTCCTAATGGGCTCTAGCCCTAACGATCAATAGCTATAACAATATTTCTATGGTAAGGTCTAAGGCAGAGCCCAGTTAGGTACGACGACGAGCGAAGCGAGGAGGAGTGTTAGGTTGAACTGCGACCCTACACTACAGCGTGCGAGCCGAGCGAGCGAAGCGAGCTTGCCCCGGTAGCGGCCGGCGAAGCGCCAGAACAGGACTGCTGTCAGTTAAGAAAACTAGGTTAGGTTAGGCAGCATAGTAGGTTAATCTAATCACAATTAGGGAAAATAATCATTAGGCTTACTGATAATTATGATACATGACTATTATAGCACATAACATTAGGATGAATAATCAATATGGCAAGTGACGTTAGGAAATAAAACATTATGGGGAAAAAAAATCATCCATACGATATTAGGAAAACTAAAGACAGGGCATATGAGTGTTAGGACAAATGATTATTATGACATAAAATGTAGGGACTGCAAAAATAGGTAAAAAAACGTTAGGGATTCAGATATAGATCCAATTACTGCACACCACGCGTGCGGACAATCCCATATCGTGACTAGAGGCGACGTAATGATAGTGTTTACTTAGGTACATCTGTCTGTAATTGGCATTTATGTATGAATTATCTAACAAAAATAGTTTTAAAGATGATTAATAACATTAGGCTGGCCGCGGTTAGTCCGTCATACCCGCCCTGCCTTCTCCCCTTGGCAGGCAGGATGCGTAAAAGCATTTCCCCAACGTAAAAAAAAAGGTATTGTCAAACATGCCGTCCGCCACGCTCGGTGTTTCTTTTCGGGTTTTCGTCCCTTTCGCATTCGCTATTCATTATACCTGTACGATCCAAGCATCGCACATTTCACGTGTCAGCATTATATATAATGACGTTGTAGTTAATAGCTGTATCGGCGATTACGCCACTTATGATTTAGTCTACGTTTATACGTGCTCCTAGCTAGTACCTATACATTTACCTTGGTTATCAATAAATCATTCAACGACATCTACACACAAGTCTACAATCAACAATCAAGTATCAAATCATCTCAGGTGTACAGTCGAGGTCAAAGATATCTTTACAATTGAGTGTTACAAAAATACCTTTACATTTAATAGTAGTTTATGGTGACATCACACTTCACATCACACTAATAATATTATAAATGTGAAAATTCGTTGATGTTGTCAGAGAGTAGGGGATGCAATATCGGACGGTTTTCAATTCCGGAACTGATTTTCGAGATTGGCCTTCAATTCCGGAATTCCGGAACTGGTTCCAGAATTAAGGATTTTATTCCTTTATGTGGTTGTGATTGGATTTTGAGCAAAATAAACCCAGATATAGTAATCAATATTTAGCTATTAATAATCAACAAACGTCAATAATTATTCAGTGGCCTTTTCTTTAAGGAACACACGAATGTTATCACACTACAGAGGTAATCGTTGTTATAAAAAACTACAAAAGTACGAATACTACGCAATACGAAGTTACTTAGATTCATCATATTCATATGATAATCAATTAATCACATGTAACGTTTCATATATCGAACAGTATCGAAATCACAACACTTATTCAAAAAATGCAAAATAAATAAATTAATAAACCAGTTATGTATATGTAAAAGTTAAACAATCAACTAAGCAAAATGAAAATGGTATAACTTTTAGAGAGTTAGCAAAGAAACTGCCAGTGGGCGTCAACAATCGCACGTCGATAGCGGGCTCGGCTTACATGCCGCTTGTTGGAATATTCGTTATATTTCTCGTGTCACACTTACCTCAAATAATTAACTTATTGATAACATGACATTGTCATGTCATGTTTATCCATCTATAAATCATAATTATGTAATTTAAAGTAGTAGATAATAATATTAAAATATGTGCCATATATATACACATAGAAATAAAACTACTTATCCGTTCTTTTGTTCACACGGATGAAAGATAACAATTATAATCACTTTTTCTACAAGTATTAAACGAATTAACATCAATTCTACAATAATAAGCAGCGTTTATACAAAGCAACCATTACAAGAATCTATCAAAAGTCTGACGATTGAGGCTATTCCCGCGTAAAGTGACAGCTAACGTCATTTTTAAAACTCTTGATCCAACAATATATGATAATGATAAATCTCTCGATTTCCGCCGTTGTTCTCATTTTTGGTTCTATAACCTCTACCACGTGTCGGATGCATTGTTCCCACGTCTCAGAATTAACTCTATCAATGGCTTGCAGTCAGGGTTTGGCAGTATTTCAATTACATGTATGTAGTTTAGTGCGCGAAACAATTTCGAGTGTGGAATGTGAGTGTCAAACAGACCCAAGTGTACCTAATCAAGTGTGAGAGCCTACTCCAGGCATGTTCAGTCGCGGTAGAGCAGATGGGTGGAGATCTACAGGTACGATGTCATCAGCTAGAGCAGTTCCCAAACAGGTGAAGTTCGCGCGCCATTAGTTGCCGCCGATCCGTTGACCTACAAACCTAGAAACTCACCTCACGTAATGGTGATCACCCGTTTTATGTCCCTAGTGTGTTGGGCGGAGGTGAGAGTGTTTTATAAATGATGTTCAAACTTGAATAAGACTCCTGTTTCGATATCTGACATTTAGTTATAGTCCCATTATTCACTCGTCTTGGTAGTTTCAATTTATATCTATTTGGCCAAAATCGTTTCCTACGAGCCTCGCTCATATATGCTTACTATTAGCTTCTGCCCGCGACTTCGTCCGCGTGAAGCTCTTATATCGTGGCTCGTTACATACTTGCGCCCTCTATTTCGCCCCCTTAGACGATGATTCCCGGAATGAAAAGTAGGTATTATATACTCGTATGTTAATCCAGGTTATACACTATATGAATAGGTACCAAAATTCATTTTAATCCGTTTTTGCGTGATTGAGGTCCAAACTTTAGCATCATAGCCTAGCGGCGGCTGCCAGTCGGAAACGATAACGCAGGTTAAGCAAAGATGGCAGCGGTCAGTCTTTGGATGGGTGACCGCCTGATGCGAAAGTTTGAATGGTTGGATGTTTAGATATTGGGATGTTTGTTACTCAAAGACGCTTAAACGGCTCAAACGATTTAGATGGAATTTTACCCGAAGTTAGTTTAAAGGCTGGATTAAAATATAGCTTTATCCCGGGTCCGCGCAGACGAAGTCGCGGGCGGAAGCTATACGTTGTCTATTTAAGAGAGTTAGTACTAGAAAACAGAGAATGCACGTAATTGGTCAGCGATAAGGACGATGCACAGGCACAAGGTGGGTTTACATGCCGGTCAAAATTTAGTCAACATCTGTCGCTCGTAACGGTGCGGACGCTTTCAAGTGCTTACTTTGTTTATTTTATTTATTTTTTTATTTATTTTATTAAGAAACAAACAGTCTCATATGCTTACATTTGAATACGTAAAAAGTACTAAATTATGGACTTACAGTTTCCTTAATCAGAATATTTAAACCTAAACAATAAAGATTAAGAAGATTAAAAGTTTTGAGTTATTGAGATGCATCGTTAATAATACAAACATTGCCAGAAAATGTATAGTTATGATATATATTTTTCTATTATAGTTGTTGAATACATTGTAAAGATAATCGTTTGAAGCTACAAAATGTCTCATGGAGAATATCTAAAGACTGAAATTTTTCGTCATAAAGCCTGCACGCTCTTCTAATGAAACCGTTTTTAGCATAAGAAGTACGACTACGGGGGATAAGAAAGAGGGGTTTTTTTCTACAAGATCGCTCGCAACGCCGGGGTACTCTAAATGAAAGCTTATGTATTAACGAAGGGGCATCGATGATGTTATTAATGATTTTGTACAGGATCAAGACATCAATACGTTCACGACGAGAACTTAAAACAGTAGTACTTTGTCTTTTCAAGGAAGTGGTATAGTCTATGTATTTATGTCCAGTGCGATACTCAATTGCCTTGACAAACTTTCTTTGTACTTTCTCAATTTTATCACTGTGTATTTTATAAAGTGGATTCCAAACAGCGCTAGCAAATTCTAATCTACTACGTACATAACTGTTAAATAATACCTTGTAAGTTGACAGTCTACTAAAGGGCTTTCCTACACGCAATATAAATCCCATTTGTTTAAAAGATTTAGCCAATATGTTGTCTATGTGGGGAACGAAGGTAAGTTTTGAGTCCATGATAACGCCAAGGTCACGAATCTGGTCAACCCGTGTCAGTTCTTTATTGAATAGTGTGTACTTAAAGTTTATAGATATCCGCTTTCTACTAAAACTAATAATAAAGCATTTGTCTGTATTTAAAAATAAGTTATTTGAGGTACAAAAGGCCTGAAAATTATTTAAGTCATTCTGCAAGACTATGCAGTCGTTCATATTTTTGATAACTCTGAAAATTTTAGTGTCGTCGGCGTATAATAGCATGTTTGAGTTTTTTATACACTCAGTGATATCATTAATATACAGCACGAATAACAAAGGGCCTAAATGTGAACCCTGCGGTACACCGGAAGTAATAGGTCTATATTGAGAAGTGTGTCCTTGCATAGCCACCGCCTGTGAACGATTCTCAACATAAGATTTTATCCAGCGGAACAGGTCGCCGTGTATACCGAAATGCCAAAGTTTCAAAAGTAAGCGCTCTTGATCAACCTTATCAAATGCCTTGGCAAAATCAGTATACACTGCGTCCACTTGATAGGTGTTATCTAAAGCATCTAGTATGAGTTCTGTATAAGATAAGAGATTCGAGTCAACACTACGACCGCTGAGAAAACCGTGTTGGTTTGGAATGACATGACGACGCATTGCAGAAGAAAGTTGATCACTAACTATTTTCTCAAGAATCTTACCGAGTTGACATAATTTCGATATGAATCTTTAAATTTTTATTCAATTAAATATTTACATATTATACAAAGAGTATGAATATAAAACTATGTACAATAACAAAAGTAGAAGAATCTAAAGCTAACTTAAAAGGACAATGGGCAAAACGTCCCCACCCACCAACAGAAACGAGACATGCATCACTCGATAGATCTTTGTAGGGGGAGTAATTTTTACTATGACCATATTCTCGTAATGCATGGGGTTTTCCTGGAAAATCAGGTTGAATGTTAAGTATATAAACAGTTATTTTACAGTATATAGGATGTGTTAACTGCTGTAAGGTATTTTATTTAAAAGGACGTGTACAAGGGCACATTTTTGTTGTACAACTCTAATGCTGATATGTCCACAAAGCTGAAATATATGTCTTTAAAAAAAACACACTACACCATGGTATTAATGAGAGTTCAACACGCTCACTGTGTATAGCATTTTATAGGTTACGGTTAAATGTATTTTTAGCAAAATATATTTTCGCTCTATTGCATGGCGGAAATTAGCAAATAATGTTTATTTGCGTTAATTACAAGTTAATTACGCTGTACTTTCCCTATCCTACACCAGATGTCGCTAAATTGACAATTCAGTTGTTAAGTTAACGTTAATTACTGCTATGTTTGTTGAAGTGCGTAAACACTAGTTCCTCTACTCTCTAGTAGATGGCCATAGAGTGACACTCTCATTCGTAATTGGAACGCTGGCCTTAGGCCCGCACCGCACATGTCACATTCCCAGACATGGTCGTACGACACACTTAAATCTGGCTTTAAAAAACATCACTCGTCTATGGACTGACTGAAAAGTGTCAATGTAACTGAAAAAAGTAACAATGTTGACATTTAAAAGTCAATGTTAATAAAAATCATAAAATAATTTTAATTTTAATTTCAGGCTTACCTAAATAGTGCTACTGAGATACTAAGGATTCCTGTATGATGTTAAGTGGTACGTATCTATCTACCCAAGCAATAGCTTCAACAGTACAATACATCTATGTAGTTGAAGAGACAAATATTTTATTTCAATAATTATTTCCAAGATTAAGATCAGATGACTTTTTACTATCACGTCGGTGGCTAACAAGCTTGCGGCCCCCCTGATGGTAAGCCGTCACCGTAGCCTATGGACGCTTGCGAGAGCGGAAGAATCGCAAGCGCGTTGCTGATCCTTTATTGATATGAAGATTTGTTGTGTTGGTAGCTAGACGGAAGCGGGGTTTTCACCCTCAACACACACAACACTTCCTTTAGCGACCTTACTCACCGCCAGAAATATAACACCACTTACCTACAGTACAGAATACGTAAGTAGTGGCGATGTTATCGCTGTCGTCTACTGTAAGGTTGGAGCCAGTTGGGCTTCGCCTCTCCCCAAAATTACACACATCTTGAAGCACCACATACTGTAGTTTGTGTGTACATGTCTGTTTATTATACCACTTCAGTGGCAAACAATCGAAGGGGGTGGCTGATGGTAAGGGGTTACCGTAGCCTATGGACGCTCTCTACTCCAGGGGTGTTTAATGCGCGTTGCGACCCTTTAAAATATTTCCACTCCTTATCGTTGCGTTGTGGTTGTGTGCAAGTGTTAGGCAGCAGGGCTTTCAATGCCAAGGCCACCTAAAAGTGTCAAGTCTTATGGTGTATTTGTATAGTCAGGAGCGCATGTAGCCGACCACTTCATTCTTGAAGATCCACAGTGTATGAACGTGTCTGCCTTTCAATGCAAAGAACACCTAAAAGAGACGGGTTACGAACCCACGACCTCAAAGGTTGAAACTCGCGTGCCTTGCCGCTGGGCACCGGTGGCGTGGTTTAATGTGCGTGCGTGATGAATGATAGTGCAAAACATAACAAACACGAATATAATCTTAGTGTGACCGATAACTTCCTACCTACTTACGCAGGGATTCCTACCAGCTGGTGCAATAGTCCTTAGAAACGGGCTCAAATTAGAAATACACCGACGTTACTCATTGATATGTGGACTCACCAGGATCATTCGGATGTTACCTACCTACAGACAAACAGGTAAGTACTAAAATTAATTTTAAGAAACAAGCGTGTTTTTTCAATGTTTTTATACTAGTGGCACACGGCGATTCCACTCAAACTTTTTTACTAGGATGTAAGCAGCAAGTTGCACAAAACGAGTGTACCTACCTGAGCAAGTCCGAAACGAATCACCCGATATCAAGAAAATATGTCATCAATGAATTGCAAGAAGGACCGAGGCCTAATATTCTTCCATTAAATCAAAAATACTTTTGCAAGGTCGCAGACATTCATTATCAAATTAACACAATCAGTTAATGCACATCAGATTCTGTCATGTATGAGAAGCAATGAATACCATTACGGCCCAGTACGGGTGTTGGAATGCATTCACCTTTTATTGATTCACAAATGAATATTTATACCAGGGTCTCTGATAGTAAGCAGACACCGTAGTCTATGGATGCTTGCGATTCTGGAAAAAAATCACAAGTACGTTACCGACTCTTTATTGATTTGAGGATTCGTTGTGTTGATAGCTAGAAACGAACGCGGGTCCCTCACTCTCAACACGAGACAGCCTTAGGAGCTCAGGCGACCTTACTCACCACCAGGAACACAACACCCACCACACATATCTACAGAGCAAGTACTCGCCATGACGTTATCATGGCTGCGGTCTTCTGTAAGGTAGTGGAGGTACATTCCCAGTTAGGCTGCTCCAAATATGAACTACGCCACTAACTAATTAAGTGTGTAAAGAAAACGCATTTGGAAATGATATTTTTATACTCACCCATTTCGTATGAAACTTTACAAGTATGTATTTCCAATAGACGACAGACGACAATACAATAATTTGGTAACTTATTGGTCTGATTCAGTATAAACGGCGATCTGATAATGGGACCAGAACGTGGATAATATAATAAACTCTTTAATAGCAAACCGTCTAGTAATAGGTACGGTTCGGAAGCCCGACTGACAACAACAATGTCAACCACTGCACTTTGACAGCTTTAAGTTTAAGGCTTGGTTTTTTTTTAATACGCTTGCTCATCCTCATTAGTACCCTTCTTCAGGAGCTCTAGCCCCCGGACTTATGATCTGAGCCCCGGACTCATGACCAGGAACACAACACCACATACCTAGAGACTTAGAGAGCAAGTAGAGGCGATATTATGGCTGCGGTCTGCTGTAAGGTGGGAGTACTACCCCTATCCCAGTCGGGCTGCTCGAAATATGAGCGATGACATTCCGTTGTGTGCCCTACTTCTCTTAAATAAAATCGTTATTTATTTCTTCAACGGTAGCCTAGCGGTACAGGCATACGGCTGTCAAACGGCGGTCTTGGGTTCGAATCCCGGCTCGTACCAATGAGTTTTTCGGAACTTATGTACGGAATATCAGTTGATATTTACCGTTAGCTTTTCGGTGAAGGAAAAACACGTGAGGAAACCTGCATACATCCACGAAGAAATTCTAAGGTGTATGTGAAGTCCCCAACCCGCACTGGGTCAGCGTGGGGACTACTGCCCGTTCCCTCATTCATGAGAGGAGGCTTGTGCCCAGCAGTGGGACGTATAGAGGCTGATTTATTAATATTATATTATTTCTTAAAAATGGTACTAGTCCAGATTTGATACGGAAATACACGTTTCAGGGAAATAATTGAAGAATTTGGTCAACCCTAATTGGCATACTTGCCGATAATTATGGATCTGGTTTAACATGCAATAGGGTAAGTAGGTACTTCGTTCCAACAAGATGCGAGCAAGCGCAAGTCTATTACCCATGTAAGACTCGCCACCCTAATACCACCCGAAGTCATTTTATATATCTACTAAAATCATTTTTGATCGGATAAGTGGTTTCGGAGATTACCCATTACGTAAAACAAACGTATAAACTTACTAAGCTGCAATTTCACACACCTTGTTTATAATTTGATCTAGACACGCGGTAGCGTGTCAAGCCAAGTTCAAGCAAAGGAACTGGCTAGCCAGCGCCGAGTGTAATATATTATTACACGTACGACTTGGTGTCACTTTTGATTTTATTATATTAGTATAGACAATACCTACGGCCCTGGGATCATATCCCGGTTCAGGCAATTATTTGTGTGATGAGCATGAATAATTGTTTCCGAGTCAAGGATGTTTTTTACGTTTTTAGGGTTCCGAAGTCAACAAAAAACCTTTATATTATAGTTTCGCCATGTCCGTCCATCCGTCCGTCTGTCCGTCTGTCCGTCTTCGGCGTAGCTCAGTAACCGTTACTAGTAGTAAACTGTAATTCTGCATGGGCTAGGGTAACTCTAGAGTAACACTCGACCAACTTAGAATATACCTAGACAGGCCAACTTATTAAAGTATTTCTATGTATTAAACTGACCTTTACTATGGTATAACATAAGCCTCATTGAGGTTCCAATAGCTCGGCTAGTTCGATTTGTGAAAAATTGTCCTCTTATTTTTAATTAGTATTTTTAATGTACCCTGATTATAGGTAGTTGAAAAGTGAGAGAGCTAGAGAGGTAGGGGAAGAATATATTTGTTTTAATAGTGCGGGAGTGATGGCTAGCGTATCTTAATGTACTGGACCATAACTACGGGCCTGTTGCCTGAAATAAATGGTTTATTATTATTATTATTACTTGAAACAGGAATGACTAACGTGAATAAGAAGAGTGACAAGGTGATGGCTATGAAACGAATGCCGGAGAAGTAAAGCTTTTGTAAGTTTGTATGCTCCTCTCAGATTAATTGTGAAAGAGAAGATTTGGATCTTTTTTGATACCGTGAGAATGATGGATCTTCAGGAACTGAAGAAACATATGTGGGAGGAGATTTTAATGGACATGTGGGAAGGAGAATGAATGTCGGTTAAGATACGAGAGGAGGGTACATGGGGAGTATGGCTTTGTGAATCGCAACGAAGAAGGAGAAGCTTTGTTGCAAATTGCTTCCGCCTTTGACGATAGGGCATTGCCAATTCATGGTTTAAAAGGTTCCGTACCGTTTACTAGTAGCCCTCATCTTTCAAAAAGAAGGAGGAGGTCGTCTATCCGGTTTATTTAAGATCTTTGTAACCGTCGATCTCCGTCATTTATAAACCGATTCGTATTTTTTTTTTTACTTCAATCAGAGACGAGACTGTTCCCGATGTTACCAAACCTCCAGTTTGATGATGGTATCCATGAGGAATTAAGGGGAATTCTGCATAATATTAGGCACTGGGTATTTTCTGTTATAATAACTCGTTTATTTACTCCCGGCAACCACTAGTGTTTTTAGTGCGGCCTTTCAATGCGAGTTGACGACAAGAAGTACGTCACAACTCGTGAAATAACCACGGTGTTTTCCTTTACGGCAAAGCTGTAGCTTCTGTTAAATATCAAATGATATTTCGTTCATAAGTTTGCTTTTTATCTTGTGGTACTCCGGGATTCGAACCCACGACCTCCCAGGTTAAAATTCGCGGTACTTACCGCTTTGCTACAGTAGCGTAGTTAAAGTGCTTGATAAATCATAGTATTATAAACAATTAATAATCACTAATATATTATGATCTTAGTATGACCGATATTTTCCTATGCAGGGATCCCCGTCAGCTGATGAAATCGACTTTTCAAATCCAATTATTAATGCACGGACTTTGAAATCTGTGGAGTTAAGAGGAGTATTTTGCGGCTGTAACTGACTCGAGACAAGCAGGTACTTACTAAAATATGGTTTAAGGTTTAAGAACGTGTTCTTCTGCGTTTGTATATTTGTGACACAACAAATATTTTTTGTATGATGTAACTGCAAGTACCTATTCATATGCGAATATGTCAGTTCAAAACGAATCATCCGATATCAAAAATTGTTTCATAGTTTTTTTTAATGGACCTTCAGGCCTATTCCTTCCATCAAAAAAATGAAGTTTTGAATTGTCGCTGACCTTCATCGTCATCATTAATCATCATTAGTCAATATTAGTCAATACACCCGATTATTGGCATAAGCCTGCCTGTCATGTATGAGAGAGGATTAAAAACTGTTATCCCCACGCTGGCCTAGTGCGGGTTGTAGACTGCATTCATATTTTATGGTTTCAAAATAATATCTATATGATTTTTTCTTATACAAAGAAGGTGGCAAACAAACATGCTGTCTGCCTAATGGTAAGCAGACAACTTTGCCTATGGACGCTTGGGATTTCAGAAGAATCACAAGCGTGCAGCCGAACCTTTATTGATTTTAGGATTCGTTGTGTTGATAGCTAGGTAGATACGAACGTGGGTCCGTCGCTCTCAACATTACACATCCTCGGGAGCTCTGGTGACTTCCCTCATTAGGTACAAGGAACAACAACACCACATACCTACAAAGCCAGCAGTGGCGTTATTATGGCTGCGCGGTCTTTTGTAAGGCGGAGGTAGGCTTGTGTAATACATGTACTAAGAACTGAAAAGACCTAATTCCTGACATTGTACTAGACCGAACTATTCCGCATCGGTTCTGCTCTTTAGTACGTTTAGTTCACCCGGAGCTATAACCAGAGAGAGAGAGAGATAGAGACGAGCGAGCAGTAACACTGACATCAGCAAAACGAAAACGATGCAATCCGAATGAATGACCGAGCGAGCGACAAGGAACGAAAACTGTGTGAATAGAATTAGTGTACTAGTGAACTAAAATACTTAAAAAACTGAACTAGTACATTTGAGCGATTGTACTAGTTTGGAGCGATCCGCTCAGTGACCGAGCGCGCACAAGCCTAGGCGAAGGTACTTCCTCAGTTAGGCTGTGGTCTTATGTAAGGTGGTGGTACTTCCCCTGTTAGGCTGCGGTCTTATGCAAGGTGATGGTACTACGCCAGTTTGACTGCGGCTGCTGCTGCAAATATAAGCGAAATAACTTTCCGCTGCGCCCTACTTCTCTTCAAAATCATTATATATTCTATTTCTTTATAGTGGTAATTACATAGAATGAATTGGTCAAGATTTGTTGACACAATCCACGAGGAATCGACTAAGCAATTATACTACAGTGCTCTTTTGCGTTTGAAAACCAAACATTGATGACCTGTGGACCTGCTCATCGTTGACGATTCACGGGTTTTAATACAATTTCTTTGCACAACAGCGTGACAATCTACGCCTCTTCTCATCAAAATATACTTATAACTTAAGTTCACACTAATGACTTAGTACTAGCGTTTAGGATGGAATCCTTGAGGAGTACAGTTGTTGAGTTCTTAAATTATTATAAGTGACTTTCGCATTTTTTAAGTAGGTTTGGCTATTTGGATGCGGATTAAAATATATGTAGATAGTTTTTATCCGGGTCCACGGAGACAAAGTCGCGGGCGGAAGCTAGCATACATAATTATATATTGTATGGTAAACTAATATTATTTACTTATAAGGTTTGGATACCCGTCAATATGACGACAATGACTAATACACGAATCTCTGTTTCAGGGAAATAATGGAAGTTTTTGGCCTGCCCTTATTGCGGACATCTAAGTACCTATAAATCTGGCTTAAAATGCAACAGGGTACTTTCGTTCCAACAAGATCCGAGGATTATATATTTAAAAACATGTAAAATATAAGTACAATCATTAAACATCAGCATCGCTCAATTCTATTACTTAAGATTTTTTGTTATATAGTAACCTAGTTAAATTATTATACTACTTCAAAAATAAATACGTTAATGTTTACTAAATAATCTGCCTACTTAGTCGTATGATTTTTATGACTACCAACCGACTACGTGCTCTACTCTCACATAATTGAAGTGTGCGAAGCGCGTAGCGATTCTTGCCAGTGAATTTGCCTCGTTATTGAGTCACAAGAAAGAAAAAGGTTTTTGGACAAGGAGCTGATATTTTAAATATATATATATATTTATTTTGAACTTGGTTTTTTTGCATTATCCATGTTCATCCGTAGACCAAATCTCTCGGAGGCTTTACTGAGGTCATCGAACTTCGTACTCCAGTCCCCCGTGGTCTCAGCTAAGACTACTATATCGTCAGCAAACCGAAGGTTAGTAATGTACTCGCAGTTCATGTAAATGCCTAGCTTTCTCTAGTCCAATAAGTTTCGAGTTCCGGTCTTAGTGTCGGACTGACATAGTGCAATTCGTGTACAGTTAGTGTCATATAGATAGTACCAGCCAGAGTAGCCAAATATTTCGTAACGTAAGACACCCTTCCTAATGGAGCGTGTGGAGCGTGGTCTACAGTACTGAAGTATCTTAGGAAACTGGCTTGTCCGGGAGCTGCATCGCATGAAAATATTCGGAATGACTCTCCAAAACAGCTTATTATAGTCATGGCTCAGATTTGAGATGGGTCGCTAGTTCTTCAGCAGGGTGTTGTCACCCCTTTTCAGAACAGCCCACCACACTTATGTTCAATGCCCTTTTCGTTATCCTTTCCAGTAAGATGCAGTAGAACAACCTCCGAACCATTTGAAAGTAACTGACGGTTACCCTTAACCAATTACAGGCACACCGATATCACTGTGTGCCTGGTATGCCGATATTATTTGTGGAGTTAATAGGCCCAGTTGGCTTTATAATGGCTGATAACCTGGCTGATTTTTAAACTAAACATCTATTTTAGCATGCCTAGTTATGCTCAAAGATTATAATGAAAGTTACTGTGTCTGTAAGGATAACAGGCTAAAGGCATGAAGGTTACACAAAATAAAAGCCAAGACATTAACTAATTTGTGTTTAACTATCTAATAAGGACCCCAAAAATATTAAGGATTTTAATAATGAAAATCGGTATCAAATAAAGTTTCAGTATTCAGTCCGATTATTTAGTCCGACTATCTGACTAATGCCACTGTTTCATCTCAGTAGATACTCAACCTTGTAGTGTGATAGATAGTAGCACATTTTGTTGTAGAAATATATGTAAATGTGTGTATGAACATAATACTTTTATCCGAGTATGCTGAATATAACGCAATTTCATATTACACATCGGCACTTTCTTTACCTCATCATTATCATCATCATATCAGCCGAAAGACGTCCATTGCTGGACATAGGCCTCGCCCAAAGAGTGCCAAAGTGACCGGTCCTGCGCCACCCGCATCCAGCGCTTTCTTTACCTACATGCTCACAAATCATTTATGTTCCGTCTACTTTACTTCTTATAGATATCTCACTCTTTTTATTTGTTTGGCCTTAAAGTTTTCAAGGCTGTCATCTTCTTTATCCTCTCACTTGATTCCGGATTTTAAAAAGGTAGGCTGCTGGGGTTGCTTTAAATTTTTCTTTATCAAAGGAGCCCATACTTCGCATTGCAACCACAGTTGCCACCATCCAGTTTAGGGGTGAGCGAAATTGGCAACTGTGGTTGCTACAGGCAAGTGAGTAGTTATCTTACATGATTAAATTAAAGAAGATGCAGTTAAGTAGATACGAAATTAGTGTGCCAATTTTTAATTTAGGTAAAATTGCGTCGTATTAACCATATCGGAAAAATTTGTTCTTACATAATGCTCTTAATACAAGTATCGCGGTGAATTTTAATCCCTATGACCATTCCTTAGCCGTGGTACTATCATATAGTACCATTGATGGTACAAAGGCAAAAAAAAATGCCTTCGTCCCATTATGTCACTGGAACCACGGCATTTTTTTTTGCTTGGTTACAGAATAAAATCACAGATAAACCAATGATATCGAAAGTAAAGATACGCCTTATGGCCTGTCCAAACAATATTCGCTTGACATACGGTGACACTGTGACAGCTGATGACTAAGGCACGGTGGCCCGCGATTGCCCGTGGCGGGCCACTGCGTTGGACGAATTACTCATGGGCGTTGGGCCTATCTTTACGAAGTAATATATGAGATAAACATTAAGAATTAGTTATTAACCGAACTCTCAACAGTCCGTACATAGCATGTACAGTCAGCATCATATAGTTACTAGCAGCTGAAGTAGCCAAATATTTCGGTACACGTCTTTATTAGTTAGTTACTGTAAGAGTAAGGATGTGTTACGATATATTTGGTTACTTTGGCCGCTACTTATTATACGATGCTAACTGTACTTATTTGATGCATTGGTTTAGTTAAGTCATTTAAAGAATAGGTACTAGTCCTGTTGGTAATCAGAATTATACAATTGTATTTTAGCAGCGCCGCAATTACTAAACGATAGAAACAAGGTATATTGAATCAATTTGTTTAATGATTCATGGACAGATGAAACTTCTCTCTTCTTCTTTAATATGTCGGGTATGAATAACAATGGTGTATTTAAACTGCCAGTATAACATACCCACAAGAGGTAATAAATAACGAAAATAATAGGTAGTGGTATATTTTGTCTATCATTAGTTCTAGTAAGTATAGTAGTTTTCTGTAACTTGTTTTCAGCTCTCCCATATATATTAATGTTAAATGTCAAAGTTACCTATTCTTCAATTTAGTCATAATACAAGCGCATGAATGTTAAACTACCACCACCGCCCCGGCTCTGAAAGAAAATATATCTTGATTCCGCGATTCGTAGTAACCAAGCGTAGGTAGAGGTCTAATTTCGAGATAGCTGAATTTCGATACCTAACGCAACGAATACTTATTTTTCACGCCACTGCTCGGAAATGTGGCGTAAGATGGTCAGAATTCAGGCTTCAATAGTTGGACATCTCACGGACGCAGCCCCCTCACCCCTACTTTTTAGCATCTACAACAATGTACTATTGCCGTATAGGTAACGATCAATGGAAATACGGTACAAAAAATCTTCGGTACAACTACGAGTATTAATGTATCTTCACCAAATTACAAATACCATAGTACCGTTATGGTCGTATATAATACAATTTATAACTTAAGGTTATAATAGCATTAACCATTTATTGCGGCGGCGTGCCAAACGTGGACTTTGCTGCGTTGCGACACTTCTGTCAGCAGGGCGCCCATCGGCGCCCGCGGTATTAAAATAGAGCTAAATTGGACGCCCATCGGCGTCCGCAGCATCCGAATAAAGCTTAATTGGACGCCCATGAGCGTTCGCGGCATGCAGATAGATGTAAATTGGACGCCCTTCGGCGTTTTCGGTACTGAAATCGCAGTTGTACTAGTAACCCACCCTGCACACACCGTGCGCCGCGCCGTCCGCGACATCCGAGATGGATTCTTAGCAGAAACAAAATGTCTGTTTTCTTAAACTGGCAATATAGTACGTTCTGAAGGTTAAAATCAGGTTTGCCTTTGCCACAGGACATTTCGCTATCGAGAATTTATCATGAAATCCCTTGTTGGAATTGAACGGATTGTACACGGCATTGCACAGACGCCGACGGGCGTTCACGGCACTGAATGGATTAAAACGTTTAATGGTACTGAGATGACAGCTGTTATAGGGATCAAGATTATATATAACATTCACTAAATTAAATTAAGGCTGATATAGTCAAATAGTATAGCCAAAAAAGGCCCTCGAGGCATTGTACCGAGGATGCTGGCGGCATTTCCTCGCTGAATTGCAATGCTGATGCGTTGCGCGAGAAAGCCGCCAGCTCTTCGGTCACCAGTTACGTCAACCAGACGTTTCGCGATTTCCGCAATTACTTTTGCGCACTGGGACCCCATGGATCATGGTCTTGACGCCAAAAGGTACAAAGTTGTAGTCTCTGCCGAGGCCTCTATATTAAATGCGTTTCAGATTTTCGGCACCTGCTTTAGAAGTAGTCCGTTGGAGGTGGGACGGTGCCAGTTTTCCTACACAGGTAGCGTCCCACACAAGCATCCGTCCCAAACTCCACGGAACCAGAGACACTCCATTAGGTCTTTTGCCATCATCTCTGACAATGCCAGGCGGCTCAAGAAGAGCAGGCACATTGATGGTGGCAAGAGACCGCCGGAGTCGCATGTCTTAAAAAGCGGCCTGCACTTTTTTGACAACATAGGCCGTGGTGACCCAGTCGGTCCACGTCCGTGCCACAAGGGCATATACTGTGTGGTGTGGATACTGTGACCCCAAGCTGTAGGCCAGTCGCCAGACGAAGGGAGGTCGGATCCAGAAAGGTACCGGTATTTGGTGAAGGATGGGTGTGTGCTCAGTGACCAGCCTCTCTGGCTCCAACCGCCAAAAACCTTGCGCGTTCTGGACTGAACTGCGGGCAGAATCGAATAATACTATTTACGTGACATTTAGCCATAAAGTTGGCTATTACCGACCGAATTACCGACCGCTAAACGTGCGGCAAATCCCACTTTCTGGCTAGGTGGCGACGTAAAACTGTATTCACCAAGGGCGGTAATTAATAAAGCCTCAGATCGAACATTTAACGCCCTTGCTTTCTGCTCGGACGTCAAGTACCTGCGATCGAAGACATTGTGTACGACTCTTACAGGAAAGAGTAAAATAAAGCAATCAAATTCTGCAATACTTTGGTAAATATAAAGGGTTGTCCTGTCCATATACACGCTTGCCAGTAATATGGAACAGTAGCTGCTATGTTTGCGGTTCAAACAAGGTACAGAGATTTTATATGCAGTGTTTACCACCTGATAGTGTTCGTTATAGGGCTAGAGACTAAATGGTGAAAAAGGTTTGACCGTTAAAAAGATAGTTGAATATTGTATGTATTATTTTCTATTGACTAGGTACGACGCATATGTGAGGCCGCACACGTTTGGAAACTTCAGAGGTCTGACCAAAGAAGCTTTATACACGAAAACGAACCTAAGCTCAATTAAACCGTTCTTTGAGCGTATATACACTACGACTTTTAGCAGTGGAAACTTGATGCAGTATAGTTAGTAGACAGGTGATTATGAAAATAATAATAATAATAACGGCGAGTACATGCACAGACACAACCTTGTGGCCAGAATTATTCACCAGCAACTTGCTCTGATATACGGTCTTGTGGTCTCCGAAGTGCCTTACTATAAGTCACACCTGCGCCAGTTCTCGAAAATGGCCCAATGTTCCCAATAGAGCGTGGCGGGATCGATCTGTCATCACGGACAGGACTATTCTTGTCAATAGGCCTGATATCGTGCTGATAGATCGATCGAAACGCCAGGCAGTGCTCGTCGACATCACCATCCCCCATGACGAGAACCTCTTGAAGGCCGAGAAGGACAAAGCCAGCAAGTACCTGGCTCACGAGGTAACCGGCATGTGGGATCTTGATTCGACTATCATCGTCCCGATAGTCGTTTCGGCGAACGGTTTGATAGCGAAGATCAGTCTCGACCGTCACTTCAAGAGACTGTCGCTAGATGGCTGGATCAAGGGTGTGTGTATCTAACCGCTCTTAAGACATTTGAGGACATTGCACGACAACACCAAACGTGACAGACAACGTGAAGTGTAAGGACCTCGTAGGTTCTGGTACGGGTACCGGATCAGGTTCCCGATCCAAAACCATGTTTGACATAGGAACAGGCACTCGTAGCCTGTAATGTCATATTCGAGCGCTTGTTCTCAAAACCGTCGATAGTTCTCGAATATGACAATATGCGTCACGCCTATTACTCTATGATCCCAAGACCGTATCTTAGACCCTGAGCTGTAACCACGAAAATCGAATTACGAAGTTCGGATATCTCCGTCTCTAACGCACTTATGTTTTATGGTACTCGAACGACAGAGATAGAGATATACGAACTTCGGGATTCGATTTTCGTGGTAGCGATCATTACGTTTGGTGCGGGCCTTATACAATTTATCATGCAAATCCTTGTCGTACAACCTGATCCGGGAGCCTGACGGCTGCCTGCTTAATAACGCCACCTATGTTGTTAATAGAATATAATTAGACACCGACACAAAGTATTTAGGTCCTCTATTCACCGCTAGAAGAAACTTGCACTTGGTTCCGCTACCCGATGTAAGATGTCGTTAGTAAAAGCAAGTTAACGGACATTTTAATATAATTAGGGTGTTTAATGCAATTATTTAAGAGTTATTTATAAGATAAATAATTACTAATAATAAACTCAATGATTTCCATACATTTAGTGCTCGTTAACTGATGTTATAACATAGGCGCCACTGTCTTCGCGTGACTGACCAAATTGTATGGGATGTTTTAGTTCCAAATATCATCACCATCCATTTTTTGGAAGAACCCCATTGATATCTGAGAAAATAACGGTGATTACACGTATTATGGACCATTACCATCATATTAAAATCAACGTCCGCTCTGTTGGTGGGTGGGGACGGGGCCCATACAAATCTGCCCATCGTCCTTTAAACTATCTCTAAAAAGGGCCCCCGTGGCATCGTACCAAAGATGCTGGCAGCATTGCCTCGCTGAATAGCAATGCTAATCCGCTGTGCGAGGAAGCTGCCAGCTCTTTGGTCGCCTGTAGTGTCGACAAGCCTTTTGCTAAGCTCGTTGTACAGTCCTCGAGCACTTGGACCCCAAGGCCCAAGGGTCTCGACTCCAAATGCCATAAAATGGTATTGAGAGCCGAGACCCCTGTATTTTGTGGCCTTTTTTATTTCAGCCGCCTCTGCTGCGTCGCCGGCCCTGGAAGTAGTTCGTGGAAGATGGGACGGTGCCAGCGTGTCAACACATGTAGCGTCCCACACTAACACTCGCCCCATCTTCCACGGAATCAGGGTCATCCCGTCCGGCCTCTTACCATCGTCTCTTGAGACACCGTTTGGTTCAAGTATTGATGGTGTGTTGACAGTGGCAAGAGTACGGCGGATAATGTCGTTTAAGGCGGCATGTCTCGAGAGGCGGCCTGCGCTCATTTGGCACGACAAGCCGTGGTGTCCCAACTCGTCGACGAAAGTGCCACAGGGGCACTTGTGAGGGGTACATACCTTCACACCTAGTCTCAAGCTTACGGCCAGTCTTAAGGTGTCAGGGTTCAGAAAAGTACCGGTGGGAGGGGAGGGAAAAGCGTGTAACCACTGGCCGGATTCCCGTTCATCCACTGCCAGTAGTCGTGCGCGGTTAGAACCAGAACTAGAATTTAAATAGGATGTATAATCAATTTTGCACAACATGTCGTCCCAGCTCCGTTGGATATGTAATTTTGCAGGAGGATCTTGACCGGGACAAGTCATCTGCCAAGCATTTCTAGACTCCGCCAGGCATGCCGTCTCGTAGTTTGATGGACAAAAAGCCCTCAGGATTTTTCCTACGAGAACGGAAGTGCCATGGACGGAGGATAGAAAAGCTGGTAAAGCGACACTGGAAATTTTGCGCGTGCCTAGTCCACCAAACCTGATGGGTAAGGACGCCTGGGCCCAACACTGCTCGCTGAGCTGTATATTTAAAATTGATTCGAGGCTTGATTTAATCAAGAAGTCAATTGGTACCAGGGAATTTTGATGTTTAAAAAAAGGACCAGAGCGAAGCAAATATGTAAATTTCGGAACGAAAAGACAAAATTTTAAGATTGTTAAAGCGTAGTGTGAATTTATTAGAAGTAGGCGCTCGGCGCAGTTTTTGAATTTTGATATAGCGTTTGTGATGATATTGGGGACGGCTTGCTCATATATTGGTGACCCAAGAAGGCTGAGGGACTCTTTGTCGACCACTTTTATATTAGGAGTGGCTGCTCTGAATTTCTGAACGACATCTGTTTCGTCGTAGTTCAGAAACAGTTCGCACTTGTTAAAATTGAGTTCTAAACCCATTGATATAAACTTGTTTTTAATATCCAAAAGGTCTGTAAGTACTGTATCCGCATCTCCACCGAGAGTTCCGTCATCCAAATACCATACATTGAATTTAGATTTTAAATTTTGAACTATCGGATTGATTGCTAAACTGACTGGACCCAGAGGGTCGCCTTGCTGACAGCCAACTTCTGACGAAAGTTCGTTGTGTTTGTACATTTATTTAGAAGGGTCCGCGTAACAGTGTAATAGATAATTATATTATTTCGGAATGTGATTTCTCACTTCTGAAAGCAGAATGTCCCTGTTTACCGAATTAAAAGCATTTTTTACATCAATTTTGAGGAGTACCTCACACTGGTCGTTGTTTAAACAGGTACGCAGGGCATGGACGGCTGCTTCGCATCCTCCTTTTGTACCAAAACCAAGTTGCACTGGTTCAAATTGCTTTTGAAGTTTTGACGAAACGTACCGAACGGAGATTTTTGAAGCAAGACGCCGAAAAGTTGAGCCAACAGCTATGGGTCTTATTCCTCCGTCTTTTTTTGTCAGGGCTATCAAATTCGCTCCGTATAGGATCGGTACAAAAACAGGGTTTACGTTACCGGAAAACATTAAATTTATCAATTTTGTAATAGAAATTAGTAAACGTTTGCCTGCATCACCGACGCAGTGTGAGGTTAAGTCCTTGAGGTGTTGAGGAGAGATGCCGTCAAGGCCTGCCGCTGATCCGGTTTTGAAACAAAGGATCGCATTCATGGTATCTTTTTCTTGTACATGTAGGCAGACGTCAGGCCCTGTAGGCGGATCTAAAAAGTAAGGTGTGGTTGGAGCTGGGGGATGCTTGGAACGTAAGGCCGTAAGGGTTTCAGACGTGTCCGCAGACAGCACGTCACTAGAAAAGAGAATTCGCGCGGCGCCTTTCAAATCACCATCACAGATCTTGCCCTCTACATTTTTTTTTTAAATTGAATTTGCTAGGAACCGTAGTGTGGTTGTTTAAAGTAGGATGGTGGCTGAGGGGGTCGGCACAATTGTTTTTTATTTTACGAGTTAAACTTGCTTGGTTATCTGGTTTAGCATGAAGTGTAGATTTCGATATTGGGCGATAATTATCTATCTCGGTGCTAACCTCTCCTTTTGGTATCGGTGTAACTAGTGCACGTTTCCATAAAGATGGTACGCACCCCTCCCTAATGGATTTTTCGAATAGTAAGGTGATAGGTACTGTTAAGCTAGAAGAACAGTTTTTAATTAAAACTGGAGGAATACCATCAGGACCAGAACCTTTATTAATATTAACGCTGTTAAGATATTTGTAGACAAGATTTTTAGATATGTAAATGGTATCCATGTCGAAAACAGTGTTGTTTACAGGGGTGAGATTATTTAGGTCTACAGAACTATAGCTAGGTATTTCAAACACGGATTGGAAATGTTCATTAAACAGATCGCATATGTGTGCACCGTTAGAGGCTGTTAATCCTTTATAATGCATAACCTGTGGAAGGCCACTTTTAGAAAATACTGATTTGATGTATGTCCAGAAAAATTTAGGATGAGTGTTGATTCTATCTTCAGTAAGGTTAATATAATTCCTGTAACATATGGGTTCCAATTTAGAGATTCTCTTTTTTAACAATTTATAAGTATCTAAGTCCAGGGGATTACCATAAGTCTTCCACAGCTTATGATATTTCTTTTTTTCATTTAATAGTCTTCTAAGGGGTCTGGTATGCCACGGAGGCCTAGAATAAGACGTACGTTTAGGGACTTTCGGAACAAATTTAACGATTAAGTCATTTAATATGTCATAGAAAATTAGTACGCAGTCCTCCAGTGGGCGGCCTGAAAAAAGTTCAATCCAGTTGATTTTAAGTAATTTAGTATTAATTTCGTCAAAATTTGCCTCATAATAAAGGTATACGAAAGTAGGGGCCGGTCTGAGGGGACGTGTATAAACTAAATTTAATTCAATTTGTAGGGCCTTGTGGTGCAAGTCTTCAGGTGTTAAGAGGTCATTACTACCTATTACTGTGCATTTTTTGTTGCAAAAAACAAGATCTAATATACGTTGATTAATATTACGGCAGTTGTTGTATTGGTCTAAGCCTGAAAAAGATAAAAATTCACTAAGCAACTGTAGGTACAGGTAAAGTATTAGTAGTACCAAGGCTCATATTTGAACAATCAGCTTCAATCCATTGTGCGTCAGATATATTGAAATCGCCTGTTATAAGAAAGGTGTCATTAGAATTGTCAATCATTAATTGACTGCAAATTTCGAAAAAGTTTTCTAATGTGTCCCTATAAAGGGGTCCGTGCGGGATATAAACACAACAAATATTAAGAAACGTTTGTCCTTGAACGCCACGTTTCGATAACGGCAATGATATCCATATGCACTCGGAGGATGCAGGGGAGGGACAGTGCCAATCCCGTTGTATCGGCAGGTGCTCCCGGCGCACGGCGATCGCCACTCCCCCGCCCCGCTCCGCACCGCTCTCGCCAGCTGATCTATCGCAACGATAGACAATGTACCTGTTATCGAATATTTCCCTATCATAGAAGTTTGCATTTAACCAACTTTCGGTAATGCAGATAAAATCATAGTTTGATAATGCGACGTGTGAATAAAAACTGTGTGTCTTTGTACGAAGTCCCCTTACGTTTTGGTAATAACCTACAAATTTATTAGCCGAAATAGACATTGAATAAGTTAAAAAATACACGACTTTGTACATTTGTATGCCACAAGTACCGTACTGTGACAGGGATATGTAAAAAGCAAGATTGGCGTTGCGAGTAAAACGAAAGATATCCATATTTTCTTTTATGTGCAAATAACAAAACGATTTCATTAGATATGCAGGTTGAGAATGTAAACAATTTTTGAGGCAGAGTCAGCATTGTCAATTTAACCGTTTTTTTACAAACAAGAACTAATGATAACACCAGGAGAAGTCACATAATTTTGTTAAAGTCAAATTTTCTGTCAATCACCAAGACTTTGGAAGTTTCAGTTTTCCGAGCGAGAATTCTGCAATCTCGGATCCATAGGTATGCTATTTTATTCTCTCTCTTGAGCTCTCGTGCTCGCTTTAGCAATAACTTGTTGGCCGGGGTGAGATGATCACCCAGATATAAGTTCACGGCTGGGCCGTGGAGGCCGATAGAGGATGTCGCAATGCCTTTGCGTGCACGAACCGCCGAAAGAAATTGGTCTTTGTACATACGCCGGGTAAACTTGACGATCACAGCCGGTTCGCGATTGTACGACGATTGCTCGTGGTGGTTATCGCCGCCATCGCTATGCACGCTCAGGAAACGGCGCACACGTTGAACATTGTCGATGTATCCAACTTCAAGTTTTAATCCAACTACGGTGTAAATGGTATCGAGTATATTTATCAAGTTTTCACCTTTTTTGTAGGGCAAGCCGGAAATTTCGACGTTATTCAATCTAGAGTATTGCTCCCGAGTCTCATTTTCTTGTTGGAGGGTGGATATAACCGACGTGGCAGCATTCAGCTCGGATTGCAGCTTAGCAACAAGAGTTGTTTTTCCCTCTAATTTATTTACCCGGTCTTCTACATCCGATAATCGAGGTTCAACCTCATCTAATCTCGTGTCAATCCTGTTTATGCCATCCTTGCAAGACTGCAGCTCCACTTGTAGCAAACTAAAATCGGCTCGCAAGGCCTTAATTTCATTCAATACGGAAGTAAATCCGTGCTCCAATCGGTTAAGAACGGTGGAGTCGCGAGGACTGGCAGGAGTGCCAGTGGGTACATGCAGCGGTTGCTTATCTGAAGGTGCCATGTTTACGTCGACTTGTGAGGTTTGTTTTCCGCCAGCACGGCAAGGAATGCAGCGCCAGCCAGCTTTTTTCTCGCTTGTCATCTTGCGGTATGTAGTTTCTAGTATTCCTTGGTTACAAATTTTTACCTGGCTCGTTTATTGGACTGTTTCCTATTTAACCTATGACTCGGCTCGTTTGTTGGACTGTTTCCTATTTAACCTGTGACTCGGCTCGTTTGTTGGACTGTTTCCTATTTAACCTGTGACTCGGCTCGTTTGTTGGACTGTTTCCTAGCTATTTAACCTGTGACTCGGCTCGTTTGTTGGACTGTTTCCTATTTAACCTGTGACTCGGCTCGTTTGTTGGACTGTTTCCTAGCTATTTAACCTGTGACTCGGCTCGTTTGTTGGACTATTTCCTAACTGGACTGTGTCCACACTAGGGACATAAAACGGGTGATCACCATTACGTGAGGTGAGTTTCTAGGTTTGTAGGTCAACGGATCGACGGCAACTAATGGCGCGCGAACTTCACCTGTTTGGGAACTGCTCTAGCTGATGACGTCGTACCTGTAGATCTCCACCCATCTGCTCTACCGCGACTGAACATGCCTGGAGTAGGCTCTCACACTTGATTAGGTACACTTGGGTCTGTTTGACACTCACATTCCACACTCGAAATTGTTTCGCGCACTAAACTTTAGGGTTCCGTAGTCAACAACGTTCCCCTTAAGTATATAGTTTCGCAATGTTCGTCTATCTGTCTGTCCGTCCGTCTTCGGCTTAGAACAGTAACTACTCGTAGAAATAGAAAGGTAAGGGTAGAAATTTGTAATTCAGCATGATTATTATAAATCAATCACGCCGACAAAAGAGAAGCATAAAATCTTGAATAAAAAATTAGGGTACTTCCCCTACACCTAAATTGGGGATGTTTTTTTTCTTGTTAAACCCATAGTGTGGTGGGGTATCGTTCGATAACTTGTTAAAAAATTATGGCTTTTTTAAAACGGTTTTTTACTCAGTTACCTATGGGTTTTAAAGCCCTAATTTTTGTTCGAGTCCTGTGTCCCCTGTGAAAAAAATCGTAGCAGTAGGTGAGACTGGGGCCAATAGAAACACGTCATGATTGAAACAAGTCAAATTTCTCGAAAACTATAATACCTACGCGCCTGAAGCAACACTCAGAACACGCATTCTGCCACGTTTGAATCCTTGGCCAAGTAGCGGTCGAGCGACGGTGCGCGATGGGAGTGTAAACGAGCCAAATCAGTTTTTCGCGGTAAAAACCGAGTATTTGTGCTGTCGTATATTTGTTTATAACTTTGTTCCTTTTGTATTTTGACAGATCCAATTATTTTGCTATTATAGTTAGGAATAAAGGAATGTTTCTAATGGCTTTTGATCAGCGTTGGAGTCTTTTTTATATGTAATATTTGAACTTGAAGTTAAAAACGTCGTGTGGGGACGGAAGAAACAACTTGCTTGTGTACGATTGAAACGTTTCAATCGTCCTCGCGTTTTAATCGTCCCCAAAAGTAACCGACTTGAGAATATACGGAGGTTATGTTAATGTTCACTATTATTTGTGTAGTTTTTGACCTTATTTATAGATCATGGAAATGGTTTTCATTGTTTTTTTTATACGTGATTTTATGAACATTTGTTTTTAACCGACGTCTAAAAAAGGAGGTTCTCATTTTGACCCGTATATAAAATATACCTATATCAGAAAGAACACACATTCACATCACACATTTTTTTAAATATAATTTGGCATATCGCAAATATTTTGTTTAGTAAAACAATTTAAACTAATTATTTATTGCGTCTATAATTTAATTTTACATCCCGAAGTTTGCAACACTCTTTGTCACAGGGAAGGTACTTACAAGAAACAGTTATGATTGAAACATTGTTATAGTTGAAACAAGCACTTTTGTATGAAACATGATTATGCATGTTTTCTGCAATTCTATATCGTTATATCTTATAATTGCATTAAAAGTGCTTTGGTTAATCAAAATGTACAAGGTAGCAGTAACAAAGAAAACTAAAGTCATATACTTTTTTTTTACACTCGTTTTTTTTATCGAGATGTTCAGTTGCTCATAAATTGAGAACTGTTTATGTTTTGCTTGCGAACTTTTGACGAGCTCATTGTATGCCGTGGTAGTGATGAAAAAGATTAAAAAAGATATAAGTACTTTCATTGTGCCGAAGATATTAGAGTGTTTCAATTGACCTCACATAGTGTTTCAATTGACAGTCATGTGAGGTCAATTGAACCATTCTGCCCTATTCTCTTAATTACATTATTGTCAAAAAACTGTGTATTATAGACCAACCAAATACATTTTATTTAGGAACCAGATAACCTAACCAACCTTGAAATATTTTGGGCGTTCATCTTTCTACTCATAAGAATATAACAGTTACAGGTGGTTAAAGTCAAATTGTTTCAATTGCCCCGGTCTCCCCTAGGTAGTACCTACATATAATGAATTTAAAAGGAAAACTATCACGGCTGAGTAGGCATAACTATGTTAGGTTTACTTAGAAAGGCCAACTTTCGTACAAATTCGGCAGACTATTTAGGAGCGCGGGTGTCTATGTAACTAAGACAGATATGCAACTACGGAAACCAATAGGTACTGCGCGTGGCCCGACACGCATTTGGCTGATTCTTGTCACCTTAGCTCTGTGTCCGTGGGTGGAAGTGACCGCGTTGAATACGTTGATATCAAATCGAAATGTGAAATAAAGGTGTTTAATTGACCACTTAAGGTAACGGCGCCTATTACCGGGGGTATCAAATTCGGCTACCATTACCGCGGCATTTTCAAATACGCATTTTAAAAGCAAACCGTTCGATTTACAATAAAACATACTTTACACAAATTAAGCCTAATTTAGTTGACTAACGGTCCTACTTACGCAAATATGTGTGAATGAAATAACAAGCACGCAATCCGTCAGTTTCTGCGACGGCGGCGTAGGAAGAGGTTGTGTCATACAAACGCATGGCGTCACTGGTAAGTATACCCGAATCTTATTTATTATTTCATGCAATACCTATGACAATTGAACAAATGCTATGGATTTTAAATGGTTATCTATAGTTTTCTGCACAACTTGCGCGTACTCGTTATATATTTTTTGGCCTGGAAATTCATTTAAAATGGAATATAAAATACAGCGGTGATAGACGCCATTTTTGGTAGGGTAAACTAATACCGTGGCATACCACGGTAATAGTTAAGTCGGCGATTTGCTTCTTTGTGCTTTATCTTTTTTATATGTCATCGATTATAAAATCTCTTACAGCTATTCGAATCTTAATCTATTGACGCTTTTAAAGAACTATTTCCGTGGTATGGAAAGTATGCAACAAACCCTTAATTTTTAACCAAAACTTTAGTACTGAATCTGCAGTTTCTATGGAAACCCTTATTTTGTCATGTCGTTTAAATATTGTAATAATTAACTATATTTACTTACCAGTTATGTGATTTTGGTTTTATATCAAGCTTGTAATATGTATGTTTGATTTGTAATGAAAATACAATTGTATCCTAAAGTTTTTATGGATCGGAAATAGATTTTACAAAATTCCAAATTAAGTCTATTACCGATGGTAAGATCCCACAACAATCGGTAATAGTAACTATGGGATTTTTTACCGACCCATTCAATATTTGTTTGGGTCGGTAATAGGTTAAAAAGAAGTATCTATTACCGAGTGACATTTTAGTTTTCTCTTAAAATAAATCACATCTAGGGTTCCGTTCGTACAATTTCATTTGATAAAATTGATTTCTCTGTTTCGTATTATTAAGATGTGTGGTGAACGGAGATAATAACATATCCCAGCAAAATTTGTAAATTAAATAAAGTCCCAAAACATTCAAACAACCCGGAAACGACACATAAGTATAGATAAAGGTGTTAGGTACTTACCTACACAAAACGCAAAATTTATTATATAATATTGATTTCGAGTCATTTAGCCGGTTAGTATGCTCAGTATTGTACTTATTAGGTTTTTTATAATACCCCGTATTTTATTTATTTAATCTTTGAATACAAAATACCGAATCCATAGTATAATGTAATGTAACTGTGATTTAATAAAAGGTAGTCTTTACCTGCTATATATGCAAGTAGTAGTTATTCTTATAACCAGTGGACATCATTTTGTTGATTTAAGTATGTTTTATGTTTTCTTTATTTTTATATAGTACGGAACCAAAGTCATGAATATTATTTTAACCCTCGATATTGGGTGCCGAATTGTGTATCAGGTTACTATTACCGATGGTAGAAAATTGCTGCTTTTTGTACCCTCGGTAATAAAAGCTAATTTCGCGGTAATAGAATCACATCCCATCCATTACCACGGTAATAGAAGATTCTCCTTTCGTGGTTTCAATAATTATTTTATCAAACATAATAAACTAAAATTGGTTCAAAAAGTTACGACTCTGAAAGTTAAATAAACACTCTTCAATAAAAAAAAAAATCTAGGACGTTAAGGAGCTTTCATACCCATCATTTTTTATAATCATTTGAAAACTATCTCGCGTACCACGGTAATAGGCGCCGTTACCTTACTATTCACCGCGATTAACCTGCATAATACTTGGAATGGGAATGTTGATTAATGATTTAATTTTTAACTGAATATGTAGCGGGAAAAGCTGTGATACTGGGTTATTATTCGATACAGTGATCAAATTATTTGCGAAATATATATATATTTACGTACACTTTGAAACTAGTATCAATTGCATAAGATTTAAATCTTATTAATTTTCTAATTAATTGGTGCGACGTAAGTTGACAAGAGACAAGATACCTAGTCGGTATCAATTCGATTCAGGTACCTAAGCGGGCACGGCGGCCGAGCGAGCTGTAACTGGTAACAGTCATGGTACAGAGTACAATTCGACGTTCATTGATAACATCGGGTTGCGAGCGATTACCACATCGCTCGATCTATCGTAGGTATGTGTACCTACGTATCGATCGGGAGTCATCGGATGCAACGCAAAATAAATAATGAACGCTCGACGCGCGGCAGTCGGCGACTGAACTGAAAATCCATATTTTAGTGGAGGGTTCGCACGGAGTGTGTCAGTGGGTGCGTGCGGGGCGCAGGCGCGGGCAGCGCGCAGGCGCGGGCGGGGCCGTCGATCGTGACATCACGCGGCTGGCGGCGCCGCCACGAGACCACCACCAGCTCGCCGCCACGGCGCCGCCGCCGCCCGAGCGAGCCCAACTTTACCATAACCAGTAACCACGCTTGAACAGCACCGTGAACGCTGAGTGAGTGGAAGGTTACACTTTACACGCTTCCTCCTGCCTTGGTGCTGTACCAGTGTTCAAATGTGCTTGCGGATTTCGACGGCTGTTGGTTTTATATAACTCCAGTAGCCCAATTCAAGCACGAATCAGGAATGCAGTGTTCGGAAGTGGCATAGGTTGTGAAGTGATTGTGTCTCTTGTGCGATAAGAGTAGCCAGTCAGTGACAGTAGGTTGTGGGATGTCCTAGCGCATGGCGGGCGCTCCGGCGCCGGCGTCGGGCCCGCGCCAGCCGCGCCGCGGGCCCGCGCCCTTCGCCTCCTTCGACCACGACGTCTCTGACGAGGTGAGGCAGGCAGTATGTATCTCCCTATCTTTCTTCGCTTCGCTGTTTTACTTGAGCATTGTCGATGAGCTAAAGGTCACCCAAGCATGCCTCACTGACCTCCTTAGCAATATAAGCGAATGCAAGCTCCATGCTTATTAGGACGACTAAACTGGTGAACTTTAGCGGATCCTAAATGCTTTTCGAGTATCCTTGAGTCGCTTACTCAGCTCTATACTGTAATAAGTACATCTGTAGAGCAAAAATTGAAAATGTTGCTCGATCTCTTCCCCAGTCGAGTCCTGAATCCAAGCAGACGTTCCAGTTGCCTGAAATCGTAGAAGACCCTGCGGCGTCCCCGCGAGGGCTGGCGCCGCCGGAGCAGCGCGCGCGGTCGCACTCCTCGCCAGCGGTGGCAGGTGCGCTGGGGGCGACTCCTCGCATCGACATCTCGCGGGCTTCTAGCTCCAGCCACCACGACTCACGAGACTCCTCGCCCGAAATGGCGCTGTTCGCGGGTACGGCCGAGGACGCCGATCGCGGCCGCCTCGAGCTGGGGTTCCGAGAGGATGGCGCGCTTGAGCTCCGCTCTTCCACTGAGGAGCTAGCGTTCTTGGAAGGTGCCCCGGGAGAGCCAAAACCCGCGCCAGCGTCAGTACCTCCACCGCCCACGTCCGTGTCTCGCCGACACTCGCGCAAGGACAGCCAAGGCTCGGAAGCGGCTCTTCTCGCTGTATCCGGGCGCACGAGCCGCTTGTCGAGCGTGGGCTCGCAGTGCTCGGCGCACTCGGCTCTCTCCAACTTCAGCCACGCGTCGCGCGTGTCCCGGCTCTCCGTCGTGTCGGGCACGTCGCGGTCCCCGTCTCCGCACAAAATGCTGCTCGAGACGTCGTTCTGCGGGCCGAAGCCAATAGAGACAGACCCGGAGATCTGCGCGGCCGCCGTCGAGGAGCGGCTGCTAGAACTGGTGCGCGCGGGAGAACCCTCATTCACGCCCGCGCCCGCGCCCGCGCCCGTTGTTGCGCCCTTGCCCTCGCCGGCGCCGGCCAACACGCGCGACCGGCGCGAGGTGCGCACCGAGGCCACCGTGGAGCGCACGAGCGCGCGCCCCGCCGCCGTCCGCGCGGGCCCCGCACCCGCGCAGCCCGTCGAGCCCGTGGTAGTCGTCGCGGTCACCCCCGCCGAAGAAAAACGGCAAAAGGAAACAAAAAACAAAGCCCGCGCGGCGCGCTCGAAGGATCGCGAGCCCGAGGTTTATAAAAGTAGGAATCGCTCCAAGGACATTATAAGGATAAAGCTCAAACCCGACTCAGAATATGAGGACGATGATGATGAAAGCGAGCACACGCTGGTATCGGGCGCGTGCAAACCAGCCACGCTGGAGTTGGCGCCGGGCCGCGTGGCTAGCCCCTCGCCGCAGCGGCGCTCGCCGTCACCCGCCGGGCCCACCTCACGTAAGTCCTCCTTCTGCTCGCTGTTCAAGTCGCGCGAGACCATCGCTTCGCCGGACTCACCGTCGGGGCTGCGTCGCAAGAAGAGCCTCACAGAGGGTCGCTCGCGTAGCAAGAGCCGCGACCGCGACCGCTCCACAACGCCCTCGTCAGCGGGCAAGCTCCGCGGGTCAGTGTTGTCGCTGTTCAAGACTCCGCGTCGGAGCGGCACGTCACCGTCGCCGGGCTCCCGCGCCGGCTCGCGCGCTTCGTCACCCGGGCCGGTCGCGCCGCCACCTGCGCCCACCGACCGCCCGCGCCGCAGCTCAGAAAAGCTCAAGTACTACGAGGACGGCGGCATCATCCACATTCCGCTGCGCACACCACCGGACGAGCGGGCCGGCTCGGAGCCGGATGCGCGCGCGGTCGTGGCGCCGGAGCTGGCGCGGCCCGCCTCGGCGCCGCACCCACTCCGGCCGGAGCCACTCCCGTCCGTGTCGTCCGTTCACGCGCAAAAACCCGTCCACCGCACCGTGCTACCCGATGGCAGCATAATCATCCCTTTGCACTCCCCCACCGAGCGTACGGCTCCAATCGAGGTGGAGCCTCCCACTCCGTCCGCGCCATCCGCGCCGTCCGCGCCGGACTCCGACACGGTGACGCCAGACTCGCGCCGCAGCGTTGCCTCTCCGGAATCTAGACGGAGCGTGGTGACGCCAGATTCGCGAATCGGGACCTCGGACTCGCGGCCAGACGATAGCCGGAACGGCGAGATGCGGACGTCGAGCTCGGACGAAGGCCGTGCGGAGGCGCCGGCCGAGCCGTCGATGACCGAGCGCCGCAAGCAGCGTTTCGTGTTCACCACCCACGTAGGCAGCCGCGAGCAGGTGTTCAGCACACAGTTCAGTATCACGAAAACGCCGAGCGTCACTAGCGAGATATCGGAGTCGCTGCCCAGCTTCGAGCCGAGCCTGCCCGAGGAGCGGCCGCCGCCGCTGCGTGACACGCACATCATTTGCACTGAGCCCGCGCCCGTCGCGATGCCCATGCCCATGTCCATGTCGATGCCCGTCGCGATGCCCATGCCGATGCCCACGTCCTTCGTCAAGTCCCCGAGCGGCAGCGACGCGGAGCCCACCTCGGGCGGGTCGCGGCGGTCGCTCGCCGACACGCGGTCGCCGACGCGCGACTCGTCGGAGTCGGACTGCAGCTCGGAGGCGACGCCGGCGCGCGGCGGCAGCGACGTGGAGCAGCGCGGGCTGGTGGTGCAGGAGTCGTTCGAGGACGAGCTGCCGTACGTGCCCACGACGCTGCCGCTGGAGCGCTCGCTGGCGCTGCCCATGGTGCCGGTGCGCGAGCGCGGCGCGCGCGTGGCCCCGGCCGCCACGCGCCGCCCGCGCGCGCCCGCCGCGGCTCGCGCTCCCCCGCCCCCGCCCCCGCCCCCGCCCCCGCCCCCGCAGCCCGCGGCCGGCGAGAAGCTGCGCATCAAGCTGCCTCGCCGCCCGCGCACCGCCTCGGCCAGCGACCCGCCGCGCCCGGAGCGACCCAGGACAAGGAGCGGCGGCTACGGTAAATATACCTATAACCCTAGGCTCTGAAGGCTCTCTTATTGCAAATGGTGCTCTGACAATAAGGCGCCATCATCATCAAAACGGTTATCTATCGTTTACCCGATTTTCCTTTGCCCGAATTTTATATTCCATAACGTTTCATTTTCCATAATATTCATTTGACATATCATTATTTTCCATAATATTGTATGCCCGAACCGTTCATATGCCATAAACTTTATTTGCTATAATTTTAAATCATTGAATGTTCATTTGTCAAACTACATTTTTGAGAGCCGTTGGAATGTTCGGTTCTAGCGCTTCGCCGGCCGCTTCCGCGGCACGCTCGTTTCGCTGGCTCTGCTCGCGCGCTCTAGGGTCGCAGTTCTACCTAACACTACTCCTCGCTTCGCTCGTCGTCGTACCTACACCGACCTACCCTCAGAATCAAAATGATCATAGTCTCTAATATGCGCCTATGGTTTAGCTGTCGGAGCTTTTAATATATATATATACTCTAGAAGAGGTAGGACAG
This sequence comes from Epinotia demarniana, assembly GCA_945867215.1. Lineage (NCBI taxonomy): Eukaryota > Metazoa > Arthropoda > Insecta > Lepidoptera > Tortricidae > Epinotia > Epinotia demarniana. The sequence goes on from OX244274.1 coordinate 442,854, forward strand.
ATAAGACCAAGTGGAAGTGGAGTGTGTTGATTCGGGTTTTGATAGCTATTATTCATAATATGTTCAATAAACAATCTTGCATCCCCTCCATATCCCGGGCGCACCGCGCTTACCTATTGACAATGACCGACAGATGACCCTTTGCTTGCATTAAAATAAGGCGTATGTCGCTCCACCTGTGACGTCACATACCAAGTCTATCTCGCGTGTGAGCTCGTGTGTGTGCCTGTGACTGGCTGTGACTCCTGAACCCTGGACTGCGCATCTATCTGTGGTATGTAAGCAAATGACCTAAAGACACCTAGTTTCTCAGTGTTAATTCCCATTTTATACATTTGGTAGCAATAGCGTGGTTTCATAGCCTCTGTTGAAATAACTATTTTAAGTTTAACCTTCTCGTAAACAAGACTTAAGCATCCCCCAATTGTATTTGCGCCGTAGTTTAATTAAACCCTCATAGTTTTATTACCTAAAGATTTAACCATTAAAAATTAAAGTTGTTTACCAGGTGACAGACATCCGAGCCGGTTTATCGTAATTTGTGCTTTATCTATTTACCTGGACGGTCTAAATTAGCTTGAAGGGCCGAAATAACGCATTACGTATTAAATATCACATAACCATTAATTTGTAGTTTGGAAAAGAATTTATTTGTTCTAATTGTGTTTCCTAAACCCTTTTGCATAGTTCTGCGTAAGTACCTCTGCACCTCGTGGTGTACTAAACGAACGTGCTTCCAAATTGGGCCTTGTTTGTAAGCGTATACGATTGAAATTGAGTGTAGATATTACTGTTCATATATATTTTTCTTGTTTTCCTTGTTGCTAACGGTTGCCTATACAAGTTGAAATGAGTGAGAACGGAGATAATGATACTATGCGGGCAACCTTATTTACGGAAACCGCGGAGTATAGAAAATCAATCGGCACTTTAAGACTGACCAGTGAATGGATTTCGAACGCCTATCAACGGCTTAACTCGACAGACCGTGCCCGGCTGATAGTTTTATTTAGCGAAGTCGAGGATCAGTATAAGGAATGTCGTGATGCTAGTGCCATTCTCTTGGGCGGCTTGGATCGGGCTATAGATGTGGAGGAATATGCCTATGTGCAAGATATTATTAAGTCGGTGCGCGATCAGATCTTAGATATTAAAGTTAGGCGCAATGAAATAGTCGCACCTATCTCTGCCAGTACCCCAATGCGTTCAGTGCCCGACCGCGCAACAGCAGTGGGTGACCTTGACCTCCCTCGTTCCCAACGGTTGCCAGATCTTCCGATTCCGCGCTTTAACGGACGTCCGGACGCTTGGATTAGTTTTATAGACCAATTTGACAGTGTTGTTGATGCCCGAAGTGATTTGCTTTCCACCCATAAAATGCACTATTTAATGAGTGCGTTGTCTGACGAACCGAAACGTTTAGTACAACATTTAAAAGTTGAAGCCGGCAATTATAGTGTAGCTCGTGATCTTCTCAAACGGAGATACCACAATACGCGAGTACTTGCCGATACATACATCGCACAGATTATGTCCCTGCCTGATATCAGTCCCCGGTTGACTGGTCTACGAGTTTCTTTTCTTAACCCCCTCCTTACTGCATATCGTTGTTTAGAGCGACTTGAATTACCGGTAAAACATTGGTCATATATCCTTGTACACATTTGTTTCGCGAAACTTCCCACGGATTTACGATCGCAATTTGAGCGTCGTCACGGCGATGGTCTTAGGGACCTCCCTACTTTTGATAAGCTGATTGATTTCCTCGAAGAGGAATGTCGTCATCACGACAATGTCGGAAATACCTCTTTAGTAGACGCACCGTCCTCTCAAGCAAAGCCCCCACCACCAGTAGTCAGAACCCCACGTCAGTTCTTAGTTGCTGAGACCGACATGCGTGAACAAAAATGTCCTATGTGTTCTAGCCAGTCCCATTATCTACGCGAGTGCAAAGATTTCCTAGATATGAACCCACGCGATCGTTCAATCTTTGTGAAAATGAATGGCCTGTGTTATAGATGTTTAGATAAACACACCATTGCATCTTGCATGCGCGATTATCGCTGTGGAACCTGTAGGCGCCCGACGCATCATACCCTCCTATGTTTCAATGACCGGCGGAACCCGGTTTACTCCTCTCGTGTTAAACCAGAGACTCGATCAGTGTCTTTTCGAAGCTCTCCGGAACCAGCTCGGCCGACCTCCCCGCATTCTCGCACGGGCGGGGGTTCCCGCTCCCGCTATTATAATGTGAACCGGTCCTCACCTCGATCCAGTCCGCCAGCCTCACCCCGAGGATCTCCCCCGCCGTCTTCATCTCGGACATGGCACCGTGCTTCGAATCGCTCACCCAACCGGTACCCTTCCCCGCCTCCTCGTCGCAGTGAGCGCCACGAGCGCCCCCCTACTCCCTCCACCAGCAGAGATAAACGAGACTTGTCACCATATTCCTCGCGTTGCTCCCATCATGACAGCCCACAATAACTAGACTGCCCCCCTATTTCTGACCACAAATGGTAAGTGGGCGTTCCCGTGTCGCCGAACATGAGCAATAACTAGCATACTTCTTGCACAGATTATAGTCAGTCACCTAGCAACCGCACGCGGCGTATGACATGAGCGAATATTTGTTTATTTTAGTAAAATGCCGTATTGCGCTATTAAAAGCTGCTCCAATAACAGCACAGTAAAAAACTTGTCTCATGGAGGTATTTCCTATCATCGGTAAGTATTATTTTAGAATATGTATAAAGAAATATTTAATTTACTATTTTATAGAATCACAGACAAAATTTGCGTTTGTAGTCACGGAAATATCAATTCTATTTCTCTAAGAATAAAGTTCATAATCCTGTGTATTGTTTAGCTACTCGGAACGTCAAATGCACAAAATGTCTAGAAGGTTCGCTACTCAAATGCTGTGGCTAAGGTCGATAATTGTTATCGATACATCAAAATGAAAATAAATTTGTTTATGAATCCTACGAATATTATAAATGTGAAAGTTTATTGGATAGATGTTTGGATGTTTAGAGGTTTAGATGTTTGGATGTTTGTTACTCAATCACGCTTAAACGGCTCAACCGCTTTGGATGCCATTTGGCACGAAGATGTGTTATAACCTAAATTAAAATACAAGATTTGTATATATGTCAAGTTTTTATCCCGGGTCCACGCAGGCGGAGTCGCGGGCGGTAGTTAGTAATATATAATATCTGAAATTATGTCATACACAATAAAATAATTATTATAATATTATAGTTTTCCTAAAGACACGAAAATAAAAGAGAAATGGATTGATACCACGGGGAGAAAAGATTGGTTTCCGCAACGATGCAACACCATTTGTTCGGAACATTTTGTGGAAACAGATTTTTGGGTTTCGCCGAAAGGAAAACGCTTCATTCATGAAGGTTCAATTCCCACGCAGAATGTAGTATTTAGCGTAAGTACGAATAATTTTATTATGATTGATTATTGTTTCTCTATTTACATACTTATTATAATGTTGTAAAGTGCTACGGTAGCCCCGTGGGTCAGGCATGTGCGGGTGTGCAAGCGGCGGTCGTGGGTTCGAATCCCGGCTCGTACCAATGAGTTTTCCGGAACCGGAAGGAAAACATCGTGAGGCAAGGAGGTCTTACCCCAATAAGGTCTAGTTTTCCCTCTGGTTTGGAAGGTCAGATGGCAGTCGCTTTCGTAAAACTAGTGCCTATGCCAAATCTTGGGATGAGGTGTCAAAGCGGACCCCGGGTTCCTTTAGGGGCATTAGCAGGAATAAACGCTAGGAGGATAATGATAATGTTGTAAAGTTCATAGCTAGGCCAAGATACCGAAAGGTGGCGGCAGTGCATTGGGCCATACAAAAGAGCGAGCAACGCTCCGATTTCTCACAAGACGCACTGCTTCCAGAGGCTTACTAGGGGCATACAAAGCTGACGGTTCTGGGTTCGAATCCCGGCAAGGGAAAATATCTTTGTGATGAGCATGATTTCCGAGTCTTGTACTTTTTCTATGTAATTGGGTATTTACACCTATGAAATACATCGTCGTTTAATAACTATAAAGCAATATTTTATTTATATTGCATGTAGACTGAACTCAATAAAACAGAAGAGCCAGGACCTTCGTCCAAGCGGGCAGCCACAGAAGGAACGGGAGATGGTCAAGGTTCTAAAAGACTACGTATTGAGGACTTTGGATCACATAACGCCCAATCCGTTTGTGATGCACCGTCACCGTCCAGTTCGACGATTTCATCCCCACGTAAACGAAAACTAAAAAGTTCATTAAAAAAAACTGAAGAAAAATTAAAAGCCCAGCAAAAGAAACTCAAACGTCTGCAAGCTCAGAATCGTAGACTAAAAAAGAAGATAAAAACCTTACAAGACGTTTTGATCCCGTTGCAAGATAAATATTCGTTGACAAATGAAAATATAACGTGTCTTGAAAATACAAATGTCGAGGTAAGTTCTTACTCTGACTTCCCGCCAATATCTGCGTTTAATCCTAGGGTATGTATGCGAAGTAGCTACGACAGCTGATATTTTAGGGTTCCGGACCAATAAGGTGCGACTCTGTCAGTCTGTCACGAAGTTAAATATCTCAAGAATTACTAATGCTATCCATTTGAAATTTGGAATAGTTTTAAAGAAAGTTAATCCACGTGTATGGAACATGAAAAATTTAAATATAATATTTTTTTATATCTATCTAAAATTACGGATAAGAGGGGTGGGGGATTCAAAGTTTAGTTAGTAGGTCAAGTCCCCACTCCACGAGAAACGTAAAACTCTTTCTGAATGTCCAACTCAAGCCCTTTCATATGATACCCCTATCATATGAAAGGGCTTGAGTTGGACATTCAGAAAGAGTTTTACGTTTCTCGTTACGGGTGTATATAGTGTATACAAGTTTGTACGGAACCCTCGGCGCGTGAGTCTGACTCGCACTTGCCCGGTTTTTTTTTGTTCTGGTATCTTTTGAATATAATATGAAATATGAACGTTAGAAATTTGCTAGTGCTTGTTAACCTCAAGTAGTATTTTGATTATGTGAAACGTTACATAGTCATTTATTTTGACAATATGATTTTTTATTAAATTTCTGAAGTTGTTCCGTGCGAGGGCGAAAATCATAGCATATTGAGTTGTGATTTGAGCGAGCCAGGCTAAATTGTGAGGCTACAGTCGGTCGCCTTAAACCCCAATACATACTATCACTCGCCTTTAATCATTAAACATAATGTCTAACATTCGCCTCTCATTTGAATTAAACTTTAGTCGAGTCGTAGTCTTTCTCTTACGTATGCTGTGCATTTTTTGCAGGTTCAGGAATTAATAATGCGCCAAGCGTGCAATGCCGAAACAGGTGGTATCACAACAAAACAGTACTCGCCAGCACTTCGAAGCTTCGCTCTTACACTTCATTTTTACTCACCGAGGGCTTATGAATATGTAAGAAACACGTTTGGATGCAGTTTACCGCATCCCCGAACCCTCAAAAAATGGTATTCTAATATTGGCGGCGAACCAGGATTCACGCAAGAGTCTTTTGCTGCCTTAAAAATGAAAGCTGACTCATCAAGCCAGCCCATTTTAGCGACGTTGGTCATCGATGAGATGAGCATTCGACGGCGTGTTGAATGGGATGGTCAGAAGCTTCATGGATACGTGGATATGGGCACAGGACTAGAAGGTGATCATTTAGGAGAAGCTAAGGAAGCGTTGGTATTTTTGGTGACCGCTATCAACGCCAACTTCAAGGTTCCTGTAGGTTACTTTCTCGTAGATGGAGTCACAGGAGCACAGCGGGCTCAGCTTGTGCAACAATGCTTGGAAATGGCTCATGAGGCTGGCATTAAGATTGTTGCCCTAACCTTCGACGGTTGCGCAGCAAATGTTTCTATGGCAGCAAATCTCGGTTGTTGTTTTCAAAGTAACGGAATAAAATTTGAACATCCTGTCACTAAAGATACCATAGTCGCTGTCTTAGACCCATGCCACATGATCAAGTTATTGAGGAATTCGTTTGAATGCTATCAAACTTTTATTGATGGAGACGGCAATAAGATACAGTGGAAATTTCTAGCTGAACTGAATGATCTGCAATATAAGGAAGGTTTCCATTTATCTAATAAATTAAGAGACCGGCATTTAAATTTTAAAAACGAAAAAATGAAAGTTAAGTTAGCTACGCAACTGTTTAGCCAGAGCGTTACGGAAGCTATACAGTATTGTAGGACAGAATTGAAATTGAAATCTTTTGAAAATAGCCAGCCCACTGAAAAATTTGTCTTAACGTGCAATAATATTTTCGATGTCTTCAATTCAAGAAATCTGCATTTTTTTGGTTTCAAAAAAGCATTAAATGAGAAGAATGCAAATGAAATATTTGAATTTCTGAGGTATGCAGGAAGTTATCTTTCCTCGCTTAAAATGGAGAATGGAACTTTACTTATTAAAAGTTTAAGGAAAACTGGGTTTCTGGGATTTTTAGGCTGCATAGAAGCACTGAAGCACCTTTACTCGAGCCTAATTAAGACAAAAATTCTCATATGTCTCCCATTCTATAAACTAAGCCAGGACCATATCGAACATCTGTTTTGCAACATCAGAGCACATAGCGGGAGCAACAACAACCCGACAGCTCGGCAGTTTATGACAGCTTACAAAAAAATATTGGTACATGTCCAATTAAAAGATACAAGCAGGGGCAACTGCACAGCCTTGGAACAACTATCTATTTTAAATTGTTCATCTGCTGTACAACGCATAAACAAAAGTACAGCCACTGATGTTGATTTGGACGACGAGCCCAACGAGGAAATCGAAGAAGATCTAGGAGATCTCAGATTTCAGTAGACACGCCATAGCGCACATAGCCGGCTTTATAGTCAGGAACTTGAAAAAAAAAATTCACTGTGCCATTTGTGTTCAGGCCCTCACAGCTACTGAACTTGACCCTGACCACAAATTCATTGAATTTAAAACCAGAGGTGGTTTAATCTTTCCGTCAAAAGACGTAGTAACCATCTGTCGTGCTTCAGAAATGATTTTGAAACGGAATCATTACGACTTCTTTTTTAAGGAAGCCCGAGCTCTTAAAAAAGAAATTGTCTTAAACAAGATAATGCGGCACATGGTGGGTATGAAAGTTTTTGATGACATCGATTACCATCAAATAGGACAATACCCTGCATCAAACCATGTTACAGATTTGATCAAATCTGTTACAGAAAAGTACATCAACATACGCGTCCATCACTTATTAAAACTAAAAGTGAAATTGTCGAAAAGGCAATTATTGAACAAATATGTCTTATTTCAGGGCCAGTAGTATTTTAGGACAAAATAACTAGTGTATAAAACGATGATTTTAAACGATAATAAGTAATATTTATTATATAGTTGGTATCACCTACTGAAGACCTACCTATGCTTGTATTATATTGAACAAATTATACTCTTTGTTTATTAGAAATGGTGTTTATTTGCAACAACATTTATAAGAAAAGTAATTGACTATAAATATTACCTATTACTAATTATATAATAAACAAGATTTTATTAGAAACAATTTGTAACTAAATGATAAGTAACCGAAGTAGCTTATTTACCCTATGAATATTATAAAAATATCGATAGTCAAACTCATACGTCATACCATACCCACATCCCTATTCCGTTATAGCCAAATAGACTTATCATCATACGCATTTCGCAGTACATGCGACTTTTTCGTTTTAAGAGGTCGCATCTCCATAATTTGAAAACAACGCTACCTGGCGTCGAGTAGCCGAACTACCATGTCTCTTGCACGGTTTGCAACGCATATGGTAACGGACGTAAGAAATGTTTACTTGACACTCTAAATTATACCGTAAACAGTACTACTTTAAGTAGATTTTGCATATACAATTTGTTACCGTTAACAACTTATTGTCATAGTACGTTTTAACAAATCGGAAGTGTATTGCAATTGTGTGTTCGTGTATTTAATGAAGTGTGGTTGTGTGTGTGCGGCGACACTGGTTCTCTATGAAAATCGGTTGAGTGCCATTTCCAATTTCTGACCCTACCCGTGCTCCAACCGTTATAAATTCAGACTTGGTTTTACTCCCTACCGCCGTCATTCAGGTTAAAACATCTAGCGGATATTATGTTGAAGCTCGGGCGTTGTGCGATACTGGCGACCAAGGCGGTCCACCTGGAGGTAGTGTCAGACCTCACTACAGAAGCGTTCCTCGCCGCCCTTACTCGTTTTGCCTCTCGTCGTGGCACCCCTTCGCTTATTCGGTCGGACTGTGGACGTAATTACGTGGGTGCGGATAACCACCTTTTAGAAGTCCATAATTTCCTTAACTTAAATAAGTATACTCTAGGCTCGGAAATGGCAAAGCGAAATATCACTTGGATTTTTGATCCTCCTACTACCCCACACTGGGGCGGTCTTTTCGAGGCGGCTGTAAAGTCAGCCAAGACTCACCTAAAACGTGTTATCGGAGACACTCCCCTCACCTATGAAGAATTGACGACAGTCTTTACTAAAATTGAGGCAGTCCTCAACTCGCGTCCGTTGTGCCCCTTATCATCGGATCCTAACGACCTTGAAGTTCTGACACCAGGCCATCTCATTATTGGAGAGCCTTTAACTGCGATTCCCGAATACCCGTTGCACGATATTAAAACGAATAAACTCACTCGATTTCAACTTGTACAACAGATGCTACAACACTTTTGGTCACGATGGCAAACTCAATATTTATCGACGTTGCAAACAAGGCCTAAATGGGCAGCCTATACTGAGCCTCCCTCAGTGGGTGATTTGGTCCTCCTGAGAGAGGATAATGTCCCTCCACTGGAATGGCGACGCGCTCGCATCATATCAGTGGTTCCCGGGAAAGATGGCGTCGTGCGTGTAGTACAAGTTAGGACGGCTACGGGTGTTCTGACAAGACCTACCAATCGGATTATTAGATTACCCTAAGAATCCCTTAAAGTAACTTTGTTTTTTTTATTTGTTTTTTATTTTTTTATTTTCCTTTTTTTTTCGTAAACATTGTCATGTTTAGGGCGGGGGTATGTTCAATAAACAATCTTGCATCCCCTCCATATCCCGGGCGCACCGCGCTTACCTATTGACAATGACCGACAGATGACCCTTTGCTTGCATTAAAATAAGGCGTATGTCGCTCCACCTGTGACGTCACATACCAAGTCTATCTCGCGTGTGAGCTCGTGTGTGTGCCTGTGACTAGCTGTGACTCCTGAACCCTGGACTGCGCATCTATCTGTGGTATGTAAGCAAATGACCTAAAGACACCTAGTTTCTCAGTGTTAATTCCCATTTTATACATAATATCACACAGTAATATGGCTTTTGAAAGGTATAGCAAATTATTTTAGAGCATATGAATATTATGGTTATGGATTATAAAGCTTCTGGCAAATTATATTACGGCATATGATACTATGGAAAGTAACAATCCTGTCTTATGAATAGTATGGTCAATAACAGTTATGGCACATGATATTATGGTAAACAAAATTATGGCCTGTAAATGTAACGTGTAACGTGGCCTGTAAATGTAAAAACGCCCACTCGGTCTAAAAGGTTTTATCCCCCCCTTTCAGTTAAACTCACTTTATCTAATTATAGGCAAAATAGCTTCCTATGTCGCGCAGCTCGTAACTTAAATAACTTGTCGAAGGATCTAGATATTGACATTTTTAACTGCTCAATTCCTTCTATAAGACGTAATCTAGTCAATAGGTGCTTCTAAAATAACCTGATGCAGGCAGGAATATGCTATAGCGTCTCATCTGTAACTATAATTAATTTGTGTCCGGTCCATGTTGTTCATCAAACTATTACTATAAGTTGTTTCACTTGGTGTACATTTGTACTTGTATTTGTACATTTGTAGATGATATGTACACCTAGAGGTGTGCTCACTCTTTGCCCACATGGGATTTGTTTCTTCTTTTGTTTTTACATTGTTCTTTGTGACATTCCATACTGTAATATTTTGTATCAGATACTGTGCAATGTTTTCATTATAGCGTGTACTGTGTAACATATTATTATATTCAGTTTCTATTTGCGAGTTCCTATAATTGGCTCTTTATTGCTATTTATAAAGTATAGTGAATATTTTATAGCTGTTGGAATTCCTGGTATAAATAAATAAATAAAATAAATAAAATAAATACGATGGCAAATGAATTTCAAGTAAGTCAAAACTTAAGGACCGGATATGGTGCGGATTATTTTTCTATAATAACATTAACTTCACTAAATGTTTATTTTCATATAGGTAATGTTTTTTGCCTTATTAAAGCATTTGGTAAAAATATGTTATGCCATAATGTAATTTTTCGTAATAATATTTTGCTGAATGAAAATTTGACTAATGTTTCATATTCGTATTAAAATTGTGCCAAAGTTTGCATTGGCAAACAAATAGTTGCTAAAATTTGTTTGGGAATGAAATTTGACCAAAATAAATTTGGTAAAAAACGGCAGGATCCCGCTATGAAGTTATACACAATTATGTTACGTAACGTCATTCAGGAGCAGCAGTGGAGCCGCGCGCGATCGGCTGGATCGACTTCTCGGAGGTGCCGGAGCGGCGCAAGCAGCCCAAGCGGATCCAGACGCTGCCGGCGCCGGCGCAGGCGCGCGACGTGGTGTTCAGCTACGTGGAGCCCGAGGAGTGCCGCTGCGAGTGCCACGCGCGGCCGGAGCAGGACGACGAGCTGCCCTTGCTCACTGGGCCCGCGCACGACCACGACCTCAGGTCAATTCCTACTCGTATTGCGTGCCGCAGCAAGATACGCGAAATAGCTACGAGTTACCATTGCTTACCCGGCTCTCGCACGAGCTCTGGTCCTCATTTTATAAGCTAGGATCCGCACGCGCTTTACAGAAAGCTTAGGCGGAGCTGCGTGTTAAAATATGGCCTACATCCAGAATGTCCATTCTGAATAGGTACCTACTGGGTAAAGAATCGGTCGAGTGGTATCTATGTTTCCGTCACTAAACTACGCTCGTGACGTCAATCAAAGTACCTACGCAAAATGTTACACGCTCGGTTCCCATACTAATCGACGAGCTCTTTCCTTCATCACAGAATAAATAATAGTAGGTACAACATCTATCTTGATATAGTTCTGTGTTCGATGTAATAAAATTTAATTTAATAGTAACGCCAATAAACTAAAAAAAGTAAAGCAAACATAACGCTCTGAAAATTGTACTTATATACTAATACTGATTTATTAGGTGGTAAAAAAGTGTTCGGTTGTGGCGCTTCGCCGGACGCTACCACGGCACGCTCGCTTCGCTCGCTCGGCTCGCACGCTTCGGTCGCAATTCTACCTAACACTCCTCCTCGCTTCGCTCGTCCTCGTACCTACACCGACCTGCCTTACAGTCATTTTACATTACATTAGAAGAAATTAACATTAAATATACTTATGTTCAGTATAGAAAATATACATTAGATGTTATTACATTGAAACAAGTGCTTTCTGATGTGAATCTGAATCTGAAATGATCATTATAAGTATAAAATTAAAATTATATCATAATAAGTATACCTACGTAAATATATGACTTAAATTTATCTAACTACTTAGCTGTTCGGCCCGGCTTCGCACGGTTAGTTTTCCGTTTTCCCGTAGGAATGAAGCGTTTTCCCGCGGTAAAAAGTAGCCTAGTATGTTCATCAGGAATAATGGTAAAATAATTTTTCAAATCGGTCCAGTAGTTTTGGAGCCTATTCAATACAAACCCACAAACAATCAAATCTTTCCTCTTTATAATATTAGTTGAGTTAGCGCACCCCATGCTGGCCTGTGCACTGCTGTGAGTTGATGCTATGTAATGCTAGGGGTAGGTACACACTGAGCACACGAGCGGCTAATGAACCCGAAACATTTATGTGGTAGGTAGCTATTCGTTAGAGTGAGATAGATAGCCGTTCGTAGACACAGTGTTGACCCAGTATTGTCTGCGTGTTGCAGCTCGCCTGAGGGCTGCGCGGTGGAGCGGCACGTGGCGGCGCGCCCGTTCGTCGCGGACTTCGACATGCGCGCGCCGGACCTCGACCCGCCCTCCTTAGTGCGTAACCTTAACCCGTTAATGGTTTTTTGAGTCCTGTTGACCCCACGTTTTGAACGATAAGGTCATGAAAAATATATGTGATAATGACGCTTTTTCGGTCAGAAAATAATCGAAGTCCGAAAAGCTATAATTCGGGGCCCTTTACTCAGCAATTAACAAGTTTTTCAAAAAATTGTTCAAACCAAACCTATTTATTTTTACACGATCTAGAGGGTTGTCGCGGTTGTCTATCGTTTGCCAGAATTGCATATAATATAATTTGATTTGTTAAAGCCAGAGAGGCCCGAGCGCATGACGAATTTACCTATCAATGAAGAAGGGCCGTTCGATGAATTTGCCACAGGTTCCGAATGGTATAGTTACGCAACTGGGTATCGGCTAGTCCCCACATTAATTAGGTAATTACAGTAAAGTTTTCATGGTTGCAGGAAGCGCCGGCCAGGCCCGGCTCGCGGCGGCACTGACCGCCCGCTCGGCGCAGGCTGCGGCCGCACTGACCGCCCGCTCGGCGTAGGCTACGGCCGCACTGACTGCCCGCTCGGCGCAGGCAGCGGCCGCACTGACCGCCCGCTCGGCGTAGGCTACGGCCGCACTGACCGCCCGCTCGGCGTAGGCTACGGCCGCACTGACTGCCCGCTCGGCGCAGGCAGCGGCCGCACTGACCGCCCGCTCGGTGCAGGCTCCGGCCGCACTGACCGCGCCGCGGCTCCGCTCACCGCCCGCTAGCGGACATCCTTCTACCCCTTAAAGAGTTTTATAAATCATATTCACTATTGACTCGAAGCGAGTTGTTATCATTTTTGAGATGTAAATTTACCCCGTTCAATATATATTTATAGCGTCGTTTATATCTCTCCTATTAGCCACCGTTGACCTTTGCATTTTTTGATGTTTATTGACTTGTTCGACGTGTATATTGCGGTTTTTATGCGATAGTGTAACGTGTTGTAAGTATAGTGGCGTGGCTCGGCGCGTGTTTGTGTTGCACGTCACCTATGTACCTGCCGCTGCCACTGAGCTGCGTATAGTCTCAACTGTTTCCCTTGCTCGGATCTCATCTTAAGGCGCCGTAGGTTCATGATCTTCTCTCCCTCTCACTGAGCATAAGCGTGAGCGAGATGGAAGTGCGTGCTCGGAAGCGCGGAAATCATGTTTTTCAATTTTATTTTTTTGGCCGTTTATTTAAATAAAAAAGTAAACACTGATTTCCCTCAAACATGATATTGCCGATGTTTAGAAGCCATTTTAATATTTCTAGCTTTTGTTCGTAATTTGTAATAAATATTTTAAGTGTATTTTAGACCCTTTTAGACCTATGTTCGTGATTTTTTTCTATAGAGCGAAAAATGCTTCATCATGTTTCTAAACACTGATTTCCCTGCAGAAAAGCCTCAACATTACTATTCGTATTTTTTTAAAACCATATTATTATAAACAGACGCATTATATTGTTTCAAAAACACTGTTCGCTTAACTTCGCTGAACCTACGGCGCCTTAAGTCTCAAAGCTTGATCAATGGCTTTTGAAAATATGGGTTCTATCAACACCTTACTAGGCTAGGTAATAGTTTCCTAACGGGACAACAGGTAATCATCAACTAAACACTATTTAGAACACGTCAGAGCAATTTACTGTTACGTTTGTAAAAAAAATAACGTAGGTACTAAGTATCTCGTCACTTGCAATTATAAAGTACCTCGCACTCCAGCATTCGTACAGAGACTCCAACTGTCCACGGTTCTGAGCGAGGTCCGGGCAAGGGAAATAATGAGATCTAACATAACGGCGCGGGCGCTGTCACTCTGTGTATTTACGTCAGAGACCTCTACAATTTTGGTCTTTATCCCATTGTAATAAGGCGGAAAATGTGCATTATCTTAGACTCTACAATTGACAACGGTATTTTCTCAAACATGCTCGGAAAACGTCGCATTTTGTTTGAAAAACGTACACGTGATCCGCCTACATTTAAAAAGATAAGTATCTCTTCCCTTCCTAGCAGTATAATGACCCATACAAAACCCATTATTTCCCGCAGCGTTTAACTTTTTAAAATCCGATAGCGCCATACTAAATCGAGCCGACTAACGAAAAATCACATTCAGCCAAAGAAAATCACCCACGAGCCCCGCGATTTTCATGGTGATATTTTTAAAAATTTATTATTTGGTTCTATTTATAAAATTTTATTATTTACAACGCATTGAGTGTAAAATATAGCGTGAAGAAGGCGCCGTAGGTTCATGGTCTTCCCTCCCTCTCACTGAGCATAAGCGTGAGCGAGATGGAAGTGCGTGCCCGGAAGCGCGGAAATCATGTTTTTTAATTTTATTTTTTTTGCCGTTCAAATAAATAAAAATGTAAACACTGATTTCTCTCAAACATGATATTGCCGATTTTTAGAAACCATATTAATATATTTAGCTTTTGTGCATAATTTGTAAGGAATATTTTAAGTGTATTTTAGACCCGTTTAGACCCATGTTCGTGATTTTTTTCTATCGAACGAAAATTGCTTCATCATGTTTCTAAACACTGATTTCCCTGCAGAAAAGTCTCAAGATTACTATTCGTATTTTTTATAAACCATATTATTATAAACAGACGCATTATATTGTTTCAAAAACTCTGTTCGCTTAACTTCGCTGAACCTACGGCGCTCGCTTCGCTGAACATACATATACATCATAGGTACAGGTAGGTATCATCGCGTTATTAGGTACGTCAAAATGTATCTTTTTAGACTATAGCAGCTATTTTATCGTAAAAAAAGCGTTGCTAGACAAAAAAATCGTCTCGGCATGATCCAATAATACTCAAAAAATTGCTATTCTATCCTAAAAAAATGCATTTTGAGGTTAGAATGTTGTTTACCAAATAAGACAAGTAAGGATGAATGCACTGTACGTCACAATATGTTTTTTGTAATATCTTTGTATTTATTTCCTTACATGTTTGAGAAAAGCACTCTATAATATTTACCTTGGCGTAAACCGGGGTTCCTCAAACCCCTTTATTCTTTGCGCGCCTCGGCAATAATGTACTATTATGCGGGTTGGAGTAATTACTCAACATTATCGACCTTAAATTAAAAAAGAATAAGAGCTGAGCCAATTTTTGAGTACTACTTATGGCCGTATATCAACTATTATGCTACAGTTATAGTTACGGACCGTAGCGTAGGTCAAAGAGAATATTGACTATATGCGTAGGTAAGTACCTACCTACAATATTATAGACAGCGCTTGACAGACGCCTGCGTCGTATTGAGGGAGTGCTCATGGATATAACAACAAATGATGTAGTTTCATTCAGTATAAATTATTAGCGATAGCAAAATTCATCATTTCATTGTATGTAAATCACATCTAATGATTAGTTATAATATGGCTAGACTATACATCTCGGTCAATAAAATAACGAAATTGAAATTATACCTATAATAATTTTCCAAGCCACCTAACACTGTTCCCTTCGCTCGTAGTTCTAAATTTGAATCGGCTTTGTGAATTTTAAGATTGAAATGTTTATAAATGCTCATTAAATGTGGTAGGTAATGATTAGATTAAAAAGTGTTCATTGTGTCAGTAGGGGTAATAGCGTCCAAGGGGTTAAGTGCCTCTAACCTAACAATACAAGTACAAGACTCGAAAAGTTCCATGCACGTGTGTCCACCACTTGACTGCGTTCGTAACGGGACAGATGTCGCTATCCTACTGAATGCATTAGGTTAGACTTACTTGCCCCACTTACAATCTAAAAGAATATTTCATATCCCTCAAGTTATATTGACCAATAATATATCATTTGTTGTTGTATTTATTCCCTTTAGCTCATAGATTGTTCGTTGTAAAGATATCACGTCTGATCCTGTGCTACCCTAAGTATGTACGAGTAATGTATGTCTACTTTACGAATAACAACGCGTCGCAACGATGCTCACGAACGAAGGAGACGGTGCCATGTGTTTCGTCTCGCTCGCACGGCCGCCGCGCCGGCGAGCCTTACTTTAGCGACTCGCAGTTAGTTGGTTTTCATGCAATAATATGTAATAATGTACCTATGTACTAATGTTAAAGAGATTCTATCAGTTTAGGCAAAAGTCTGAAATGTAAAATATATAAATTTTTGCTTTCCAATGTCTGTTGTTTATATTTCGATACTGATCCTGATTTTTATTTTCGGAAACCTTGTAGTTACTTTTTTTTCTATAGTGGGGTAAGTGCGTCTAACGTCAGTATACTGGTAGAGGGTATTTGTAGCAATTTTTGGAGCAAGCACTTTCCTCGAAAAATACGATAGGTACCAAGATCAAAATCACTTTCGTAACTTTTGCCCGCGACTTCGCATGAACAGCCGCGTCCCCCAACCCCTCTACGAAGCCATTCCTTTGTCGGGATTAAAAATAGTTTGCTTCGTTACTGTATCGCGTTTGTATCACCGCAAACAGGCCCCGCGGGGTGACACGTATACCGCGGCTGCGGGTTCTTGTGCGTGTTCGAGATTTGGAACGACCACTTTTGACACATCGCGACACCCATATAACGTAAATTGGCACTGCTTATCGAAATAATAAAAAGAGTTTCAATAGCTTCCGAGTTACAAAACAAAGTTCAATCTCCATGCACGCTCTTTTTAGCACTTATAAAATGATTGTAATATTTTTTACGGCTTATTTGTATGGAAATTAGCATTGAAAACTCGGTATGCAAACCATTACGTCCTACGACTTTTTCTTTTTAAATTTAGTGATACACTGCTTTAATCGATTGGAGTCTGTCAATTTAGAAATAAATCGATATGAATCAAATAATTGTGAATAGGAAAATAACCGTGTAATTTAATTACTGTCACGATAATACGAAATAAAATCACATCGATCGAAACCGACATATTTGATTGTGCAAAATGTTGCGTTTGAAAATATGGCATTGATTTCTGCACAGCGCGCGAGCTCTCTCAATTTTTCTCGCACTATCAGTCTCTCCCTTTACTTACAGGACACTTGTGAGCAGACGACAGTGTATAGGCTCTCTATTTGATTTCCTAAAAATAATTATTACACAGTAATCAATCGATTCCTTTTATTAGCCATCATCAATTGTAATCGGTTATTATGACAATCGATTTATTCTAGCCACATCACTCTTTACATCATATTGGAACTGTCATAATACCAGTCCCAAATCTCGTACACTGTAGGATCGTGGACTAGCCGAATAAAAATCAAACGTAATATATAAACGATTTGTTTTATTACAGACTCCTTATATGAGATGGGCTCCCGCGGCTTAAATAAATGCAAGTGTTGACGACGACGGACGAAACGGCTTATTTGAAGATCTTGCCCTGGTTGAACTTGCGCCCCTGCTTGTCGGTGCCGCTCCACGAGAAGTAGTCCTGCAATACATAGACATACTTACATTATAATACGTTCCATATAAAAGTATCTATCTATACGGACCGAATGACAAAATGATCCTATAGTTTTCTTCTTTTCGCTTGGAAACGGCAGGGCGACCCGCCCCTGACCACCGGCGTGTCAGGGGCATGCTCGGCGCTAAACGTAGTCAAACATGTTCATTATTCGACTACGTTTACACTAACTAAACGAACGCGTAAAAATAAAGGGCAAGTATAAAGGCGAACTTATGCCTTTAAGGGTTCCCTTCCAGTTTATCTTTGTGTAGATGAGAGAAGAAAATTAACAGTAGGTAAGGTAGGTTGCTGGTATTAACCAGACTAATTCAGCAAGATGTCCAATAAGGCGCAAGATATAGTTCATTTGCTTCATGCTACCTTTTTTTTGATTCGTTACAAGAGGCAACTGTTTAAAATATTTATCGTCCGAGCAATTGGTTCCGATAGCTCTGTGGGTGGCAGCGACTGACCACGTAAGCCAGACGGTCGCAGGTTCTTAGACTGCTTGGAGCAACATTTTGTATAAGGTCATTCCGGGTATGTGTGCTACCGGGGAAAGTGCGCCTCATTCATCATTCAGTCATTTAAATTAATATCAATGCAAGAAACTTGTTTTATTCATATTCATATTCATATCATTTATTGCACTCATGTAAGTATACATATTAGATCTTAAATAAATTGTACAGATCAACATGAACCCTGTAAGGGCAAGCAATTTAATATATTACATTACAGATTACCATTAAGTTTAAAATTATTGTACATTTTATTTACACAGACATAAATTATCAATTAAATTAATTATTATTTACAAATAAAATTATTTCGCCGTCCAGTCTAGGGTGTTATCATTGAAAAACTCTTCTAAAGTATAAAAGGCATTCCTCATGAGGTATGATTTCATTGTGTTTTTAAATTTTTTCTGATCATTAATGTTTTTAATCGTATCGGGGATTTTATTATAAATTTTTATTGACATGCCATAAGGGCTTGTGTGTACCATTGTAAGTGTTGAATTAGGCCTAGCCAAATTAATTTTTGTTTTTTTAAGCAGTAACGCTGCTAACGAAAATTATAAATTTTTAAATGAAAGGAAAAAATTGAAAAATTTAATGCTCCAAGCCGGATTCGAACCGGCGACCACAGGCATTCATGGCCCGTCGCTACTACCAACTGAGCTATCGGAACAATCTGGTTCGGGCACCAAATCCTTCAATCAGTTCCTTCATTGAACAACGCCTTAGGGAGACGTGTAGCGACATCTACCAGAAGACTTAGGCTTCTTTACGGCACCAACGTCTCAAATTATATTGAGAAATCGTCAGTAACGACGCGCTACCCCATACTAAATTAATTTTTGTTTTTTTTTAAGCAGTAACGCTGCTAACGAAAATTATAAATTTTTAAATGAAAGGAAAAATTGAAAAATTGAATGCTCCGAGCCGGATTCGAACCGGCGACCACAGGCATTCATGGCCCGTCGCTACTACCAACTGAGCTATCGGAACAATCTGGTTCGGGCACCAAATCCTTCAATCAGTTCCTTCATTGAACAACGCCTTAGGGAGACGTGTAGCGACATCTACCAGAAGACTTAGGCTTCTTTACGGCACCAACGTCTCAAATTATATTGAGAAATCGTCAGTAACGACGCGCTACCCCATACTAAATTAATTATTTAATTATTATTAACGAGATTTGCAGCATCTCTACAGAAGGAAAGCTGAATACTGAGCAAAAGTTGAAAGTCCACAATCTTTGCCGCAAAGTCTCCAATGGCACTTCAAGTATGGCTCTTCACTACCAGGCCCTCAAAAAAACAGCTATTGTCAACAAATGCACCCTTCAAGCTCTACAGGAAAGGCAAGATCTATCAGATTGTCTCCAAGCCCTCAAAGACTCCATCGATAACGTACCTAAGCCTACCTCAAATGCACTTTCCTTCGCCGATATAGTTAAAACTAGCGGTAATAGTGTTATTCGGCCCAGCAACTTGAGTTCAGTTGCAATTTATCCCACCGATAAACTAAAATCAAGTGAGGACACAAAAAACTTAGTCCAAAAAATGATAAATCCCGAGCAAATGAAATTACATGTAAGAGCGCTGAGAAAGGTAAAAAATGGCGGCATCATTATCAGCACAGACTCCAAGAGTGACATCGAGAAACTCAAGCAAACATTCAAAAATACCTCCGCGAGCTTCACCATCGACGAGCCTTACAAGCGCAAGCCCAGAATTGTGATAGTTGGCGTACCCTCAGCCCTACAAGAACAAGAAGTTTATAAATGCATTTTTGAACAGAATCTAGCCGATAAACTGCAGGACCTATGTCGGGAAAAGTTCTTGACCTCCATTAGATTGAGTCATAAGTCGGGCAAGAAAGATGCTGAGACCTGTTACTACATCATAGAAGTGCCAGCCCTTATACGCAAGGCGTTAATATCCCAAAATCGAGTTTTTATTAATTGGTCTTCGTGCCCAGTTAGAGACTTCACTATCGTCACCAGGTGCTTCAAATGCCAGCAGTTCGGTCACGCCGCCAAGACGTGTAAGCAATCTGACCTCACGTGTGGACATTGCAGTGACGCAGGGCATTCAGATAAGGAGTGCCCAAAGAAAGGAGATCCGCCCAAATGTGCAACATGCCGATTTTACAAAAAGCCCAACGACCATAAAACGGGTGACCTTGAATGTCCTGCTAGAAAAATGGCCGAGCAACGTTACATAAACTCGATTGATTATGAAGGGGTCTAATTTAAGGATGCCGCTTACATTAATTTTGTTTAAGTTATTTTATATGTATAGATTTAATTCACCTATTTTAGTTACTAACTCAGCATTTCTTAACTTTGTCCTACTAAATGCAAGGCGGCAACGCAAGCACTTATTTGTTACACATATTTTATCGAACTCAATTTACTTAAACTTGCTTGACCTAGTCTAACACAATTGCAGATGCTGACACTGTAATTATGTATACCTAACGTAATATGAATAGGCGATTTATTGATATGAATGTACTTTAAATAGATATAAGTTACTATGTTCTATATTCCAATTGTTTCTGATTGTACGATACTATTATATACCTTCCTTGTGCACAAATTGCACTAATTTTGTAATTATTATCTTTGTCTGAGACACAGGATCATCCTAGTTCAGACGCATGTAATTGTATGTACTATGTCTTAATGCGCAAGCACATTGTTAACATTAGCAATAAGGTTTTATGAATAAAATTTATTATTATTATTATTATTTATTAAGAGTGGATGCCGTACCTGTACTAGCTTCTTAGTGTTGGGGTCCTTGGGGTCCAGCTTCTTCCAGTCGTAGGACTCGTAGTCGATCTGCCAGTCGGGCGAGAGCGGGAAGGCGAGCTCGTGCCCGCGCCACACCCACACGCCCGAGATGGACGAGTCGTCGTCCTCCCCGAACAGGCACACCGACGCGAACGCCTGCTTGCGCATCTTGTCCAGGCGCTGGTACATGCCTGCGACCACACACACACACACACACACACACATGTAGAGACAACTGACTGACGCACCAACCAACCCATGCACTGAGCATGGCCAGGATGATGAACAACAGATCTAAGGGAAAGAAAGGAAAGTCGGCAGACCACGCAAGAGGCGGGCAGACGACACACAAGAAGTAGAAGGCAAATACTGGATGGAAAAGATGAAGGAAAGAGCTAGGGGGACTATACCCAATTGACAACATTTCATTTTTTTAAGTGAGCAATTTTATGATTTAGTTCAATAGAAAATGAAATTTTAAGGTATACGTGTTTTTTTATTTCTCCCTAAATGTTTATTTTCATCCAAAAATATCACAATTAATAGTAGTGTAAGTCGTAAGTAAAATATGACGTCATTATTGTCTCTCTATGGCACCTGTCCACATCTTTCACTCAACAGACGTAAGAATGACGTCACGCACGGGATATACCGCGTTTTACAGAATAAAAATGGGAAAACCACTTTATAGGCATGATGAAGTAATTGAAAATAACTAAAATATGGTATTTTCTTAGTGAAATTTTAATCATAGAATTCGAAAATTGCTCATATTTTTTTATTAAGTAAGAGATTATTATTTATTTTGATAAATTTAAACTGAAAAATACGGACGCCCGCCATGATATGTCAAACACCAATCAGAGCGCATGAAGTCACGTTTGTATAAACAAATACCCATAAGGGTCATTACCACAGATTACAGAGAAAACTTACGTACTGAACGAATAGTAAGACAGGGATAGAACCATGTTATCTGTCAGATCTTCATACGTCATTGTCCCGCTGTCTCGCTCGCACGGCCGCGCAAGACTTGTTAACTTTTTAATTTATGTTCATTCAATGAGCAATTGAGCGATCTAGGTAGCAAATATCAAAGGTCTGCATTCTGTTTACACAAACGTGACGTCACTCGGGACGCCATGACACTGATAAGCGTTTTAGCGCCAATTTGAAATTTAAAAACTAAAATGCATCTTTTTCCTACTTAACTGTTATATTCTCTTGAAAAATCTTAGTTGTTCATAATAAATGTTTCTAAACATTATAATAGAACAGTTTTTCAAAATGTGTCATCATGCCTATTACAGAAATGTTGTCAATTAGGAAGCCATATTAAGTAATGTTACCAAAACCTTATAAAATCTACATATGACATGTATCAAAAACAGATTAGACGCTTGAACAATCACGCTGAAGGAAGGGACCAAGCTCTTAGTGGCCGGGAGAGAAATAAGGCGGAAGATTCTGCGACCAATCAGGAGGGAAGACGGGAATGTGGAGCGGAGGAAAAATAGGCAGCTGGCGTTTAGGCGAAGTCAAGGGAACGCGTCTTCGCTGGCTCGGCCACCTGGAGATGAGGACGATGGTGCCGTGAAGAGAGCGCAGCCGGCCCGGCCCGGACCACTCGTGTGATTCTATTACGAAACTCGCTGACGCTCGTTTCATAAAACCACACTCGTATTTAAAGGCCTCTCATTATGGATCAGTCGCATAAACTACTATTACGATAGTTATTGATCTGATACGTATAGAGCATATACTGACCAGTGATAAGGTTACAGCTCATGAACACCTTGGCGAGCTCCTCGGGGTACTTGTACTCGCAGTACCAGATGGAGTAGTGCTCAGGGTCAAACTTCTGCCAGAAGTAGGGGACCGACACCGCCTCGTCCTCGTTCGAGTAGCAGCGCTTGAAGTCATCCATGTTGAATGTGCTGGAACAAAAATTATAAACATGTCACTTTTTGCATAAAAACTGGGCGGAAAAGCTTTTTTCATAAAATTGGATGCTCTATGACACTTTCAGTGCTCAGAGATAGCGCTTTTTTACATGTTATCGGCTACAAGCGTAGCGACTGTGTGACGGACATGAAAAATCGATTTCTTTGACATCCCAATGTAAACGTTGATAACAAATAAGACGCTTTTAAACGTGCAATGCAATTCTAGATCATTCTTAGCTCCATGTTAAATAATATCTGACAAGGCCAAGCACTAAAATTACGCCTTATCAGATATAAGTGCACGCGATTGTTGTTTTCTATAAATGATACGTCTAGTATAAAATGATGACATCATCTTCATATTTTACAATTTGTTCCGTGTTAATGGGATTTCATGCAGTCGTTAATAAAATAATAAAAAATGGAACATTCACCATATTTATTCAAAAGCAACATAATATACATAAACATAATAAACTTGATGAGAACATAAAATAAAGATGATTTATGTGATGATCCCATTACCAAGGTGTATGTCAAATGAAATCCACATAAATAAGAAGAAAATTTAGCTATGTCTTGTACCTCCACCAGGCAAGCTAGTATGATACTCAAAAGTCAGCTAGTGTCGAAAGCATTTGACCCTAGCTGAGCGATGAAGGAGAGAGACATGATTTCTCGAACTAAATGCGTATACATTTTTTGGCACATTTACAGTAGCAATTTCATGACAGCAAGGCCATGCAACGTGTGACACTAATGAAAAGCGCGACAAGGCTCATATAGTTGGAAACAGCCCCTAAGATGTGAAATCCCTATAGATCCACATCCTAAAATATCGAAACCCAATTCCCATTCAGTACCAATCAGATTCCAATGAAACCATCAATGGCAATATTGCAAACTCGACTTATTGTGGGTGGGTGATAGATGTTTCAGGAAGGGATCCTCAGAGCCGAGTTCACCGGCAGCTGCCTACCCTTTGGGCATGGAGTCGAAGGGGTCCTTGGACTCCTTGGGCTTCTCGTCGAAGTCCCCGTCGTCGGCTGGCGGCGCGGCCTCCTTCTTGGGCTGCTCCTTCTTCTCCGCCTTCTTCTCCTTCTTGCCGCCGTCCTGGAAACATTCAAGGTTACATTTACTGTGCGAAGCTTGTAGCACCTTAGTATTGTAATTGAGGGTTGACGACATTAAAGATTGTCCTTCTGTTCTGCAGGAAAACGAGAAGAATGGAAGAATGAGATGTGGGAACGCTGCCGGGACAGTAACCTTAAGCTTTAACCTTAGGAAATCGAATGCCTGCCTGTTTCCGGCCAGGCTTCCCTTCACAACACTAACATAGTATTGATTTGAGGCATTTACTTAATGTCTAAAAAAGTCAAGTACACATGGGATGACTTTGCAACCTATGAAGGTTTATTTCTTTAATTTAGTATGTCTTACTCTGTCTATTTTTTGCTGGGGAGTTATAGCAAATGGAGTTAAGTAATATTATTATTTTGGCATGACAGAATGGAATATAGCAGCTGGTTGCCATATTCAATGTTGCAATAAAGTGTAAATTGCAAAATATAAACAAAATCATAATAGTACATTGTTTAACGAGGGTCGTAAGTGGAATTTGATGACTCGAGTTTGCAATATTTTTACGCCTGTGTTATACACAATGTTTTTCATCACATTTGCGAGGAAACAAATACATTTTAGATAAAATTAATACAAATCGCAATTGCCAGTTGTCCATTTTGGTGAATTTGATGTGAGGCGCGTATGGTAAAGATCCTTCGGTATACAGCCACGATTTGAAAACATTTAAAAACATTTTACATATAGACACATAACATAACTATACATAGTAAATAATTCTGTTAAACATGTTTTAGTAATGTTTTTAAGTTTAATTTTTTTTATAAATACGTTTTCAGACATTGTTATTGATTTAAAACTTCTTTGCTTTGTAACTGCCGCATGAGTGACAGATACAATTTAAGAAAAAAAGACATTACGCCCGCGGGCGTAACTTATGTTATTGTAGCTACGTATGTCTGTGCATTATGAAGCCCTTTTCGGGTAAGTACGATGAAAAAAGATAACTGAACTTTGAAGTTTTGAAAAATATGTATTTTTTTATTTACAAATTGACAGGAGCAACATCAAATTTCTGTGTCAATTAGTAGGAAGTGTTGTGATCCCGCCAGCGAGATCCATCTGACTCAATTTTGTGTCTTATGTACTTTAAATTTAATTGGTCTCATACAAACATTTCATCTTCTCTAAAAACTGTTTAGTTTGGAATCGAAAAAAAAATCGTAGGAGTCATGCACGGAGCATGTCTATTGTATAGAATGCCCCTGATGTTGAATGGTAAGTTAGGTAGGTCCAGAAGAGTACCTTCTTGTTGTGTTGGGCCAGGTCGTGGTACTTCCTGGCGTCGTAGACAGGCGGCGCGGCGCACAGCGGGACGTGCCCCGCCACCGCGGCCACGGCGGGCTGCGCGCGCAGCGTCGCGAACCAGCGCGACGCGCTCACCAGCGACGCGCGCGCCGCCGGCTCCAGCACGTGCTGCACATGCATCCGTGGGGGGGGGGGGGGGGGGGGATCACATCACAAAACATTACTAAAACCCACCAACAAGCTTTTATATCCTAAATTTGTCTCAGCAAATATGGAAAATCGAGGGGAAATGGCGAAATAACTCCGACACATATTTCAACATCAACAATTAACTCGAAATTGCTCCAGAATACATGGAATTCATAGGCTTCTCTTCCGTCAATGGGAAAATCTAGAGGCTTACAATACAAAATCGTTCTACCAATCGTCCTTCCCTGAATATCTCCTTAAACTAGTGGCACTACGTCCATACTATCATCTATAATGACGCATAAAAATGCGATATAGCTTCGATTCTCAAAGCAAAGGTTGTCACTTCCTTACAAAAGACACCAAATTTCTGAATTACAAACAACTCCATTCCTAAAGCTGTTAGGATGTGCCAGACATTTTCGCTTTGTTATACCAGATATATCTGTAGGTAAAATATAAAAATTTAAATTGTTTATATTCAGAAAAAAGATTAGTGTTTACAGGACTTAGTTAAAGTAATCTTTACATTTTAAGATTTTGCTTTAGAGTGATGTGATGCCTAGTGTAAGTGTACCTGGAAGGCGTGTATGAGTGTGCTGAAGACGACGATGTCGGCCAGCGACACGCGCTCGCCCACGAGGAAGGTGCGCGTGAGCAGGTGCCCGTCCAGCACAAGCAGCGCCGCCAGCAGGTCCGTCTTCGCACGCTCTACGTTCTGGAATTACGAACACAAAATAAACAGGTGTATATGTTGGACAAATCAAAAGTTAATGAGTAGGTATAAATGTATAAATACAAATAACCTTTGTTTGCTGACTTTCTACAATTTAGTATTATTTTATTTGTTTATTTATTCTATTGCACCAGGTTGTCAATTTTCACTGACATAAGCCTCTAAAGTTTTCCAACTATCTGTCCACTTGGGCGGGAAGTCATAAATGTAAAGAAAAGAAAAAGGGGTAAGTTTATCCAAGTATCATTATTGAAGATTTATTTCAGTTTTTGTTTTTTGTTTAATCTTTTCTTTAATTCAGACTGAAGGGCAGCCAGGCAGACAAATCAATTTGTTGTCTTAGCAGAGAAGACAACATTGAAACTACAAGGCTTGATGATGATGATGATGACTCAGCAAGTCAAGACAAACAAATTCAATAACATAATGAGACAAGAAAGTTCCAATCTTGGAATAAAGTCTATTCTAGTTAGGTTGAAATATGCCTTAGCATGCAAGTAAAACATTAGGGAGATCACAGGTTCTGGATAAGTTTAGCTCTGGTCTGGGTTGCATAGCCTACTCAAAGAGGCATGCAGTGGGCAATTGTAGGCTGAACATTATAATTATTTAAATGACAGGATCTGTAGTTTAATGTTGGTTACCACTTTGTTGAACTGCATGATGCCGAGGTAGGGGAAGACCCAGGCAGCGGCGGCGGGCAGCAGCTCGGAGTCGGCCCAGCACATCCACTGCAGCACGCGCGCCTGCGCCGCCGCATCGCCACCGCGAAGTGCCGCGTTAGACACTGCAACACACACGCATATTGTCGACTTAGACAACAACTTTACAGTTGCTACATATCAGTGGCAGATCCACGAATTTTAAATTGCTCACAGAGGTAAGATTTTTAGAAGGATTTAGATCTTTTGAATAATTCAGTTGCCACAGACTTGTTTAGAACTGGCAATGACTGATAGGCTCAGAATCAATAAAAGCATAACATGAAGGAAACCAGGTCTCTGCAGCCATGCAGATTCAATATACAATTACTCAGTTGGAATACTGTGCCCACTGGACCATATCATACCACAACCGTAATCACATGCAAGAAAATATTCTTTGTTTGAGGGATTATGACATGACACCCTCTAGACCGTTCCGGCACCGGCACTTTTTAATATAAAGATAAGTTTTCGCCTGACACATCCATAGTATGTTCATGGTATGATACAATGAAATGGGTAGAGGTCTTAACAGAGGAAGCCTGTCACCAGCTTTCGGATGTATTTAGGCTACTGATAATGATGAAAGTATTTATTAGAAAGATTAATTGATGGATAACACTTATTTTCCATAATAAGTAGTAAAAACTCTTGTTTATTTGTCTAGCTAGAGTGAAGGTTCAGCAAACACTAGCTGCCATATGTTGTATAATATGATAAGTAAATGTTTTAACACCAGAAAAGATTGGAAAAAACGAAAGTGTAGACAAATGCATATAGCAGGGGGTGCATTGAGCACCCCGTGAAAGGTCATTCAACTGTTACCAGGCTGGATTGACAACTTTCGTCATTTCACTTAAGAGGTTATCGGCGAAACAACTCGCGAATATAGGAATGTAGGACTCACCATAGTATGCGATGGCGTTGCTTTCCGTTAGCACCACCTTCCCGTCGGCGCTCTCAAAGGCGGGCACCTAAAATAAACCACAATCGAACACGTCATCGTCAGCCGTTCACGCGAGCGCATAACCCCAAACAACAAATACAACTCAACACTTCACTCACTTTGCCCGCCGGGAACTTCTTGAGGAACGCATCCGACTTGTTGGTCTCACCGAACACGAAGTTCGGGGCCACTTTCACATCGGCCCCGGAGTACTGTGCGGCGATCAATGCCTTGTAAGCGCGGAAGTTTTCCGGATAAGTATAGAGTACCTACGGAAATAAGCACACACATAGTCAGCGGATATTTCAATGGCACTAATTTTATTCATTACGAGCAGTAATATGGTTTGATTCACACGATAATTCACAGTAAAACTTGGACGTACCCCGGCCGCCATGGTGGATTTTTTCGAAGAGACTTTTGACAGCACCGTTCAGCTTGACATTGACAGCTGATTCAGCTGTCACTGTCAAATTCGAAGTATTCGAACGCGTCTTTTCATCACTCGCAAATTAAACGCATTTTCTAAACTGTCTAGTAAAATGAGAAACGCCGCAAAGCCTTGAAGTAGAACTTTCAGAGAAGTAGTTTTTTTTGAGAACTGATGTTTTTTTTTTGGGCCCCCGAGGAGATGTCTAGTCATTTTCTATTCTAGTATTACCTTTGAGCGTATGATACCACTTGGAACGATATAGATAAAGATTGGTACTAAGACATCATTTGCTTATAAATGCGTCCGTTTAAATTTTAAATCCAACATTAAACACACACAAATTCTGTTAATACTAAGTAAATTACTCAAACTTGAAAACTATTAAACCGCTACAGAACCGCTAGTTTAAAATTATTGAACGCTGTTAAAATAACATTTGACGTTTTAATTTTTTAGTTGGCAACATAATTTCGCAATTTCCAAAAGAAAAGAAAGTTTAGATCGATGTTGTAGCCAGAGCGAGGGTTTTTGCGATCTAACATAATTTGTTATAAAAATACAACCTTCGACTGTACCGCAGTTGCTCTTCTTTATTTCCCAGTGATCTACAAAACAGGTCAAAATGGTAAGTGTGTATTGTGTAGCGGGCGGGCTAATTTTAACTCTGCTGGTGCTGTTTTGGCCAAGGTGTTGTCTCTACACGGAGCGCGGCGGGCCGGCGCTGACCACTTCGCTCGACCTGCTATCAGGACTTACTGAGAGCTAATAACAACAATATTATGTATAATAATTCGATGATGTAGGTAACTGCATCTTGCTTGGTCATTGCCCCTGCTAGACCAAACTGTAATCTGTGCCTATTTTAGTAAGCTGACAAGTTGATGTTAATTTTCCAGGGCAACGAAAACTCGATTCCCATGGAGCTCTGTTCCAACTGTAAGTACACATTTTGTCACTACTCTATACACTTCCAGTCTTTCATTTCATGTACCTTTTTACTGTTGGTATAAATCTAATAAGAATACAATTGAAAATAATGAAATTGAAGTTGATCCCATGGGTTGCTTTCTGTGTATCTAACTTGTTTTGTTTGGCTTCCCCACTGACCCTCCCGACTAAACTTGTTGAGAGTGTTACAGATGTTTTGTAGCATTCTGAGCTTAACCGGAGGTTTGTTTTCAGCTCGTGTTAACTGCATTGATTTTAAGGTGGAGAACTGTGAGTGTGTAGTGACACGGAGGTGTCCCTCATGTTGCATCTCGCACGTCACGTCACTCGCGTCCAGAACAATTTTTCCAACTGATCTAACATCTAGTGCCTCACTATGTTCTAGAAATACAGCTGTACCTGTGCGAGCTAAAGTAGCTGAGCACCTTAACAGCTTTTGTTTCCATTCGTAAACAATAATCAATTGGTTTTGTCCTTTAAATTAACAGTCAAGTTTTCTCGCAGTTAACAATCTGAAGCTAGGCAGGAGTACTGACCGCTATCTCCAAATCTTTTACATCGGCAATGTAACACCTGCTGCGTCTTCTGTGCCGTCACTTCGCGCCTGTCTGCGGACTCATAAATGTTTCTACTCTATTCTAGAACATCTAACTGGGTGCATTTCCGTGCATTATTCCTCCATCCTGATGTCAAACGTAGTACAAAAATTGTTCTGGATGAACACATGAATAGTTGTTGGGTAGTGCAACCCGCGATAGTCGGCGTGCGTAGTTCATCATTCTGAATGTTTGTTGCGATCTGTTAGACGTTACGAGCCACTCAGGGGCGAGGAATGAATGCAGCCGGGGCCGCGGCGGCGCGGGCGCCGCATGCGGCCGGCGCCCGCCGCGGCCCGAGTTGTAACGTGACGCTTTCTGCACTCGGCAGTATCCTTGTATTCGTTCTAGATGGCTTTTTATGTTACTAGCATAGACCGTGAACATGTATGATATGTGTATATATACCGTGTACATACAGCGGTCGCAGCGCCGCGGCGGGCGGCGCTCGGGACACGCTCCTTTCTCTTTCGTTTTGCATGTCAATAGATATCGTTTTGAATATCGTTGTTTGTTGTACTCACTTTATAGATCTTTTATCTCACTAACGGTTGGTCGCAGTTGTGTGGGAAGTACATGCTCATTGCGTTTCTGAGCTTACGCACTGAGGGACAAGGTGCGTGTGTAAGCCCGCCCAATTATAACCAACAAGGTGTCGTGAGGTAGAAAATGTATACTTCAATAGATTTATAGTTGGTTTTTCTTCATAGTTGGTGTAGCGAAAGAGAAAGCGAGAGAAAGATAGCACGCGTGTGAGTGCTGTTAGAATAGACGCTGATCCTAGCGCCAGGAGTAGGCGTAGCTTCGGGGCGCCCGCCGAGACCTTCAGGCTCGGTACTGACACCACCTGGCACAAGTGTTTCAGCTACCATTCCACGGAGCCAGAAACCAGCGAAACGGACAGAAATCGGTCAATCACTGTTGTGGAACAAAGACGTAGTTTACTTTATCTATTTCTGCCCGCTCCGCTCCTGTCCTCAGTGAAAAGGAAGCCTATTCATGAACTTATCATCTGGGAACGGAAATTGTTTTGTAGATTGGCTGCCCCAGCGTAATGACCTTCTAGCGCGCACCTAATACCTTGGGGCGCACCTAATTTGTTAGTAAACCGTTCTCCTACCAATTCGTCTTCAGGTAATAAGTTCGTCAACATAAAAATACACGTGCACCGATCACGATCAAGTCTCGTGTTCGGAAAATGGTCGCCTCTTTCCCTGTCGCACATAGGCTCTACGCTCGTAGGACAGAGGGAGAGGACCGTGCTGGTCCGGTAGGCGCCCCGCGCCGGTAGGAAGGAGCCGCACCACACACCGGTCTCGAGGTCCGCAGGAAACGCAGGAACTGCAGTGATCCACTGTTTTTGTCGATCGATGTCCGGCTCAGTGGAAGCACGCTGTAAACATGCATTGTTTATCTCTGCGCGACCTCGGGCCCGGTGTGCGTGTGCGCCCGGTGCCCGGTGCCCGGTGCCCGGTGCCCGGTGCCCGGTGCCCGGTGCCCGGTGCCCGGTGCCCGGTGCCCGTTGCAAGTGTGTGTGTCGCAGTCGACGCGGACGAGATCCGGCGGCTGGGCAAGCGCTTCCGCAAGCTGGACCTGGACAACTCGGGCGCGCTGTCCATCGACGAGTTCATGTCGCTGCCGGAGCTGCAGCAGAACCCGCTCGTGCAGCGCGTCATCGACATCTTCGATGCTGACGGCAATGGAGAGGTAAGTCTTGGAATCACTTGGGGCGGGTTGCATCTACTTAAGATTACAAACTGACTAACGTTAAGCGTTAATAGTGTCCATCACAGCTGTGCGTTGTGATTGTTCCCTCGCTCACCGCCTCGCAACCTCGCGCAGCTCTGCTGTATACTGCGCCGGAAGGTGCCATTCCATAGAAACTTGTTAAACTTTCCATACATTCAGATTTTAACGAACGCCGCTTACGATTGCAGACGGTTTGGTGCAGCCCACCCTTGCAGCGGTTACATACGGCGACCTTTTGCAATGATACAAACGTGCGTTCCACGAACTCGCGGCTGTTGGCGACACTAGCCATAGATCCCCTGTCACAATACTCGCGTTTGGATCGCTGCAAATGTCGCCGTGAGTAGCCACTGGTACAGTGGCAGCGGTAGTGGTGACTGGTGCATCGTTGGTGGGAGCGAGGTGCGTTCTGATCGCTCGCTCTATGACGCACCGTCGTCGAAATCTTTATCTATTTCGATCTGTTCCCTCACAAAGGCGCACTCCGCAACTTCGTCCCATGCCAATGAGTTAAATATTAGGTAAATGCATGAACCGACGACCGGTTAGCCTAGTGGGTCACTACGCTGCCTACGAAGCTGAAGGTCCTGGGTTCGAATTCCGGTAAGGGCAAATGTTTGTGTGATGAGCATGAATATTTGTTTCTGAGTCATGGATGTTTTCTATGTATTTAAGTATTTATTTCTATTATATATATCGTCGTCTAGTACTTACTATGGGACTAGCTCGATTTGTGTAAGATTGTCGCCTCATATTTATTTATTTTATTTAAGAAAAGAAGCCTTCGTGAGTGAACAATTCATTCTCGTTCTCATTCATCATCTCATCTCATCAGACTCATCACTTTATTGTCGTTCATAAACGTCGTATAGCCGCCAACTTCGATCGTAAAGCGTTGTGCTTGGTGGTAAAGTAAGAAGCTACTCTAATTTGGTATAAAAATCGAATCTATTGCTTAGTCGAATGTTTCTCATTGTATGCGACTAAGACTCGGAACACTTATGTTGGTAGTTGTAAAACTTGACCAGTTAAGTACGTCGTTAATTTAAACACCAGCGTTTAAACATTACCTCTGATTAGTGAATCGATTAACGTAAATACTTACTCAGGTTTTGTCCCCATGTTGCTTGAATGAATAACAACGTAACGTAATGAATTACAGAAGTGTCGTGTCGTGCCTTTATGAACGAGCATATTCTTTACATTGGTGGTTTGTGTTTCGTTTGTGTAAAACTACCATAGCATTTAAACGTGTTTTTTTATTGGCGTTGAGGGAATAATAACCTTGGCTACGTTGTTATCGAACATTGTCCTGGCACTCAACAGGAAAACGTCCAAATAACGCCGTCAGTATGTTTGAGATCATTTAAGGTGACCGACATTTTATGAATCTGACTTTGGAATTTGAATCTAATAGCTTGGACTGTAGAGTTGCTTTTTCAACGGGTTACCATGATGCAACTATTTCTGATTATACCATTGAGTAACAGACATTATTATGTAATAAGAACGAGTAACACGTAGGATGAATATTTAACATGCTGCTA
The DNA here is from genome assembly GCA_945867215.1 of Epinotia demarniana. Lineage (NCBI taxonomy): Eukaryota > Metazoa > Arthropoda > Insecta > Lepidoptera > Tortricidae > Epinotia > Epinotia demarniana. Next base: position 475,896 of record OX244274.1, read on the forward strand.
TTAAAAGTATAAGGTACCTACCTTCATCTGAATGTCGTTTTTATTTAGGTAGGAATAATTTTAATTTGACTTTAACTTGACTTTATTCTGTTTCGGTTCGTTCACTAATGTTTGGGGATCGTGATCGTTTGATGATCTACTCATGGTGATGGCTATTTGTTTCATTGGTTCTCACAAACTCACAACTTATCAGAACATATAGAGGTATACCTACATCAATTGTTGACGTTTACGATAGTAAATCCGTATAACAAATAATCAAGTATTTATATCTATCATATATATCGTCTTCTAGTACCCATAACACAAGCCTTACTGAGCTTACTATGGGACTAGGTCGATTTGTGTAAGATTGTCCCGTTATATTAATTATTATTATTTATTATTATCAAAGATGCCGACTGTACAACTACAACTCTGTCAAATATGTACCAAGTATTGCTATGTATTCATGTCCATTAATTTTATCATTCTAGCTGTATTTACGCTCTGATATGTAAAAGAGCTCATGAGGCCTACTTGCTTATATATATTTGAATGTTGAATCTCTAGAACAGGCCCAAGTTCAGTTATCAGTAATCACTTCATTGACCAATAATATTCGGCTGTCGTGTACACTATGAACACCGTCTAACATACTATTTTCACACATACGGCGTGGGACTGAACAAAGCGAGCGTAAAACATAGTGTCTGCCAGGTGGTTCAGGTTTCACGGTCGGCGCGCGGTGTTTGTTGATAAACAAACGTGACGTCAGCGCCGGCGCCGGCGCACGTTATCGCGTGTCGCGCGTTGTGTTCACTGGCACAGTGATTATGATTGTTCTATTTCACAACCGATTCAATTGACCTCGTAAAATGGACGTAGTTTTCAGTACGGTAGCAACAGTTGGTGAATACATAATGCTGGCGTTGCTACTTGCTACCAATAAACAAAATACCTACTCACGAAAATATTCTGATAAGCTGATAACATTACGCTTCTTTTTTTTTAAATACATACGTATCAAAAAATGGACGCTGTTCGGCCATAGCGACTCGTAACGTAACTTGTTCCTATTTCTCTACAATCTTCACACTTAGCAGAGCATATGTATGTGGCGTTTCATAAAAGAAGTTACTGATTTGACTATCCTTTTTCTTTTTGAACTATATAAAAGCATATAAAGAGCATAGTCTCCACGAATAAGTGTGTTGAATGGTTTCTATCGACTCCAGGGACTCAAGACCTGTGCGATCTTTTTCGACGTCGCGCAAGCCTTCGACAAGGTCTGGCATAACGGGCTGGTATACAGGTTATACCAGCTCGGTATACCGGACAGACTCGTACTCACCATACGAGATTTCCTCAGTGACCGAAGCTTTCGATACCGACTGGAGGGAACGTACTCGGACCCACACCTCATCCGGCCCAGAGTCCCGCAAGGCTCCGTGCTCTCTCCCACTCTGTACTCGTTATTCACGAACGACATTCCCAGGCACCCTAAGGTGCAACTGGGGTTGTTTGCGGATAACACCGCGCTCTTTACGACTCATTGTAAGTACGCTACTATCCGGCGATACCCCCAAGAGGCAATCACTGACCTAGGTCGTTGGTTTAATCTTTAGCGTATCGAAGTCAATCCTGAGAAAAACTCTGCAATAGTCTTCCACCCGTCGCACTGCATTAGTACAGAAAGGCGGGTGGCTCCGATCCAGATGTTTGACCGACCCATCCCCTGGGTCAACGAGGCCAAATATCTTGGAGTGACCCTCGACAGGAGACTGACTTTCCGTAGCCACATCCGTAGGGTACGCAACCGCGCGTTGTTCGTGCTAGGAAGGCTTGGGCCGATGATCAACAAGTTTAGTAAAATGTCACTTAGGAATAAGCTGACACTCTACAAGACTTGTGTTCGTCCAATCATGACATATGCAAGTGTAGTAATATGTAAAATATTTTATAAAAATATTATGTTAAGTACCTAAATGTAATGAGCAAAAATTAAAATTAGTTGTAGGTTTTTAGTTCTTGTAAGACTTAAAATTTGTACACCTTTTAGGTAGGTCACAGCGTACTGTATTTTTTATTCTATCATCTATTATGTAACCTGTGTATCACAAATAAATATTTACTTTACTTACTTTACTAGCATTTGCTCACGTGCCTATGTCATCGCTCAAGCCCCTTCAGGTAATTCAGAATCGTTTTCTCCGTCTCGTTTTCTACGGACCCTCGGTCGAACCTCAGTCCCTGCACCACGACATGAGGGATTAGCACCATGTATGGTTTCTTTAAGCAGGCTGCCAGACGTTATTTTGACAACGCTCCCCACCATAGGAATCCGTTAGTTAGGAAGGCTGCTGACTACGTCCCCATCCCTCCCTCCTCTGTCGTTACTCGGCGCTCACTGATTAGGGGCAGCACGGTCCGGCGTCCAAGGCACACACTCACGGACCCGGACGACGACATCACAGCGTCCATCGAAAGATGGAACGCTGCGCTTTCGGCGTCCAACACATCGCGTAACCTTCGGCGTTCCCGCCGGCGGGGACGTCCACCGCGAGATCGCGACAACACAGACACATATAGTCCGCTTTCGTCCTGGTACCGCCGCATACCGGGTAGAGTCAGTCCGACCCAAGTCTGGCCTAGCTGAGTTTCTTGCTGGACTTTTCTCAGCTAGGCTAGGTTTTAGCGAACCAGCGATAAAACTCCCAGTAGTTTGACACCACTTACACCCCAGATTCGGTTGATACCGTTCAACCAATCTCACTGGAGCGCAAACTCTTAGAGTATTCCAGTGTACAAACTTGCCCGCGTCGCGGGTCTCATGCGATATGTATTTACCTGTATTTTTGATGTTTCGTTACGGCCACGGGCTAATATTGTGTTGTGGCTTGTGGCACAGCCGGGCAGGCTGTGGTCTCAGAGAATGAGGTAAATAGTGCGTTAGACCCGTGTAATATAATATTTGAAACATGTGTACGAAGCGCGAGTGTAAAGGGCGTGCATGTGTTGGCAGGTGGACTTCAAGGAGTTCATCCAGGGCGTCTCGCAGTTCAGCGTGAAGGGCGACAAGCTGTCTAAGCTGCGGTTCGCGTTCCGCATCTACGACATGGACAACGACGGGTTCATCTCCAACGGGGAGCTCTTCCAGGTAACTAGCGTTGGTTTCACCACCAATACCACTATGCCATCTTGTGCTAACGGTGCAGGGAAGTTTCGGGTGCAGATTCATTTTAACCACCAAAGGATGTCAAGTCGCTCTGCAGAAACTTGGCATTGATTCGTGGGGATGCGGATTTCAAAATGTATGCGGGAGTTCCGCGATGAATAATTTGGACATTATGGACTACTGCAAACATTGCTATTCCGCCTGATTGCGATTATATCGGACATAACGCATGCGTCCCTTCCTGGAAAATCTGTAGAACTGGGAATAATTCCTACCTAGCTGCTAAGTGCTCATCCCCAAGGAAAGTTTTCAGTTGTGGTTTCTTGCCCTCCTACCACTGAGCAACTTTTAATATTTTAAGAATCTGGTTATTATGACGGCACATGTTAACACTTTACACTAAATCGTAGCTTATTTTTACGATAGTTAAACGTCAAAGAACTTAATTTATTGAATCAGGCGTTACTTTGCGGAAGTCCATGATATATTAGGAGAACAATATTTCTTTGCTATTCCGCTAAAAAACGTGCTGGTCTATTAGTGAAGATAAGATGCAACTATTTGCGTAAAAACATGCAAAAAATTACAGCAAACCACCACCAATAATGACAAAAACCTCGACACGTGTTTCGCCTCTCTACGAGGCATCATCAGGAGATGCTGGCAGGAGATGTTGCTTGCGCCACGTCCACTGAGCAAATGACCCGCCCGGAGCCATCCGCCATATTTATATTCTGTCCCCCCATACTACCGTTCATGCGTGAAAGAGATGGAAGAACACGTAACAACGGTGATGACGCAACATTCAATTGTTCGTTGATAATAACGCCTCTATTGCTGTACCTAATTATTTCTAATTGTTCTAGAACACTTAGACGCAATCCTTTTTCGCAAACATGCAAGATGTTGAAAGAATGATTGTCAGATAACGCATGGTTAGTCTCCAATAAATGTTTTGCGAAATTAGACTTGTCCGGGTGATTATGCCGATACGACGCAACATGTTCCTTATACCTTGTGCTAAAACTACGGCCTGTTTGTCCCACATAAACTTTATTGCAATTATCACAGGCAAGTTTGTAGACTCCCGACTTTTTGGCACTTTCCACTTTCTCCTTGCCATTGAATCCATGAATCCTCAAGCACCAATTCTGTATGGTCTTCCAAAAATTCATAAAGACAATATCCCGATTCGTCCAGTTGTCTCGTATTTGAGTGCACCGACTTATAAATTGGCTAAGAGGTTGAATGGTATCATAAGACAGAAGTCTAATTTTGAACCAAAATACTGTTTAAAGAATAGCTTGGATTTAATCGAAAGGATCAAAGACATCAACATGCCACAAAATGCTATTCTTTTGTCGCTGGATGTGGATAGTTTGTTTACAAATGTACCATATTTGAATACTTTAGACATTCTCAGGGCACTTTTTGAAAAACAGAGGCTGCATCCAGGGGAGGTAGATGAATTAATAGAATTGGCGACAGTCTGTATGCGACAGAATTATTTTAGATTTGGGGGGCAATATTATCTGCAAGGTGATGGTTTGGCAATGGGTTCCCCACTTAGTCCTTTGATGGCAGATATTTTCATGGATCATTTTGAGAACCAACACATTGTGGATAATAATAATATATTATATTATTTCCGGTATGTTGATGATTTGATTATTTGTTGGACGGGTAGTATGAGTCAACTGGATATTTTTGTGAATGAAATCAACAACAAGCATCCTAAAATCAAGTTTAAGAAGGAATTAGAACAGAATAACTCACTAAATTTCTTGGATTTAACGATTACTAAGGTGGATAACAAACATCAATTCCAAATTTACCGTAAGCCTACGCATACAGATACTGTTATCCCGGCTTCTTCCGCTCATCCATGGCAACATAAGTTAGCTGCTTTTCATTGTTATGCACATAGGTTATTGACAGTGCCTCTTTCTGATATTCATTATAAAATGGAATTAAATAATATATACCATTTAGCAATTTCAAACGGTTACAGCAAGTCTCATGTGGATGGTATTATTAGGAAAAAACGGGCTAGAATGACAAACTATCTTCTGTACGCTGCACGATCTTCGGACCCACCTAAAAAGTACAAAGCAAGCATAACTTATGTTGGCAAGTTGTCTGATAAGATCTACAATATTTTAAAGTCTAACGACATAAACGTGGCTTTCAAAACGAATAACACCTTGCGCTTTAGACTGTGCAATGGCAAGGAGAAAGTGGAAAGTGCCAAAAAGTCGGGAGTCTACAAACTTGCCTGTGATAATTGCAATAAAGTTTATGTGGGACAAACAGGCCGTAGTTTTAGCACAAGGTATAAGGAACATGTTGCGTCGTATCGGCATAATCACCCGGACAAGTCTAATTTCGCAAAACATTTATTGGAGACTAACCATGCGTTATCTGACAATCATTCTTTCAACATCTTGCATGTTTGCGAAAAAGGATTGCGTCTAAGTGTTCTAGAACAATTAGAAATAATTAGGTACAGCAATAGAGGCGTTATTATCAACGAACAATTGAATGTTGCGTCATCACCGTTGTTACGTGTTCTTCCATCTCTTTCACGCATGAACGGTAGTATGGGGGGACAGAATATAAATATGGCGGATGGCTCCGGGCGGGTCATTTGCTCAGTGGACGTGGCGCAAGCAACATCTCCTGCCAGCATCTCCTGATGATGCCTCGTAGAGAGGCGAAACACGTGTCGAGGTTTTTGTCATTATTGGTGGTGGTTTGCTGTAATTTTTTGCATGTTTTTACGCAAATAGTTGCATCTTATCTTCACTAATAGACCAGCACGTTTTTTAGCGGAATAGCAAAGAAATATTGTTCTCCTAATATGTCAAAGAACTTATCAACCAAATCAAAATTACCGATAATTCGGGTTCGTCTCACTCATGCCGGTAATTTTAAGGTTTTGTAATTTGCCCGGTATATTCCCTATGCTATACGAAAAAAACTCCACCACCATTTTATGTGAGACAATTTAAGAATATCTAGCGACAGTATACGGTACAAGTTATCGTGTGTTTGCGCGTTGGCCAACTAGTCTTAAAATGTCGTTAATGTCAAAATAGCTGCTGCGCATGTGACGACCGCGACCGCCTCACCGGCTCGGAATAGCCGGGCACGCGATATCCCGTCAACGATGCACCTCGGCGTGACAAATCAACACTTGTTACTAACACTAAACGTTACACGTACAATATTCTGGCTATAAATTCGTGTTATTTATGCGTACTACTAGTCACTATTACTCTCACTGTTTCTCTAAAGAAAGGGACGGCGATATAATAATAATAATTGATTTATTTCAAGACAACTTATTGGTCCAAACAATATTCGTATTTAATTAATGTAATAATTTAAATTTTGTAATAATTCGAATAATTTAAATTGATCTTCCGTGGGTCCGCTAGTGAAGAGTTAGCGTTTCAGAATTTGTAATAACTTCGCGTAGATTCGTCGCAACTAGCGGACTTACTGTAGCTCAATTGGCAAGAGCGATGGACTGATTCCAGAGGTTGTGGGTTCAAATTCCGCTCGTGGCGAATAATTTTTCAAATTTCCACTTGATCTAAATTAGGAATTTCGCTAGCGGACGTTTCTGCTTAATAAACATTTAATATTACAATTGGTTCTACAAAATCATTTTTTTCCTTAATTTGATGAATTGATGATGATGAAATAATATATGACCGTGTTGACCCTGAAATCAATTCTAAAAGTCACTGTAAACATTTTTGAAATCGATAAAACGGAGATAACCTTCTACACCTAAACTTACACTCATTTCTACATTATTAAGAATAAGAATTAACTTATTTGGTACAAAAAACAAGGAAAAAATAACAAACAAAAGTACTAGCATCATAATATAATGTGCTATAAGGAAGACCCTCACTCTGCCGTATTCGTGAGGATTATTATTCCAAATCCTCACTGATAGTGGATCTCGTTAGCTCCTTAGGAATATTATCAGCTAGACATGTCGCAGTAGAACAATGGATTTCAATACAGCTCACACGGCCTTGCGAGTTGCGAGGTTGCACGAGATAAGGATATTTGCGTACAATGCACACGCAGTCGGCGTAGACGAGTCTTACTTGAGTAGGGCGTGACGAATACCGTTAAAATCCGGGCATACCAGATGAATTCTCATAAAATATTCAAGTACTTAGGTTTATTTTACCAAGGTGATTTATCACACGGCGAGTGAGTTTTAGCTGGCTTAGTTGCATAGATTTCAAGGCCCATTTTAGTTTTGACAATCAGATTAGAATAACATTGAAATAATTGTTTTGCAAGAATAAGCGTTATCTTTTGACATTTGACCTTATTGGTTGTCACCAATCACGAACCGAAACCAATAGTTTAGACATTAAATTCTACTCGATCCTCGATACTCGTTACATAAAATGAGTTTAGCCCCTCTCTTAAGGACACAAATATCAAAGACTGACGAATTTTAACGGCATTTTAAAATAGGATTCCAGAACTTTTTTCTTCTTTTGCCTGGCTCCTTCCTTTTTACTTGGGCTCGGCCCTTCTGATCCTGCGTCGCCGCGTCGCCAGGCCGGTCGGTCCTGGGTCGTCTGTCGTCTCTGGTCTTAAATTTCCCGCTTCCATGTCTTTTCTCACTACTGCCATCCAGAGGCTCTAGTATAAGTTTTACCGAAACAGAACTTTACGATCGCGTTTGCGTTTTATCCTCAATTTGTATGGGATTTTACAGCTAAACGCGAACGCGGTCGTAACTTTTTGTTTCGGTAAAACTTATACTAGAGGCTCAGGTTGACTGGGGTCTACGGAACCGGCAGAACGTTTATGAATAAGTTGACATAATCTGGTTGCAGGTGCTGAAGATGATGGTGGGCAACAACCTGAAGGACACGCAGCTGCAGCAGATCGTGGACAAGACGATCCTGTTCGCGGACCGCGACGAGGACGGCAAGATCTCCTTCGAGGAGTTCTGCTCCGTGGTGGGCAACACCGACATCCACAAGAAGATGGTGGTCGACGTCTAGACGCACCCCACCCCACCCCACCCCACCCCACCCACTCGTCGCGACCCGTTTTACTTTACTCGCTTAAACCGGCAACGAGAGACGTAACGGTTGAGTACTTGTTCGGGCGATGCCAGGGTTGCGCTGTCAGTCCCTTGCTAGCGATATTATCAAAGTTTCCGTAGTTTTGGATGCTGTTTATAGCGACCACACCGGTGCGTATACGCGTTTGCTTGTCGTATGCGTCAGGTCGTCATATTATTTTCTGCGTATACGGTGCGTTAGTGCATTTTGAGCAGCGATGTGGTAGCTCACTTAATAGTGGTCCCAGACTTCTTTAAAATGGAAAATTCCTTAAAAACCTACTAAAACTTTGACTATAATGCGAGCGAGGTGGATCACAGATTGACACTGCCTGAGCCCTTCTGATCATAAATCTGGCAACACCTCAGAAGTCTCGTCATTAGTCACGTTAGTTGCCGCTTTAGACTTGTAAAACGAATGTTACTTCGTAAAATGGGTCGCTGTTGTTTTGCTCGCGATTTCTTCTTTATGTTCTGAAGCGGAGCCGCTGCGCCGGCCACACTGGTCTGTCAAAACTTGGAAGACATGAAACTAGTCTATAGTCCTCTGATGATTTAGCCTCTGTAAGATCCATTGGTGAGCAAATCCTTTTTTCCGACTAACCCGCGAGCCAATGGGCTAAGTGAACGTCGCACCGATATTCCGCGGGCACTATTCTAAGGATCAACATTGATGTAAACTGTGGCCTTTATGACAAAGCCACAGGTTACGATTTTGCAAGCTTAAGCAAGCAATACAGGAACCTGACCAATAATGACTGGACATTAGACCTGGGTTGCCGGTTAAGACTTAAAATTGTAATTTGTAGCTTCGCGAAACGAGCCACTGTTCATGATCATGACATTGCTTTGTCATTGGCTTGAAACTATTTGTTGAATTCTTCGAAGTGTCCGAGGCTTAGGAGCATAATAAATTGACTGATGACTGACCGATTACGTTCGCAATATGAAATCGACGGTGGATCCCAGATGCGAGGCGAGCGAACGGATCAACAAAGTTCTTTGGGTCGTTGGACCAGCACGGCTTTCTAAGTGTTCTAATTACAATAAGACAGATAGATAGTCTTGTGCGAGCCGTGCTGTTCATTATAGACCTTTTGCTAAACCAGTGTGTGTGGCAGCGGCGCCCGTTGTAGCTAGAACACTATTCAATTTCGTCGGCCCGGGCTTTGCCAGCGATCAAATACATCGTGAAGTATCACCGTATTCATGTGTGGGCCGCGGCTCCCGGGCAGTCCAGGTGTACCCTGAACATGGGACAAGGGCAACTGGCTATTGCACATTGAACCATTTTGAATGGGTCATGGGACTGGAAATTCAATGGTGGTCATGACGTTGCTGTCATATCAACTAAACACATTTACTTGGGCCCATCAAAGTACTGTACTTCGAATTGGGCGGATTGGGCAAGTACATAATGTGACCTGAAATACGGATATCCCCACTTTCATGTCTCTGAATTTAATTTATAAAACACAACGCGAGACATGAAACAAAGCGATACCCTAAGGATATCCCCTGCCATCTATTTCTGCCAAGCCGTGGGCCTGGGTAGTGATTAAGTCGATGTGACATCTACGCCATGACGAAGTTACATCACTGCTGAATCTCGCTCTCACTCATCATAAATTGTCGTGCCTAATATGTTAACACTCAAACACAATCCCGGGTATTCCTCGAGTTCCCTAACTGGACACCCATTCTAAATAAATATTTCGGGATTCCCGGGAAGTCTCTGCTCCCAAGCCGCGGGCCGGCGCTCCTATCATTAAATCATTATCGTATCTCTTCCTAGCTCTAAGTAACATACATTTTAATAGTAATACGACATTAGAACTTTTATCATAGTCTGAACGTGAGTAGATTTTTTTATAATTTTGTTGCGGTATATTTTAGTCGGTATTGTTATTTAGTATTTTATTTGTGCAGTAGGTGTCGGGCCGGTCGTCGGTCGGGCGGCCGGCGTCACGTTACATTACATTACATTACATTACATTACATTACTATAGTCACGTGTTAGAGTGTAGGAGGGCGCGCGGCTTCAGGCACGCTTCAGGCCAGTCTGTGCAGTATCACCTGGCTTACTATTCACTGAAGTATGGATTGACGGGCCACTGGCCACCTTGTTTACATCCAAAAATTGAATTACCTAATTCCGATAAAGTGGGTTGAACTATGGCTAGCAATTAAAGTCCAAGTGGATTGAATGTCTGCGTCTACGGTCGAATATGTGTATTTAAGGTGAAGTGGATTGAATGTGTATTTATGGTAAAGTAGATTGAAAGTCGCTATGTACGACCAAGTGCGTAAATCTAACCATTTATTGTCGAGTAAGTGTGTTGAATGTCTATTTGCGGTAAAGTGGTTTCAATTATTGCTCATTATTTACGTTCCAGTGGATTTACCGCTATTAACTAGACACGTATAAAAAGACACTTAAAATATTTGTTCCGGTTGAATCTTATAAGATTCCACACTTCACTCGATCAAATTATAGTCAAATATAAAAATGCCAGGTGATATTGAATAAACTGCAAATTTCATCTGCCTTGTACACGGGTAGACAGAAATTAAGACATAATACAGTTAGGTGCACATTCTACAGTTGAGTACGTATGTAATCCTTTTGACACGATGCTTGTTATAGTGTAGATAGTCGTCTACCTGTGTACAGTCGAGCATAAATATGTTTACAAGTAATAACCTAATTAAAAAAAAAATGGTTGTCATATTTGCCGGTGGCTCGCAGTCTGTGCCCTGTTATTTACTTCTACTAAACTACTGATCTTATCGCCTTAACCGAATTTTATACAATTAACTGTAACTTTTTAATGTTAGCTTGTTTTAGTGTCCTTTACTGTAATGTAAGCGGTCGGTATGTCTGTGTCCCTCACATCCTATCCCAAATTATATCGTTTATGGTGGTTCGATGTTTTACAAAATGTACTGGCATTCAAGCATAGGCAAATTAATTATAATAGACATTCGGTCAAATCGTGGACTGATTTAGGCAGGTGAACTAGATGGCGCTTTGAAACAATCAAGTCGCCGCGAGATGCCATTCTGTTAATCTAGTTCAGCCGCAAATTACACTACGGCATGTTGATGGATTCTGAACGTATATGCATTATTCGGAGAACGGGTGATGGTCTATATCAATAAGCGGTGCGTGCCTGTATTAAAGGGGGTCTTTTTAACTTATACGGTATTTTACTAATTGAACCAAAATTTCGCCCCAACTGCCCACTCCATATCGGTACTATCCCATTTAGATTTCTATGGTGGATCGTATTATATCACAGTGTTGACTCAAGTCGGCTGTACTACGCGTCCAGTTTCGGCTGTTGACAACTTTTCTTCATTGGTGGATCGGCCGGGCCGGGAAAACACTTCCCATATTCATTTCGTTATTAAAAATTGTACAGTCAAGTGTAAAAATATAATAACTCTTATGTCAGCGGATTAAGGTTTTGGTACTTATTTATGAAAGGATGTTATCGATACATATTTTTGCGCTTGACTACCTACCCTGTACTACTACGCGTCCAGTTTCGGCTGTTGACAACATTTTTTCATTGGTGGATCGGCCGGGCCGGAAAGAACACTACAAAAAATCTATCCTGTCCCTCCTGTGATATCACAACACAGTTCTGAGCCACCAAAGTCCTCTCCCTCCGTCCTAACCCTCCCTCTCCCGCAGGTCCTGTCCGAGCTCCGGCGGCCCGGCGTGTAGCCGGGTGTCGTCACGAACTACTAGTATTTCGTCCAGATATTTTTCCACTAACCGTTTCCGACTCCCGATGCCGACAAAACGCTTCGCGACTGTACGATGTCTGTCGGTGAAGTTTCTTGTATTACTTAGACGTACGCGAGATCGAGTGATTAAATTACCATGTAACTGTACAAATTAGTGCCATTATACTGCGGCGCCGGCGAGCGACGATCATTCTACCGTTCTTGCAAAAGACTTTGCTAAAGTGTATGAATATTCAACACAATGTGTAAAGTGTTGAGTCGCGGTGGAACTGTCACCAGACGCTCCATCGATGCCGTCGAGGTCGGTGCACCAGCAAGGCCGGCCTCGCCGTGAGCGCCCGAGACATGCGAGCCCTTCTGACCTATAGGTTCTATTGGACTCATGTGTAATTGTGTATGCTTGATTTGGGTACGCGCCAACAAGTCGAAAACCCAAGTCAAAGAGAAAAGTCACTGACACATTATTTTTATTTTAGCCTGCCCGTCAATTTGTGTTTTGTTTTTGTAAAAAGCTACCCCTCCTGTGATATCACAGTATTGGCTCGGGTCGGCTGTACTACGCGTCTAGTTTCGGCTGTTGACAACTTTTCTTCATTGGTGGATCGGCCGGGCCGGGGAAAACACAAACAATTTAGCTAAAATCTTCACCTTCCTATGATATCACAGTGCTCTCTGTTTTACTAACGGATTCGTTATTTATTTAATGGTGGATTGGATGAGCTGGGGATTTACAAATCCATTAATATTATTATCCTTTATATATTAATAACGAACGGAAGGTCGGGCTCGCACGTGTTGAGCCTCGTGAACGTGCGGCACCACGAATCTTCGTCTCTAGTCACAGTTGTTGTGCATATAATATACTAAATATATATAATCATGTTATTCATCGTAAGTAGCGTCTCTGGAGGCGCGTCGATAGCGTTTAATATTATAATGAATTCCTTCTTTATATAAGAATGCCGTTCACAGTTTTAACAAATGAAATGTAGCAATATACGATTCTAAAGCCTTATTAGAGGCGGCGGCCAGGCAGAGTAGAGTTGCTAAGGTCAAAGAAAAATCATGTCGTACCGCTAGATGGCACTGTCACTTTGTATGGCGCTTTGTTCGTCTAACAGTGGTCTAACATCAATGTAATTAAGTTACACCGTTTTCTTCGAGGCTTGGTGTGTATGTTAACTGTTAACTCAGTTATTTTTTTTACTTTGAAACGTCAAAAATACCAAGTTAAGAGCCGTCATCTGCACCAAGGTTCGATTAAAATAGTGTAGTGATAAAGTTTTTTCTTTGATTTTCATACTTTGCATCTTGCGTTCGGATACCAAGGACCAGGGTACCATATTCTGAACGAAACTAGCAATAAGTCTGGCTAATCAGTGTGGCTGTAGAAGGTTATTGAGAATACCTATTTTTCCTTATGCTCTGTGATGTTAAGTGAAATAAAGTTATAGCTAGCTATTTTCTACCCCCATAAGCTACTCAGACAATATACAGAATACATGAATATGGCTACTTATGCCAATGATGCCCATTTTCGAATTTTGTCTTAAAAGATAATGTTTTCTTGGAATAAGCCTTTTTGCGTTCTGTATATTGCTTTCGGAACTAAACGATCAAACAAGCATTTTGGCGTGGTCGCGCAGCTCTGAATAGAGAACAGGAATGCTTGTTTGTATGGTCTGTACGCTCTTAATATGGCATCCTGTGTAGCCGGGTCGTCGCCGTGACGTGATCTGTCGTACCGCGTCGTCTGTCGGTAGCATGTGTCGTGTCCTTCTACTTTCGAGTGGAACTGAATTTAGTTTTTATTAAATTTTCAAATTTCTTCATTTGTTTTTTTTGAACCCCTTAATTCTCTCACTATCAGAGACCTAGATTTTGTATTGATCCACAGTAGTTGCGACATGTGAATGGCAATCTGCGACATTTCCATATTTTTTGTATGGGCATTATAATTATTAGTAAAACTGTTGAATTGAGAGGCAAGTGTTAGTTCCTGGCTAACATACCTTGTACAGTTTACTGGCAGTGCTATTGGAAATGCCTCTGCTAACATTTCACTTAAAGAATAATTATTCAAAAGTCTCTTACTTTACCCATTTCTAATAGAGCAGCAGGACCATAATGTGCGTGTATAAATAATTTGAGTTGTGAATACCACAGTGATTTGCCTTATGGTCAAAAAAAAATATCAATCAAGACATAAAATAACAAATTGATTTATTAATAATTATGACTACCTACTTACAAGATTAAGCTATAACATCTTAAACAAACCTAGTAGCTATGCCAAGCAGCTTGGTATAATCTGCCCCCTTCGAGTGTGTGCGCTCCTTGAGTATTGTCCGCAGGACGGTGGGGATGGGCACATGGATGCGGGTTCCTAGCGGGGTCCCGTTGTCATCAATGAGCACCACATTATTGCTGTCGAACTTGGGAACCTTCACCTTTTGGTTCTGCTTGAGGCCAACCAGGATACCCTTCTTCTTTTGTCCTTTGATGGCCACCAGGACCCTGTCCCCGATGAAGCCAACTCCTGAAAAAGAAGTGTAAATGTATAACTATATATTTGTAAATCTTCTACCTTCAAAGAAACAGTATTTCAGTTTGATGACAATTAAATCAAATAACCACATAGTAAACTATACTCTGTATTGATTATGGGGTCAGTTACACCTAGGTCCAAAACAGACCTTTGACCAGACAATTGGCGGTCAAACACCACTTACCAAATTACACGACGGAAAAGTGGAGCCAGAAATAAAACTAAAGTAAAACAAGGGCTTACGTCTCTTGTTATAAACGCAGATGATCTTTGGTGGCTTTCCCTCTGCCATGGCCCGTTTGCCGATCTCCGAGTTGTCGACGACTCGCAGCCGGCTCAGCAGCCGCACCTCGCTGAGGCATGCCGTCGTGTGGAACCCGCAGGCCTGCCCCGAGGGCATTAACTTGCTGATCAAGCTTTTAAACATTACAAAATGTAAATAGATGAAAGAAGTGAGGTTAGGTTATACGTTTTCGACAACCATTTGACACTGTCAAGTTGACGTTTGGGTTGCGTTTAGTTTCGCCTATCAAAAAAGTCGCATAATTGAGTTACGTTGTAAAACCATTATTCAATTAATCAGTCAGGATTTAAAATGGTGTCATCATCATTAGCGTCTATACATTATACACAACTGCTGGGAATGCTTTGACGCAGCGTCCGCCCGGTCGAAAGGGACTCTGAGTGTGTGGGACGCGACCTGAGTAGAAAGCCCATACTACCCGTTGTGCCCCTAAAGGAGCCCGGGGTCAGCTTTGACATCTAAACCCAAGATTTGGCATATTGCTTACCCACTAAACTAGGATTATCCAACCATATTGCTAGCTGCCCCACTACGGGTTAGGGTTTTCACAACACTAGCCGCCTTGATTTTTATACCTACCTTTCTGACTAAGTAACCAGTGGCGAAGCACCGATACAAACTGATTCCAACCGGCTGGCCTAAAATGATATTTTTAGGCAAGCCGATAGTTTTATACCTCATCATCATCATCATCATATCAGCCGAAAGACGTCCACTGCTAGACACAGGCCTCCCCCAAAGAGTGCCAAAGTGCCTGGTCCTGCGCCACCCCTGCCAGTTTTATACCTACTTGCTGTAAACTTTGTAATAACTTTTTTGTTCCGATTTGCCCATCGAAACCACTGCTCCACTGCTAAGTACCTACTACTTATAGTAGTACCTACTGACCACTAGCACTCATTCACAAATAGGTAGGTACTTAGTAGTCGACGACAAAGATGTGTTCACACTTATACCTACACGATGGTTAATCCGTGATCAGGCAGTCAAAACGGATTTCAATGGATGAAGTCTCATGCAATTAAATCACTGTTTAGTTAGTTAAATTTAATGATAAATGTTAACACTAATATCCACTGAATGTTTGGTCACCCTGCATTTCTTGAAGTTAAGTACTAGATACGTCAAACACATACCTAAGTACGTCAATTTTTTGCAAACTACCGTTAGGGATGGTTAGGGTGACCATCTGACAATGATTTTCAATTATAAAGTGATTCATTATTCAGTTTTAGTCAGAAAAAAAACGTCTGTTTTAGATAACTTCGAGTTAATCGTGTTTGGTATCAATTACGACAGAATTTAAAAAAATTACTCCTGATCACGAATAGAATCATCGTGTATACTCGTATATCTTTATTAACAATTTCACATCAGGTACACACTTTTATAGCTTAGGTACTTACCTATTCCATTTTAATAAAGCGAAAATTTACTAATATGTCTTTGATATCCACTGTACACTGTACAGTAGTCTACTATACATGCATCCTTATTTTGCGCACATAGGTAGGTAATTAAAATGTCTAATAATAAAAATATTAATAATAAATCAGCCTATATAACTTCCCACTGCTAGGCACAGGCCTCCTCTCATGGATGAGACGGAACTTTTAATTAGAATGTCTAAACTTAGGAAATTCAAAAGTTTGTGTGCCGTTTGTTCGTTTCGACTAGATAAGTGCTTCAAGGCGACTTTCTTTAATAATGTAATTTGATACTACCTACTAGTATTTCCAAAATCGATCTACCTATCGTTTAATGGCTTAAAAACCGTACTATTGAAGGTTTGATAAACGAGCACTTGAAAGAAAGGGAAGCCTTTTTGAAGTTAAACAATGTTAAACGTTCAAAAGGCTTTCAAACAATCGGTGTCATTATCAAGGGCCGAGACAACCATTATCGTCATCGCCATTAGCGTCTCAATAAGGCGTCAATCGCGAAGTTTGACAAAGTATGCGAATCGGATTCAATTACATATCTTTTATTTGGCGAATCAAAGAGTATCGATTGCGGGTCATTAGGTGGCGGTGATTAGAGAACAGTGCTCGGTTACGTCATTAGCGGGACACCGCGGGGCGGGCGCGAGATGGGATCGCTTACAATACTTAATCCCAGCACTTCTGAGTGATGAAACGTGTTTTTTTAAAGTTGGATGTGCCCAAGTTAGACATTTAAAGAAACACCAAGTCCTCATTGAATCAATTCTGAAATGCGTGCGGCTTGCGACAGGCAGATATAGATGGACGAGTGGCTCTGTGCGCTGTATAAATAGACCTCGCGACTTTATTTCAAAACGGTTGAATATATTTAGTAGGTAATTTTATATATATTTTTAACCCATGGGGGTTGAATTGAAATCGTGGCCATTATCATAACAGCGTCAAAATGTCGAGGTAATGAAATAAACACCTTTTTGAATGCAATTAAGTCCGATTTTGTTATAAAAATGTGTGAAAATCGTGGCCATTTGAAAAAAAATCGAAAATTGATTTGACAAAAAAGAAATATAATTGTACCTATAAATTATTGAACCTGCTAACAAAATTTCACGAATATCGGTGGAGAACTGCCTGTAGACGAGAACTGCGGGACATTCGGACATCCAAACATACGAAAGATGGATTCTAGGCCAAGCTGGAACGGACCGGCTTTGGTCAATAGTCTCGATTGTTTTGTTCCGCCAATCTGCTTAGTCTCTTTTCCTCTTCAATTCGTAGAAAAAGAAGTTTCATGGCCCTGATTCTAGTTAAACGATCCTAATTAAAGGGTTCCAGAATCAAGTCTGTCAGTCTTTGAACCCGTGAAAGTGCAACATATGAGCAATCCACAGCAATTTCTCTAGACCCAAGGTCAACCGCCACCCTTATTGGTACCTACCAAGCCCTGCGACTTATGAATGGTGACTGCCCATGCTAATATAAGCGGAAACTGATGAGTTCCAGAACATGTGAGCTCCTTGGAACGCCAACTTCTCGTGACAGCGGCGAGAGGCACTGCCCCCATTATGGTTGGGGCATTGTAGTTGTCAATGCGGTTTTTAGGGTTCCGTAGTCGACTAGGAACCCTTGTAATTTCGCTTTGTCTGTCCGTCCGTCCGCGGGTAATCTCTAACCATTAGCACTAGAAAGCTGAAATTTGGTACTAATATGTATATCAATCACGCCGACAAAGTGGTAAAATAAAAAGTTTTTTTTAATTAGGGTACCTCCCCTATACGTAACGTGGGGAGTGTTTTTTTTCATTTCAACCCTAACGTGTGATATATTGTTGGATAGGTATTTAAAAATGAATAGGGGTTTGCTAAAATTATTTTTTGATAATGCTAAAATTATTTTGAGATAATCGCTCCAGAAGTAAAAAAAAAATGTGTCGCCCTCTAACTTTTCAACCATAAGTTTTTAAAATATGAAAAATACTCAAAAGTCAAACGTCACATAAACTTTCTAGGAAAATTATTTTGATCTTGATAGATTGAATAGTTTTTGAAAAAAATTACAAAATAATTTCTGAACTAAGTTTGTAATTTAACCATATAAGCAGGTGTTTATTGTACCTTTAATTTCCACAAAATCACAATGAAATGACGTGCTTTCAAACAAAGTAAAAACGGTGAAAATCGGTTCACGCAATAAAGAATTATCCCATTAAAATTATAGTTTAAGTACTTAATTTGCCGATAGATGTCACTGTACGCGGAACGCTCACATTGTACATGGCGGTGTTAAGATTTTTCCTGATTTAATGGGGTTTTTCCAACTCGGATGATTCGAATCAACTCGCCCCCCGATCCGGATCAGAATGCGAGTTGACTCGTATCCGCATCATTCGGATGGGGATGGCGTGCACGGCCGCATGGCGTTTGATTCGCGGCTTTCTTATCCGTATCCGCTCGTAACTCGTATTCGTAAGCGAGTTGGAGTGACTCGCAATATTCGCATTTAGTTATAGGGTAGACCGGGGTCAATAGCACCACGGGTCAATAGTACCATCGCCTATAACTCTGCAACGACATCAAAATATGAATGTGTGTATACACCAGTGTGCCTTGAGCGTGTTTCTACCTGCTCACTAGTCGGCGACTCGCTACCGTGCGAAAAGCATGTGCATTTACGATTTACGTTTTGTACTAGTGTTTATAATTTAATAGTCGTAGTGGTAAAGTTGTACTGAATTGTGATTCTCCAGTTATTAAAGTTTTAATGTGTCACAGTATGGGGGTCAGTTAGATATAGAAATCGAGATTTGTCAAGGTTAGGTAGTGAGTGCGAGTAAAAAAGGACAATTGTACCACAACCCTCTTGGTTAATTGTAACGTTACAATTGACCCCGTGCTACAATTGAACCAAAGTTTTTACACGACTGCTAAAATAAGACAATTGAAACTAATTATTTTTGTAACAAGTTACATCTCAGGTAGGTATTTTATGTTATACCTATAATTCATCCCGATGATTCATACGATACTTCGGGATGTATATACATTATAATACACGCAATGCCATCCGTTTCAGTGGTATTATTTAAAATGTATTTGTGGTGAAGTATGGGGTTGATTTTACCAGGGGTCAATTGTAACTGTATGGAATTATTAATTGTTAAGTAATTCGTTATTTTGTTGCATTGAGATGTTGTTATTGCTTGAAAGGTGTGTGCTGTGAGCACCCCTAAGTATTTTTTTTATAATAAGTCTTAATATGATTCAAAAGCTTGGAAAATATTATATTACGTTTCGTTCAACTGCAATGCTACCTTTGTCTAGTGTAAATACGAGCCTCTTTTAATTAATACTGATGTAACAGACTGATTCGTCTTAAGAAATTAACAATAATTACTGATTGATTAAAACATTATTTTGGGTTTTATTTACCTCTGATTATCTGGTACAATTGACCCGTACTAGTTCATTCCTTAAATTGGCCGGTAGGTGTTCGTAATAGGTGGGTCCAATGACGCGGGGGTTGTTTTAGAGATTATTTATTTGAAATTAGGGCATAGGAAACCGTCATCATAACGATGCCTTAGTTCACACTCGTACTAATTACAATTTTTTGCCGTTGAAATTTCAACCTCAGATTTTATGCACTTAGGTACTAATTGCTACGACTTTTCCGAAAAGTTAGAACGAGTGTGCTCTAAGGCATCGAAATCGGAGTTCAAGATACAGTGGACGGAACATTAAATTTGTATTAAGTCAGTAGTCAACGCTGACCCCTTTCTTGTAATTTTTGACGTTTTCAACCCATATCCCATATCACCGCCATTTTTCAAAATTTCGAAAAACTGCCTCGACAAAAAAATCTGTTTACTTACCGAACCTACTCACAAAATTTCATGAGAATCGGTTGAGAAATGTGAGCTCTCAGGCGAGAACAGCCGGAAATCCAACATCCGGACATGAGGAAAAATGATTTTTCGTCCAAGCTGAAGCATAGACGCTTCGCTCGCTTCGCTCGCTCGGTCGAATAGGGTTGGTTACTGAATTTTCGCTTACTCTAACGCATACATATGTATTATGTACCTATTACCTTCACATGAGAATGAAACGCACTGTTAATCAGAGGCCCTATCGCAAAATGAAAACGAATTTTGCGCGTGTGTCTCCCTCTCTGCCGCACTTGCTAGTTCAAGCGACAGAGAGGGAGATACACGAACAAAGTTCGTTTTCGGTTCGCGGTAGCCTCTCAGGGGCCGGTTGCATACCTAACTGGTAACTTAGTAATTACAAACAAAAGTCTCTGCGTAATAATAAATATAACTGAATTTACTCGTAACTGTTGACTAATGGTTGCATTGTGACATGTAATGGGGTTGTCGAATAATAGTGAAACCAGAAGTGAAGTGAAGACCCCTATTCAAACTAGAACAGTGTGGGGCAAAGAGTAATTATAAGGAGAAAGACTTTTAACTAGCATGTATGGAAGGTGCTGCCGCCAGTGTCAAGGAAATGGACTAACGCAGTTTACTCGCATAGCTATGAAGATATATATAGAAGTACAAGTATACAATATAGGTACATGTATGGATACCTGCCCGGCTATCACGCGACGGTGCGCGAGCTCTCTCTATTTTTCTCGCAATATCCGTCTCGTTCTTATTAGAACACTTAATTATTAACACGCCGTCGCGTGATACCTAATAACAAGAGAAAACCAAGAGCGTATTAACATCCGAGCGAACGAAAGTCAGAGTTGACAATGGTGACCGTTGGCGCCTTGGCGGTTGACAGCTAGTCTTTTTTTAAAATTTCTAGATCTTCATCCGGCCGCGAAGAGGCGCTGCAAACTGTCAATATACCCGTTCGCGCTAAGTTTGCCGCTGGTGATATGACGTAACTGGAAGGGTAGCGTTAGAAAAACGGTTTTTCTTCTCATTTTCGAAATAAGTCATATCCTTTAACACAAAAAAATCATATCATATCCTTTTACGAAATATGGTAAATCACATCTTAAAGTTTTGCCATTACTCATAGTTAAACCTCAGATTTAAACAAAGCGAAAAACGGACCGGCAAACTTAGCGCGAACGGGTAGTAGGCCTTTTTAAGTGTGCCCCCCAGGTGTTGGGATACAGCCAAGTTATGTATACAGTGGCGGCGCTGGGTACATCGGCACCCTGGGCGGTTTTGTATTGAGCACCCTGGGCGGGTTTGTATTGAGCACCCCTGACCACTATTCAAGTATTCAAAATAAAACACCAAAAACTCATTATACCTACGAGGCTTTTTTTACTAAAATAATCGACCTACTTTTTATATTCCCAAAATTGAATTCCATGTTTCTTGCAATGGATAAAATGGCTATACGAGTGAGTTGTCGGTCAGGTATGCCGCCCCTGGGTGCTTGGTACCCGGGGCGGAAGCGCAAGGTCGCACTCCGGAGCCGGGAGAGCTTAACGCGCCAATAAATAAATGTCATAGAATATAGCCCTCAGGCAGGCCATAAACAAGTTACAGGTACCTACCTACAAATTAAAAGCTTCAATCTTTATCTAACTAAGTAGAGTACTTACAACTGAACCTTTCCCTGTAAACTCCCACTGGACCCAAGACGCCGCGTCCGGGCCTTTATGTCGCTGTCCAAACATAGGCTCCATTTCACCACTACCTGTGCCCACTGTGACCCTTATCCTGAAGGCCGTAAGGGCGCGGTTACGGCCTCCTATTGTCAATTATACGCTCGTCTAATAGAAGAACGTCACAAGTGGATATGTACCCTTCAGGTGTTTAAGGCGTTGTTGTGTTAAAGTGAAGTATTGTGCGTGTGCGATTGTGCTGTCATGACAGTTGTGGAGGCTTTTAGCGTGCTATCGACGGCTCGGGTGTCGTGTTCCGCTGTTTGTGTGCCGACAGCTGTCTAAGCAGAATTGACGTGGCTATTGTGAGGATTGTGTGGAGATAATTGACGGAACCTTATTTTCTAATGGCGGGTTAGTTGTGGATGATATAGAATACTAACTTTAGTCAACTAGTAAACTTGGATATCAACATCCATCCCCAATTTCAACCCTTTTGAGGGATGATTTTCGGGTAAACTATCCCTGTAGGTACCAAATTTCATATAAATTTGTTTAGCCTTTTTTGCGTGATTGAGTAACAAGCATCTAAACGATACCCGACTACAAACGGTCACAAATGTAACTAGGCGTTTGGTTAACGTTTTAACATTTTTTTTATAAAAGCCATCTCTGAGCATGGTAGGTAGATTAGAAGCTCATGATGTATAAGCAGTAAACATTGTGTAAATTTTCCTAAGAAACAAGTACAACAACAAGAAGAACATTTTGTTTAAGAAATTGTTGAATAATTCATTAGTACCTAGGTATAGTCCTAATTTATTGTGTGTCAGGTATTAAGTATTGCAGGTAGGTAGTAGGTAAGATACCTATCCGAAACATCTGACAGTCATAGAGGATGTTCAATTCAATTAGGTAGGTATATCTGAATTTGACACAAATAAATATACCCCTTAATTTCTATGTTGAGTGTACCTATTTTCGACGTGTCTTACACATACCTACAGCATGGAGATTGCCAATGAACTTAAAAATCTTTCACGATGTTGTATATTTTTCTTATTTTTATCAAGGATCGGAGGGATCTATGTATGTTGTATGTTTAATGTTTTATGGGATGTATACATCTGTGAAAGCTATTCAGTGGAAAATCGATGATAAATGAAAGACAATGTTTATTTAAAACTTTTTATAGGGAGTTGTATTATAAATTTTAATGGATTTAAATGTTAAACTCTAGTAAGGCCCTCTTATATGTGAGTGATGTGACCTCTATTCAAATAGACATCACATTAACCTACATATTATTGTTTAAGATGTATAATATGAACAAAATAAATGCCGACTACTTACTTACTACAATATGATGATGGAAATCAACTCTGTAAGTATACCTACCTATTATAGTTTCCAGCCAGTTCCCGCCGGCTCCTCGGCTGTAGGTACCTACCCAACTTGCCCTCATTTTCTGCAAAGTAGGTAAAACGAACCATCGCGTCTAATGGATGTAGATACAGCCGATTAAATATTATTAACAAACATAATAGGTACCTACCTATAGGTACGGTACGATAGTCAGTGTGTTTATGAAAAGAGAGTCCTAGCTGCACACGTATTTTTCACTGTTGTTTTTGACAGATGTTAATGTTGGTGACGTAGGGAGGCAAAGGATAAGTAAACGTTGTCTCGTATCAGGCTGAGAGAGAAGATTATGAACGTTCTATCTTTTCTGAATCAGGAAATATACTTACCGGTACCGGTATGCTTCATTGACATAACACAAGAGTAGCTAAGTACCTAGTGTTGATGATAGGACTCTAATTGATTATCTTACAAGAAATTAATCTTGGGAAAAAGTCTTGAGAAGTCAGCCAAAAACTCACGAAACCAATCTCACCTGTTACGTACCAAACAAATAAATTATACTAACTACAATGATCAACTGTTAATAGTGTTACAGAGGACTTTCCTTCGCTGTCACATAATTTTGTATTGAATTGTATTCGATGTAAGTAGGTATTTGGCCTCTTGGATTATACAAATGGTTCTTCTTTTCCCTTTCGTTTTTTGTTCAGTTTTGTTTAGGTATCTTTACTGGGTTAGGTTGTGCGTTGTCTATCAGTTAGTGTTCATAGTTTTATATGCGCCGTCAGATATCGGTAACTACCTAGAGAAAAAAAGATTGCTGCCGCTAATGGCTTCAATTTCATACGCCGATATTTGTACAGGTTTCAATTCAATTTTACCAAATAGCAACATTGCCCAGCCTAGTAGGGTCATTTCGCCAGTTAGCGACCACCTTTCTAATTTCATGTGCCGGTGTGCGACCACTTAGCTGAGTTGGTGAACTGAAAGGATATTCTCTCGTTTTTTTGTACATTTCTATTCTAACGCTACAAAAAAATTCATGCACCTACGATTAACTGTCTCAATAGGGTCAGTAGAATTGATATCATCTTCAATAGAAAAAGCCTTGTACTTCAGGTAGTCGCGTAACCAGCGTAATGTGAACTTACTATATTTTTTTTATAGTGTACCTACTATATTTTTGCCGCTTTTTTGTGAAAAATACTATTCCATACAAAACAAGTTGGCAACCCTATTGTTATGATAAAAAGTAAGATAGGAAAATTGGGTATGTACCTAACAGGGCCCTATTTCACCAACTTGACAATAAAATTGTCACCTGACACTTACAATTCACCATATATTGCTTGTTCTAGAAGTTAGGTGGTCGCTACAGGTATTACTTGTGGAACCAGCAATGTGCGGAGAGTTGTCGTTGTAGGTAATGTGACAATTGTCAAGTTGGTGAAATGAAATAGGGCCATGTGATTCATTTTTATTGATTTTAAGTAACAATGCTGACGTTAGATAACGTCTGTCCTGATATTTTATGCAAGAGTCCATAAATAAAAAGCAATTTATTTGAGCGATTAGTTAGAGGTTGAATTTTGTAAAGGGTAAACAACAAACAAATCTTATAAGCATTTAAATTGGATCTAAGATTGGGCAAAAAAAAAGTTATGTATAATTTTTTTTTTATCATTGTCATAAACTGTGATAAAAATATAATGTGGACACGTTGGATAGTGTTGGATCCCGTAAAGTCAGAATCGATGCGTTTCAATCACGAGATGGAACATTAATTAGCAGGCGTGTTGTCCCGGGGGTCGCTAATTAGTCCGTCGCTTTTGCCGCCATTTTGGAAGAGGTGGCGAGTCAAATAATGGGGAAATAATTTAATCAGCGGTCAGCCGCGGGGTTGTGGGTCTTGTGGGGAGGGCGGAAAGTGCAAATTGGCGTGCGCGGGATGGCGAGGGGAGGTGAAAAAAGCGTGTGGTTGTCGCGGCGTGTGAGACGCCTTAATAGGTGACGCCGCCCTCCGTGCTAGTTCGCGCCGCGCCCGCGAGTTGCACCTTTACGATATTTCGTTGATGCTTGGTGCGGCTGTCAGCTGATATTTCTGTAGGTACTTTTTTAGGGTTCCGTACCCAAAGGGTAAAACGGGACCCTATTACTAAGACTTCGCTGTCCGTCTGTCTGTCTGTCACCAGGCTGTAACTCAAGAACCGTGATAGCTAGACAGTTGAAATTTTCACAGATTATGTATTTCTGTTGCCCCTATAACAACAAATAATAAAAACAAAATAAAATAAATAGTTAAGGGGGGCTCCCATACAACAAACTTTTGTTTTAACTGTTTTTATATATAATGGTACGCAACCCTTCGTGCGCCAGTCCGACTCGCACTTGGCCGGTTTTATTATCGTACAGTGCACGTCATCTCAGCTGATGGTGTTCCACCAGTCTGCTGTCGACTAACGGGCAACGACTAAGTGTACGTTTGTGTCTATATACTTACTGTAGGTAGGTACTTCCTTGTCCCGTATATTTATCAACTTCGCTGTGTTTACCAGTATGTTTTCTTTTGTTCGTCGAACGTTCAGTGGTTATTGTAAAGAGTCAGAGTAGAAATCATTCATTGGCATAAAATTGGTATATATACCTACCCATTCTTGTTCAAGAAATATATAGGTGAAAAAAATAACAAATGCGGGCTCTGAAACTGTTTGGACGGGTAAGCAGATACGGGTAAGTACCCACTCATAGAAGGCGACTTAAGAGTACCCAGGAAGGGCAACTCTCCATACAGACGTAGTCTGGTTCTCATTTTAACATGGTATGCTGGAATAACATGAAACAATCGGAAATTACCTACAGTTTTGGTGCTAGAAAATACAATAAAAAACAAAAAAATGTTAAAATAAGCTAACTTGCTTTCTCTTACCTACTCTTGCTTTAACTTGTTTTCTCTCTATTTTATTTTATAATGAATAATTTGTATTGGGAGCCGATTTGTGACGAGCTTCCTGGGGTCTCTTAATAAGTCATATCTTCATACTCCAAAGGTTAGGTATGCAAAAACTAATGCTGATACGTTGAAAAGTATAGCCAATGAGTTAAAAATTTCAAATACTTATTTCACAACGTTTCGTTGGGGTCAGGTAAACGTAAATTTGATTTTGAATAGGAAATCAGCCTTGGCAAGTCAATATTTCATCACATCAAACAGCGTTTCCGGATTTTTTTGGTTTTTACAGTCTTTGGTTTTCAAGTATATTGAGGAGTACGAGTATCTAGGCTGAGTTATCTAAATCTTCTTATCTAGTTACTCACATTAAAAAAACATAATGTTAATGTTAAGCAGTAGATAAGTTACGAATGCTAACTTTAATATTAAAGGGAAAAATTTAAATTTATCTCTCTGATCAGGAAAGGACAGGACAGAAAGAGAAGAGAAGGATTGCTTTAAGTCTCAAACATAATATTGCACTGGCACTCGGCGTCCCTCACAGGATCACCCCCCGCGAATCTCCCATTAGGTCCCCTCGCACTTTTGCACCCGCAAATTCAAATGAATTGCATAATTCGCAGGGGGTGAGGTCCTGCTCGCGGGGGGAGGGGGAGCGCAGGGAGGCTGAGACGTTTTTTGTGACTAATGAAGTCCATTTAAGGTGCAGCGCAGCCTTGTAAATACTAAAAAGGATGTCATTTAATTTCGCGTAGTTTCGTCCATTCACTGGAATGCTCGTAAATGAAGTGTTATTTAATTTTGGTGGCGAAATTTGCATTTCGCCACCAAAATTTGCAGATTTTGGAGCGACAAATTGTATTTATCAACAGTAACTTGTTGGGATATTTTAACCGATTTTTAAAAAAGGACACAGGGCGAACAGATAGAACTTTGATTAGCTTCCACGCGCAGGGAGATAATCCCCGGCAGTACGCACTCTAGCCGACCCTTAGTCACCCAGCATGTCTGTCATGGGCCGGCCGCGACATACTCTCGATTTTTCTCTTTACTATACTTCTTGTTCTAAGTGTTCTAATAAGAGAGAGACAAATAGTGCGAGAAAAATCGAGAGAGCTCGCGCGCCTTCGCGTGATAGCCGTGCAGGTGTTACTTGACTTTATACCGATTGGACACTGCTATTTATTTTCATGATGGTTTTCGGACCAGATCTCAGAGCGGATCCACTGTGTCCATGTCTCCAGGGGGCCAAAAACAATAAGAGCACAACAAATGGCAAACATATTACCCTCCTTTTCGTTGGGCAGTCGTGTACAAATAAGAGTCAAAATCAGTAAGTACAGTCCCGGCATCAATATCTGCCGAAACAAAGCCTGCAAAAATATCTGACACGTCCTTATGGCATTAGACATAGAGTCGTGTCAGATATTTATGCGTGCTATGTTGTGGCAGATCTTATTGCTGGTGACTGTACCTACCTAATTGCAAGCGCCCGCAAAACCAGGCCAAAGGCAGATAATAATTGATCCGACATTATGACGTTACATTATTATATTCGGACTAAACATTGTATGGAAAAAACAATAGACTTTTTTGAGTGAAATACCTACTGCGTTAAAATACAGTCAACGTCACAGATATATTGTACCTACCTACAATTTTCTCAATAAATAAATATTGCAATATAAAAATCTTGTTGGTAACTTTTAATTTTCTCTTGCACCACTAAAAACAAACTTTTTTTTCGAAAATTTCAATCACACACCTGTTAACGATTTCGATAGCACATTTGCGAGGAAAACGTCCTGTTCATAAGATGAAGACTTTATCGGCTCGTAAATTATTTTCTTGAAATAGTTATTACTGGCAACAGGTTTTTACCCACATAATGTACGGTTGAGGAAAATAAAGATTTGGCGCATTAGTTTTGTGTCAGCTGAAACGAAAATGTTTATATTATTTTGGTATTTAATACAAATCAAGTTAAATGGTATCAAAATAAGCAATTTTACTAAATTAAAAGTATCAATATCATATGCATATCGCAAAACGGTTTTGTGTTGTGTACTCGGGGAAGGATTCATTTGCTGAGAATTAAGAAGAAGTACAACCCAGTTAATTTAAGGATGCACCGTGTTCATACATAAACCTTGGTGCAAGTCTAAATATAACACGAGTGTCGAAATGTTATATACAAAACACTTGTGTTTAATACCTACCTAGATATACGAACCTGAAAGTGACGTAATAAGAGGCACTTTACTGAAGTTGAAGAATGGTTTACTTATTTAATTTTTTATTCATGTAGTGTCACCACGTTATACATTTTTAACACGAGGAACAATGTATAACATGGTGTCTCCCATAAAGGCATTAGAATTCACGTTTTTTTATTGATGTAACAAATGTACGTAATTAAGTTTTTTTCTTATTCAAATACACAAAATTTTGTAGGTACCTAATTTCGTAAAATGTTAATTTTGAACGAAGTGTATTGTTTTTGACAGACGTTTAAAATCTTAATGATGAAAACTTGTTTTTGTTAAATAATTAATATTTTATGAAGATAAGAAAATAATATTTACTAACCAATATGGACCGGGTTGAGAAATAAAATGTATTCATTAAATAATGATTTCGATTTTTTTTGCCCATCATACATATTTCAAAAACAAATTGGAATAAAGACAGGCTCGTGAGATCTTCAAGCTCACAAAGCCACTAGTTATAAACAAAAAGTCTTTATTCTTGACTCAGCAGCAAGCATATATCTGACCGCTTACATCAGGCTGGCCGTATACTTGTTTGCTACGGATACTTATACAAATCAATCAGGCTGACACGGGGTTAAAACCAAATCTTCAGAATAAAAAAGTACCCACGTAAAGTGGGGAAGCAATATTTTCTCTCGGTAATCCCATGATGTGGAGTGTCGTTGGATAGCTTGTCCAGAAACATTGAGAACTGTATATAAAAAAAAGTTTCAGGGATTTCTTAGAGTCAAATGCCCATGTTATTACTACGTACCTATACCTACTTATAAGGGGAAACAATGCAGTAGTACATAATAATAAAATGATTAAGAAAAGTACCACAGCTAAGTTACCGAGTAGGTACCTAATCGTCGGCTAACTTTAATATAAGTTGGTAAAGATAATTTCCTACAAATTCTGTTGAAAATTACTTTGACGAAGTTGTTAGTGATGTCAAACACGTAGATACTTCTACCCTGTTTGACATCACTATCTAGTACTACTTTATTTTATCTTGTTTGTTGTATCCTGTTTGTATTTTATTTTTACTATGTCTGGTGAGCAATGAAGAATATTTGTATTGTATTGTATACTTAGCAAATATGAGCTAGCGAACTACGTTAAATAATGGAATTATACATTTATGACGTCTTTAAGGCGTGCGCGCAGGTTTATTTATTTAGGCAATGGCCATTATACCTATGCACCGAAGCGCTGCGTTCAGATTTAGTTTCAAGTATGCGGCGTCTAAGTGCTGGAATGATATCCCTCCTCCTATCCAAGGGGCGCTTAGCAGATACACCTTTAGGCGTATGCTTAATAGTTATTTGTGTCACAAGGGAGCAAAATAGTATATTTACGGCGAGGGCGGTGTATTGAATCCTGAACGTAGCGAGGGATCCAAGTGTTTACGCCCGAGACGAAAATAATTTTGCTACCGAGTGACACATACTATTTTTCACACCGACTATGAGGAAATTATTAAAAAGGCTATTGTTAAAATATATCTAAATTATCTTAATTTTTATTACTAATTTTTAAATATTACGAAATATTTATAAATTTTTATACAACATTGTTATAGTTAAAACTTGAAATATGTTCGTTTTGAATCGACTACGATGAAATTACAATCGATTATTTCATTAAAATCTGTGTTCAATTGGCACATTGCGTACAAATGTTCCAATGCCAATGTATAAATTAAAAAAGTAGCTTGAACAGAAAAGTAGCGTTTTGGTCCCTCTCGTCGTGGAGCAAAACTTACTTTTCCGAATGAAAGGTGTGAAAAGGCTATTTGTTGACGCTCCAGAAATCCAAATCCTAATCCCCAGCACTGTGACAGCAATTAATATGCCAATTGTTTATTTATTATCTAATTTTTGTTTTTAATGTGTAGATACTGTAAATATTAAAATTTTATTGAGCCGCATCTAGGTAGTGTATACATGTATTATCTCACTTTGTATTTAGGTATGTTTATTTCTCTTTCACCTATCCCAAAAATGTTAGTAGTTATTTATTACATTTGTATGACGTTTCCGTGAGTCACTGACGGTGCTGGCTGAAAATCAGCGCTGCAGGTGTCTGACACCTCAGCATAATGCTGAGCCAATGTCCGGTTCACTGCCGCAGAGACACACTGGTTTCATGTCTTATCTGTTTTTTTTAAAATTCTATTGTTTAATTTGTGTGTCCTGTGTGTTTGTGAATAAATGTATCTTTCTTTCTTTCCTCTTTCTTTCTTTCTTTAATAAATATCGATTCTTAATCCATAAAAAATAATGATCACGTACAGTTACGGGCGACGCAACCACAATGTTTAAGTAAGTAGTAGGTGTTTGTTGGCGCGCGGGAGTTGACGTAACAAAGACAGACGGCCAACTATGGAATCCTATACTGCGCGTGACCCGACTTGCACTTGGCCGATCTATTTAAGGGGCTACCCGAGGTTTTCATCGATTTTTAACATGTTTGGAATCGTATCTCCTACTTTTGCACTACAGATAGAATTATTTATAAGTCACACGGCTATCGGTTCTTCAATCTTTTATCTCCATTTTTGTATACTGGATTTAGAAAAAAAATAATACTTAATTTTGTATGATGTTTTTAACCATTGTCTAAAAACACTTATTTCCTAGCTCTATTGACGTGAAAGATTTAACATATACGATATCTGCATATTTGGGTTCGTCTATGATGTCTCTAAAATCGTCTCTAGGATTTTCATTTTAAACTAATTAACACAAAAGTGATGGCCAGAAAACCAGTTTTTTTGGCCTAAAATTGCACAACTTTGATACCAAATATCTCGAAAACAATGAACTTTGAAGTAAATATGGGATACTATATAAAAAACCGTTGTTGTTAAGATAATAAGCTTCAAAGAACGTTAGAAAACTAGGGATTCAGATCGAAAGTGACTGGTGTATGAGAGCCCCGTAACTCACCTTGCCAAGATTTTGGAAACTAGGCTGAGTTAGAATAAACAAAAATTACTAATTACTTTTAAATGTGAGTACCTACAGCACAAGAAGGAAATAAATTAAAATAGTTTCAATATGGAGGTATTCTGATCATTCCAGCACTTCAATTCCGTAGTCAGCGTTTCAACAAAATTAATATTGTAATTCTACCTATTTGTAAATTAATAGGTATTGTAATTGTACCTATTTGTAAATTAATATTATAATTGTACCTATTTGTAAGCTCTGTCATGGAGAAGACCCCTACCTACTCTGATGAATAAATTAAAAAAAATTTGACCTACGGTTATTGTTTTATTTTAATACAGAAATAATCGGGGTATTGTACCTAGTACCTACAGTACCTGCAGTCGATGTCAAAGATATGTTTACGCGTTTGCACCTTAATATTAAGTACATTAAAATAAGGTGCAAAAGAGTAGGTAAACAAATCTTTGACGTCGACTGTATAGGTACAGTATACCTACAATCTACGATGACTGTACTTTTCCAGTAGTCACCCCCTACACCCTGCTTTACGTAAAGGTTGCTTGCTTAAACTGGTAGACATTGACTTACTGCGTTAAGTCTGCCCTTTGAACGTTAAGATATCTGTGTGTGCAATACAAGATAAAATAAATAAAACCCTACTGGGTCAGTAACATTTTTTTTGCATTCCTGTTCTTGTAATTAATAACACTTATTAATATAAAATAGTAGTTTATGCCACTGATCCATAATGAGAGGCCTTAACATATGAGTGTCGTTTTATGAAACGAGCGTCAGCGAGTAGTAGTAGTTACAGTACAGTTTCTTGTCTATGGTAGTAGGTAAAATCTGTACTGTAATGTCATTACAGTACAGAGTTTTGATAAATTTGTATCGTTATGAGTTTAAATTTGGAACAGCTGTCAAAACTCAAGTCAACTTGAAACTTTAATAGCTTTAAGATCTTTTACAATGCACTTGCTCTGAAAGTGCGCCTTTACATGGGTCAACATGAACACGGGAAGCCCTCCATGCCGGCAGCACGGCGCGGCGCGCAGGGGGGCGGCCGTGCGGGAATGGATTTCGGGCCAAAATTCCCACACGCGTGCGAGAATGAGATTTCATGACAATTCAAATTTCACCTTTTTTGTATAATTTTTAATTTCCTCGCATGATGCATTGTAAAATTTTGTATGATACACGTGCGGATAGGTAATTCCCAACTCGTGTCGATCAAAAACACTCCCTGACAGTCGTGTTTTTGGTGATCGCCACTCGTTGGGAATTACCAATTTTCCGCACTTGTATCATAAATAACTATTATACACACAAAGCAATGAATAAATGATTAAGATGCATAAGATTATGATTATGATCGAATTGCCGCCATTACTGTTGTCATTTTATTGTTGGTTTTTTGCTGTTACTTACTACTACTTATGATATGTGTGTAGATAAAGTAGTGTATGCAACTATACATAATTAGGCCTTAAAACACTCGTGTGATCCTATTATGAAACTCGCTGACGCTCGTTTCATAAAACCACACTCGTGTTTTACAGCCTCTCATTATGGACCAGTCGCATAATAGTAGTTTTCACACCACATGCTCGACAATGCCGAATTATAGGTCATGTAAACCATACCGAAAGCAAGACATTAAATCCCTTGGTATTTGCCGGGTTATAATGTTGTACTGAATTTCATTATAACCCGCTGGTTAATAATATGATTTCACTTTTCATAATTCTTATTACTATATGCATAAAGTTTAATTTTGCTAAACACAATTTGTCCTAGGCCATGGCCTACTTGATTTGACAAAATAAATGAACAAATGGTGTTCGAAATTCGAATTTCGAATCTAGGACCACGGCTTGTGCTTTCGAATTTGGAACGTCGCGCGCCTTCATTTGTTCACGCGTGACGAACAAATCGAGTTCTTGTAGGTGCCTATAGAAGATTTAATTTCAAAAATAATATTGAAAATGTCGAGTGATGAAAGTGTTTTGACTCCTGAGTTTATCAAATTAGACAACTCAACCTCAATAAACGTACCAAATAAAAACATTACCTTATCTTTCCATAATTGGACTAACGTGTCTAATGTTACTATGTACTTTTAATTTGCTAAATAAACATTATTTATCTACTGAGCCTGTTTTTTAGTCTCGCATAAGGTGTGAAAAGTAGAGTATACACCTCGGGGATAAGACTGTTTTAGTCTTGGGCGGTTGAACCCCTCACTGCACTCAGGACTCAGTCTTAATTCCCTCGCTTCGCTCAGGAATTAACTTATAACTCCCTCGCTACGCTCAGGAGTTAAATTATGAGTCCTTCGTTACGTTCGGGATTCAATTCGCTCCCGTGACATAAAACAGTGCTTTATCCCCTTGGTGTATAATCTACTATTATGCGACTGATCCATAATGAGAGACCTGGTGTTCCTGAACGCATTTTAGAGCACTAATGATATGTGCGCAGATAAACCTACATGAAGGCTTGAAGAAATTCTACTAATCTGTTTCTCATAATAGCGCTGGTGGTTTTTAAGTCACCTAAACGATATTTCGTGTAAACACTACTTTACACAAATGGGTACGAAGCAATAACCCTCACGCATATACGAGTAACACGACTAAAGTGATAGGAGATGTCAAGATTGTCAAGGATGTATTCGCCTTCTGATACTCCTCAATTTAGTCAGGATAATTTACCTCCATCGCTTTCGGGGATTCGCTAGGACTCCATAGGGAATGTAATCTCGAACTGAGATTGGTAATTCGAGATCTTGCGTTAAAATTCCGATGTCGAGATCAGGGAATCGAGATCCCGTCAGCAAAATCGACTAGATCAAGATTTCCCCATTTCCCTTCGAATGCGACTAAAACAGTACCTGTACTTACGGTATTGCTATCATATTTTGCCTGTTAACCTGAACAAACATTCGTTGACTTGTTTTCGTTGACAACAACACAAACGAAAGAAATGTGCACACACGCACCAACATTACGTGTTTTATTTAAAAATGAATTTTGAAGCATTTATTAGTTGCCAAGGACTGTTCAACACGAATTATTAACATACCTACGTACTGAAATTTCGTTCGAAATTTCGATTTTGTCAGTCACTCGAGATCTCAGGTTTTTGAGCAGCTCCATCTATGAAACCCTTTTTGCTTGCTTGAGTCCTACATTTATCATAAATATATTATTTATGGTAAAGAGTGGGTAAGAAACCACAATTTTAATTTCCTTTCTAAAATACCACAATTCCACAATCAAATTTGCTACATACCTACTTTTGGCCTCATATGAGAGATAATTTTGGTTGACGGTATGTTATGTAAAAGCGCACATAGGTACCTATTAACAAAATGTTTAAGTACTATCGAACCAACTGAATCATGACCCACCATAGAACCTTGTTACAATTAACGAACATAAGTACTAAGAGATCATATGACGTTAATATGTCCGTTAATTGTAACAAGGTTCCATGGTGGGTCAGAATTCAATTTCGTCGATAGTACCTACGAAGAAAACAATGAACCATAGTTAAGTTACATATTCGACCGGTTTTTTCTTTTCTCGATAGTTTCGGCGTGGCTCTAGTATATTGCAAGGGCAGAGGGTTTTGGAGGATGAATGGTATATGACGCCCGAGCGATATGCGATAGGATCTAGGCTTTAATTATTACCACTCGTGTGAACACCTACAAGACGCCTAGCCTACGCTTCCCTAGCCAAAAACATAATTTCCCGCACGCTTAGCAAATTTATGTGACGTAAAGCATATTGGTGTGTCGCTTTGTAATTTATGTTTTTTTATTATTTACGTATATAGTATATAGTAGTATTATAATTATTATAATATAAGCACTACAAAAAATCTCTTTGAATAAACCAGCGTAGAAGGAAGCACAAACGCCGGTAAACAATTCGTGAGGAGAGCTCACGTTGCACTAAACATACATACATACATACATACATACATACATACATTCACGCCTTTTTTCCCAAAAGGGGTAGGCAGATCACAAGAAACTTATAGTCCAGCGCTACTTTTGGCATAAATGTGATGGGTATAAAAGATCGACAAAATGTGACATTGCATAGGTTGCTAACTCATATGTTTAGTGTATAAGTCTAGGGTTTAAGATCACATATACTTAGTTCATGTATCATACCTAACAGTTCTTAACATAGGTACTTAACATTAGTTAAAATGAGCGCGGTCTCGCCAACAAACTGTTATCGCAGTTTGGCGAGTAACATAACATTGTTTATTGTTTTTTCTTCTTCTTCAACTTAAGAGCTCTGCTCTTGTCGGTGGAGTAACCGCCTTTCAGCTCTTCGCTCTGCCACTGCTTTGAGCTCCTGGTACGACACTACATTGACCTTCTCCTTGAGCTGGTCCATAAAAGCACGTCGCGGCCTTCCTCTGCCTCTTCTTCCCTCTATTTTCCCTTCGATTATAGTTTTTATGTAAATGTCATGTCGTAACAGGTTTTGTTTTGTACTTTTGATAAATAAATATAAAGAAAAATCGCCCACTAAATACACATCAACCCTGCCCCCTTAGTCGCCCTTTACGACACCCACGGGAAGAAAGGGGGCGCTATTCTAACCCAACACCACACTGGGACTACACTAGACAAGCCCATAATAATTTTGCATTTGTTAATTTATTATTGGCTTATCTGTTTTATTTTAACAAATGCACTGTTAATTAATTTAACAAGTGCACCGTTAATGAATTTAACAAATGCACTGTTAATCACAATTCACGACAGACATGCGTCAGACATGCGATTTTCGCTACATATGGATGGGCACTAGCCACACTAGGCTGCTACGGGCTACGGCGTAGCGCTACGAGCGTAGCTCAGCAGGCTGCAGTACGGAACCCTCGTGTGCGAGTCCGACTCGCACTTGGCCGGTGTGCATGTTTTTATCGTTGTTGCACGTCAAACGAATTATTGTACTGCCTGACGGTATCTCTTGTAGTGTCAGATGTTCCCTCACTGCCATGTTTGCATTATCATTCTGTATGAAACAGTACCTACGGTAAACTCTAAAGGTCACTGCGGTACGGGGCCTAGGTGAATTTCCAGCTTAAACTATTCAATGACCAATGACTCACATATGCATCATGTCACATTCTCTACAAGCAATTTCTGCTACAGAACGTTAAAATGCTGCTACGCGCTACGGTGAATAAGTTATACTATGTATCTATGAACCAATCACCACACACATGCTTCAGAGTGCCTCGGGCGCTTGTTCACAGGGACACAAGAAACACTACGTGTGCTACGCCGTAGCGCGCAGCATCATATTTCCGCTTTGTAGCGGAGTATTGCAATATTATTCGATATGCCAGGTAAGTCTGATGGTGTGATGGTATTCAAAATGATAAATTAACACGGGTCTAAACATTTAAATATGTGTACAAATAAGCCTGAAGGTTTAAATTGTTAAAGGTTCTGATAATGGAGATGAAAGATCAAAACCATTCCTTTAGGGATCGTTAGAAGTGGCTGACTGAGCAAAAAAGTACAGTCAGTAATAAAGCTTGACATTTTTTTTGTGACAAAGACTAATCCTACTAATATTGTAAATGCGAAAGTTTGGATGTTTTTTACTCAATTACATATGATTACATTTAACGGCTCGAACGATTTGGATAAAATTTCAGATTATTATAATACAGGATGACATTTTAATCAGTGTCCAAATTCAAGTATAAGATTCTTTAGCAAAAATATATAATACGTTTTTTTTTGTTTCATATCATTTAGTACAAATAAAAATAGTAATTGCTGCTTAAAGTTATCCCAAATAAACCTTACCGCGCGGGCACCTCAGCGGGTAGTAAGGTTTGCGCACGGCACGCCTCCCCTCCCTCGACCCGCTCCGCTCCGCGCGGTACTGAATGCCCAGTAACCACGCTGTACGGATAATTCTTTTGGGATCAACAATTTATAATTTAAAAAATACCTACCAGTTATTTTTCAAAAATGGAGTCTATTAGTGATACCAAATGCTTACTAAAAATTTGGACACTGATTGAAATGTCACCCTGTATATACGTGGATAGTTTTTATCCCGGGTCCACGCAGACAAAGCCGCGGGTGGAAGATAGTTATTATAAAAAAAAATTGAAGCTGGGGGAATAACGTCCTCATATTCGCATACGAGTTTTCCATAAATTAAAATTCCACCCACGAGGTGGACAGATGACCGGGTGAAGGTCGCAGGATGCGGGTGGCGCATGACCGGTGATTTTGGCACTCTTTGGGGGAGGGCTATGTCCGGCAATGGATGTCTTTCGGCTGATATGATGACTTAGCAATCAGTTTCTGTCTGTATCTCCTGCCTGATGTTAATATTTACATCAGGTCTACGTTCAGGGATCACAGGTCACCGAGGGTCTAGTCCTTCTCAAAATCAGAAATAATGGGGAGCACTTCAGAAGTTCTGAACACAATACAGATTAAGAAGCTCATCTTGGCTGCATATTCAGACGCCGGAAGTACGAGTTGTTGCAGCGTCATGCCGGGAAAATCCAAGTAACTATACTGAGTGATATTTTCGACGTTTTTTAGAAAACGGTAGGTTATGTATTTATCTAAAGTCATCATCCTACTAGCGTTATTCCCGGTAACGCCCCTAAAGGAGCCCGGGGTCCGCTTTGACACCTAATCCCAAGCTTTGGCATAGGCACTAGTTTTACGAAAGCGACTGCCATCTGACCTTCCGACCCGGAGGGAAAACTAGACCTCATTGGGGTTAGACCGGTTTCCTCACGATGTTTTCCTTCACCAAAAACCTAACGTTAAATATGGGCCGGGATTCGAACCCACGACCGCCGCTTGACAGCCGCATGCCTGAACCACTAGGCGTTTATGTTTTTTATCTAAAGTATTCCTAAATATTCATTCGTTTTGACTTTGATAATATGATTTTTATACATATTTCTCAAGTAGGTCCTTGCGCGGGCGAAGCGCATAGCATATTGAGCTAGCATAGCGAACGACCGAGACAAGATATTAAGGGTTAGGCACATGCATTGTATGACAAGGGTCTAAAACAAGCCATATTACCAGGAAATAGTTCGAGGGGTAATATGGATTTTAGACCAGAGTTATACACTCTACTTTTCACTTCGACAGCGAGAAAATAGTAGAAACAAAGAATATCCGTCCACAATCGATTATAAATACCACGGCGAAAAGATTGTTCAATTTGGTGCTGTATATTTTTTTAAGTTTAGTTTAGCAGGGAACAGTGGAATCTCCTCTCGCTCATATTTGCCGCACTTTCAGCAGCTATGATGACACCACTATTTTCTCTGTTGGTATGTAATAGGTACCTATAGTGTTCCTGGTGGTGAGTTCTGGCGACCCAGTGCTCTTAAGGATGCGCTAGACAGATATACCTACATTTGTAGCTGTCAATACATTGAAGCTACAATACCTGGTATCGAAACACAGTGAGATTGATATTTTCAACTCACGACCTGACATTTAGCAGACAGTTAGTCGGAATTCTCTGTCATCGTGCCTCTTAACATCCTAACCTCATAACCTCTTAAATTAACTTCAATTAAGATTGTTAAAATTAGTGTTCTATGTTATAATTTAATTTTTATTTGGTTTTGTTTTGTTTCTTTTCTGCTCATATGTAAATGTAAGCATAATAGTACATTATTGTCGAAGCAAGGGAAGTAGGCAATTGCTGGCCGAGTATTAATTTTAAACGGACGACCTTGGGAGTCCGTTTAATTTTATACGAAGCCAGCAAATTGCCCTTCCAGCTGAGACCAAAAGTGCTTTTCTCAAAAATTTGGAAGAAAACAAAAATGTACTTTCTGAAAATGATAAGGCATGCATTTCTTCTCGCCGCTTCAAGAAATTGTCGTACGCCTTTTGATATTTGTCTTTTGGCTTTGCAACTTACACTTAACAAATAATCAATAGGTAACTGAGCTTGCAGCTTTTTTAAATCTGGAATCATTTACACGTCAATTTTTTAACTTTTCCGTAAAAACAATTAGCCACTGTACGTTAAAACAGAATATTTTTTGCAATGCCGGCTTTTATTTTTTTTAATAATAAGTTGGAGGTGTATTTTTCTTTCGAAAACCCCATAACTTATTTGAGGCAACTAAAAAGTCGCGATAAGTAACAGCTACTGATCTTCCGCTTTGGCTGTTTAGGACCTATGCCTTTTATTTATATGGCGGTTTCAACTTTTTAAAAAATTTGTACCACGACAATTAAGGGAATTTGTACGCAACATTGTAGTCGAGCAAAATCGAGCCGGCAAGGTTTTTTATTTTTAAAATTTTGACTAACCATAAACTATGCACTTCACGTCCTGACTTTTTACCAATAAAGTCAACATTGCCGATGATTTTTGAGAAATAGTACATTACTGCAGAGGCCGTGAAGTAAGGGATTGCTGGACGAGCTTGGGGTAGACGGCCGAGTCGTAGACGAGGCCGGATAGAACGAGTCCAGCAATCCCTGTTCCGGCCGAGGATTGTATAGTGCTTTTCTCAAACGATGTGAGGAAATATTAAAATTAAAATAAATACCTACAAGGTAATCAATTAAATACTAGTTTGTTGAAATTACAATCGGAACGAAAGTTCAGAAAACAATTGTGTAATTTGCCGCCTTTTTTATTTTTTAAACATGACATTTCAACAAGCCGCTCAATCACAATGTTTAACCGCACATAAATATGATATAGTATCATAGATTTTTTTTTATGTCTCAAGTCTGCTTACAGGGTCTAGTGGTGGTTGGCAGTATGTAATTTTTCCTTTGTCAGTTTCATATTAGTAAGCAAATAAAAGTTAGAGTAGCGGACAATAATGTTTTTAGTTAGGGTTTTCATACATTACTTTTTGACCTGAGGCCAAGAAGTAATGTAGGGAGCCATAAACGAGAAACTTCTTGTCTTCATTTCGTGATATTAACGCATACATTTCAGAGCATGTTTGAGAAAAATAATAATACATACTTGTTATCTAGTTCGCATGCTTAAGCATATTGTAATGTATAATTTTATAGTAGTTTTAGGATAGTTTGCGCTTCGTTGTTATTTGTAATCATGCTGTGCATACATGTTTTGGATGGCATTGCTAACCAGATCCCCTGATTTATCTTGTACAATGCATGTAGTGAATGTTATCTGTTTTGTGTGCCTAATAAATAAATAAATCTTTAAATCAAAGGTTCGGCAAAGCACTTGTGTCCATAGGCTACGATATGTGCTCAGCATAAGACAGGCAGCGGAATCGCCGTCTCTTTTGCGTCATGACATAACATAAATGACGACCAGAAATAACTTTTCTTAAAACGTAAAATAATGCCGATGCTGCGTTTTCTTTATTCAAAGTTCATGTGATCTGTACTTCGTTTGCATATAGTTAATCGTGGGGCGATAATTACTTAAATAGAACCTAGCGTTTGAAACCACCGAAGATTCACACAGGTCGAGTGCCACCGCCATGGCATAGAAAAAGTGCCTATACTTTGAGCACACAACCGGCATGTGCCCCGCGAATACAAACACTTGACACCGACGCAGTTAGGCGGCCACAGAATTAAAGCTTGAATACAAAACGGTTTCCAAAACAAATTCAACCGAAACTATTCAAAGGGAGTAATCGCTAGAACTAATGGCACCTAGTGGAGTGCGCTCGACCTTTGCCGCATATATTTTGCTTTGACTCGGAAAAACTCCAAACGCGACATTTCCCCAATGATTAAAGCCCCCACTACTCCATTATGCCGAACTGTAATCACGCAACTATCCCCCTCGCCTCGCTCGGCCGTTTACGTGCACGTTAACGTTACGTCCCCATACTGAATATCGCCGAGAGGTAACGTTAACGCGCGCCGCGGCCGCGACTCGCGAGAAAAGATTTCGCCCACATAATTATTTAAGTTAATGATGTACTACACCTTTCTTCGTGTAAATTATTTCTTTTTGCGAGCGAGTGAATGGGATGCTGCTACGGGGACGCTTGGGGGAAGGAAAGGGACGGTGATTTTAGGGAGGTGCCTCCCTCATTTGGCAAAGCAGGCTCTCCGGATTATAATATTGTAGTGGCGAGCGACGCAAGTACATGCACAGTAAGTATACAGCCTTGCATTTATTATATACTTCAGTGGTTTAGTAATTCGATAACATTTGTAACTTTTCCTTTCTTTTTCGGGCGATCACTGCCCGTGTCATTTAAGTAGGTTGTTTTTACTGGAATGGATTAACATATTTCTGTAGCGATAGTGTCTAATCTGTCTATTATGTTAATGTTGACTTAATTGACGGTAATTTATACTGTATAGTGAGCTAATTTAATTGACTTTTGTTGCCATGATGGCGGTAAACAAGCACACGGTCTCTCTGGTGGTGTTGGAGATGACAACGTATAGCCTATGGACGTTGGCGCCTCAGGGGACTCACAACCTTGTTGCCGAACCTATATTGGTTTGAGGTTTTCTGTGTTGATAGCTATAACTTGCATAGTTGATGGGTCGTGGGTTTGGAACACTGCGAAGCTTGTTAGTTATAACGTGCTGGCTGTCACACAGATCGGTTGATTAACAAGTCAATTACTCCAATTGAAGTACCCAACCCAGACCCATCATACATACTAAGATTTGAATTTTAATCAAAACTAGAGTGACATAGTCACAAAGGTGACTATGGAAAAAAACAAATGTCAGTGAGTTTTTTACAACCCTTGATTAAATGTCAAAATGTGGATGAACACATTGATCATATTCAATTTGTTTTCGAAACGCCCGTAGCATATAGTACCTACGTGTATATCGTCAGTTCCTGACCACCATATTACCATATTTCATTCGTTGTCCACTTGAACTTTCTAAGGTTGCTTTAAATATAATAATTTTGAAGTGATTTTCAGCATATGATTTGATTCCTATTATATGTATAGGGATCTACCTACTACTACTACTGTCTACTGGGGATATAACATGGAATCGAACCCTTGGACCGTATTATTATTATTACTTACCATTCGAATGTGCGTCCCAAGTTTGGAATCCTCGGTACAAATGTAATGTAACGTCATTGGAAAATATCCATAAAAAGTTTTTAAAGTTCCTAATATGCTTCAAATTAGGTATTCACTATGACTCAAATAAGTACTTGGATCTGTGTATAAGATGCCATTTTCTTCTAATTGACACCCGTCGTAATATAACTGATCAATCAATCAATCAATCAATTTTTATTCCGAGAGCATAGGTTACATAAGATGGCATAATAAAATACAGTGTTGCTTATGTTCTACCAGAAAAGGCATGCAAATTAAAATTAACAATTTCATAATATTCAATCGGTAGATATTACCTATCTACTTCAAATTACATCTTATTCATCGACAGCCCACCTTACTTGGTAAATTGGACATCCGTTTACCCAGTAGAGCCCGGCGTGCGCCGCCACTAGCCGTGCTATTATCATTTATTCAAATAACTATAGGCAGATCAGTTGTTTTGAGCTTCTTCAGAGCGAGCAACGGCATAAACAATATGTCTGTTCCAAGACGCAAAGCGTTATGTTTTTGCTCACATAATTTTTTTATATAATTCATTTCGATATCGGCGATGTTCTGGTATTAGATCACTGTCACTATTGTTTAAAGTTACTGTGTATTATTATATATTATTATTATTCGAGCTGATATATTCAGTTAAACTTTCACGATTCTCACGGTCTCTCTGGTCTTCATAAACCACTTGTCTACTAGGTTGTCACCCGGCCGACACGCAGCACTAATGTCCGGTGATAATAACGGACGATTTTTTGGACGCTGCATTCATTTTTTTTATTAATTTT
Source organism: Epinotia demarniana (assembly GCA_945867215.1). Lineage (NCBI taxonomy): Eukaryota > Metazoa > Arthropoda > Insecta > Lepidoptera > Tortricidae > Epinotia > Epinotia demarniana. The sequence goes on from OX244274.1 coordinate 519,196, forward strand.
TTATTTACTCAGGCAACAATGGCCCATATTTACATATACCTTACAGACTAACTTATGATCGGATTCCACAAAGATGAAATCTTGAAACTGTCATCGCGGTCTTATTTCAACGGCTTCACGTATTTTCCTACTATACAAACTACTCAGTGGGGTAAATAAATAAGTTGATTATACGCGATTAAGTCCCGTTTAGTAAAGATTAAGTATATGATATATTCGTATGGAATTTTAATATTCTGAAATAAAGACATTTCTTTTTATTAAATTATTTTAGCTGATCTTCTTATGAATAAATAAATATTTTATTTGGTAGTTTTTGTTAAAACTCGTATACAGACTTTGTTATACACCTCGGACCCCGGTTATGGACAGGCAACGCGTGAAGCGAGGGGAGTCGCGCCACAGATTATATAATAGTTCTAGTCGCGCGTTGTCAGGCGAGAGCGGAAACGCACTCGCTAAGCAAATTCATATAGTATGTTTATTTATTTATTTTATAAACTTTATTGCACAAATACAACAAGTACAAAGGGTGGGCTTAATGCCACAAGAGATTCTGTATTAGTCAACCATATATGCCGTAACCGTATGCAGTAACCGTGTGCAGTGTTAGGTGCCCATGTTTGTGTTTAGGCGACTACCAACGCGTCACCGCACGGTTGCCGCACGCGTCGTCTATTTGATCTATACGTATAAGTAGGCCCCAATTTACAGAGTTTTACTGTATTCTTGATCTGTAACTTAAGCCAGCTTTTCGTGTGTCTCGAGGAGATTTGTGCATATAATTATAACCTTCTAGTAATATTTGCTCGTCCTTGTGAACTGTCGCATCAACTTCCTTCCACAATTTCATTCCATATATTTTAATCCAGGTTATAAACATTATCAAAGCCATATGTCATCCAAATACGTCCAGACATTTTTGCGTGATTGAGTAACAGACATCTAGTTAAAGTTTCAGAGATATTCCTCACTCTTTCTGCAAAAAACATCGTTCCTTACCCTCGTGTTTTCCATGATAATTTCCCGTAATAGTTATTACGCAAGCTGTAATTTCAGACATTGCAGTAAGGGATGGTCTGATAATCGCGACGCGGGAGGCATCATTTCAAACAGTCATTTATTTACCACTCTCGGCATCACACTGCTATCAACGATAAATGATCGCATCGTTTAACGGAACTGCACAAAATCTTCCAATTTAAAAAATCTGCGAGCTTTCAAACTTGTTATCGTAAATGCAACTTACTTTTGACACCTTTTTTTTTCTTTAACAATCGTATGACAAACTCACAGTCAAGAAAGTGGCAAAATCTTCTCAGGAAAAACACGCCCGTCTGCGAGAACGTTTGATAAATTGCTATTTGAAAGTGTATTCCATGTCAAAAGCAATGGCATTACTGACAGTAACAATTCGCAGTAAGTTGCTGGGTCCACACGTAACGACGGTCGCTAAGTAGTTATTTTCGTTGCTTATCATACTTAGTTATCCTCCAAAAATGAGTAGCAAATCATCGTTGTGAAGTGACAACTGTCAAGTTAATGAAACTGGGGACTAGGCGCTTTGTAGCATGTGGTTGTAATCGCTTGTGGACATGGATCTAATGAACCAATGATGAAAATTTATCTTAACCAATATGCTAAGTATTTACTTCTATAATACTGGCCCCGTATCATGGTCGGCCTTATCACGCGATAAGTTACAAGGTAGAGCGTCAGTCTCGTTCTGTCGAACGGTGTCAGCCAGTGACGGACGCTCTATCTTGTCACTTATCACGTGATAAGACCGGCCATGATCCGGGCCTGACATATTATAATACCTGAATCGCCACTGCTGGCGTCCTAAGTATCGCAGTACTTAAGATGCTTAGGTATGTGTAGGTTATGAATATAGCAAGAGTGCAACTCATTACTCGTACTACATCACAGGTAATTTACGAATGCATTGCCGACCTTTATGTGCCTCGTTCAATCGCATGTTGACGATCCTTTGTCCCTCGAAGTACATTTAGGTCAGGTAGTAGCGCAGCTGTATCTTGTGAACGCATGCTGCATGCTGGTTGTATCTATATATATAAAACGCAAAGGTGACTGACTGATTGACTGATTGACTGACTGATCTATCAACGCACAGCCCAAACTACTGGACCGATCGGGCTGAAATTTGGCATGGTGATAGCCACTATGATGTAGGCATCCGCTAAGAAAGAATTTTTGAAAACTCACCCCTTAAGGGGGTAAAACGGGGGTCCAAAGTTTGTATGGGGGAAGCATTATTTTTTGAACTAGAGACTTAAAACTTTGTAGGAAGATTACTTATTAAGATAAAAAAAGCACTTTCAGCGTTTTACAAAATTTAACCCCTAAGGGGGTTAAATAGGGGTGCAAAGTTTGAATTAAAAACTACTAGGACTACAAACTTGAAATTCACACCAGAACTTCCTTTTATGACGTAGGCAAGGGATAAGACGGGATTTTTGGAAATTCTATCCCTAAGGGTGTTAAATAGGGGTGCAAAGTTTGTATGGGAGAAACATTATTTTTTGTACTAGAGACTTGAAACTTTGTAGGGATATTACTTATTAAGATAAAAAAAAGTGCTTTCAGCGTTTTGGAAAATTCTCTCCCTAAGGGGGTCAAATAGGGGGGCAATGTTTGTATGAGGTAAACATTATTTATTGACCTAGAGACTTGAAACTTTGTAGGAAGATTACTTATTAAGATACAAATAAAAATATCCTTAGCGTTTTTAAAATTCCACCCCTAAGGAGATTAAATAGGGGTGCAAAGTTTGTATTCAAAACTACTGGGACTACAAACTTGAAATTTACACCAGAACGTCCTTTTATGACGTAGGCAAGGGATAAGACCGGACTTTTGGAAATCCTATCCCAAAGGGGGTTAAAAAGGGGTGCAAATTTTGTATGGGAGAAATATGATTTTTTGTACTAGAGACTTGAAACTTTTTAGGGATATTACTTATAAAGATACAAAAAAAGTTCTTTCAGTGTTTTAGAAAATTCTACCCCTAAGGGGGTTTATTAGGGGTGCAATGTTTGTATAAGGGAAACATTATTAATCGAACTAGAGACTTGAAACTTGGTAGGAATTTTACTTATTAGGATACAAAAAAAAGTATTTTCAGCGTTATATAAAATTCCACCCCTAAGGGGCTAAAATAGGGGTGCAAAGTTCGTATTCAAAGCTACTGGGACTAGAAACTTGAAATTTACACCAGAACTTCATTTTATGACGTAGGCAAGGGATAAGACGGGATTTTTGGAAATTCTATCCCTAAGGGGGTTAAGTAGGGGTGAAAAGTTTGTATGGGAGAAACATATTTTTTTGTACTAGAGACTTGAAACTTTGTAGGAATATTATTATTAAGATACAAAAAAGTACTTTCAGCGTTTTATAAAATTCTTCCCCTAAGGGGGTTAAATAGGTATGCAATGTTTGTGGGGGGGGAAACATTATTTATTGAACTAGAGACTTGAGACTTTGTAGAAAGATAACTTATTAGGATAAAAAAAAGTAATTTCAGCGTTTTATAAAATTCCACCCCTAAGGGGGTTAAATGAGGGTCCAAATTTTGTATAAGGGAAACTTATTTTTAGCTACTACGTACTTAAAACTTTGTGGACAGATTACTTATTCATTTACAAATAAAGTGCTTTCAGCGTTTTGGAAATAATTACACCTAAAGGGGTTAAAAAGGAGGTCCAAAGTTTGTATGGAGAAAAAATATTAGTCAGACAATTTTATTCGAAAATTCACAGGATAATTCCTAACGATAAATGAGTAAACAAGTGTTTCCGGTTTTTTGAGAATTCAACCCCTAAAAGGAGACATGTGGTGACAAAATCTGAAAATCAACATCGGCATCTATTGTTTCTATGGTTTATCGGGTCGCTGATTAGGAAAACAACAACGATTTTACATTCCAACGTGCGTCTAAATATCAATATGGGCGTTGTTAGTATGGTTTTTTGGGACGTTAATAACGAAAATCACATAGATTTTGAAATGTAATGTTGTGGACATGAAAATTCATGAAAATATTTTTGCCGAATTGCAATTCAATCGGTCCAGTTTTTTTCGTAGCAAATCGGTTGTAACAGACGAACTGACAGACAGCCACACGTGATCATATAAATAAGGGTTCTATTTTTGCTTTTGAGATATGGAACAAGACCCGCGTTATATAGGGTTATAGGTTTTAAAGTTTGTATTTAGTGCCATCTCGATCGTCAGCAATCGGTACCTAGGCGAGTGCGGGCGGCGCGGCGGGACGGGAGGGTAGGAGACATTGGGAAAGTGCCTGCATCCGTAATAAGTACATTCAAGGTGCTGCACGAAGATCTGCTTACTTTTTATAAGTTAAGCATTTTGGCCGTCGTTAAATTAAAACAAATTTTTGGGTATTTATGTTAAATACTGAATCGAAAAGCATGGAAAAAAAATCTTAGGAAACTAGCCTATAGCAATGTCCAGGCCACAAATTTGACTTGACATTCGTGGAGATATTTTGGTATTTCAACATTATCATGAACATAAAGTAGCTTTTATTCCAGAGGACAGATTCTCATTAATCATGACTGTAAATTTAATAACAGAAATACGTACATACATACATACATTCACGCCTTTATTCCCAAAAGAGGCAGGCAGAGCACATGAACTTTATGTTCCAGCGCCACTTTTAGCATAAATGTGGGTATAAAAGATCGACAAAAAGTGATATTGCTTAGGTTGTTAGCCCATCACCCACAACACACTTCAACCCTGCTCTCTTAATCGACTTTTACGACACACACGGGAAGAAAGAGGGTGGTGAAATTCTAACCCGCCACCACACGGGCATAAAAATAATAGTAAAAAAAAATTAATTTACCATAATGGGTTATGACGAAGGGTTATTCGTAGGGGAAGTTAGTAGTAGTAGGTTAGTAGGCGGCGTAGCAATTCAACAATTATTGGAAAATTACTTTAACTACGCGGGCGAAGCCGCGGGCAAAAGCTAGTATTTTATATGATTGCGGCAAAGCATGACAATCGACTCTAGAAACAACTTTGTACCTACACTCTATTTTGTTTTGATTGTAGGTATAAATTACCAGCTTCTGCACGGGACTACGTCCGAGTGGAATTCGTTTATATCGTAGCTCCATTCAAACTTTCACCCCCCATTTCACTCCCTTAGGGGATGATTTCTGGGATGAAAACTATCCTATGTGCTTTTATGGGACTGAAAAAAAATCATCTAAATCAGTTCAGCGGTTTAAGCGTGAAAAGGTAACAGACAAACAGACACGCTTTCACATTTATAATATTACTAGCTTCCGCCCGCGACTTCGTTTGCGTGGACCCGGGATAAAAACTATTCTATATTTTAATCCAGGCTATAAACTATATTCGTGCAAAATTTCATTCAAATCGGTTCAGCCGTTATAGCGTGATTGAGTAACAAACATCCAAACATCTAAACTTTAGGATAAGTATTGGCTATTGTATGTCCGTGATGGACAAACTGTTGAGTCCACATATGTATACTATATTTATTGAAATCCTTGTAAGCAGTTCAACAATAAATACTATTATACTATGTATACTGTTAAAAAAAACACGATTAATCTCGAGGTGTATTACCTTATCGAATTTTAGGTTGATTGTATGAGATGGTTGTCCGACTTGATCGCCAAATCTCGTAGTTACAGATGTATATTTGTGGGTTTATTTTAAACAATAATAACTTGATGTTCTTAATAAAAAATAAAGCTAAGCCGAGACTTGGAAATTTGCTTCAAAAAATATCGTTGTAGTCCTGTCCGGTCCAATATGAAGTTGTCGTAGCAAGTAGTTATAGGGACGGTAATGGAGAGGTAGGTTCTCGTAACACTTGTATTAGAAATGAAATGTTTCTAAATATATGTTTGCATCATATTTTCCTAAGCATTTTACTGTAGAGTTTTTAAATAAAATCATATAAATTTTGAAGGAAACAGAAATATATTGATATCTTTTTGGTGCAATATTCACGCCTCGCTCTTTACTAGGATTATAATTGTGTGAAAATCGTAAAATATGAATCACTTTCTGGGGATATCCGACATTGTGCAAATGAATCAAATTAATACAAATTTGCCCTTCTTTCTCACTGTTTTGAGTGTTTTACATTCAGTGGTTCCAATTTCTTATATAGGTACGAGATATAAAATAATGAACGAAATTCCTAGAAAATGCAATCTTGCGACCAGGAAAAAATTCAAAATATGTATTTGTCTATAACTATTATATTATATTTGAACTAAGAATATTATTTATTATTTTCTGTGAATTCTTAAAAGTGGACTTAAGAACGTGTTCAAATAATTACTTAGTGAGTACCTACTTAAGTAATGGATAAAAAGTGATCATCATATCAGGCGAAAGACGTCCACTGCTGGACATAGGCCTCCCCCAAAGAGTGCCAAAGTGATCGATATATAATTATATAGTGCATTTACATAGCTTTTAGAAATGTCATACATTAGAAAAATACCTTGATTTTTAAATTGTAGTTTTAGGAAATTCGTAAGCATGTAGTAATTTTGATATTCGAGATTATGCTACGGACCTTGTGATTTGAACTCGGGAAGCCAGACTCACTATCAACAAGGCTAGAGGGCCATCAATATTTTTCTTTTTACTTAGGGTCCTCTTCAAAAGGGAAATAAAAACCCAAAAATGTAGTCAAATCACTTCGTTGTACTTATGTCTGTGTTTTCCGAGAACACGTCAAGGTGTCAATATCTTGTTGAAAATAATATCAAATACTCAGGTTTGCAGTTTCTTGTAGCTGTGAAATATCCAACTGGAAGTTGGCGTATTCTAAATGTCCGCCATTTAATGCTGTATGTACTTATATTTTGTTCTGAGACACATATAAATAAAAAGTTACACATTCACAGTACTCGGAACTATTCTTTTTGTAAAACCTTGCCAAATTCGATTATCAATAAACGCATGGCTTTGTCAGGTGTAGAGCTCGCGAGCCTTCTATAAAAATAAACACTTAAAAAGTTGAAAGTAGGCATAATGTAAGACAAGACCTTCAATTTTAAACTCATATTTCATTATATCCCCACCGGCCGTTTCCACAGCTGCGAATGGTTACCAACTGCGATAAAGGACTAAATATTCTTGTTGACGTACAAAGTAAGGAGCTCCCTACCATACCACGCAGTAATATATTACATACCAACAATACACTGCTTCGACGTACATGCAAGGCTCCCACACAAGGCACCTACACTCATTATGCGCAAGTACATGAATAACGCATAAACAGACGAGTACCTACTTCATCAGCACATGGGCATATAGGTTGTCAGCGCAGCTCACGACTGCGCCGCTTTATGTGAGCAGATAGCATTTGTTTTAACATTCCTGTTGGAGTCCATAACTATGTGGACAAATTTGAGTCTTATTCCATCGAGATAACCTCGGAATAATTATACCATTTATTAGATATCGTACACATGTATGAATTATGTAAGTACAAAAGTTTGAAGCATCGCTGATATAATTTCACACACTTCGTCTTGGGGGACGGCTAGAGTTTGAAGACGTTGAAGAGTTTTTGTAGGAGTGATTATATTGTACCGAAATTATAATCCATACTATCCATACTTATCCATGCTAATATTATAAATGCGAAAGTCTGTCTGTCTGTCTGTCTGTTACCTCTTCACGCTTAAATCGGTGAACTGATTTAGGTAAAATTTCGTATAGGGATAGATTGAGTCCCGGGAAGGACATAGTTTTTATTCAAGAAATCGAACCACGCGGCCGGAGTCGCGGGCAGAAGCTAGTGAAATATAAAACAATGCGCTTCACATAGCCATGTGTGGATACATATTTATTTAAATGACCGTTTTTTTTTTGACACTGATTTTGCCAGAAACAGTCCCCGCGAAGGATACGGGCGACAGAATCCGCGATTACTGTATGGTAATGAGTGATTACTGAATGAATAATTGTTCTGTGTGTGAATAATGAGTATGGTTGTGAAGGATGATAGGTGAAATGAAGAATGAACTATGTGCCATTGAACTTTTTCAGGTTATTAACTATATATGGAGGTGGCGAGTTTGCAAAAAGAGGCTATTGTACTTGCAGGTTATATGGTTCTATATGGAGATTATGACAGGTGATTTCGTGCTTAAATCTCGGATTTGTGAATTTCGGGCAGTCTTTTAAAAGGTGGTCGACGGATTGTGAGGTGCTTCCATCGCACGGGCAAAGGTCATCGGTGGTTATCTTGAAGCGGTATAGGTAGGTTTGTGGTAGCCGTGTCCTGTGAGAATTTGGGTAAGTTGGAATGAGATAATGGTCTTGTTTCGTAGATCTTGGATATGCTGCAAAGTCGGTAGCCAGTTTTTCAGGTGTGATCCAGTAGTAGATGTTTGGTAGAAGTTGCTGCTGGATTCCATAGTGTGGGTTTTACAAAGTCTCTTTATATAGGATATGGGGTATAGTTTGAAGTCGGGTGCTTTATGAAGGGTGGCTGCAATTTTAGCTTCTTTATCCGCCTCCTCGTTTCCTGGTTTTCCAGCATGCGCTTTAATCCAGCAGAATTCTATGGTTCCATTTACTTGAATGTTTTGAATTAAGTGATGAATAGTGTTAATATTATAATTGGTGCTGCTCCTATTGGCTATTTCTTGCAGTGCTGACATGGAGTCGGAGAAGATTATGGCGTTAATTATTTCGAGTTGGATGCACCACTCGCAAGCAGCTTCTATCGCTACGCATTCGGCCTGGCAGACTGAACAGCACTTGTGAAGCTTTCTTTGACAGTATGTTGAAATTTAGACCGAGTAGTACTAGTACTACCCAAACGCAGGGCTAATTGGTACGATTAAATGCTGTTTTACAAGGTCCATTGTGGTCGGTATCGTAGCACTTGACACATGAGAAATGAAACTACACCTGGTTCATATCATACAATCTTCAATCATCCCAGGGAAGGCGACGAACATCTTTTCCACCCTAGGACGAGCCAAATCGAGGCACGAGGGGGCTCCAGTGCGTTCAGCGTGAGATCCTGGAGTCCCCCGCGTGAGAGCGCAGGGTGCCGGCCGCCGTGAACTATTTGTGAATAGAAATATGACATAAACTAGTCATCCCTCTATGAGTGGGTACCTGGTGTGCAGGTTTTCTCCACAAAAAGAAATTACATTATGTTTAAAGCAGTTTTCATAATAATACATGCAATCTTTCAAAATCTACAACAAGCTAAAGTATGTCCAATAAAACCAGTCATTTAACGTACTCATTACCTAATACTTTTAGAAATACACTCCTTCTTACCCTTTCGCAAATCCTAAAACGTTAATATAGTTAGCATGGCTGCTTTCGGTAGTTTGGTACACACGAAGGCAACCTGTGTTATCCAATAGTCGACCTTATTCAGTCGTAATAAAGTCCACGAATTGTCAATTGGCTGTGTAGTCGATGCTGCACTCGCAGTGATGGCGGGGCGGGGACGAGCGCGCTATTTAGTATTTACCCACCGTTGTTGCTGACGCTGCGGTCGCTCGGCGGACTGAATGCGACCTTGCTGGTGAGGTGTAGAGTTGATTTTTGATTGGTTAGTAAAGGGGTATTAACGGAAATGTAGGTTTGGTTTTGCACATACCTACGTATTTGTTTTTGTGGTTGGCTCTTGGATCACTTTACATAGGTGAGAAGCTGCACGGACCTGTTTTGCTATATGCAAGAAATATGTACCTACCTACATGGGAAGGGACACAATACTTACTGATTAAGGTAATAGACAGATGCATTAGAATAATAGGTACCTTTTTTTCGTGACTAGAGCCCTCCTCGTTCTCAGCATCGTCGTCACCTTCCCTGGGGTTTCTTGCAAAGTGCTAGCAAAATGGAAGACGTCTACTGCTGGATATAGAGGTCTCCTACAGAGTGACACACTGACCAGCTAGCTAGCTCATTAATAATTTCTGATCGTCGAGTCAGATGCGTCGGGGTAGCATTCAGGAAACTATGACTCACCTTTTTCTCCAATTTGCCGATGCGCCCTGTGCGTAAATAAAATCAATTACCAATTTCAGAAGGAGCTAAATAACAAAACCATTTCTCCCCTACCTCCTCAACCCTGAACCTCGTCAGCGAAAGCCAACGCGTTTAGCCTCAATATAATTATTAGATGAATCGGCCCCGCTCTCCCCCGATATCTGTAATCTCGTAAAACGTATTCTTACAATTTCCCCAAATTCCTCTCCTAGCTTCGCCAAGCGAGACTAGAACTTATGTTGTTTGGGAATCAATACGTAGGGAATTGAATTTTCTTCGCATAGCCGATATAGGGCTGGCTGTCAGTATTGTGAAAATTGCTTCCGACCTTATTAACTTTTGCGTCAAGGATGGCGCTGATGTATGTGTAAGATGTTTGATTTTTTTTCTATAATTACAAATTGAATGTTCCAATGTTTGTTGGGTAGCGTATGCTATGACTAATACCAATTAAATATGGCATAATCAAGGTCCAGGTTTTGGAAGCACCCTTCTCCGTAAAATGTATGAACAACTGGCAACAAACCTAAGTTACGAATACGGCGATCTGTCGTACAGGACAACACTGACGCCAGCTGGGGACTGCCTGCTCCGTATTACAGGCAACTCAGGCGCAACCGCATAAATTATAGCATAAGACCGATCCAATCCATAGGGAATGATTAAAATCAGATGAATAGTTCCGGAGATTACACCCTGCTTACAAATTTACTATTTCAAAGCTACTATTTTAAAGTCTTCAAGTCCCGGCGATAAAAACGAAGTAAATATGAGTCGTTGGACGTGCCCTGCGCGTCACTTAAGCTATTAGGCGGACAGCGCGACAATTTGCCATGAATAGAACACGTTAACGGGATCATTTCCGGCGCCGACCCGGCCTAGGAGCGCACCCAGCTGGTATAAATAATTTCTATGAAAAAACGAACTACTGTTCTTTTTGAATTAATCCATTTGCTGAAAAAAAATACTTGTTTACAACAAGAACATAAACCCACTATAATAAACTAAAAACGCCTAGTTGAAACATAAATTGCAAATTTTTTAATAAAAGGAAAAGTTGAAAAATTTAATGCTCCAAGCCGGATTCGAACCGGCGACCACAGGCATTCATGGCCCGTCGCTACTAACCAACTGAGCTATCGGAACAATCTGGTTCGGGCACCAAATCCTTCAATCAGTTCCTTCATATAACGCCTTAGGGAGGCGTATGCAGCGACATCTACCAGAAGACTTAGGGTTCTTTACGGCACCAACGTCTCAAATTATTTTAAAAATTTATTATTTTCTTTAGCAGCGTTACTGCTTAAAAACCAAATATTAATAAATTGTAAAGTACGTTTAGAAAAACAGTTAGTCCAAAAGTATTAAAACTGACTTTTTGAGGCAATAAAGAAACTTTGCTATGGTCCCAATTTCTGTTTCCTGAAAATATGAAACGACTTTCTCCCTGCCGGCTGTTCAAAATGAGAGAAATCGACACGACAGAGACAATTAAGCGTAGCGTGGTGGTGAATGTTCTGTGTTTGTGAATGTGTTCTGGGCTGGGGTTACATCCACGATATTGGACAATCATGTCTCTCTTTAAAAGCAGAATGACAGAAACAACAAAGTATTTTATTTTACTTTGAAGCTAGCAATCACGCGCACAGCCTATGGACGCTTGCGATTCCAGAAGAATCAGGTTGTCGACCCATTATTGATTTGCGGATTCGTTGTGTTGATAGATAAAGACGAATGCGGGTCACTCACTCACCTATGTATTGTACCCTCTCTGTCTGTCTGTCCTGATCTGTCAAATCGCGGATAAAATTCCGGTCCTTAAATCAAATTCACTTTTCCTACCTCACTTCCTCCCAATGGTATACGAACAATAAATATTCAGATTGCGTAAGTGGACGGGAGGGAGTGTGGAGGCTGCTTTACATGCGTAATGCGCGTGTGGGGGCCTCATGATGCATTATTCACCAGGCGGTTGGCAACGTGGGATAATCACCGAAAAAACGCGTGGAAATTATTTTCGACGAATCACTTACAATTGTATAAATGCATAACGAATACAGGAGGATTCATAAGGGCGGGTTGCACCAACTTACGATTACATCACAATCATATCGGGCAAAAGACGTCCACTGCTGGACATAGGCCTCCCCCAAAGAGTGCTAAAGTGACCGGTCCCGCGCCACCCGCATCCAGCGGACTCCCGCGGCCTTTACCAGGTCATCAGTCCACCTTGTGGGAGGCCTATACCCACGCCGCGCCTTCCGGTCGGTGGTCGCCACTCGAGAACCTACGATTACAGGTCAACGTTAAATATGGCTCCAACAGTTTTCAATCCATAGAGACCTGTCAAAATATCCATACATTTAGATTTTAACGAACACTGCTTACGATTGCAGACGGTTTGGTGCAACCCACAAAATATCACTGCGTAACTATTGCTGAGGACAACAAATGAGGACGTTTTGAGAAGGGTAAAAGAGAAGAGATCGATTTTGAACACCATCAGCACTAGAAGGGGGAAAATGATTGGTCATTTGATACGGCACGAGAACTTCTTTAAAACCATAATGGAAGGAAAGATAGAAGGAAGGAGGGGCAGGGGAAGACCACGACGTAGTTATATAGACCAAATAAAGGAAAAAGCTGGTGCCGTGTCCTATCAACAAATCAAAGGGCTGGCGTACGACAGAAATGGAAAATACTCCACCGACAAGAGGATAACTCTTAAATTAATGATGAACTATTTCTGATCAAATTGCTTTAGTTAGTTTAGTTATAGATAGTTGCCCACGTGCGCGGCTCTGTAACGGACGCATGCGGTCTGTAAGTATGTCTGGATTTGCAGATGTCCCGTTGTCCGGCTGTTCATAGAAGTTATTATACCATACCACTTCTAGCTCATAGAAGTTATTATACCATAAATGAATATATAAATGATAGTGACTTTGACATGCATGCTCAACAATTTGTAAGCCGTAAGGCGCCACATAGTGAAACTGACCACATTCTGTAACATCCTGTAACCTATGTTGGACAAATAAATGATTTTATCTTAATCTTTATCTTTTATCTTCACATGTACAGGTTGCCTTTCTCAGCCGATTTTCGTGAAATCTTGTGAGCAGTCTCAATTTTTATATATTTTTAGGAATAAAAAATAAACATAAAAAAGGCATACTCGCGAGTTCCCTAGTAATATCAAATACCTATACTAATTGATTCTTTAGACTATAATATTTTAAGAACAAAACCTAATAAAAAAAATTGATCCATTGAAATGACTCTGCATCAGTGTGGTTCTATATGTCCGGATGTGCAGATGTCCCGTTGTCCGGCTGTTCACATGTACAGGTTGCCTTTCTTAGCCGATTTTCGTGAAATCTTGTGAGCAGTTTAAGGCGCCGTAGGTTCAGCGAAAAATATCGTCGTCGGGGGTGCGGCCCCCGCGCGCGCGGGGATGCTCCGCCCGCACGTCTCCCGCCGTCGCGCATAGTGGAAACACACAGTACAGAGTAAACAGTACCGCAACGAAGCGGCTAATTCATATTCTAGTTTAGACGCGCACTACCTAGCGGTTTTTAGAACTAAAGCAAAAATTGTAGTTACTTCACAGACCGAAAAGTAAATGGGTTGCCAGTTGCCAACCATGTGTGTATTAAAAAATAAAGTAAATAAAATAAAATAAATAGATATTTGGGGGGACAATCTTACACAAATCGATCTAGTCCCAAACTAAGCAAAGCTTGTACTATGGGTATACTAGACGACGATATACATACTTAAATAGATAAATAAATACTTAAATACATAGAAAACATCCATGGCTCAGGAACAAATATTCATGCTCATCAGCTCATCACACAAATAAATGCCCTTACCGGGATTCGAACCCGGGACCTCAAGCCTGTAGGTATAATAAAATAGCGATAGGCGCTGACGGTATTACACCCGGTAAATTCGCCAAACTAACCAAACGAACCGGTGGGTTTAAAAAAGGAGAGAAAAAAGAGAGAAGTCGAGTAGAGTGGTGAGGATAGGAGTTAAGTGAAGAGGAGAGGAGAGGAGTAGAGTGGAGTTGAGAAAAGAGGACGAATTTCAACTGGGATACTCACAATTTATTGGAAAGTAAAGTTTTATAAGTACTTTGCTAGGGTAGGTACCTACACACAATGAATTTTAGCGAAGAACATTTAGTATAAATAAATAAAAACTTGTTTGTCATACCCAATGATGTAATATAATAATGAGGGAGATACGTTGTCTATACGAAAGACCGTGTTTAAAAATGGCCAGGCTTACGCACACATGAAAGAGCTGCGAATATTGTAGCTACACACTAATATGGATATCAAATGAGAGCAGGACGGTATGCTTCTTTCCGGGAGCGAAAAAGAGACAAGTAAATGAGTTGTGACGTACGATGCAGAGAAACTATACTTGTCTCTGTTTCTTAGCATAGCATGCCGTCTCGCTTACATGGACAAAGAGTATTAATAAATCAGACTAGACACTGCCTCTTATCATATTCTCGTTACGTACTATTGTACATTTATACGTCTCGATTTAAGATGCTCCGCTCTTAACACAAACATAGTTTCTTTCTAGAGAGTGTCGAAATATACGTCTTTTGTTGGCATAAACGGCTGTCAAGTGACTGTAAACCTGAGTAGGTACCTATAAGGTTTTAATTGCAACTCGATACGACCTCAAAAGGGAACTGTAGAACTGTTTAGGCGCGGAAGTTTAAATTGACAGTTTGTACTAGTATTTAAAAATTTTTATACTGTCGTGGTCTGTCAATTTCTATATATCTGTCAATTTCTATATATCTGTCAATTTCTCTCTCTCTCTCTCTCTCATTTAATGTTGTATACTTAATAAACGGGCAAATTGTAACAGAGGCATTTCAAGTTTTATCAAGAAGGGATTTATTATATAAAGTTAGCATAGGATGAAACTAAATAAGGATAATAGAGATACATATATTATTATAACAATTTCAAGACTTGATCAATAATCAATCACGAATCTTATGCCTACAATCTTATCAAGACCCCTCTGTTTATGTGTTATTCTTTGATCGGCAAAGAAATTGCGTCTCTATCGCACTCACGCTCCGGGCATATTTTTGTTGCACTCAACATGATCTGGAAATTTCTTTTATGCACGTAATTATTGAATACGTAAAATGTATTGATATGAAGATAAAAGTAGATTACTTACGAATGATACGTTATCCCCTGGCTTTTTTTAGTATCATCATCATCATCATCATATCAGCCGAAAGACGTCCACTGCTGGACATAGGCCTCCCCCAAAGAGTGCCAAAGTGACCGATCCCGCGCCACCCGCATCCAGCGGACTCCCGCAACCCTCACCAGGTCATCAGTCCACCTTGTCGGGGGCCTACCCACGCTGCGCCTTCCGGTACGTGGTCGCCACTCGAGAACCTTTCCGCCCCAACGGCTATCGGTTCTACGTGCTATGTGCCCCGCCCACTGCCACTTAAGTTTAGCGATCCGGAGGGCTATATCGGTTACCTTGGTTCTGCTGCTGTTTTTTAGTATAGTTAGTGCAAAATCGCATCACACACGACGGCATCTTTTATTTTTTGCGCTGCAAATCTGACAACTGCGACACGTTTGCACGTAGCCATTGACGGCGCGATACTGTGGCGAGGTCTGCCAATTGCATGCGTTTTAGTGTGCCACTTTTGGAGCGCTTGTAACATATCTACCTAATTTTTTTATTACATCATTGGTCATACCTTCTTCATCGATAACTGTTTAAGAAGCATGAATAACAGTCAATAAGAACAGCAGCTGCTATTACCCAGTACAGGATATTATCTGTTGTGTGCTCGTGCGTGAGTGTGTGTGTGTGTGTGTGTGTGTGTGTGTGTGTGTGTGTGTGTGTGTGTGTGTGTGTGTGTGTGTGTGTGTGTGTGTGTGTGTGTGTGTGTGTGTGTGTGTGTGTGTGTGTGTGTGTGTGTGTGTGTGTGTGTGTGTGTGTGTGTGTGTGTGTGTGTGTGTGTGTGTGTGTGTGTGTGTGTGTGTGTGTGTGTGTGTGTGTGTGTGTGTGTGTGTGTGTGTGTGTGTGTGTGTGTGTGTGTGTGTGTGTGTGTGTGTGTGTGTGTGTGTGTGTGTGTGTGTGTGTGTGTGTGTGTGTGTGTGTGTGTGTGTGTGTGTGTGTGTGTGTGTGTGTGTGTGTGTGTGTGTGTGTGTGTGTGTGTGTGTGTGTGTGTGTGTGTGTGTGTGTGTGTGTGTGTGTGTGTGTGTGTGTGTGTGTGTGTGTGTGTGTGTGTGTGTGTGTGTGTGTGTGTGTGTGTGTGTGTGTGTGTGTGTGTGTGTGTGTGTGTGTGTGTGTGTGTGTGTGTGTGTGTGTGTGTGTGTGTGTGTGTGTGTGTGTGTGTGTGTGTGTGTGTGTGTGTGTGTGTGTGTGTGTGTGTGTGTGTGTGTGTGTGTGTGTGTGTGTGTGTGTGTGTGTGTGTGTGTGTGTGTGTGTGTGTGTGTGTGTGTGTGTGTGTGTGTGTGTGTGTGTGTGTGTGTGTGTGTGTGTGTGTGTGTGTGTGTGTGTGTGTGTGTGTGTGTGTGTGTGTGTGTGTGTGTGTGTGTGTGTGTGTGTGTGTGTGTGTGTGTGTGTGTGTGTGTGTGTGTGTGTGTGTGTGTGTGTGTGTGTGTGTGTGTGTGTGTGTGTGTGTGTGTGTGTGTGTGTGTGTGTGTGTGTGTGTGTGTGTGTGTGTGTGTGTGTGTGTGTGTGTGTGTGTGTGTGTGTGTGTGTGTGTGTGTGTGTGTGTGTGTGTGTGTGTGTGTGTGTGTGTGTGTGTGTGTGTGTGTGTGTGTGTGTGTGTGTGTGTGTGTGTGTGTGTGTGTGTGTGTGTGTGTGTGTGTGTGTGTGTGTGTGTGTGTGTGTGTGTGTGTGTGTGTGTGTGTGTGTGTGTGTGTGTGTGTGTGTGTGTGTGTGTGTGTGTGTGTGTGTGTGTGTGTGTGTGTGTGTGTGTGTGTGTGTGTGTGTGTGTGTGTGTGTGTGTGTGTGTGTGTGTGTGTGTGTGTGTGTGTGTGTGTGTGTGTGTAAGTGTCTACTATTTTGTTTAATAAAATAAATTATATCATTATGTCACATGTTCAGCAAATCCGGTTTTTCAAGATATCGCGATCACAACGCCATCTACCGGGTCCAACACTTTGTTTTTCAAACCATCTCAAATATGTAAACAAAGTTTCATCCAAATCGGACAACCCGTTCCTCCCCATGTAGCACTCCATTATTCTCCTCTCTTTCCCACACCAGTCCTCTCCAATCTACTCCCCTTCACTCCATTTTACCCGCCCCTCTCCTCTTCGCTTAACCAATTCCTCTCATCTCCACTCCTCTCTACTTCACTCCTCTCTACTTCACTCCACTCCTGTCCTCTCTGTTGAAAGTGTGACTGTCACACGAGCTTCGGTTGCGCCAGGCTCAAGTACTGAGGGCCCACCGCGAAACGAAAACGAACTTCGTTCGTGTATCTCCGTCTCTGTCGCACTTGCTAGTTCGAGCAACAGAGAGGGAGATACTTGAACGAAATTCGTTTTCACTTCGCGGTAGTCCCTCTGATTAGACTAAAATAATTATTACGTACTCATTCGATGGGAACACGGTTTCGTTATTTTCTTTGTTGCGGTCCAACAACCTAAAATTTTTTTA
The DNA here is from genome assembly GCA_945867215.1 of Epinotia demarniana. Classification (NCBI taxonomy): domain Eukaryota; kingdom Metazoa; phylum Arthropoda; class Insecta; order Lepidoptera; family Tortricidae; genus Epinotia; species Epinotia demarniana. The sequence goes on from OX244274.1 coordinate 536,959, forward strand.
AAGAGAATGATTAAATTCAGAAATGAATAATTTGATATGATATTTACAGTGCCTACTATTTAACAAGAAAAAACACTATTCATATAATATCTTCGGTAAGTATATAGCGAACTTCCCACTTCAGATACATAATATAACTTACGCGCGTCACACATCCACTAAGTAAGTAGGCACCTACACTACTGCATTTATTATTTATCTGTGATTGCACTTACGATTTCGCATTTGTTCTTTGGGCAATCGCTCTGCAATTCATAACATGACTCCTTCTCCTTTTTTTAGTTTTATTCTTTTTATTCCCCATTATAGGGAGCACGCAGGGTATATTTTTTGCAAGAATTGCACTTGGCCGTACGGATTCGGGAGCACGAGTCGCGCGACACAGGTCCGTCCCCGAACGCAGCTCGCTGAGCACTGAGCGGGCGGCGGCCGGTGGTCGGGCGAGTAGGATCACGGTTATCGATGTTTTCGAATTATTATTTTTGATTGGAATTATTTAAAAAAAATGTATTCACTGATTACCCTCTAAAATACAAATACGCAATTTTTGATGCAAGTTTCATGTAAGTAGCAAGTTTAAAAAAAATTAAATATCGTTTTAAAGAGTGTTCAGGCTTGACGCCTGTCAAAACTTAAGTGCAGTGTATGTGTCGGTGAACATTGCTGCGAATAACGCGCAGGCGCAAATCTACTGTTACCATACAAAATGATTGTCATCTTCACTTGCCATACGACCTCTGTACAATTAACATTACTTTTTGATTATAATTAATTTCTACTGTTTTCGAGCATTTTGATTTACACCATTATATCCGCCAAAGATATAACATGGTGGCTACATGAGGGGAACAATAAGAATCCGCGAAATATCAAGAAAATGAGAAGAAACTAAGTTGAGATACTGGCCAGCGCGGCAAGCTAACGGGATTTTCTACGCTACGCATCAAATCTATAGTTGTTGCTGTGGATATTGGAGTCTGCCAGGGGATGTCCAAAGTCACCAGGATTTCAATTTGAAGATCACCAGACCAGGTTTCGACCAGTGAAACAGCTAAAGTTCACATCGAGCCGTTACGAGTTCGTCCGCTAAGATAAGTGTCCTTCCTACATCAATATTCAATTAATCCTAACAACTAACAATATAACTATTCAGAATCAATCGTCATTTGTGTAAATCAAGTGTTTTTAAAGCTATAATTACGTTCGTAAGTCTTAAATTAGTGCAAAAGTGCATTGCATCATTTTATTTACCTACCCTATATTGAAAAAGTGAACAAAGAATTAAGGGAAATTTCAATTATTTAGCTTAAATACGATTAAAAAGTCTATTAATAAAACATAATTAGCATTTATATTGCGTAATTAACGTGATAGTTGCAATATTTAGTGATTTAAAGTTCGTACAATCGAAGTAAAAGTTAAAATTATTTTACGAATTGAGTTAATTTGTTCGTTTTAGGTTCCGTAATTCCTTATCTACAAAATATTTAGCGTATTCTGCCGACTATTCCAGGCTAATACCTAACATCGGCGTGCACCGCTTGCAACTAGAAGTTGTCATTGCGCGGACACAGCACCGCCGCGCCGGGAGCGAACGGCTGAGCGTGCGCAGCCTGCTTTCCTGACGTCGACAGGTACCACCAGAACGAGGAACGTGAGCCATTTCCATTTCATTACATAACTGAATTACATTGCTATTTAAATCAGGTAACTAATTATACTTAGCTATTTGTTGTTCACAATGTTGACTGAAAAGGAAAAAGAAATGTTGCGCCAATTATGTACAAAAAGATCGTCCGTCAAGGGACAAATTACAAAATTTATGCATTATTTAGATAGCATTGTCACTAAAGCTGAGTTAAATAACTTGCAATTAACGGAGTTAAATTTAAAGCTTAGTAAATTCGAAACATTATCCGTTCGGTTTGATGATTTGCAAACTGAAATAGAGGTTGTCAATCATGAAAATATTTCGACTGAAATTGAGGAGCGTGACAATATTGAGCACGAAATAATACTAAACTTAGCCAAGGCTAAAACATTAGTCGAGAGATTTTCTAAGAAGTTAGAATGCGAGAGAAGGTGCAGTTCCGCGCACAATACGTCATGCTGTGTGGATGATCCTACTTATCACCAAGAGATAGGGTTGAAATTGCCTCAGATTCAAATAAGTAAATTTGACGGCGCTTATTTTCGCTGGTTAGAGTTCAGGGATACATTTGAAAATTTAATTCATAAAAATGAGCGTATTTCGGATATTCATAAATTCCATTACCTCGTGTCTTATTTGGAAGGTGACGCGGCTAGGATTATTTCGAATTTGGAAGTTTCAACCAACAACTATACAGAAGCGTGGAAGATGATTTGCAATCGATATGATAACAAAAGAATTTTGATTAATCACCATTTAAATTCGTTATTCAATATTAAACAGCTTCCACGGGAAACGGAACGATCCTTGCGATTTTTAGTTGATCACGTGACCAAGAACTTGCGGGCTTTAGCCAGCCTAGGACAGCCCACTGACAAATGGGACGTATTGATAATTTTCATGCTATCATCTAAGTTAGATAGCAATACTTTGTTAAAATGGGAAGAATATCGAAACAATTTGGAAGGTGATGTACCCACTTTAGAACAATTTTATAAATTCATGATTGATCGTGCTGATGTGCTCGAGTCTTTAAATCGTAACAATCGTTCAGATGTTACCAATGTGCCAATTTCAAAGCCGTCTATTGGCCCTTCACGTTCTGTACCTAACTACAATTACAATCAAAGACAAAATCAAAACAATGTTGTAAAATCGTTTGCAAGCACAAGCAATAATTACAATAACAATAAGAAACCAAATATATTTTTGTGTATAATATGTAATGAGCGTCATAGGATTTATGACTGCCCGACATTTAAGGCGAAGGGGCTTGAAGAGCGAATGATGGATGTGACAAAATATAAACTATGTGTAAATTGCCTGAGACAAGGTCATATCGAAAGCGAATGCCGCATGGGTCCATGCCGCGAGCACGGCTGTACCGAGCGGCACAACAGTCTTCTCCATCGTCCGTCACACTCTTCAAATCACCTCGCTCTTGTAGAAGAACAGGACGAAATACAAGTAAACTATTGTAACCCAAATACGAGTCAGGTACTTTTATCTACTGCAATTATTGAAGTGTCGAATCCACTTGATCACCAAAAGGTCAAGGTTCGGGCACTTTTGGATTGTGGGAGCCAATCTTCATTTATATCTGAGTCCCTAAAGACCAGGCTATCATTAAAGCCCCGCCCAATTGACACTCTAAAGGTCATAGGCATAGGCAACACTTCTTCTAAACACGTAATAGAAAGTTGTGATATTCAATTAAAGTCAACAATTAACAATTTCAATGCAATGTTATCGTGCTTCGTTTTAGACGAGCTCACCGGTCGTTTGCCAAAGACGCCCGTCGATATAACTTCAATAAAATTGCCACAAAATATTGAGTTGGCTGATCCTACGTTTCATCAGCCAGCCCCTATTGATGTACTTATAGGTGCAGATTTATTTTGGGACATTCTAGGCAATGAAGAATGTTCACTAGGACCCAATAATCCTAAGTTAAGAAATTCTAAGCTAGGTTGGTTAGTATCTGGCCGCATAAATTCAGCTGCTTCTAGCAAAAGAATACACTGTAATCACGCTATAGTCTCTGCAACGGAGAATGAAAATATTGAAAATTTAGTGTCAAAATTCTGGGAGTTGGAAGAAATTCCTAAAAAACAAATCATGACTAAACAAGATAATGAATGTGAAAAACACTTCCTCGCTCATACAATAAGGGATGAGGAAGGTCGATTTTGTGTAAAACTGCCATTGAAGGAATCGCCTGATTGTTTAGGTGATAGTTACAATGCGGCTAAAAGGCGATTTCTTAATCTAGAGAAACGATTCAAACGCAACCCAACACTTAAAAGTGAATTTACCAAATTTATAAACGAATATGCCGATTTAGGTCATCTTACAGTGACTGACTACAATCATGCACCTACGCCTGGCCCTAGTACAGCTTACCAGTACCACCTTTGTCACCATGCAGTCATACGACAAGAGAGCGAATCTACTAAACTTCGTGTGGTGTTCGATGGTTCTGGTTCCTCCACGTCAGGATATTCGCTCAATGACATTCTTATGGTAGGTCCAAGCGTCCAAGACACCCTTTTCTCCATATTGATACGGGCAAGACAGTACAAGTACCTGCTCACTGGAGACATTGAAAAAATGTATAGGCAGGTACTCGTCAATGAAAGTGACAGGAATTTACAGCTAATTTTATGGAGAGAGGACGAGTCACGACGTATTCAAACGTTGGTTCTAAACACGTTGACTTATGGCACAGCAAGTGCAAGCTATCTAAGTACACGCTGTTTATGGCAACTAGGGCAGGAGCAAGATGATGAGCTCATCAAGAACATCATCCAAAAGGATTTTTATGTGGACGATTTAATAACGGGTGCAGCCGATCCTCAGCAATTATTATACATACAAAAGGCTGTGTCAAATGCATTAAAATCAGGTTGTTTTAATCTTAGAAAATATAAAAGCAATTATCCGTCTATTTTTGAAACGCTCGATATTAACAAGCACGATAATTTAACTATCAGTGAGTCCTCGAGTACGCTCGGTCTCGGGTGGACGCCGTCTAGTGACACCTTGCATTTTCCTATTAAAGTGACGCAGGAACAAGATGCGTCCATAACAAAACGCTACATTATGTCAAATTCCTTCAAAATATTTGATCCCTTAGGTGTTCTCAGCCCAGTTATTGTGATACCTAAAATTATGTTACAAAAACTTTGGCAACTGAAACTGGACTGGGACGAGCCTGTTCCATCTGAAATTAAAAACGATTGGATGAAGTTTTCTGAAAATATAAAATGTTTAACAAAAGTACGCATTCCAAGACTAGTGTTAGGAGATTCGCCTAAACGCATAGAAATTCATTCGTTTAGTGATGCATCGCAATCAGCCTATGGAGCATGCATTTATATAAAGTCAATAGGCCCGAATGATGAAGTCACAGTCAGATTATTGTGTGCCAAGTCAAAAGTAGCACCTATAAAACCCACCAGCATTCCACGGCTGGAATTATGTGCTGCGTTGCTTTCTGCCAAACTCACCCAATCTGTCGTAGGCTCTCTTAGATACAAGCCAGAGAGAATAATGTATTGGTGTGATTCAAGCGTGGTTTTATGCTGGATCAAAGGTGATATGGCTACACTTAAAACATTCGTGGCAAATCGAATAGGAGAAATAGTGGAACTGACTTCACCTCTATCGTGGAGGTACGTTCCAACAGATTTAAATCCGGCAGATTACATCTCAAGGGGTGTAGATCCAAAAAGTATTTTGTCTTTAGCTATTTGGTGGTCAGGTCCTAAATTTTTACACGGAAATGAAGTTGATTGGCCTGTCTTGAAATCTAAAGAGCCTGAACCTTTACCTGAATTGAAAGTTCTTTCAGCAGTGATAAGTGAGCCTGCTATCAATTTCGAAAAATATTCGTCTCTCAACAGACTCATCAGACTATTTGCTTACGTACTTAGATTCATGTGGAATATTAAGAATAAACGCGATAAACGTAAGGGTATATTAACGACTGATGAATTACGTGAATCGTGGCATTCATTATGTGTTATAGCTCAAGGTCAATCTTTTCCAGTTGAATACGAGTCACTTTTAAGTAGTAAACCTTTGAGCAATAAAAGTAAAATACTATGCCTATCTCCATTTTTACACAATAAGCTGATGCGTGTTGGAGGACGTCTAGATGCATCAGACTATTATTCATACGAAAAGAAGCATCCCATTTTACTTCACGCTTCGCATCGGTTAACAAAACTTTATTTTGAAAGAGAACACGTCAATAATATGCATGCTGGCCCACTGTTGTTATTTTCGATTGTGAGGGAAACTGTTTGGCCAGTAAATGGACGGCATCTTGCATGGCGTGTAGTGAACAACTGTGTAAGGTGTAGACGCCTACGAGGTAAAACCTTGCAACCTAAAATGGGTAATTTACCGACTCAACGTATAACCCCAGACTTTCCATTTTTGTCAGTGGGGCTTGACTTCGCTGGTCCTTTTACAATAGTCAATCGTAGGGGCCGTGGAAGTCGTTTAATAAAATGTTATTTATGTCTGTTTGTCTGCCTTCGTTATAAATGCATCCACCTAGAAGCTGTTAGTGATTTAACCAAAGATGCATTCATAATGACACTTCGACGTTTTATAGCACGCCGTGGCAGACCAACCGAGATATTTAGTGATAACGGGACTAATTTTGTAGCTGCCGCTAGGGAGTTAGGGTCATTCATTAAGCAAAATCAAGAACCTCTGTTTGATTTTGCAAGTCAAAATTTAGTTCAGTTTAAATTCATACCGGCTTACTCTCCTCATTTTGGTGGTATATGGGAAGCCGGCGTCAAATCGGCAAAACATCATTTAAAACGGGTAATTGGAAATAGTCATCTCACATTCGAAGAGATTTCTACTTTGTTTACACAAGTGGAGGCGATTCTGAATAGTCGCCCCTTATGCCCCCTATCGTCGTGTCCCAATGATCTCCTCTCCCTTTCTCCTGGGCACTTTCTTATCGGGAGGCCGTTAACCGCTCCGCCAGCGCAGTACCTGGGCGATACTAAAGAGAACCATCTTCAACGATATGAACGTCTGGAAAAAATACAGCAGCATTTCTGGCAACGTTGGCAGCGAGAATACCTATCTGAAATGCAGCAAAGGACTAAATGGAAGAGCAGTTCCGCGAACCTGAACGTCGGAGACATGGTGCTCTTAGCCGAGGATAACGCTCCTCCTCTTTTATGGAAGCTTGGCCGTGTGCTGCGTCTTATCTCGGGCTGCGACGACATAGCAAGAGTGGCTGATGTCACCACAAGCAAGGGCTGCGTGCGCCGATCCCTCGTACGACTTTGGAGACTACCGACGGCGGAGGATCTTCAGGGTTGAAAGCGATCTTTCAACGGCCGGGAGCATGTTCAGGCTTGACGCCTGTCAAAACTTAAGTGCAGTGTATGTGTCGGTGAACATTGCTGCGAATAACGCGCAACCATACAAAATGATTGTCATCTTCACTTGCCATACGACCTCTGTACAATTAACATTACTTTTTGATTATAATTAATTTCTACTGTTTTCGAGCATTTTGATTTACACCATTATATCCGCCAAAGATATAACAAAGAGTATAATTAGAGGTATGTTGGCGATTTTTTTTTATCGAGCGAAAATTGCTTAATCATGTTTCTACACACTGATCTCCCTGCAGAGAAGCCTCGAGATTAGTAAACGTATTTTTTCTTAACCAAATTATTATAAACAGACGCATTATATTGTTTCAAAAACTCTGTTCGCTTGACTTCGCTGAACCCACGGCGCCTCAAATTTTTATACATTTTATTGTAATAAAAAATAAAAAAACATATAAACTCGCGAGTTCCCTAGTTATATAAAGTACCTATACTAGTTGATTCTTTAGACTATAATATTATAAGAATAAACACTAAATAAAAAAATTGGATCCATTGAAATGACTCTGCATCAGTGTGGTTCTTTACTATACGTGAAATTATCATATACGCATGCTACGAGCGCCTACGAGGCTAGCTGCTACGCGCGGCGCGCTACGAACTCGGAAAGATGAATATGGAGTATTTACTAAAAACACGTCTAGATTCCGTTCTACACTTAGACACAGTGTTCATTATCTAAAAATTGTCAGTTGTTATGTTTACTCTTTTTGCATAATGTTCAGCGCTTTCGTTTTTCTAGATATTTTTTTATGAAAATTCGACAGTTTTCCTATTCACAATAATGGTCTTGATCCGCCAGTTTTAGTTTTCGGAATATTGTTGCTTGCACCCTGTATTTTAATCTCCCTAGTGAATTAAGTTTTACGATAAAACAAAACACACTTAATGTTACAATTGCGGGAATTGATCTCGGAGCGACGAGTAATCGAATCAACGTGCGCCAGTCATCTGTTTCCGTTGAGAGACAATCTTATCGATACAGTGGCTATATAAATATAACTTGAAGAGTTTATGACCGGTTGTGGACGGTTCATACAGAGATTATGACAGGTTTTGGGTGGTTAATACAGAGATTATGATATGTTGTTGGCCGTTCATACAGAGAGTATGACAGGTTGTGGGCGGTTCATACAGAGATCATGACAAGTTGTGGGCAGTTCATACAGAGTTTTGACAGGTTGTGGGCGGTTTATACAGAGATTATGACAGGTTGTGGACAGTGCCAACATTAAGGGTCATAAAGCCTAATTTATTATTGGAATCTATCCGCATAAACGGCGTCTCCTTTTCTGTAGTTATATGCGAAAACATATTAAATATGCACGTAAGCGATTAAGTATATTGACCACAGGACAGCCGACTTTTGTTTTTCTGACTGTATGACCCGGGCATGAGATACTTTGCCAGATTTATTCACATAATTTACCTTATCATGAAGGGTATGATATCAATGATTGCGATCTTGAGGTCTAGGAATGTCGGATAATTGAACTAAAAGCACATAAACTCGTTCATAAAGTAATTGTGAAATTCCTCCATTTTCATCCATTGGTTTGCTGCCAAACATACACACAAAATCTAAATAGTGGCGACTTATTTGGACCTGGGTATTACAGGTTCTGACGCTGGTCAGAACATCTCTTCCCTGGCCGGTAATTACCACTTTCTGGCCAGGTGTTATGCATACCTACTCACCACGGACGATGATAAAGAAAGACTCAAATAGCACATTTATCGCCTGCGATTCCTGCTCTATAAGGCGTTCGTAAAGTAGATTTGATACATCTCTGTACCTAATTATTTCCTTTTTAACTTTAATTTTATTTTATCCTGACATTAGAGACTCTTTACATCTCTGTATTAGTTATATTTACTTAGTAAATAATTGTATTGTATAATTGTTTGGTAAATAATTATTTTGACCAGGGACTCTTTAAATCTCAGCTATTTTATTTTATTTTATTTGACGCTGGAGACTTTACATCTCCTTAGAATAAGATCATTGTAATGTATTGGACCCGGAGACTATACATCTCTCGGCAAATGTGTAACCAGGTATTGTCTGTTTTCATTGTTGTTATATATTCATGCCATTTAATGTTATTTAATTGAATTTGTGAGCTCTGACATGTGAAAGAGCCCTTGAGGCGTACTTGCAGAATAAATATTTGAATTTTGAATTTTGTTCTTAGTTTGACCGTCATTAGTAATTAATGTACTATGTCTAGGTAGATAGATGTGATTAAAATGTTAATAATCCTGATTATTTATTTATCGTATGGCAAATTAGTATTTAGAACCGTGAGATCTTAGAAAAAGACAGTACGGTTGCCAGGTTGTTGCACTTTTAGCACCACCCAGGGGTCACGTGTAGGGTAGCGATGGGTAATTCCTACGGACGGGGTGCAACTTCGACCCCCGATAATCCTGATTAAACATGACATACGTTATAGCTACAATAACACTAATGGTAAGCATTCTCCCTTACGGTAAATTACTCATAATCTTTATTAATTCACATTTCAATTAACTACATACTTATAAAGTTTTTTTTAATATTTCAAATAAGTAAATAAAAAAGGAACGTGTACGTTGAGTTGGGGGGGTTAGGTGGCGCTGTTGGGTAGCTGCCCCGTCGTTGAACCCGAAAAAATGGTAATTTTTGGTAAAAAAAAAGTTGGATGCGACTTTTCACTTTGCCTAAACTCGCCATTAGAACACTGCGGATAATCCCAGAGTCATATTTCCTTTGGAATAGAAGTCCTATTCCACGAGAGTGCATGAGGGGCCGGGCACAATTGCATTAAAGTTAATCATGGCTCGGGCGCCGCCCCTCGCACGAGTTATAGCTTCAATCCTCTAACTGTTTTCTAATAAAATAGAGTACCTTAAGTGAATCTGTATTTAGAACTGGATTGTCTGCCCAATGGCTTTCAGGAGGATTTGTATTATTTTTGCAATGTTAGTTTAATAAAAGTATAAAACTTTTCTTTGAAAATAATTCTTCTTTACAGTATAATGAATCATGTAGGTACCCATGTAATGTGATTGCACAATATGTTTATAGAGTAATGTGGACTGAAAACAACGCCTGAAAAATAATGAGCGTCGAGCCCGCTGGAAGTAATTAAGATGCAGGGGTCTATTTGGCTTAAGTTATTGAAATTAAATTGGTATTTGATGCGCGCACTCTTCCTAACGTTAGGCTTGGCGCGCGAAGATACTACTATAGTTTAACAAGACGAGAAACACTAGCGTGGTTCAACTAAGAGGCAAGTATTTTATGCCAACATTAAGTCTAGTATCTAAAGGCACATCAAAAAAAACCTACTAGTAAAGTAAAATAGGTACCCTCCATTTCCAGTGATCTCGATCTTGAGCTTCTTGTGGCCAATCTTTTGAGAACGAGTCTAACTCGACCTGCCATCGCCGGCGAGGCCTGCCTCGTCTCCGTTTTGAGCTATCGGGTTGCCAGTCAGTGGCGGCTTTGTCCCACAGTTCACTCGGCACGCGGCAGACATGCCCAGCCCCCTCCCACTTCAACTTAGTCGCTCTCCGAACTACGTCGACTATTTGAGTCTTGATTAGCACTATTGTATACTATGTATAGACCATATTGATTAGTACAAATAAATTACTAGTCGTACATCAAAATCCGGTTCTCATGTGCAATTGATCAATTTTGATGTGAAAGTCAGTATTTTTATATAGTCGCAGCAGTTGTCCAATGTTTTTTTTTTCACATTTCAACCGATTTTTCAACGTTGAAATTGAAAAAAATGGGCGGGGCTTCCAGCGACAAATATCGCGGGAGGGTTAACTCCTTAAAGAATCGGCAAGACTATTCGATTTTTTCGGGATATTTAATTGTTTTAGTGTGTCTCAGTCCCACATCATCGCGGTTCCCGCACTCACTTCTACGCACACCGCGGTAATGCATTAGAGGCATTAGTGCGCGAAACATATTGAATATACTAAACACATGCAAAAAGAACCCTGGTCGATGTCAATTTGAATTTCTATCAATTACTAAACACTTGAATCTTATATTTCTTGCCTACAAATACGAATAACTAAAACAAAGTATAGACCCATCAGTTTAGCTGACTACTTCCTTTTTAAAATGTTTTCATGTTTTCCGATAGAAACTATCCTCACATAACTCCCCCGGCTCCGCCCGCGGGCCGCCTCCTTCCTTGATAGTGCGTTTTATACAAACTTTATACGCTTTATATACATTTTATATGCACTTGCACAAAACGCTCATTAAGGACGCATTTACTAACGAAGCACCGCCGAAACGGGCGCGGCCGGGGTTTTCATGATCTTAGGCCGGGAGCCTACGCAGGTTTCACACTTTAGGAGGCTTATGTAAGTACCTTTATCTTTTGTGAGCGATGACTTGACTATGAGAAACTTTTAAATATATTTTATTCGAATAAAAATAAATAGAATTCAGGTCATTATCATTACAGCAGTAAGATTTGCCCTGAGCCACTTTCCATCAGGTCTGGGGTGGACCAGAAGCGAAGTGCTGGGGCCCAAAAGTGAAATGCAGCAGCTACTTATTTATTCAACTATTCGAAGTCACTTACATCTTTGACTTACAGATACTACATAAATTTATTGGTAATAAAGTATATATAAAGACTAAAACCATGACAAATATTAAAAATCGAATTAAAAACTAAAAAATATTTAAAAAATTGGGCCCTCTTGGCATTGTCCCCAAGATGCTGGCAGCGTTTCCTCGCTGGATAACAATACTAATGCGCTCGGCGAGGAAGCTGCCAGATTTTCGGTCCCCTGTGGACTCAATTAATTTTTTTGAGATGTCCTTAAAAAGTTGGCGAGCACTGGGACCCCACGGGCCAAGAGTCTCGACACCGAATGGAGTAAAAGTATATTGGGTGCCGAGACCCCTATATTTATATTTTTTGAGCTGTTCGGCCGCCTTACAGATTAGATGTAGGTACGAAAAGTCGTTAGTGATGTTGACTAGAATGGTTGGCATTGTTTACATTTTCTCAATTCATTAAATCCATTTATTTTTCTGTAAAATTTTGGTACCAGGACATTGATGTTACAAGAATCAGTCTAGAATGTTCTGGCCATGAGGCGTACAAACTGAAATATTAGGTAAAAAACACGGTCAATGGTAAAATAAATGTGAAATGTCACAATTATTTAGGCGACGAAACAGTGTGGTTCCGTTGCGTCGTCGTCAAGTCCGGTGTAGAATTCGGGAGTTTGCTCCGGAACCGCCGGAAACACGACACCCTTCGGCCAGAAGTCAGCTCTCGCGATGGTCTCCTGTCCAGTCTTCTGTTGAATATACCTCTACACCGTCATATTATCAGCCGTCGTGGAGTAATGCAGGCGCGGCACATACCTTCAGCGCCTTACTAGGTGTGGCAGGCCGCAGACCAGAACGCTGTAGCGGCTTGCGGTTTCTTGACACTGACGTGAGAGCCTCATTACCCATATCGGTGCGAGGGGCAGGTCGAGGTAGGGGGAGGTCGTGACTTCAAGGAGGCGGATGTACACTGAAGATGGTGATGATGAATCCCTATCACCAAATAACCCGTAGACTCTTTACTCTCCAGTTTTCTCCTGCCGGCTCCCGGTAGCCACCGTCTCAAAATGGCCGCGTACATAACGCTTTGTCTCAGGCGGTAATGACTCCCGGTAATGAACCCCCGCCATGCGCCGGCGTCATCGCGGACTGCTGACAGCCTACGGGACGGGGACTGTTGAACGTTTCAGGCACGCCTGACTTTGTTTTTACAATGTGCTCACTCTTAGCAGATTGGTTGTAGCTGTGGCAATTGTGTTCATCTTACAACTGTTCTCGTCTTCCAGTTCCAATTTCTTGGAACAAATTTTCGGCGAAGCATCTATCTACCCGAAATATTCACGTCACGCCACCTTTATTCAAGACATTGTTTGATGTCTCCTGTCTTATAATTATACCCATAACATTGATAAACATGTTAATAACTTCTGATTGTAAAATAACTATTAGACGACTATCTTATACAAATTGAACTGGCGTCTTAGTAAGCTCATAAAGGCAACGATGATCAAATCATGAGTCGTATCGTCCCCGTCCCGTGTAATGAAAACCCCCAGGTATTATACCAACCTGTAGCACAGCCTCCGGGAAACCAGCCCTTGCTAATGGTTTTTCATTTCGAAATGGAGTCGTTTTGAACAAATGACTCTGCTGACGCCGAGATCTCATTCCTACTTGCAATTATTTTAATTGATGCCTACTGTTTTGTGCGAGTAAATGGGAGTTATGTAATAGTTTCTGAATGAGTATATAAACGTAGTGCCGCACCTCCATGGCCGCAAGCGTACTTAGGTACCTACCTACATTATGTAATCGAATATTTACTGCTGCTAGTGAGGTTGTATGCGTCTTGCTGGTGAACATAACTATTCTTATAGTGCAATGTTTTTGCTAGCTTATCTAAAACTCGGTTTGCCGTCCACAATATCTCTACTTATCTTGAGGGTGGTGACCTGCAGAATATGTCCACTGGCAATGTCTGCTTTTTGAACCAAAAAGTATCTGAAGGTATGTGCTATAAATTTTAAGTAAATTAATACCACACATGTGCCAAGTAGCAGACCAAATTACGCATCATTTTAATAAGCATAAGTATACTTACTGACCCTAAACTTAAAAAATGAATCGAACAACATTGTATAGTATAACGAAGTTCCTATTATCATATTCAGCCTCCGAACACATTAACAGATTCCGCCCTAAGTCCCCCACTGAGCGTATTACATTATTCAGTTTTAAAACTCGAATTTGAATAGGGAATGGAGTGAAGTTATTCGCACAATATTCAGGAACTTGCAAGTTGGTAAGTATTTGTCGTGTCGGATGGGAAATGTATTTTTCCGCGCGCTCCCTCGGGAAATCAGCGCAGTTGTGCATAAGTACAGTCGCCTGTAATTATAGTTACAAAGTGGATTTTTAGTTTCACGCTTCGACAACTACAGTTGCTTGATCGTAAAGCGTTTGATGATAACAACACATCCCTAGTATCCCTACATAAGTAGTTATGAGGTTTTGGAAAGTTAAAAGTATTTTTTACCATGCAGTAACGCTGCTAACGAAATTATAAATTTAAATGGCCCAATGGATACCTGTGGTCGAGCCGGTTCGAATCTGGCTCGGAGCATTAAATTGTTCCTTTATTTTGAATTTATAATTTCGTTAGCAGCGTTACTGCATGGTAAATGGCCCGTCGCTGCTCACCAACTGAGGTATTGGAACAATATGTGGTCGCCGGTTCAAATCCGGCTCGGAGCATTAAATTTTTCAGTTTTTCCTTTAAGTTATTTAAATTTACAAAGTATGAACTGTTACACATCGATTTTCTAGGTTGTTTGGTAGTCTGGTTTGTTGGGCACAACATATCGTATAATCGTTACATCTAATCTGTTCTACGTGTATTTTTCTACTGGGCATACATCGGGTTTGGTTAGGCGAGGATTATTTTATTTCCAAAATCAATAGTTACAAAATCATTAGTTTAGTACCTACTCTTTTCACAAACTACTTTTTTCTTGCATGGCTGACTGTACGCAAGTCGTTGATAACTTGTTATGGCATTTGACACTCAGCGGAATATCGCGTGCGGATGACGACCCGACGAATTCACTTACCGAGTGAACACGAATCAACAATTCAGGACCAAATAACATGGGTTTCACTTATTTGATAACCGGAGATATGGTGAAATAAATGAAATTCGGCTTTTACTTACTGTAAGTAAATTCAGACGAACACACCTATTAATAGCGTTTTTACGCAAATTAATGGCGTAACTAATGTGATTTTGGTTTAAAACATTGCTGTTTTACTATTAGGGGAAGGTTGCGATCATTGAACCGGCGCTTTGATTGGACCACTAAATATTTTAAAATTTACACGTGCTAGATAGATCCAAACAAGGTACAAACTGTCCTTGGACGGCCCGGCTGGCCCCCCCGCAACCTCAGTCGCGTCGCGCTTCCCGGTGACGAGTGACGTGAGCGAGTATGTTTCGAGCGCTGTTGATGTTAAATTACGCGGAGGAAAATAATCACGAAAGTATCATTACATTTGTAATTGTTTAAGTGTATTGTTTCAATGTCCATTGAATGGGTACAATCATACATTTACTTGGCCCAACTCATGTCTATGTCTGATCAAATGCAACAAGAAATGAACAGAAGGGTCACAAATGCATGGAACAGGTTCTGGTCTCTAAAAACTATTATGAAAAATAATGATTGCCGCATCTCAATAAAAAGAAAAGTTTTTAATACGTGTGCAGTAGCCTATACTAACATATGGATGCCAACCCTGGGCCGCAACAGGAAAAATGACACAAAAACTAATTACGTGCCAAAGAGGAATGGAGAGAAGCATTTTAGGATACACAAAAAGAGACAGAAAACGGGCGACGGAAATAAGAGAGGTCACAAAATTAAAAGATGTTACTCTTAAATGAAACTCTAAAATGGAAGTGGACGGGCCACATGCTCAGAGGAAAGCAAAAATGGTCAACCATACTGACAGAGTGGACCCTGCGTTGCAACGCAAACAGAAAAAGAGACAGACAATACAAAAGATGGTCAGATGATTTGAAAAAAACTGCTGGCCCACTATGGACACGACTAGCCATATACAGAGAAGCATGGAAGGCAATAGAGGAGGCCTTTGTGTCAAAAAGACAAGTCAAGCCGACGGTTTTTGCAAGCACAGACGGATAAATAAATATTATATAAAACAAATTAAAAATAATTAACTGTATGTTCGATAATAAATTGAAATTGAACTGTGCTGATGTATAATGGTTAGACATTAATTAATGATCCAATTTATAACAACTGTTTTTAACCATTTCTTGTCTTTATTTTTTATATTTTTATTAATGATTTGATGCCGAGTTGCTATCAATGGCCCACATGTGTATTTAATCATCGGACCGGTCCAATCTTAGCAACTATTTTTTCGATTTTTAATTCTTTACCCATAGGCGTGGTACCTATATACATAATACATATTGTAAAAAAGTTATAATAAAAAGATAAAAATTTAATGAAAAATTTGATAAATAAATTTATTACACGTAAATGTCCTTTTTTCTCTATTTCCATAAGTTTCCTTGATTAGATCATCGGTTTAAATTTCCTAAGCCCATTGATGGCGACTCAGTGGTCCAATCAAGGTGACTCTGGTCCAAAGAAGGGAACAGCCCGAGAAACCCTTTTCACGATTTTTCTCTGAAATTATTATATATTTTCCATTGTGTATAAGGTAATAAATAAAAATATTTCAAGAGTTAAAACTTATCAACCTTGTTTTATTTTCTGACGTAAAATGTGTAGACTATAGGGCAGCGAAGTTAAGTGATCCAAGCATAGCAACCTTCCCTACGTGCGTTATTATCGCGTGTGCTCACGAATAAGGGCCACGTGTTGGTTCGAAACATGTCGCGCGATATTAGATCTTAGAGACGTGATGTACCCGTTTCATTACAGTTAATATGTCTGAGACTCACGGGAGATTCCTTTATTAAATTACATTATTACCATATAAAATCATTTAATTGTATTTGACATTGATAGCAATAGTTTAAAAAAACACTGTCTTTAGAATTAGATTGTCTTCCGTTTTTTTTGTGGTTTGTGACATTTGAACATCATATTATTAGCCTTGTCCAATCTTGGTTAATTATTTGTAGTAGTTTAGTTTAATATTAGCAACTAACGTGAACAAGCCTATTTACTACTTATAAATAAATAACATTTTCCGCAAAGACAAAAGACATCAACGCATTCATGTGTATTATATTATTTTTCAGTAACAAACATATATTCCTTGAAAACTAAATAGCGTAGCGTTAAAGCACTTGAGATATAATTATGTAGTATACAAGGGTCTCGATTCAACTCCTTCATACCAATCGTATTTCAATATGTGTTTCGCTCTTGTTCTGACACACGTATTCTTGGTTGTTCTTTCTTTGTTTCTGCAGGTACAAGCGAGTGCACGAATCACATAGAAATGTGGTTGGAATCCGAAGCGAGAAACAAAGCAGACCTCCAGGTATATAGCGCACATAACGTTGCCAACATTTTTCAATTCCTGCTCTCATTATGCTATGTAAACCGCAGACCAAAGCTTTGCTCCGCAATTTTCATTTTAAATATGGACTCCAAATAAAGGCGTCACCACGTAGCTCCCTAACGAGTTCCAATTCCAAAGGCGCCTTTGATCCCCTCGTTACTGCGGGGAAAATGAGGGAAAATGAATCCAGAAACAAAATAATATGGAAATGGTGGAGAGCGATCCACTCCAATCACAATGCTGCTTTGTCAATATCCGGGAAATCATATTGTACACGTCGGGACAAATACATGCGCTGTGACCTTTAAAATACGTGTTTTTGAACAGTTAAATACTTACTTTTTGTCTAAACGTAGCCGACATTTTTTTTCTTTTTAGTTATGCAAATATTTATGAAACAAACGGACGTATACAAAGTATTGTTACAATTCTATATCTTAACTCTAGACCTATAGTTTCTATTATTAACGCAAAAAAAATTATATAGGTATACGACGCAGCACGAGAAAAAAAGGTACCCTATCTAGACTTGAGTTTATTTGCAAAGTTCTGTACGAAACTCAATAAATAGGTCATCAATGCCATATTATACATTACATTTTGATAAATAGTAAAATTTTCTTATCGCAAATCTGAATTTCAATGGTTGTAACGCCTTTCAGACGACAATGTATTTAATCGACGTAAAGGTCCATTTATTTATTTATTTACCGTATGGCAAATCTGTATTTAGGTCCATTGCTGCAGCATTAATAGCATAATGCATTAATCTTCGGCAGAAAATCATTACGTGCGTACCTTAATCAATCTTCTAAACCAACGACAATGGGTATTGAATAAATACGAAAAGATTTGTTTTCTTCAATCTTTTAATGTCAAAGGCTACGATGTCCTAGTTTGCGTAAGACCTACAAAGATACGGAAAGTTTACAGTACATATTTTTTTATTAATTTGTCAAAACCTCCGTACAGGGTTTCTCGGCCGAGCGTGTAAGTGTACTTACGCGGACAGCATTGTGGCTCCTCCATCAGCTGAGTGCTCCCCCCACCTCACCCCCCGTGACTACTTCAGCCAAGGTTTCTGGCAATGATTGATACAAACTACTTGAGGTTGAAAGATCTCTCGTATTGGTAATCGAGGAATTGAGCTCTACGCATCGACGACGTAGCCATTAGACATAAGTCAGGACTGGATTTAACTCGAGGCTTTACTCGTATTCTGCGCCGAAACCTGTTTTTTTACTATGTATGTATATATTCTCTTGGCCGCAAATTAACCTTATATAATATGCAAGCTATATCCATTGCTCCGTAGCTGCCTGGAAGACAAAATACCTATAAATGTTTGTCCTTATTTACGTCTTGTTAAGCCAGCATGGCTCTTGTTTACTATGTATGTGTTATTGCTTAGATGACCGGTATATTTGATGTATATTGGTGCCCACCGTAATGGTTCCAGGAACCGTGGTTGTTAAATATTGCAGTAAATAATATCACAATCGCCATAATATTGCCTAACTTCCTTAGAACAGCCACGTGTTTAAACGAACGAATCGAACAAACAAAGAATTTTAGGCAAAAATAACGGGCGAGGCATGCCGATGGTCTGCCACCGCTAAGATAAGTCGGTCGGAGCAACGTGTCTCGAGCAGTCCGTTTACACTATCTCTCATATCATATCAGAAATCAGAAATCTATTATTATAACACTAAATTTTATATGTCAGGATATAAATTTATACGTTTCACGAACAAAATAAAACAAATTATGAATTAAATATTTGTTTCGTGTTAAGGTCAGGTCTTAAACAAAGATGATAGATAAAGATGGAGATTTTAATGAAGATGGTTTATTTTTCCATTATATCCTTTCTCTCTGTATCATATCATTAAAATACGTTTCATTGCATTTCAAGGTAATTTTCATTATAATGCATAATATCTCTCAAAATTAAATAATTTACTTACATTGTAAAACTCAGTCCAATTAAGCGTGGTTATGAGTGGGTCAATGATACCTTATCATGTAATTCGTCAATGGCGTAACACGCCATGTTC
Organism: Epinotia demarniana; assembly: GCA_945867215.1. NCBI lineage: Eukaryota > Metazoa > Arthropoda > Insecta > Lepidoptera > Tortricidae > Epinotia > Epinotia demarniana. The sequence continues at coordinate 556,243 of OX244274.1, forward strand.
AATAAAATCTTCTGTATTTGGCCTCTGAAAATGGCGTCAGTCGAAGAGTTTGTTAATTTCAGTTGGAAGAGAGTTATAAAGTTTAATTCCTATTATAACTATTATTATACATCAAGTGATTTTCGAGCCTTTGCTAGCCTCCGCACCGGCACGACCAGCAAGCGCTGCGCTGTGGTGCGCCCGGGCCCGTGCAGCTGCGCGCGGGTCGTGCATCACACGAGCTTGTGTACAAGCCTCAAGGGTAAATACTCCAGGTAAATGTAAGTATATTCAGCTGTCTAAATAAGATCTGTACAGGAAAATCGTGGAATACCAACGTATTTCTGATAGGCACGTGAAAATATTTCCAGTGGAGCGTAACCGCGGGCTTGTTCAAATCGAAATCAAATAAAATCGCAATCCCGCGCAATCACTGGTTAATCAATCGGGGCGAAGACGGCCCTCTCGTTCTCCCCCCCCTCAATAACCCTGTTAGGGGCGCCACTCACGCACTTTTCGTATATGAGACGTAGGTTTTTTCACGCGTGACTCTGTGGGACAAGTTCTAGGGATTCAGCGGAGAATAGTCAGATCAATGCAACAAATTGGGATTGATTCAACATTCTTCTTCGTCAGTCTTAAGGCTAAGGGAGCCAGCGGAGGGCGGCAGAGCAAGGAGCGCAGCTCTTCAACACCGCTCTCCACACCTCTGTACATAATTGTATTTCCCCAAGCTAGTTGTATTTCCCCCGGAACACAACGCTACGAGTATACTGGCGTCTGGCGCTACATTAACGCTATGCGGCATTACTGAACGCATAATAAAAAAACCCGATTAGTCAAATTATATTGTATGTTCCTTCAATTTATAATTCTACTAGCTTCTGCCCGCGACTCAGTCCGCGTGGAACTCGTTTATATCGTAGCTCCATACAAACTTTCACCCCGCATTTCACCCCCTTAGGGACTGATTTCCGGGATAAAAACTATTCTACGGCCTTTCTCGGGGCCCAAACTATCTCTATACCAAATTTCACTTTTGCTTAGGGGTGGGTTTTTCGAAATCCCTTAAATTACTTGTCTTGTATTGTAATAAGGAGTCCATACACAAAGTTACAAGTCTCTCACTTAAAATTACTCCAACCCCATACAAACTTTCAACCCCCTTTTTACTCCCTTGAGGGTAGAATTTTCAAAAATCTCTTCTTAGTGGGTACTTGCGTCATATTACCTACCTCGTAATTGAGTAACGTATATATCTCGCATATAATCGCTAAGAGTTTTTAGAACGAGTTGTCTGTTGGATGCTTGTTGCTAGTAAGTAGGTACCTATGTGTGGTTTCATACCCAGCGAGCTAAGCCTGCGTGGATTTAAACACGTCACAAACTGTACGAGTATTCCAATTATACATTTTATACACAAGTAAGGGACAAGAACACTAATATTAAGTATGTGAACAAGAATATTATTCAATGTGCTTAATGAATGAATGAATGAAAACGTTTATTTCGGAACCAGGTCCATATTCGTTAGTACAATATTATCTTATAATATAATGTTAATTCTTAATTACTACTATGTTATTCTTACTAGTTTACATCATTAACATTAAGAAGTTCAAGCCAAAAACAATACAATTCATTCAAAATTAATACGTAGCTATAAACATGTCAGAAAGATAAGTAAAATAAAATGAAATTTGAATAAATATTAAAATGCACTTAATTTAATTTAATTTAATTTAATTCATAAATAGAATAAAATGTTACTAATTACAAAAAATCATGAATTTTAAAATTTAGATATGTCCAATTGTTTCAATTAATTCATTTCATTTTGTGGACTGGGGTCTCAAATGAAGTTTAATATAAGTGCAAGGTAAATCTAGGCATTAGGTAGGCATTTTGCTAAAACAAAGGTATGTATGGTACCTACACAGTATAATATTTCCAAATATAAATTTAATAAATATTATATACATATATTTTTAGTTTTATTGTCGCTTTCGCCCGTGAACGAAGACAATTCACCATCAGTTCGGGCCGGGAGGAAATTATTTCTAGTTGGCTGACTCGCAGCCCATCATGCAATTTGGAGGGCAATTTAAAGGAAATTACCCGAAGATTTGGGAAGACCGATTCAGTGGAATTTCTGGTAATGGAATAGGGACGTTAGGTATATAAACCCAAAACAACACTAACAAACGATACCACATACGTATAATTTATATACTTACCGTATTTAATAGGTAGTAGTAGCTGTGTACGAGTAGAAGGTTAATGCGAACCTATTGCTCGAGCGATCACATGCCATACGTTTGATAAATTCATTTATATTCTTATAATTTATTTCGTCATCTACAAATACAGTAACTAATAATCTCAGAATAATATCTACCAGTCTACTTAACATACAAAATAGGCAAAGCAGATAAATATCGTACAGACAATTTTAACAAGTTATCACTTGGAAAAATCTTTAAGTACCTATTCACCACTCATATCATCATCTCAGTGTTATACATGATAACCCTCTTTCCGCGTCATCATAACAACTCGTGGGCGTAGCGTAGCGGTGGAAAACCAATTACATACCGACCTAAGTAATTGCAGATCAAACGAGAATCAAAAGAACATGGGCGCCACTCGCGACCAGCAGCAGTAATACAATTGTTGATCAAAGCGGGTTCTAAACTACCTAAGTCCCTACCTACCCGCTGAAGTAATGTCATCACATGAAAGGGTGAACGGCGGGGTGGCTGCTGAATGCGATCTCTTCCAATCAGGAAACTGGCTGCGCGGCGTTTTTGGGCCCATCTTGGATATTAACTTAAGTGATCTGAAGCTTTCATACTCGTAGTTATAGTGTATGTATTGGCTTCAGATTGTATTACTTATTTTTAAAGTGGGTAAAGAAGTTGCACAAAAATCGTTGTGCAAGATTGTCGGAATATAATAAAATATTGATTATAAACAATGATTTTATCACATTATGCGAGAAGACCCACCAAATAAGCGACCAATGATGTTGCATAACATCACATAAATCATAAAACAATGAAGTTCCGTTTAGTATAAGTAAAATAAACCATGTCAGGTGAGACAAACGAGCAACATTCACTGTAACCGACTTGGAATGAATAGTGAATTCTTCGCCGTTAATAACTACTAATCACTGTATGTTTAGGTACCTACTGAAACTACTGGTATTATGATTTATATCTGTGCGGTATGGTTTGTGGTGGCTCAAATAGGAGTAACTTTTACATCGTGTAAGTACGAGCAGCTGACAATTTATTTGTTTATGCTGTCGAATATCTGCCTATACAGAGCGTGCCTGACCATGGGGCTTTTATTACAAAGGTTGTTTCTATTCCTCAATTTAAACTGCTCATAGTCTATGTAAATAAACTTATTCTTTAAATTTCCTTGACTCTTAGATTTGCATGTAACTTCATTCACTGCCTCATTATTGCCACAAGAGCAAGGAACATGTCTTCGCCGATATAATCGATGGCTCGCTAAAGAGGACCCAGAAAATTCCGAACGATTTCTGGAAGAGTGTGCCCGGTTACGTGAAGTGTGCTCGAGCGCACTTCTCGCCACTCCTCGCCACTCCTCGCCACTCCTCGGCACTCCTCGGCACTCTTCGGGCGTGGCAAATCGCCGCGCAAATCGAATAACGATGAAATTCACTTTCGGTTACAGATTTTATTGTGCACTGAGAAGGCGGTTACTTGGTTTTATTTTTTTGTGTTTAGTCTGGGAGTGTTAGGAGTGATTTGCTTGGAGCTACGAGTGTTTTACTTCTAAATGAAGCTCAACTGTACTAGAAAATAAAAAGAGTTCAGAAATGGGCATTTGTTAAATATGTATATGATAGTACGGAAGGTAGGTACTTTAATCAACTTAAGTTAACTGAAATGTTTTTGCATCACTGGTGAACGGACACCTAGTGGTTGGAAAAGACCCGTTATTTTTTTACATATAATCTAAACTGGAAGGGCCACATCGAGAAAATCTGTTGTAGATTTGTGTTCGCTCTCCGAAGACTGAGAAACACGGTGTCAGTGGAAGCCGCGTTGACGGCTTATCACGGGTACGTGTCGTCCGTTCTTCGCTATGGCCTAATTTTGTGGGGTAATTCTGTCGAGATAGGAAGGATCTTTATAGCTCAGAAAAAATGTGTTAGGGCTATATGTAATGCCTGGGCGGACGACTCTTGTGTCCCCTTGTTTAAAAAACTGCACATTCTTCCCTTACCCTGCCAGTATATACGTGACATTTGTGTTTTTGTGAATACCCATCGATCACAATTTCAAATACGAGGTGACATGACCTACAGACAGACACGACAAAAAATTATGAATCTATATATATAAAACGCAAAGGTGACTGACTGATTGACTGATTGACTGACTGATCTATCAACGCACAGCCCAAACTAATGGACCGATCGGGCTGAAATTTGGCATGCTGATAGCCACTATGATGTAGACATCCGCTAAGAAAGGATTTTTGAAAACTCACCCCCTAAGGGGGAAAAACGGGGGTCCAAAGTTTGTATGGGGGAAGCATTATTTTTTGAAATATAGACTTAAAACTTTGTAGGAAGATTACTTATTAAGATACAAAAAAATTGCTTTCAGCGTTTTACAAAATTCCTTCCCTAAGGGGGTTAAATAGGGGTGCAAAGTTTGTATTCAAAACTACTGGGACTACAAACTTGAAGTTTACACCAGACCTTCCTTTTATGACGTAGGCAAGGGACAAGACGGGATTTTTGTAAATTCTGTCCCTAAGGGTGTTAAATAGGGGTGCAAAGTTTGTATGGGTGAAACATTATTTTTTGTACTAGAGACTTGAAACTTTGTAGGGATATTACTAATTAAGATACAAAAAAAGTTATTTCAGCGTTTTAGAAAATTCCACCCCTAAAGGGGGTCAAATAGGGGTGCAAATTTTGTATTCAAAACTACTGGGACTAGGAACTTGAAAATTACACCAGAAGTTCTTTTTATGATGTAGGTAAGGGATAGAACAGGATTTTTGGAACTGCTATCCCTAAGGGGGTGAAATGGGGGTCCAAAGTTTGTATGGGGGAACATTATTTATTGAACTGGAGACTTAAAACTTTGTAGGAAGATAACTTATTGATACCAAAAAAGTACTTTCGGCGTTTTATAAAATTCTACCCCTGAGGGGGTTAAATAGGGGTGCAAAGTTTGAATTAAAAACTGCTGGGACTACAAACTTGAAATTTACACCAGAACTTCCTTTTATAACGTAGGCAAGGGATACGACGGGATTTTTGGAAATTCTATCCCTGAGGGTGTAAAATACGGGTGCAACGTTTGTATGGGAGAAACATTATTTTTTGTACTAGAGACTTGAAACTTTGTAGGAATATTATTATTAAGATACAAAAAAGTGCTTTCAGCGTTTTGGAAAATTCTACCCCTAAGGGGGTCAAATAGGGGTGCAATGTTTGTATGACGTAAACATTATTTATTTAACTAGAGACTTGAAACTTTGTAGGAAGATTACTTATTAGGATACAAATAAAAATATAATTAGCGTTTTTAAAATTCCACCCCTAAGGAGATTAAATAGGGGTGCACAGTTTGTATTCAAAACTACTGGGACTACAAACTTGAAATTTACACCAGAACGTCCTTTTATTACGTAAGCAAGGGACAAGACCGGACTTTTGGAAATCCTATCCCAAAGGGGGTTTAAAAGGGGTGCAAAGTTTGTATGGGAGAAATATGTTTTTTTGTACTAGACTTGAAACTTTGTAGGGATATTACTTATAAAGATACAAAAAAAATTCTTTCAGCGTTTTAGAAAATTCCATCCCTAAAAGGGGTCATATAGGGGTGCAATGTTTGTATGGGGTAAACATTATTTATTGAACTAGAGAATTGAAACTTTGTAGGAAGATTACTTATTAGTATAAAAAAAAACTTCAGCGTTTTATAAAATTCCACCCCTAAGGGGATTAAATAGGGGTGCAAAGTTTGTATGGGAGAAACATTATTTTTTTGTACTAGAGACTTGAAACTTTGTAGGGATATAAATTTATTAAGATACAAAAATAGTACTTTTAGCGTTTTGGAAAATTCTACCCCTAAAGGGGTCAAATAGGGGTGCAAAGTTTGTATTCAAAACTACTGGGACTACAAACTTGAAATTTACACCAGAACGTCCTTTTATGACGTAGGCAAGGGATAAGACCGGACTTTTGGAAATCCCATCCCAAAGGGGGTTAAAAAGGGGTGCAAAGTTTGTATGGGAGAAATATGTTTTTTTGTACCAGACTTGAAACATTGTAGGGATATTACTTATAAAGATACAAAAAAAGTTCTTTCATCGTTTTAGAAAATTTTACCCTTAGGGGGTTTATTAGGGGTGCAATGTTTGTATAAGGGAAACATTATTTATTGAACTAGAGACTTGAAACTTGGTAAGAATTTTACTTATTAGGATACAAAAAAAAGTATTTTCAGCCTTATATAAAATTCCACACCTAAGGGGGTAAAATAGGGGTGCAAAGTTAGTATTCAAAGCTACTGGGACTAGAAACTTGAAATTTACACCAGAGCTTCATTTTATGACGTAGGCAAGGGATAAGACGGAATTTTTGGAAATTCTATCCCTAAGGGGGTTAATTAGGGGTGCAAAGTTTGTATGCGAGAAACATATTTTTTTGTACTAGAGACTTGAAACTTTGTAGGAATATTATTATTAAGATACAAAAAGTACTTTCAGCGTTTTATAAAATTCTTCCCCTAAGGGGGTTAAATAGGTATGCAATGTTTGTGGGGAGAAACATTATTTATTGAACTAGAGACTTGAGACTTTGTAGGAAGAAAACTTATTAGGATACAAAAAACGTAATTTCAGCGTTTTACAAAATTCCACCCCTAAGGGGGTTAAATGAGGGTCCAAATTTTGTATAAGGGAAACTTATTTTTAGCTACTACGTACTTAAAACTTTGTGGACAGATTACGTATTCATTTACAAATAAAGTGCTTTCAGCGTTTTGGAAATAATTACACCTAAAGGGGTTAAAAAGAGGTCCAAAGTTTGTATGGAGAAAAAAGATTAGTTAGACAATTTTATTCGAGAATTCACAGGATAATTCCTAACGATAAATGAGTAAACAAGTGTTTCCGGTTTTTTGAGAATTCAACCCCTAAAAGGAGACATGTGGTGACATAATCTGAAAATCAACATCGGCATCTATTGTTTCTATGGTTTATCGGGTCGCTGATTAGGAAAACAACAACGATTTTACATTCCAACGTCGTGGCGTCTAAATATCAATATGGGCGTTGTTATTACGGTTTTTTGGGACGTTAATAACGAAAATCACACAGATTTTGAAATGTAATGTTGTGGACATGAAAATTCATGAAAATATTTCTGCCAAATTGCAATTCAATCGGTCCAGTTTTTTTCGTAGCAAATCGGTTGTAACAGACGGACTGACAGACAGCCACACGTGATCCTATAAATAAGGGTTCTATTTTAGCTTTTGAGGTATGGAACGAGACCCGCGTTATATAGGGTTATAGGTTTTAAAGTTTGTATTTGGTGCCATCTCGATCGTCAGCAATCGGTACCTAGGCGAGTGCGGGCGGCGCGGCGGGACGGGAGGGTAGGAGACATTGGGAAAGTGCCTGCATCCGTAATAAGTACATTCAAGGTGCTGCACGAAGATCTGCTTACTTTTTATAAGTTAAGCATTTTGGCCGCCGTTAAATTAAAACAAATTTTTGGGTATTTATGTTAAATACTGGTTCGAAAAGCATGGAATCATGCATCTTAGGAAACTAGCCTATAGCAATGTCCAGGCCACAAATTTGACTTGACATTCGTGGAGATATTTTGGTATTTCAACATTATCATGAACATAAAGTAGCTTTTATTTCAGAGGACAGATTCTCATTAATCATGACTGTAAATTTAATAACAGAAATACGTACATACATACATACATTCACGCCTTTATTCCCAAAAGGGGCAGGCAGAGCACATGAATATTATGTTCCAGCGCCACTTTTAGCATAAATGTGGGTATAAAAGATCGACAAAAAGTGATATTGCTTAGGTTGTTAGCCCATCACACACAACACACTTCAACCCTTCTCTTAATCGACTTTTACGAAACACACGGGAAGAAAGAGGGTGGTGAAATTCTAACCCGCCACCACACGGGCATAAATATAATAGTAAATAAAAATTAATTTAACATAATGGGTTATGATGAAGGGTTATTAGTAGGGGAAGTTAGTAGTAGTAGGTTAGTACGCGGCGTAGCAATTCAAAAATTATTGGAAAATTACTTTTACTACGCGGGCGAAGCCGCGGGCAAAAGCTAGTTTATTATACAAACCAAGAGTTCTGATTACCTGACGACATCAAATCACTTGAAGGCAATAATTTTAAAAACAAATTGACAACCTGGCACTTGGATAAGTGTTTCTATGTTTCTATAGTGTAAGACACTATTTAGATGATAAGTGACAGTGAATTTAATTGACTGATTGAATTTTATCATATTTAAATGAATTTTATTTACATTATTGACATTTCAAAAAATTTTTTTCTTGTTCAACTTCACAATCCTGAAATGACATTTTATTTTTTAATTTAATTGGTTACCTAGATTAGGTAACTAAATATTTTGTGTATAAATCGCTTCTCGAAGTGTTTCGCACGCCTGTACGCCGGCTGAACACACTGAACTCTCTGTATTGTAACAATAACAACATTATGTACTTACTGTGTTCTGTGCGAATAAATTCTTTGAATCTTTGAAGTATATTTAGTAGGGTACCGTTGTTTATTTGCACTTTTTTGCACGTGGACAATTTGCCTCTTTTTACCAGACAACAATTGGATTAAGACTTTCAGTAGATACGATTTGTACTTTTAGATTAGGCATGTGCGTTCGTTAATGTAAAAAAAAACAACCGAATTATGAACATTCTCCTTTTTTTGAAGTCAGTTAAAAATGAAGTGTATGGCGACAAACGTATACCTACCAAAGCGGAGGGTAGAAAGTGGACTGTAACTGAAACCATAAGGCGGTCAGACGTTCACTGTTACATATTAGCTTTTAAAATTTACTTTTTATCGTTTAATCGTCGCTGATTCCAAGAAATTTCTCACGAATCCACTGCGTGTAACACAGTCGTCTAAACCTTTATGTTCCTTTGACAAGCATTAAGTAAGTATACAAAAAAAGTTAATCTTATTACGACTATTGGATTGTTAGTACTTTTCACGCCCGCTCTTACGACCATAATACGATTTGGGACATTCCACATTGTGTCCATTGATGTTATCAATACGAACGCGGTGACACTCGAAATCATTGGTAGGTATTCACGACCAACGTGGGCGAATCAGTTACATTCTGATCCCCGACTACATAAAGTTGTTACGAATGTCCGGCTCAAGATACACAAGAGACGAGTAGAGATGGATTGTTGAACTTGTGATACTGTGAATTGCATGGCATATCAAAACACCCGAACAGCTGTAACATGAAATAAAATAACTATTAAACGACAATGGCATTGGTCGGTGGGGGCGGGGCGTTCGTCAAACGGACAGACAGACAGACTCGTGGACAGTGTGCAACTCAATGGCCTTTATTTACTTATTGTTGTTTGTTCTCGGGTTTCCTCGATTGGGATTTCACTTGAGATTTTATCTTTGTGTTTCTTTGAGTTTTTTATTGTGTTTTGGATCTAGGATCGTTTGTTAAGATCTTACTTACGATCAAATCAAAGTTTATACGTGAATTCTCAGGTTACTTGGGTTGATGCAAAAAAAGAAGGAAATAAACTTTACAAGCTGTTGCTGAAAAACAGAATGTCAGTAGGGTTTCATTGAGGTTGCTCTCAGAAGTTGGCATCCTAAGGTTCCGTGTAATATGTGTAGATAGTACCTACACTAATGTGAATGAATTTTCACCTACATATATTGAATTTAAACTTTGATTGTTATCATTGTTAAAGTTGTGATCAGTTTTAACAAATTTTGTAGTCAGGAGGGTAAAATGTTGTTTTTATTCGTTTATACTACTACTCGTAACTTATTGGGCTACCTTCTTAATAATTATAATTGTTATTAACTGAAACAAGATTTTTATTAGTAAAAACAAGCAAAATTATAACTTCAAATAGAAATTGCATTGGAAATTATTATTTGATATACCCAAGTGTGTTGAACATGAAAGTTCTGTTTTCAAACGGTCCTAATAAATGATTAAGTTATAACAATACAGCATACCTAACATTGCATATGCCATTTAGGTATACAATGCTAACACGTATGTCCCATACACATCTACAACAATTACCCATTCAACTGTGTGTATGCATTCTATTAGGCACGTACACCTTTTAACATATTCATAAGTAAGTACCTACATTTCAATAATACAAACGTTTCAGTCCTAATATCAAAAACTGACCCTGTTTTTAATAGAATATGGTTCAAGTTTAGTTTAACAACTTTGCACCCGCATACATCCCACAACAAAGAGTTCAGATTTCATATCAAAAAAAATAACATGCATGATGATGCTCTGGCAAACTCGTATCTCACTCAAATATGCTATGCTAGAGTTACCTTGCTGTAATGCAAATAATGTTCAAATTTTAAAATCGTGCGGTGAGGGTGAGGATGTTATAAATATATGTGAAAGGTACTTGGTATTGGAGTGTTTTCCATATGTAAAGCTGATGGGCTGACAGGCGAGGGTAAATGTATTCAGTCATCAAGAGTGACAGACGTGCAGATTTGGATTTCACTTTGTTGTGCGAAAGGGGTCGTGTGCTGGGCATGTGTTCATGAACTGTTCTGCTAAAAGCCGCAGCCGGTGAGGTTAAGCTGTGCAGTTTATTTGTACCTCCACATAAACTATCACTTGTACCCATACAAAAACCCGGTGGTGTGTGCTCTGCACATAAAAAAAACTCCGGTTTCAAGATGGATAATTGTAATATTGCAGATGATAGGTTGGCAGCCATTCGGCCACAACACGCTTCAACCTTTCCCATGGAGGACATAACGACACCCAAGGGAAGACTGAGGTGCGCCACAGCCTGTCACTACCGGGAGGGTTACGGTTTCTATAGGTCCTTAGGTATATATTGTCCTTGGCCTAATTCATTTAAAGTCTATTTAATTCTCGGATTGGAAGGTTGCAAGGTAGTTACTTCCAAATACTTCCGCCATTTCCTTTTTCTTCTTTGGATTTCTCTAAACCGACATTTCTTAAGATTGACCTAGGGAACTCCGGCCCTATTTTCAGATGCTGGATTAACGCTTTATGCTCAACTCTTATTTAGGTAAACTACTCTTTTGTAAATACATTACAAGTTTTTTTGTGAGAAGGTATTGCTGTATACGAAATGTTTTATTAGGACGTTGAGTTAGTATTAAGAGATGATTATTTGTATACGCTTAACAACAAAAATACTCATTAAACTCGAGGCTACCAATTTCTTATTATTAAAACACAATAACAACTCAGCATAAATGGGTAAATAATTCTCACCAAAACAAATTGAATAACATGAAATTAAGCAACATTTTCATTGTCCAACAGAAAAAACAGGCGTCGACACGTCGACCAGCGAATAATAGTCTTTGTTGTGAAATTCGATAATTGCTTGACACGTCTGATTGCTACTGATGTTATCTCGGTCAACACACGAAGGAAACACAACCCTCAACACTACAACTTAATGGTTATATGTCCTTGTTAGTTTACAGCAGATGTTTGTAGCTCTAAAGTTTGTTTGTGGTTGGTAGATAGGGTGCGACCGGCAAACAAACGCGCCTTATCGCGCATCTACATAATAAACGAAGGTTTTTTTGGGGTCGATTTGGGGCGGGCAATTATGGGGGTGATTTGAATAGGAAATACGCAGTAAATTATAGAGGATTACGTATTATGTACGATATTTAATAAATGCTATTGTGTGTATATTGAAAAATGCACATGGGTAAAAAGTTTACAACGCAAGTTAAGTGTACTGAATTAATTAATATATGAAGATATAAAACCTACTAACGGTAGGTATTTGTTTAGTAAGCAGAAGCATTTGCTTTTGCACGAACATTCTACGGACCGCAAAGGATTTCGGGGGACGGATTCAACGGAAAACATGTTTTTACTTTGATTCACGGTCTGTATTAGGGAGAATTGAATGAAAAACCGTTAAATCTTACCAAAAACCGCAGTTTTTAAATATATGCTACGGAGCTACGTCGTGTGTGTAGACCGCGCTACACGAGTCGTAGCGCGTAGCTCGAGCTACGCACCCGCTTTGTTTTAGGGCGGGCAGCCCCATTGACGTCGATCTTAGTTTATATAATTTAAATCCTTACATAGTAATCTAAGTGTATATTATTCAATGTTAGTGGCAACTCTTGAGGAGCTAAGTTTGTAATTTATTATTATGTTCATTTATCTCAGTGTGTCCTCTAAATAAATAAAATAAAATAGAAAAGCTACAACTTAGACATGACTCATGACTAATTGTCTTTATACAATGAAAAAAACTAAAAGCGGCTAGTTAAATTAACACCTAATCTAGGTTTATTTTTATTGTAATCCATCCATGTTTAAATACCTATCAATTATACATCAATATAAACCTAATTCTGGTGAAAAAAAAAACAGTTTATTGCCGCAAAATCTCAATAAAAAGTCGAAAAATCTTTTGCGCTGGGCTACATGTACTACGAACAAGTTGTATACTTACCATTTAAACATATACCATATATACATATATATACCATTCATTCATACCAATCAATGACACTGATCGAATCACCATCCCAGCATTTGGCATAGTCCATTCGGGTTTTAGCACGTTTTAGCAATACAATATCAATAAATTAATTTCCTGTTAAAGCTGCGATAACGATAAAAAGCCTCCGATTTATTATCCTTTACGCACTACAAAAAATGCTTGGTCATAATGCACTACAAATTGGATTGAGGATCTACCATTCATACACACCGATCAATGACAGTAATCGGACCATGAATGGGCTTCTTTGTCTTAATCGGTTTCCGATACGTCACCTCGCGGATCAATACGTTGGCAGGAAGTATCGGATGCCGTCTTCGATCCGTAAGATCGATCCGGATCGAATGTTGTTTGTTTGTTTTGACATTAGGAAATTCATTGTTGAGGCGAGGAAAGAGTTTGCAAAACAATCTAGGATTGAGGGCAAAAAACTGAACCCCGGAGGAAATATATATTTTTAATATAAGAAAGGAAGAATTAAGTTTATTACGTTTATTCATAAACACGCATTTAAGAGTTATGCTCTATTACAGAGAAGTGATTCAAGGGTTTTTGTTTTTCCGTCTAACTTTGTGATGGAATTAGATCATACACCAATTTACGTTACTATTTAGGTACTGTACTGTATACGACTACGTTCTTTATGTCAAGCGGGACGTAAGTTAGATACTTAGGTTTAAGAAATGACTCGGAAAGCAACTTATTTTCTCCACCACAGCGTACTTTAATAACAGCCATTTCCAAGATAATACAGTCTTGTTTTATTTAATAAAATGATGGAGAAAAAAATGCGAGGTTTCACTGCGAGTATCTTGAATGCATTATTGAGCACAAAGGCTAAAGATGACATTATCAATGCAGTTTATGGTTGTGAAGCGGGCTGGCCGAGGACTGGGCTCTCGAATAACATCATAACAGGAATAAACGCCAAATAGTAACAATTGTTAAGCCGGTGACAAAGCCAAACGAACGAAGGAATATTTCAGCGAGTCGACGCCGACGTGGAAGCGGATTGACACTCAATAGCCCTGACTCCTCAACACAATCTTATATTTGTTTACGAATAAACTGATTTTATTTAGTATGAAAGTTATTATAATGCAACAGACATGTGAGGTGAGAAGCTGAGTTCAACGTGGGCCTTTATTTTCCAAAAAAAGTTGTGTGAAAAATTCTTGCTACCCAAAAATTGTCTGGGAGAGATTGGTTTAAAGCCATAAACAAGTTCCAGTTAATTGCACCTGGGAGGTGCACGTGTCTAGTGCCACTAGACACGTGTTTACTTGAAGCTGCAAGAATGACAGACCTAGCTCAGCGCGCATGTAATCTGGAGATTTTCAATACCTACACCAAAATAACTATCAGCCACAGAAAAGGCAAATCGTAACCTCAATAGTGTAGTTAGTGTATTATGCAAAAAAAATCTTCTCGAATTTTACAATGGATGATGCTCTAATTCAAATTAAAACTAACAAATAACTCCAAAAGTGCAACGTCCGATGACTCGCAGACCCTAATCTCCGCACAATGGCGCTCGCCTACCTGCAGCTGACCGCTCGGCATTGTGGCGGTGACAGGTGTCATTCGCGAGATTACAGGGACACAAAGGGCGGAACATCAATGGTTTTGCCAGAACGTGTCGGGCGGACTTTGTAGCTCCAAAACTATCTTATTTAACATTAGATCAGTACCTATTCTATTAATATGACTTGTTAGGAAAGAAATGATCAGGTTAAGCCTTGTTGCGAAAAAGCTAGACAATTACGTTTTAAATAAATTAATAAATATTTGGGGACAATATTACGCAAATCGACCTAGTCCCAAACTAAGCAAAGCTTGTAGTATGAGTATAAGTTTAAGCAACTGTATCAGTTATATACCTAGATAAACAAATACTTATATATACATAAAAAAAACATCTATGACTCAGGAACACATTTGTGCTCACCACACAAATAAATGCCCTTACCGGGATTCAAACCCAGAACTTCCGGCAGGGTATTTTTGCGGCATTCTTCCAATGGGACGTTGAACCTCATTTACCTGAAGGCAACATCTTTAAAAATGTGTGCCAATGAAGGGATTCATCAAAGGGACATATTTTAATGAGGCAATAACTAAAATGGGTACCTACCCTCGTCTTTTCAAGTTCAGATGACTAGATGGTTTACTGTATATTAACTTATCGATAATACATGTTTTAAAATTGTAACGTGTAATATTTCTAGCTTAAAACAAATGGAACCTGCTGCTCAGAATGTGTTGAAAAAAAAGAAAGAGCTCTCGTATTCGTACCTATGTCTCCTCTAATCGCAATGTTGCAATATTTTTGCTGATATTGGATGCTTGAGATTTCACATTCCCTTTATTTTCCATTAGCTAACATTTCGATCTAATAAATAGTAATAATCCAATCCTCGCCTCCCCCAGATTGCGTATAGATCTCCAAGCCATCATCTAATAAAACTTCGATCCATTTTGATATTTGATTAACCGGCCCTACGACGCCATTTGCAATCGCTATTACTGTCACCCTACGTTCATAAACCCGCATTAACAATACACGCATTCCAATTCTTAACACTATTACAATAGGGTTGAATTTAAGTGCAGCGAGGTGCATTGTAAAGTGGTTGGGGAAACCGCGACCCGTAGCCCGCGGCTGAAAGTCGGTGGCATAATTTTTGAGATTCTTTTCTGGAAAGCGGCGCTGTGATTGGTGGAGGCGGTGGGGGGAGGGGCGCGGTTGGTCGCGGAGCGCGCTCTCGCAACTATTAGTTATGGAACTTATGGATGGGTGAGCGGACGGGCGCTAGGGATGGGACCAGTGTCGATGTTCCATAGCTGGAGGATGGTCATTGGACAATAAAGTTGTGTTCAAACGAGATAAGCTACTTATTTGTCAAGATCTTTGTGACATATGTTAATGACACCAGTCGTCGGTAAATTACTAGGTTCTTATAATAGAGATGGTTTGGTCGAAACCTTTTATGAGAATGTATGAGCAAGCAAGAGAGAAGTATAAATCCGAATTATTTGTTACTGATAAGAAAATGTAAGTCATGTGATAAAAGTGTTACGTTATCGCCGCGTATACACATTAATAGGTGCGTAGGGAGTACACAATTAAACTATTTTTATATCAAAGGTTCTAAGTATAAAGTTACTTTATAAGTCGGTAAGGTATACTAGGTAGGATGCATTGTAAGTAACATGTTTAGATATTTATATGAACTATATAAAAATAAATGCAGCGAAATCGAATATTGGACTAGTTTTCAGCTATTGTTAAAACGGCGTTTGAATATAGTTTTTTCATCACTTCATTCACTCAAAGTTCATTGTTTTCGAGATATTTGGCATCAAAGTTGAACAATTTTAGGCCAAAAACCGGTTTCTGGCCATAACTTTTGTGTTAATTGGTTTAAAATGAAAACCCTAGACCAGTTTTTAGGGACGTCACAGACGAACCCAAATATGTAGATTTCGTATGTGTGAGATCTTTCACGTCAATAGAGATACAAAATAAGTGTTATTATAGACAATGTTTAAAAAGATCATATAAAATTAAGTATTCATTTGTTTCAAAATCCGGTAGACCAAAATGGAGATAAAAGATTGAAGAACCGATAACCGTTTGATTTATACTTCTACCTGTAGTGCAAAAGTAGGAGATACGATTCAAAACTTGTCAAAAATCGAAGAGAGAAAAAAAAATATTAGACTAAAAATTCTTAACATTATATTTACGGTTGTCAAGTAGGGGAGACCGGGGCCAATGGTACCACTTTAGAAATATTTACCTATAACTCAGAATCTAATGCTACCACGTAAAAATCGCTAAGGATATAACATTCTAGTCTCATTGGCTATCAGAATCTAGAAAAATATTTTCATTTAATGGCATCAGAGTGGTGCAAATTGAGTTTTTGTTCATGAAGTCCTTGTGTTACATTTGACCCCTAGTACGGGTCAATTGTACCAGATAATCAGTGGTCAATAAAACCCAAAATAATGTTTCAATCAATCAGTAATTATTGTTAATTTCTTTAGATGAATCAGTCTGTTACGTACATCAGTCTTAATTATAATTATTGTTAATTTCTTTAGATCAATCAGTCTGTTACGTACATCAGTCTTAATTATAGAGACTCGTATTTACACTAGACAAAGGTAGCATTTCAGTTGAACTAAAAGTAACAATATTTTCCAAGTTTTATAAACATATTATGTCGTCTTATTATAAAAAAATACTTAGGGGTGCTCATAGCACTCATCTTTCAATCAATAAGAACATCTCAATTTTCAATACAACAAAATAACGAATTATTTAACAATTACTAATCCCATACAGTTACAATTGAGCCCTGGTACAATCAACCCCATCCTTCACCACAAATAAATATTAAATAATACCACTAAAACGGATGGCATTGCGGGTATTATAATGTATATACATCCCGAAATGTCCTATGAATCATAGGTATAACATAAAATACCTACCGGAGAAGTAACTTGTTACAAAAATAATTAATTTCAATTGTCTTATTTTAGCAGTCGTGTAAAAACTTTGGGTCAATCGTAGCACGGGGTCAATTGTAATGTTACAATTAACCCCGAGTGTTGTGGTACATTTCTCCTTTTTTACTCGCACTCACTAACCTTCACAAATTTCGATTTCTTTATCTAAGTGACCCCCACACTGTGACATATTAAAAACTTTAATAACTAGAGAGTCACAATTCAGTACAAGTTTCACACTACGACTGTCTAATTATAAACACTAGTACAAAACGTAAATCGCAAATACTTACTTTGGTCAGTCAAAAATGCAAATCGTCGTATAGCACATTCTTTTCGCACGGCAGCCAGTGGCCGACTAGTTAGCAGGTAGAGACACGCTCAAGGCACACTGGTGTATCCACACACATGCATATTTCGATGTGGTTGAAGAATTATAGGCGACGGTACTATTGACCTGTGGTACTATTGACCCCGGTCTACCCTAGGTAAGAGTGTTTAATTATTCGGTCTTAATAAAGAGATACGTAGATCACAAAGTCTGGCAGCGAATTAACGAAGTTGTATGTAAGTACCGTATGATACCCACAAAAGAAACAGTCCACAAAAGATAGTCCAACGGCGAACTTTTTCGTCGAGAGATGACGTTTTTGTGTAGGTAAGTACATAACCATCGTGAAAGATCGACCGTGGACATCCCTACGCGTGTTTACTATTCTCGAGGTGTATAATGGGACCAGTGGCAGTTGGCAGTTACGTCTCAATCATACCAGCTTTTACTCACCGCGGGAGCGAGACAGCCTCCCCAACCATGCGGGCGCGAATAGGACGGCATAAACGCATTCAAACACAATGTGCATTCGAACGAGGGAACTATAAGAGATACAAACTATGAGTCGTATTGTGTACTGGTGAAGGTTGGTTTCAGGTTGTTAGGTGTTTTATAGGAATTACTTTCGCAATATTTAGCATGTATGTTTTCTTTAAATATGAATGGAAATGGTAAGCGCGTTTTTTATAGATGTTTACATAGAGGGGCCGGGTAAATATGCCGCCATCTTGTACCGTCAGCAGCGACGGCTTGACCCTTATTGCTAGGCAGAACGGTCGATATTGGCGTGGCAAGAAGGGTGCTGACAGGCCGTTTGGCCGAGTGTTTGTGGTGCGAGTTGGGGACTGTGAAAGGGTATCTGCCCTGCGGCGCGTCCCGAGTGGGCATTTAGCTAAACATCAGTAGTGCCTCGTGGTGTGATGGGTATTTTAATTTTGTGTGGAATCTTGTGCTTGAAGTGAGTGGTTGCCAAACTAAGTATAATGTTAGAACCCTTTTAAGCCATCGTTCCTATCTACTTTCAAAGGGGTAGAGAACTGTCTGTACCTAGTCCTAGTAGTGATATCGCATCGAGTGTGCATTTAGCTACGCAACTAAATAGCCTAAATGTATAATCTGGGGGCACGGGAGTGCCCCCGCTAAGTCGAGCGCGAAGCAAACACTGCCGTACCATCCTTTACTGGAACCATTTCGCCGCATTTTCAGGCCCCTATTTGAGAACCTCTGGATAAGACCAGAACGCAGAAATTTTATTCATCAAGTAAGCTATAATCATAACATACTTAAAATCCAAAATTTCAAGTCTGTAGGTCATTTAGTTCCGAAGCTAAGCGAAAGCAAAGTTTCGCATTTATGACACTCACTCACTCATGATCATAAAAATAGAACTAGTACTTCCCATAAACTCAGAGAGCTGAAATTTGGTACAGAGTTAGGGTTTAATGGCCACATAAAGAGAAAACTATGAAAACTAGGATAATCGAAGATCTGGAGTACCTGGTGATGGTGAACCTGATTAGAAAACACAAGAGCCCAACCAAACTATTAGAGATATATCTACCTAAAAAGAAAAAAACTGTGTCGAATAAGAAAATCTAATAAAATAAATCAATAAGCCCACGTTTCTACAAAAAGAAGTGAAATCCCATCAAAAACATTCTGTAAAAAACTAGCCAAGTCTCGATGGAGCTGCTTGTTTATCTCTAAAAAGTAATGAAATCTGTGAGATATTTTGTAGTACCAAGTCTCAGGCATGCTTATTATTCTTTATTTGCTAACTAAATAAAATTTTGTGACTTGGCAAGACTTGGTACTACAAAATATCTCACAGATTTCATTACTTTTTAGAGATAAACAAGCAGCTCCATCGAGACTTGGCTAGTTTTTAGGGTTCCGTACCTCAAAAGGAAAAAATGGAACCCTTATAGGATCACTTTGTTGTCCGTCTGTCTGTCTGTCTGTCTGTCTGTCAAGACCATTTTTCTCAGGAACGCGTGGAGGTATCAAGCTGAAATTTCTATCAAATACTCAAGTATATTGTCCCTTCGACCTGTGAAAAAATCAAACTTAAAAGTCAACCCATTCAAAAGGTACAGTCGTTTATGCTGCAAATTTTAGAGTTTTTCGACACTCGCAAAACCTACGGGGTACTTCCCGTGAACTCAGAAACTTGAAATTTGGCACGAAGCAACGTCATATAGCACAGACAAAGGAAAAATTACGAAAAGTAGACATTTTTAGTAAAATCATACAAAAAAACGATTTTAATTTTTTTCAACTTAATGCCTTTTTACTCGTAAACTTGTGGAGGTATTAATATGAAATTCATGTAAAATACTCAGGGCTATAGGACCTTTCAGATGTAGTAAAACCAAACTTTTATGTCAACGCAATCAAAACAAATAGCAATTTAAGTCGCATATTTTGAAATTGAGTACTCGCAACAAACTCAAAACCTAAAGAGTACTTTCCGTTAACACAGAACCTTGAAACTTGGCACGAAAAAACTTCATATAGCACAGACAAAGGAAAAATTACGAAAAGTAGTCATTTTTAGTAAAATCATACAAAAAACCTTTTTTGAAATTTTAAACTTACTACCTTTTTCCTCGTAAATGCGTAGAGGTATTAAATTGAAATTCATGTCAAATACTCAGGACTATAGGACCTTTCAGATGTAGTAAAACCAAACTTTTATGTCAATGCAATAAAAAGAAATTGCAATTTAAGTCGCATATTTTGAAATTGAGTACTCGCAACAAACTCAAAACCTAAAGGGTACTTCCCGTTAACACAGAACCTTGAAACTTGGCACGAAGAAACTTCATATAGCACAGACAAAGGAAAAATTACGAAAAGTAGTTATTTTTAGTAAAATCATTCAAAAAACCTTTTTTGAAATTTTAAACTTTCCTTTTCCTTGTAAACGCGTAGAGGTATTAAATAGAAATTCATATCAAATACTCAGGTTTATAATACCTTTCAGCTGTAGCAAAATGAAAGGTTTATGTCTACGCAATCATAAGAAATAGCAATATAAGTCGCATAATATAAAACTGGGGGGGCTGAGCTGTAGGCTACTACCGGGGTCCACAGGCGGCGGATAGTGGAATGGCCATCAGATATGATGGTTAGCTGCGAATATGCTGAATAAGCAGTCCCCGACCACACAGCGGCAGGGTTATCAGGATGTAGTGGGTAGGCTTGTAGGCGGGGCTGTTCTATAAAAAGCTACAATATCCGACGACGATTCTGTGACATGGCGAGTAGTCGCCGCCATTAAATAAGCAATCCTCTAGTGTCAGGCAGCAGTAGCACTAGTACCGACTGGAGAACGAAGATAGGAATCTGGAAGGGCTCTTGTTTGGACATCACGGAGCGGGTGAACCTCGATTCGTGTACTGCGGTGTGGAAGGCAAGGGGGAAACCACCACACTATGCTTCCTCTAAAAAGGAGTAATGGATTACTCCACCGACAAGAGCCAAGCTCTTAAATAAATGATTATGATGAATTTAAAACTGAAAAAGGTGTATGTGAAGTCCCCAACCCGCACTGGGCCAGCGTGGGGACTACTGCCCGTTCCCTCTCATCCATGGGAGAAGGCTTGTGCCCAGCAGTGGGACGTATATAGGCTTAATTATATTATTATGTAAGTATTATAGATAATCTCAAGGGTACCAAAACCTAAAGATATACTTTCCCGTGAACTCAGTTCTATATCAACGCAATAAAAAGAAACAGCATTTTTTTAAAATAATCCACTTATTTTGGCGTTCGCAACTACTCGCAAGCAAATCAAAGCCTAAAGGATGATTACTAAATTGATAAAGTGACCCTGTTTAAATTTATGCTCCCCCAGCTTTCCACATTGTAATGTTACGGATTCCATTTTCGTTTATCATTTAGTAAGAAACATACTACAACTTTTGCTTGTTTTTACGGAACCCTCGGTGCGCGAGTCCGACTCGCACTTGGCCGGTTTTTTACATAATGTTTTTGATGGGAGTAAACTTTTTCAGAATAGTTTGACAGAAATAGCTATGGCACAGCCGAGTGTCGTCTCGCGCATATTCGGAGCCCAACTAGCAGTGTCGTTACGAAAACACGCAACTCTAATCTAAGCTACCTACTAAATCTGACTGACTCTGTTGGTAGATATTTGGTGGGTATGTGGTATTGTGTTGTTGTTGTTGGTGAATCAGATCGAGAGCTCCCGAGGTTGCGCTGTGTAGAGAGTGAGAGAGCTGCATTCATCTCTGTCTGTCTGCTACCTTAACTGACAGGTAAAGTGGTTAATGAACCCAATACAAAAAGTACATGTATTCTATGACGCTTCCGCCCGCGACTTCGTCTGCGTGGACGTGAAATAAAAACTATCCTATATTTTGAGGTTTTGCTAAAATACCTACATTAACTACGAATACCTAGGTGCCTACTTAATAGTGTTGGACAAGAACTATCATTAAACCCCACGGCCTTCTAAACATTGCCCAAGGCAAGAATAGTGATCCGAACGCCTTGGTCTGTTGTCTTTTTCTATACAATGCATTTCCTCTTCAAGAAATTCTTCATCCTTTCATCCTTTTTAGAGTTCCGTACCCAAAGGGTAAAAACGGGACCCTATTACTAAGACTTCGCTGTCCGTCTGTCTGTCTATCACCAGGCTGTAACTCAAGAACCGAGATAGCTAGACAGTTGAAATTTTCACAGATTATGTATTTCTGTTGCTGCTATAACAACAAATAATAAAAACAAAATTAAATAAATATTTAAGGCAGACTCCCATACAACAAACTTTTTTAACTGTTTTTATAGATAATGGTACGGAACCCTTCGTGTGCGAGTCCGACCCGAACTTGGCCGGTCTTTACACATTCAAGTCGTTCCAAACTAAGCAAAGCCTGTGCTGTCAATCCTTAAAATATGAAAATAAGCAATTTTAGGTAATTTAGGTTGGTCAAACGAGCGTCATTGCAAATTGCACGGTAAGTATATAGTCATACTCGCAACCACTATTAGGTACCCTGTGCTCTGAATTTAAGGTTATGTTAGGTTATGTTGTACAGTACAGCTCCCGAGGTTGAATTGACAATAAAGGGGCATGCATATTTGTCTCTGGCTGTCAACACAACGATTTCTCAAATCAATAAAGGATCGGCAACGTGTTTGTTATTCCTCTGGGATCTTAAGCGCCCATAGGCTACCATATCTGCTTACCATCAAGCAGGCAGGTTGCCTGTTTGCCACCGTCGTTGTATTATAAAATGCAGATAACTCACGTACAATTACTGGTTTTTCTATTAACAGCCGGCTACAAATGAGATTGCGTCCCGAGAGCCGCAAATGAATCACGCCCTCGTCTCCCCCTGAATATAAAAATTTTCTTCGCCAGGTGGTAGTTAAGTATTATCTGATAATGAAAGTAGGGAATAATTTGGTGTTTGTGTCGAGAATAATGTGGTTAAAACTGGGATAAATAATATTGAATATGTCATGCATAATATTCACCTACTTATTACCAATGTTTTGCAGGAAACTCACGGAGCCTTAAAGTAAGTTTATTTTTAGAATTCCTCCTTACGAATAGTTAGACAGCCGAAATCTTAATTCCTATATATATTTGGATAGGACTTAGGAATGGAGAAGGTCTGTTTATAGGTTTGGGTTCTTATAGTCGGTGGCTTACCAAATAGGGAAACTCAAAAGAAACCCAAATTTTACTGTTCAATTGCCTGCACTGCCTCGTGCTTTGGTATAGCCAACTACGGAAACAGTAAAGCAAGCCTGCGATAAAATTGGGAAGGTTGGTATGAAAATAGACCGAAAACAAATGAGGTGTTTATCAACAACACATTTTCTTGACGAAAAGTTGTTCAACGTAGAATGGTGCGAAAGTGACCCAATTTGATGATCAGGAAAAATTATGTGTCCTGGTAGGTGATTCATGAATGTTTTGCCATCATTTCGGCATTCGACACACTTTCTGTAATTTAGAATAAATAATATAGAACTTACATGTAATCCGTTCACTGTAGGTAGGTACCTACGTGGCGTGACGTCGCGGCTATATACGCTACTCCAAGGTTTCGCTTAAAAGCTTGTTGCGGATTACGGCGCACTCGTAACTTGGTTAAGCAGATTAAAGCACATCTTCACACATCTCTGGTGGATATTTACCCAAAACCTAAATTTGATCAACTGTTAAAACTAAAAGGCATTCCCTATATTCATCCTATATCTTGTCTCGTCAATGTCTCGTTTCGCCGCATTTCAGTAAACTTATTGATGAAAATACAAACAGTAGATAGCGTTGATGCTGGCATTGTACTTCGCGATATTTGCCCAAATATTCGTGTTGCATCTTTATCCTACGGCAAATTAAAGAGAGGCAACCACGCAACGCCAAGTGAAGTGCTAGCTTGACATTTTGAAGAGTAGCACCTATATAGGTACCTATAAGTCCTAAGTTAAAAAGTATTGTCCGTAATATCATTGCTGAAAACTAGAAAAATGGCGATATGTCAGGACTGAATGAAAATACGGGTGATCAGGTAGATGTACTGCTGGGTCGGCACACAAGCTGTCACCAGACAAAGCAAGTAGCATTATTAGCAGGGAGTCAGCAGTCAAGGCGCAAGTCTATTGTTTGTCACTGTTGCAGACATCGCAACTTGCAACACGAAACAATCGAAGTTTTGCCGGTCCCTTTACAAAGGTACCTAAACGAACGATCGAGCGAAGCGAACGAAGTGTTATGCTTCAGCTTGGGCCGAAAATCGTTTGTCCAGTGTCCTGTGTCCGATGTCCCGCTGTCCCGCTGTCCGGCTGTTCTCCTCTACAGGTTTTATTTCTCAGGTCCTTATTTCTTGTGAAAACTTTTATTTGATGATCCACTTCTCAGAAAAAAAAAGGAAAAAGACCGGCACTCGAGCTCTACATTCTACATCTCTCAGAGCCACTAGTACCTACCTATACCTATGCATGGTCACCAAGCCAAGAAATAAGTCGAACTTAAGTTCCGTTTTTATAAAATCATCGGCAGGTTTTGAATATTTGGAGTCACACTCTCAATTTCACTCAAATTAAGCGAAATTCGACACATACAAAAAGTATGAAGAACTATGCTACTAACTAACTTGAAGTAGTTCTTTCCTAATAGTTGGCGGGCAATCAAACGTAGTCCCGGGGCGAGTGTGTTGCCCGTCGCTGTCGCCCGACTGTCTCAACTTGCGACACAACACAGGTTTTACACGCAGTACAATGCGCGCATAAGAAATGCTTGAAAATGTCTAACACAAGTTTACACACTAAGGGCCAATTTTGGAACATGCTGGTATCAGTCGTTCTCAGACGCTCATACATTGGTTGGACTCTATGTCTCTCTTCTATTTATTGGTGCTACTGTCGCTTGTGCTAGCCCGCTGCCAAATCGGTAAAATTAATAATTCAATAAGAATGTAACTTTAAATTATTATAAAAATTACAGATTAAATTAACAAAATACACAAAACTTATTGTAACTTAATAATTTAATTGGTAAAAGCACGAAAGGTTTGCACAAGTATTATGATGGTTGCCTCTTTATCGTTTATAGCTGTGGAATTAAAACATTAATGACGTTCAGACAAGTACCTAAGTTCAAGAGTTACACATATCGTATCCAGAGCGATAAATTATAAAAAGGCAATCACCATAAGCCCTCTTATAATCATACTCGATTTAAATTAAATTGGACATGTATTTTTTATGTTTTCATCCTTGTAAGTTCTACTGACGTCTTTTATGTGAGTGTGCATTTTATGTAAACTAACAATGACATTAAATATTTTAACTGTTATTATACTAGCCCCTGCGGGAGCTGTACGGAGGTACCTATGCCAATCTGTCATACATATAAGCGAATTGCGCGCTCTCTTTTTAGCACGTAGCCTTGGCGAGCTTGGAAGCGACCCTGCGTAACAAATTGCAATATGATTGGAATCGGAAGCGTGCACAAAAATAGACATGATTCTACCGGGCCCTGCATCATAGGGAATCCTAGCTCAAGAGACCCAAAAACTTGTAACTAATTTATATAAAATGTAACATATTTCTGACAGCAAATATTTATTATTCTATCCAGCCGGGCTAGTGTTACTGACGCTGCGATCGCGACGCGGGACAAAAAATTAACCCCTTCCTTCTAATTTGCACAGTGTGAGTAAGACAGTTGTCACTGAATCGCGCGCGACGCAACTTGGCTGCAAGTAGGGCGTGCGGGCGGTCGGCGAGCCGAGAGGCGTTTTAGCGCAGTTAACGTACTGCGAGCACATTGTGCAACCGCGACGCGACAGCTCCACTCATTAGCAACTTGTCCAAACTCGTTATAAGTTGATCCCAGCCCGCCCCGCGCTCCGCGCCGCCTCCCGCCGCGCCCCGCGATTGACTCGCTCGTTACTGTGTAAAAACTAATTCGGTGATACAATGACAGGGTTGGCACCCGGGAAAATGATCGGGAAAACGCGTTCGAATAATAATAATAAATCAGCCTACATACGCCCCACTGTTGGGCACAGGCCTCCTCTCATGGGTGAGAGGGAACGGGCAGTAGTCCCCACGCTGGCCCAAATAACAAATAGAAATTAAGAGACAAATTTACTTTAAATTGTTCCATAATAAGCTCAACAATGCTTGTGTACAGTCACCAGCAATAAGATCTGCCACAACATAGCACGCATAAATATCTGAAACGACTCTTATGTCTAATGCCATAAGGACGTGTCAGATATTTTTGCCGGCTTTGTTTCGGCAGATATTGATGCCGGTGACTGTACACATTCAATGCCAACGATTATAAAGCGTTACGCACGTAGCATATAGAACACACACCTAATCGTAACATAGGTACGAAGAACCGTATGGGCTTATCCATATATTACTTCATCGTTTTCTGTCGATTTTGAAATTACGTTATATACGGACAGCCCCTATGTAGAGCGTACTAGTAGGTAGTAGCGCCTACTATTAGGTATACTGCTTCTCTCAGACAGAGTAAAGATCTGCCTCTGCCTGGACATAGACCTCCCCAAAGAGTGCGACAATGACCGGTCCTGCGCCACCCGCATCCAGCGGAATATCGCTACCTTTTCTAGGTCATCAGTCCACCTTGACCCACCAACGCTGCGTCTTCCGGTAAATGGTCGCCACTCGAGTACATTTCCGCCCCAACGGCCATCCGTTCTACGCGCAATGTGTGGCCCACTTCTTCCTACGCCTTAATAAAAAAACAAACAAAACGTCCAAGACTTAGCAACATATAATAGTGCTAATATCACAAATATTAGATCGAGGTTGATTAAGATTATATGTGGGATTTGAGCCTGGGTTTTCGCGTAACTTTTAAAACGTATTTTTTTCTAGGTAAAAGTACTAGTTAATTTCAAATGTCTTTTACGCTCGATCCTCTTCTTCTTTATCCTGCCGAGTTAAATTCGTAAAAAATTACGCAATTTGTTTAGGTGAATCCTTGATAATAGCAAGCACGATCTGTTGACTGCGTGTCTCACAGAGATCTTTCACGAGAATCGGTTGAGAAATGCGACCGATAGAGGAAAACAGCCTGTGATTCATCGGACAGACATACGAAAGCATTTTTGCCCAACTTCGTAGTCTTTGCTTACACGTTCCATCGTAGCCACCCTTGTTATAGCATTGTATTGTATTATTTTTAATGATTTTTGTCACAATAACGTCAACATTAAATTGGCAACCCTGTGAGTGCCCGCGGGCTGTGTGCCGGCAGTGCGTGACATCGTGTCGTTCGACCGCGCCGCCCCGCGCCCCGCGCCGCACCACGCCCGCCCGCCAAATTATTTTATACCATAATGTATTGCGTTAACTGCGAATGATGGATACCTACAGGATGATCTGTTGAAAGTGATATAATTATTATCATTTGCCCACTTCATTTGATCCTTTCAAATTCGAAATATCTTGTATATAAAAATTTTACTGCTGAGTCCCTCTCTATTTCTTCTTCCCTCTCACTTCTTTCTCTCTATTGAATGATTCCCAATTTCGATCGAGGGCCCATTTTATTAAGCTACAAGTAAAAATAATACTTAGAACTAGCAATACTGAAACGTTTGACCAATGAAGACCGGTGTGTAGGTAGATACGCCCGACGTTAGACGTTTAAGTCTTTTTTAAACGACTTCATTAGCTGATGGACTTCTTGTTCACGTCGGAGTAGTATCGGGCACAATGTCCGATTTTCAGTCCGGGTGAGTCCACAAGAGCGGTTCGCGCATGCGAAACGGTTAGCGAGAAAAAGACAGCTCTATGTGCTCGCGCATCGCTTTCTATCGGTTATTTTTTCCTCGCTCATCGCCAGCGTCCGTCATTGGCTGACACCGTTCAATAAAACAAGACGGACGCTCTTATCTTGTCACTTATCGCGTGACAATGATACGCGGCCTGGTTTCAACTTTAAATCCGTCATAGGTTCTTAAGTGGTTCTAAACTACCTAATAGTAATATTGTCACAGTTCTTTCGTCGTGAACACATTATTGTTGAATTATTGAAATACTAATCAGCAATGGCGAATTACTCGCAGCTTAGTTCTTGATGTATTGCAGTTTACAAGGTAGATAAATAAGTCCCTGTCAAATCAAAAGTAGGTAAGCTTTTATTACCGACAGTACTTTTTTTGCACATTTCTATTTTCATCAACTACTTGTTGAAGGGGTTCCTATCGGGCTTCTGTCTCCATTATCAGATTAGCTTAACAAGGAGGTGCCATAACTGCCATAGTATTGCGTTGTTACCGTGTTGTTACCCGACTTATCTACATACGTATTCCCTATTTCATTTCAATAGGATACAGGCAAGTGACTGAAAAATGGCCATACGCGAATTAATACAATACGAATACAAGCTTATACACGAATAGTGCAAGGTAACTATAACATTATGTAAATAGCTGTCCCCGCAAACCCGAACCTCAACACCAAAATACATTAGGTACGAGTTACTATTGCCAACGATGAGCGACAGATTCAGAAGCAAAATTAACTTACTCCTAAGCAAAGCATCAGACAAATCGGCACCCGATCACTTCGATCACCCTGTGCGGTGCGCGCAGATTGCCGCTATCTCCGCCGGGCGGGGGTGGGGGGCGGGGGGTGAGGCTGACAAATCCCTCGTTAATCCGTAATGAGCGGGCTCGCTTGTTACCCGAACTGTCGCGACTAATCCCTGTTGTTTACCGCCGAACGTCACGGATGGATTTTAATCATTTGTCATAACAACGTGCTGTAGAGAAGTTTTATTCTGCTGTGTAATGTAACTTTATGTCTGTAGGGCTCCTCTCGCGTTTTAGAATGCGAATAAAATATGGCCTCTGTCCATCATGAACGTTAAATCTATGAACTGGTCATAGAATTTTCGAAAAATCGTTGATGGTTCCGGAGCGTTCAGCGTTAGTCTGTGGACGCTTGCAACTCTAGGGAAACACGGGGTAGCATGCACGTTGTTGACTCGTGCGGCGTCCTAAATAATATGATGAATACCTACCTGCCTACTAAAACTGGAAAAGGAGTTTGCTGCATCACCGTGCACAACATTTGCCTGTCCAATATGCGGTCGTGGACAGCTACGTATTGTTCTTACGAGTAGGTAATGTAAGTTAGTGCCGCACCAGCGCACCGCCATGACATAGACGGTGCTTTTATCATCTTTTTATAGAGGCAAATTAGGATGATACCTACTAATATTATAAATAGGAAATGTCTCTGAGATTGCAGCCTAGGTAAGTTCGGATATGTAAGGGCTATTTCGAAAACCACACGAATTCAAAATTCTTTTACCTGAGAATAGAATAGACTCTCATAGGCATAGGCTATGTTATATTCCCCGCGTTCTTTGTAATGCGTGTGTTTTGTGATGTGGCATTTAAAGTAGGTACTTATCACGTCGCTTCTGTGCATCTTGTGTCTATCAGCCACCGAAATACACGAACTTTAATCGGTGTATGCCTCACGTTATTCGCTTATCAGTGTAGTTTACTCTCAAAAAGCTGGGAAAAGAATCTGTTATAATCAGAAACTTCGATACATCACATTAGATTTCTTTATTTCATAACTTTAAGCTAATTTACAAGAATGTTTTATCCGAAACTATCATTCGGACAATCAGATTTTATTATTACGATGGTCGGCGAAGGGTACAGTGCCTACCTTTACTCACTTACTCCGTTGGCTCGGAGACCCAAAACGAGTATAGGTTCATTTTGGGTCGCTGAGTCAACGGAGTAAGTAAGTACCTAAGTCCTTATTAAATAGGTAGATACATAATTGTAGATACACGTAAAAAGGTCGCCAAGGTATCTATAAAGTACCCTTTTGAGTAAGTATTCTCATCTTCGCGAGTCATCACCGGCGCTACCACTCTTATCCATTGGTAATCAAAGCAAGTTCTGCGAGGGGCGTTGAGTGGACGAGCTCGCGAGGCCCTCGAGCACTTCTTCACTGTCACAGACGGAGGAAATGAATAATTAATAATCAACTTTACTTTGTAAGTAGACGGGCACTTACTTAAGGTCTGCTGAGAGCCGCAAAGTCCAACAGATAGCAAGATACAGTAGCTCACATCAACTTAGAGACCGCAACGACAATGCGCATGTGTCACTAAACAATTTGGTTGCAAGCTTCCATAGGCTACGATTGCCACTTACCATCAGGCGGAACGCTTGATTTCCACCAACTTCGTATAAAAAAATCGAATTGCATTTGAATAGGTATCAAAATTATTTATTTTCTGTTACTAAAATTATGAAATGTTATGATTTTCGTAATGAAAAGTATCTTATGTCGCCCTCGAGGACTCAAGCTCCATGGGTGCCAAATCACATCCAATGATATTGTAACAATCATACAAATTGAATTAATTTCGCGTTCGCGTTTCGTATTAGTATAGGGTAGTGGATTAGGTAGGTACTTACCTACACCTACCTACTATAAAATGTTTAATTACTTGGCCATCACAATGATTTGAATTAAAAGGGATCCACGGTGACAGCAGATTTTACAACTGTAGGGACACGTAAAAATAAGGATTCATCTAGAGCCTGTTAGTCGGACACTCTTGGTAGAATAAGTAGTGGTCACGTAATACGCCAGTTGTAACTAAAGTTGCCTCTTCATGCAGAGGTGTTGATGAATGTTATAGCCTTTAAGAACTATCCTATGCCTACACTGTTGACCCTTGGACGGTTAGTCTTTTAATGCAGTCCTCTCTGCGCTGTGATTAGGCCCTCTCTTTCACTTTCTTCTTATCTTCTAATAAAGTTCTTACGGCGTCTATGACATCTGTAGCGACTTACTTATTAATAAGCATTTAAAATTATGTACGCATACCATACTCGTACATTCAAAAGCAACTCTGTCTGTTGTCTTTTCACGCCTAGATTATTAAAATGTTTAAGGAAATTGGTGTAGAAAAGGATTCGACATAGATTTTTTATCTATCCCCTAGGATAGGAGGGAAAAAGGCGAATGGACACACACCGAATCCCAACCCACACAAGTGTACCTACTACTTAGTAGGGGTATGGGTAGTAAGATAAAATTCCGCAAAGTAACTTCTTGATTTATTTACTTGCTTGCTACTACTTATAGGCAAGCAGGTTACCTGATTATATTTTCTTGTACCTTCTAAATTAATCCATGAATCTTAGTAGACTTCACCATTAGTTCGGCCATGTTGTGTAGTATAGTGTGCCTCGCCTCCTCATTATGCAATCAGGGCGCCCGGAGGCCTCTCGAGCGGCTCACGCTTGACTGGACCGACGAGATCGCCGTAATAGCTAGGGGTCTACTATATCTAACACTTCAATTATAGATACAGCATTCAATCTTCGGCACATGTAAAGCTAGAGGAAAAAGTAGAAGTCAAGTGAAACTTCGATTCCAAATGCGAAGAAGCTTGGAGTACTTCTGGGAAAGGGTAAGTCCGGGGTAGTTGGCCATAGTTTTTTTGGAACACTGTTAAAATAAATGCTTACATATCACGAATACATATTTTATTTTTTATTAAACTTTGGTTAATTAACTTTGGATTATTAAACAAAAAAAGTATAATATCTATATAAATTACATCGAAAAAAACCCTTTGAAAAAAAGACACGATTGGCCATCTCTCCCAAGGTATACGGGTGTGATGACCATACCTTTACAGGAAAGATGGCTATAACTTAACTCTCTCAGTTAGTATGTTTTTCGTATTTTTTTTTTATACTTAAGCACGTGTCCTCGAACTCGGTGCAATTCTTATGTAGCCAAAACTACACTAAAACCAGTTTTCGAAGAAAATAACTACTAATAGGTAATTATCCCCACAGCCGTGGCAGTTTCTTTCGTTTACAAACCGAGCTGGCAGTTTTGGATATTTTTTTCCTGCTTAGGTTTCCTGGATTGTTTTATATACTATTCTTTGACACACATTCAGCATCATATCATATGGCATACCGACTAAAACTAGCCAGTGGCCATCTCTCCTTTTCTTGCGGGAGAGATGACCACACCTAATTTAGGAACAAGTCATGACATGACTTGCCAAAGTCTGACCTTAGAACAATGAGACACTCATATACTTTGCAACAAATACACGAAAACAGCATTATTTTGAGAAACTAACATCGTCACCTGGTAAAACATGACCTCTCAAAAAATATTGACACTAGTCTAAATAATCAAAGACGATTTTACTTACTTTGGGTTTTTTTTCGCCTAATTGTTAATTGCACCCGTGCTCTTAGGCACAAAGCGAAGCGAAATAAACAAAAAGTCGCGAAATCAAGTCACTGGTTCCATGAAATATTTCGATGGGCCATCTCCCCCTTATGGCCATCTACCCCGGAATTACCCAACAGGTACCTATACCTACATACCTGTGCAACATACTAGAAGGAGAAATAGGTTCTTATGTAATTATAAGTAGGTAAGTAGCTGATAATTTTATGACGACTTATTCTCCCGTGTGGTGTCGGGTTAGAATTTCACCACCCCCTTTCTTCACGTGGGTGTCGTAAAAGTCGACTAAGGGACCAGGGTTGAAGTGTGTTGTGGGCGATGGGCTAGCAGCCTATCACTGCAATATCACATTTAGTCGATCTTTTATACCCACATTTATGCTAAAAGTGGCGCTGGAACATACGTTTCATGTGCTCTGCCTACCCCTTTTGGGAATAAAGGCGTGAATGTATGTATGTATGTATGTATGACTTGTTCTCCTTTACTGACCTAACCCCCGGTTTTATAAAGATCCGTTACTGTTTATGTTGGTAAGTTATGTCAAAAAATGTCATACGTCAATGATATCCTACTCATTTTATAAATGCGAAAGTATGGATGATTAGATGTTTGAATGTTTGTTACCTACTCAATCACGATTAAGGGCTTTTTTAAAAATTCGTGTAGGTAGGTACCTACCCAAATTAGCGTGAGTTCGTAAATAAAAAATTAACTTAGTGTAAGTTTTGTAACGAATCTTAAACATACAAATGATGTGAAAATGAACTTGTTTCACATTTAAATAATGTGTATCTACATGCATATCATTTATAAATTGAGATGAAAAAGTGATTTTTTATACAACCTGAATACCTACTTAATTGTCGTCCCTAAATATTTAAATATAATAGGTAAATTTTTGTTTCACAATTTAGGTACGCTAATTTGGTACACGAATTATTGTAAATGCTCTTACACGGCTCAACTTATTTGGACCAAATTTTGCACGAAGACATAAATGTACAATAGTTTTTATCCCGGGTAATCCATTATCGATCATCAATTTTTGACTCCCTTCCTCAAGCAAATAC
Organism: Epinotia demarniana; assembly: GCA_945867215.1. Classification (NCBI taxonomy): domain Eukaryota; kingdom Metazoa; phylum Arthropoda; class Insecta; order Lepidoptera; family Tortricidae; genus Epinotia; species Epinotia demarniana. The sequence continues at coordinate 589,781 of OX244274.1, forward strand.
CTAATCTAATAACTCGAAATGTTCATTGAATTCGACCGATTTTAAATTTAGCTTTATTGCTTCCACTTCAACGGCCTAAATTATAATCAGGGCGCATTGTTCCCTTGCGCCGGCCTGAATGCCTAATCAGTGAATGCCGAGCGAGCCAATCGCGCGCGCTGATTGGCTGAGCGCCGCGCTCGCCAATTATTGGCCGATCTGTATGCAACATGGCGGCTCAATGAGATTTTATTGTTTTTCAACTAATGGCCAGTTTGGCAGTTATAATGGCGGCGCGCTGGGTGCCAGTTGTTTTGTTTTTGTTTTTGTGGTATATAGCGCGATTAGCGCTGTGGGAATTGGTGTGCGCTGAAGGATTAGGAAGAGAGGATCTTCGTGGATGATGCAGGTAATAGCCATTATTTACTTATTTTAACGTATTGAATAGATTGTTCAGTCCACCAACAAGCGGCCGACTTGGCCACTCCACTTTAGAGAAGTGTAAGGTAAGTACTTAGTATCAGGTAAGTGGTCAATGACAAGGAGTGGGGCGCTTCCTAATCTTAGGTATGTTATCATGCATTGGGACAATGCTGCCGCCTGTGAACTGGCGCTTTTGTTTATAGCCCAGAAGAAAACAGTACGAGTGATGTTTAAAGTCAACCAACGAATAGACTTGACGCGGCGTCGACGCAACGCACAATTTTGTATGAGAACGTTCACAAGACCGTTAGTGTGGGGGGGCCCTAAAGTAGGTACTTCCACCAGATAACTGTAAAACTTCTTTCTTTATAACGATCTATTTACACAATGGCTCCAAAGTTGTAGTTATAATAAATTACCAGAGTCTATCAAAGATGAAAAACTGTCAACATTTCAGATAAAATTATACAATCTATTAAAAGAGAAATGTCATTATATAATTTAATTAAATTTTTATTTATCAATTTTATAATAATGTCACAGAGAACTGAACTATTTGTAAGATCTGTATTGAACTACCTGTGATACACAATAAAGGACATTCTGATTCTGATACTGATTCCTCGGGGAATGAAATAAATGAATCGAGTGAAAGCAAAATACAACGAAGCAATGCAGAAACAAACTTTACAGACTGCACGCGCTTCGAAAGAGAAGCGGAGAAAGACAAATTGTAGACTTTTTGCCCAAGACACCGGTATACCTACTTCTACTAGTGAGAACGGTGTATTTAAGTACCTAAGTACCTATTTAATCTTTATTCCGCAGCAAGAAATAGGTAGTGTGCTAGGGCAGAAATAGTTACTGCGCTAGGACCATAATACCTACCTACATATCCGTGTTCCCTGTTCCATCATCGGACCTCAGGACGTGGACGGACACAGATCGCGGTCATGACCATTTAGGTATTTGCACGAAATGATTTGCTTCTTCTTTCCTGGTGCCAACAGCTAATGGCTGGTATTACACATTAGTGAAATTTGACAGAACGGGACTTGACGTATCACTACTTTGATGGTTTGTAGGTATGTAGGGGTAATCTCCACTATGTTTCATCCCGCCGGTTCTTTGCAATACGTGGCCGAAGCAGCAAAAGCAGCAAATTAATTATTATATCTTTGCTTAACAGCAACAGTGAATATGTTATAAAACTCAACCAGTACCTTGTGGTCACTCTCCAACAAGTGAGACTAACTTCAATCGCTTGTCCGTAGGTATTTCATTTCAAAATACAAACAGGAAACGAATTTAAAGAAATTACTTTCTATACCAATAATCTTAAAGTAGGTTAAAGTTTGCCAGTCCACCATTTTCCCAAAATAAAGTACCTACTCTTACCTATTTAGTTATTTTAAGCGTTCATCAAACCTTAAAACCCATTTCAGTAAACAGAGGTTTTTTACGTTTTATGAATATGTAACAACAGGATTAGTGTCCACAATTTGTACATCCCAACACAACAAATAGGTACAAAAATGGTAATTTTCTTAAGTTCTTTAGTTAACAGAAAAAAAAATCCTTTCGGTTATGCGTAAGTATGTTGCCTGAACAGCCCATCTGGCTTGTACCTATTAACTATAACCTTAAATTGTGTTTAGACATTTGTATATGGATAGGTAGTTTGCACAATGTATTTTGACAGACTTCAGTCTCTGTTCAAATAACCCACGCACGAGTACTGAAAACGTCTTGAAACGTAGCGATGTAAGTACATACGAGTATACATTTATAACACAATAGATATACCTCCCTACAAGCGATACAATCCGTTCAAATAATTTTATTAATAAGTAGATAATATTTATGGAAACTGAAGATGATATTATAAGCTACTTTGTCAATTTAGATGTTCTGTGTAGGTAGGTATCTACTGTCAAGTGTAAAAATATGGGTGCATACAACTTCCCTAATACTCATAAATATGTCCCATCGCTCTCATATCAGCGGATTGAGGTTCCGGCGGTATATATTTACGAGAGGATTGAATCAATAAATATTTTTGCACTTGACTGTATCCAAATAAATAATTCATTTATTTAATTTATTTCGCTTCTTTTCATTTAACTTGTTTTAGTGTCAATATGAACAATTAATGTAATATAATATACAATACATAATTTACTTTTACTTGTGACGTGTAACTGAACTTGTTAAACATGCTAAATTCGACCAATGTACCTATGTACAATTATTACCTATTATTATACATGAAAAAAAAACATAAACATTTTTACTAGAACTTAGTTAGCATAGGTATGTTACCCGCTGCTTAAGGCTAATTTATTACTTATAGGGTATTGTTTAGCTTTGCTCAAATTACACAAAAAAAAACTTAGATCGTACCTAGTGGTAATCGATCTAACCCATCATGAGTTTTAAGCAACACACTACTTGGTCGTAATTACATTGAAGAATGTAGGTTTACGTTAAATAGACACGACATTAGATCTTCTTCATGGCAATCTCAAAGTTATTTCGATTATTGTGGAAGAGTAAATTTTATAGGTACCTACACTTTTAAATGTGGAATGAAACATAGTAGGCAAGTGCGTGCTCGGAAGTGCGGAAGTCATGTTTTTTTAATTTTAATTTTTTGGCCGTTAATATATATAAAAAAGTAATCACTGAGTTCTTATTTGTTTATTTCTCAAACATGATATTGCCGATTTTTAAAAGCCATTTAATATTTTTAGCTTTTGTGCATATTTTTTACAAAAGTTTTAAGTGTAGATATTTTAGACCCTGTGTTAGACCTATGTTCGTGATTTTTTCCATAGAGCGAAAATTGCTCAATCATATTTCCAATCACTGATCTCGCTGCAGAAAAGCCTCAAGTTTATAAATACTTCAGATGAGATTAAATTAAAACGGTACTGTACCTACCTACTCTACAGGTGAAACCAACAAAGTGGTAACCAGTCAACGGGACACTCGGGACACATTTTGTGATCTCCAGAGTTGAGCCTCGCCTCGAGCGGATAATATTCTTTACATGGATTTGTACGGGCATGCGCTCACTGCATCAACTCCGTAGTTAGTACATTTACGAGGCGAGGCGGTGCGGGTCGGGCGCCGGGTGGCTCTAATGAGCTGTGACGTGCATCAGGTAGATCTACATGTCATTATTTTTAGTGTTAAATGACAGTTGAATGGTCGTAATGCTCGTTCGAAACGTTAACGCACGTTAACGCTTCTTAGGGCTTGTGAACTACAGGTAGAGGATCTCGACACCAAAAGTGACCAAATTAAGATTTGGCACTCGGATATAACCTATAGAGTGCAAGTTTTTATTACTAAAGCGTGAAATTTATTAAATATAGGTAGGTACATGTCGTCCAATATAGGTACCTACAGGCGATCGAAACGGTGTGAATGTCCACCCGAAATTATATCTGACTCTTCCAAAACATCGACATTTCTGAGCACCTGTCAGATAGGTATTAACTCACTAATAAACTGTATATATTTTGTAAACTTGTATTTAGCTTGTACCTATGTACAGATTCTGTACCTACAAAACATGTATGTTTTCGGTGTGGTTAATGCATCACGTGGTTTGCGTTGAAGTTATATGTCATTCTTACCCAAATCGACCTAGCCCCAAGCTAAGCATAACTAGGAGACCCAGCACGCGTACACCTAACCTATAACTTGTGCCTATTACGGATATATTTCATTTTTCATTTATTTAATTATGATTGTTTTATTTTTATTTAATTCTTAACAATATACATTGCGTCGAATAGACATTACAATTAATTACAAATTTATAGATGAAAAATTAGATAAACATGTCATGCATAACTTAAGTTAAATAAGTAACTAACAAACAATATTAGTAATTGTATAACAGTCGAAACAAAACAATTTAATAACTAGAAGTTAATATTAATAATATAATAATCAATAAACATGTCAAAATTTAGAATCATAATAGTTTTACATTAGATTAGTAGAGTTACCATAATTCCTTTCCTTAAATTCCTCTATTGTATAAAAACACCCTTTTAGTAAAAAAGCCTTCAACTTAGTTTTAAAGACATTAACATGTTTAAGATTTCCTTTGATTTAACGGGTAATCTATTGAAGAGTCCTATCGCCTGATAACCAGCAGAGTTCTTAACAATTTTCATTCTTGGTACAATTTTCTGAGGCAAGTCTTTTCTCCGTGTGGCTAACCGCCGTTCTCCGTCTTCTGTGGTTTTTATTTCAAAGATGGACTTTATGAGGTCTACCAGAACAACGAGAATATATAGACTGGGAACAGTGAGAATCTCATATTCCACAAAGTAGTTTTTACAGGACGTTGTCTGTGGGATTCTAGCGATGGCTTTTTGTGAGACGAAAGCTGTGTGTAATTGTATTTATAACTGTTTCTCCAAAACTTAATGCTATACCGTAGTTTGGATTCAACTAATGCGTGGTATACCATTCTGAGTTGGGGCAGTATTATCTCCTTTCTCAGACTTCTGATCGCATAGCAAGCGCAACTTACAGAGTTAACAATAGATTTTACTTCGTTCTTCCAATTTAGGTTACAATCGATTTGATATATCGCTGTACCGTTAGAAAAAACTTGTAACACGTCTTTATTTTTGGCAGTAGATTTGATAAGTATAACATTAGTTTTACTGCAGTTTAGTTGCAAATTATTGAAACTAAACCACTTGTGAAAACTTATGAGGGCCTCGTTAACTCTGTCGTTAAGTAACGATGTGCTGTCTGCAGATATAATGGCGTTGGTGTCGTCTGCAAAGAGAACCAACTGTGTATTTGTAATCGCAGCCTCCATGTAAGCTGGTAAATCGTTTGTGAAAATAATAAAGAATATGGAGCCCAGTATGGATCCTTGCGGAACTCCTCTAGTTAGACTAGCCATCTTGGAGTTATGAACCTTTTCATCATAATTTGCCGTGGTTTTAATTTGTACAAACTGCTTCGTATTTGTTAAATATGACTGAATGAGTAACAAGGATTTGCCTCCGTAGTGTTCCAACTTTGCGAGTAGAATGTTATAATCGACCTTGTCAAACGCTGAACTGAGATCTAGGAACAAACCAGCGACTTTATTTTTGTTGATTAACTGATTGAGTACGTCGTTCATAAGTCTCGAGATCGCTTCGTTTGTTCCCTTGCTCCTTTGGTAGCCGTACTGTCTTGGATTTATTATATTGTCTAGTACCTACTAGACAATGAAATATACTTAGAAAACTTTAATGACTCGCGAACAAATATATTCGTGTTCATCACACTATGCCCTTACCGAGATGCGAACCCAGGACCTCCGCAGCTTCGTAGGCATCAGGGTCACTACCAAACCAAAAAATCAAAGGCAAAGGCGGTCGTCAAATATTGGCCCACCAGTGTACAACATGGACACAGTATTTATTAAGAATACATTATCTACATAAACAACAGTGAAATCTTATTGGAAGCAGAAAAAACAAGGGAACTTAAAATTGGTCGGCTATATTTGATTTGAATACAGCCTTCTCCGAAAATATAAGAACATAACAGCTCTAGAAATTTCCGCATTCAACTTTCACTTGCAAAAAATTAAAGGTAAGAAAATTAAAAATGGCGCCGGCAACCCTAGCGCAGGGTTGCCCCGCCCCGCGGTTTTTAATCAACGCCCTCCTGTCATTAGTAGTCTGCGTAATGCGGTCGCCACATGCAGTTACCGTATCGGCTGGCATATGCATAAAGGCTGGCATAAAGCGCATAACTGCATACAGGTTAGGTTAGGTTATTATTAGGCAGACTATTTGCTGCATAATAGTCTGAGATCTTCAGGCCTCGAAGAAGCGTCTACGCCTCAATATTATTAGTTTTGTTGTGTCCTTAGCGAAGGTAATTACACGATCTATTAAATACTTACATAAGCATTTGTATATCAAAGTACCTATTCAAAGGACGTTTGCATCGACCATAATTTAACCATAGATACTTACCACTTGGCTATATAATATAAAATATAATTATACTACAACTAAACATACAAACATCTTTTTTGTTTGCGTTCTTGGCTTGCCCACTGCTAAACTTAAAATACATATAATCCGATACATGTAAGTACCTTCATAACATAAGTTACAAATTGTCTTAAAGTGAAATTATGTCAATTTCTTTTGAGGATAAAATATATTCTTCACACAGAAATAAATAGAGATCATTCATTAGGTTTAGCTTTCAACATTATAACATTCAATTTATCATAAAACTCTTTACATAAAATTTATCATAAAATTGTACGAATAGCATCGTCAGATAATCAAAAACTATGGTTATATAGCCTAAATATTGTAATGTACACCTAATTATACATAACATCTGAAATGAGCATTATAATTTTGGGAAATGCCCATTATTTTTTGATATTCAAGTTGGTATTAAAACTATTCAAAATAAAGCTTTAAATAGATGTAGGTACTTTTCTAAAAAATGCTCGGAAATGCAGACCTTAATGTTCGCGAAAATATACTCCGGGTCACCAGTAGTTATGTTACTATATTTTAGAATTTTACTTTTTTTTTGGGAAATGCACTGCTATACTTACCTACCTAGGCCGGAACTAGAATTTCACTCCACTTGCTGTATCACACTCGGCAACCAATACCTACCTTCTTTCCCGGTCTTTGTAGTGATGTAAATTACTATTTTTTGTCGGCTAAATAAGTGTTCGCCATTAACGAAAATCAAAGGAATAGGAAACACTATTCTAACGCAAGAAACGCATCAAACTTGCAAATGCACTTATCCACTGAGCACACCACCAAACGCACGTGAGCATAAATATGCGCATGCATTATGCAATCAACGTTATTCTTTGAGCCCCAGAAGATGGCGATACCCATTTAATCAGGATAGACTCTAAAATAACCTCAGTAACCGTTGACTGTTCTCTCCATCTCGTATTCACACGCGCGTGTTAGCTAGCGTTAGATAAGGAGAGACATACGCTTCTTACAAGTCGCTCGTGCTTTAAATCTCGGTATAGTGAGTCTATCTTCGGACTTATGATCGGGTCGATAACAAAGTTACATTTGTTGCGCTCGTTCAGATACGGTGACGTTTAACGCCCGTAGGAGAGCAAGCGTGATAAATGCAATATTAATGTCAAACCTAGGTCGCGTCGCATAGACCGTCTGGAGTGTCGTCACAAAACGATACGCAAATTCCCTATAACTGAGTTTCCTGTCGAGATGCACGCGCGCTATTACTCCCCCTGCACTCAATAAAAGAAGTGGCGCGAATCGCCAGCCCTAGCGCTAGGGCTGTGTAAGAATCGCGGCCATCCTAGGCAAAGGGCTGTGTTACGGGACAGCCCTAGAGGGCTGTTTGCGTTGCTGATGGGATACTAGGATTAGACGACGGCTTTGCTCGAGTGTTTTGGGGTTTATGGTGTATTTTGATTTGGTGGATGTGTGGTGCAAGTTTATTGTAACAGCTTGAACGTTTTTACGTAATATGCAATTTGTAGCTTAGTTATTTGTTGTTAGAAATCATACATAGATGCATTTGTTCTAATGTTTTTGGATAATTGAGCCGTAGATTTACGAGTAGGTTCTAAATTTTTCGTTTCTGTAGCCGACTTTGGAGGATTGTTACCCATCATTTTGTTGTCTGTTGCGTCCCGTCGGGGTCGATAAACAGGGTTCCCAAAAGTTGGAAACTGATGATAGCAGTCATAAAGTTAAGTGGTTTTTTTTTCTATTTTTCATGACTGACTTTGCTTTTAATCCATTTTCGGCGCGACGTTGACTTTGGGATGTTGGGACACGTGTTGAGGATGTGTTCTGTTGAGAGTGAGGGATCCGCTACCCGGGGTACACTGCCCCTACATGGGCTACGTTGTCAGCTTACCATGAGCCAGAGTGTACGCATATTTGCCACATTCGCAGTATAAAAAATACACGATAGAAGTACTAATAGGTACGTAGCATGTAGCGTTGTAAATTATATTAGATTCCCGTGTCCCTAACTTTAAATGTATTTTTTTGCTCTTTTATCTTTATATGACTCTCTCTTTTTTATATAATTTTCGATGTCGAACCTATGCGAGTAAAGCTAATCTAAATAATCTCAATTTCTGACTTTTTGAGCTTGGGGTCTCGTTGTAAGGGTTTTTAAGAGTTCTAAGTCTAACGGTTACAGGGAAAACCTTAACTATTAGTTAATCTTTACCTTGCTCTGGGTCAGAGGTCAAAACGCTGACATAATACCTCTCAACCACACCACTCAAAATAATAAAGAGTAGACAGGTACAGTTTTTAAGGAAATTTCATAAATTGTGTAAGTACTTTTTTTTTGCTCTTGAGTGTCTGAAACAGATTTACTAGCACGTTTTCTTCCCGCTCATATAGGTATCTTTAGAAATAGGCTTTCAATAATAATAGGTTGTATGTTAATAAATTCATTTAAATAAGATTTTGAAATAGGTATTTAAACTATTTCCCTATGTAGGATGACGATTGACGAGGAGGGAAGATTGGAAATATTATAGTTAAGGTGGGAATGGAGAGGTTATTAACTGAAATGAATAGCAAGTGAAAGGTTTTCAATTCAATTGATGTTCTGATCACATACATTAGGTATAGGTACGAGTATATCTGATATACGTAATTGTAGAGTGAAAGTATTTTCAAGAGAATAGTTCTTCTTTATTAAAATAGAGTCAAAAAACATGTAGGTGCATACATACGAAGGAGGTGTATTTCACTCGATAACAACTTAGTATATTTACCTACTCTTGCAACTTGTTGCTACAGTAATGTACCTACATTAGGGAGTCAATTACGCCTATCCCAATAGTTATTGAAGAACGTGAGATCAGTAATCAAAATGAAGAAGATAGGTAACTCAATAAATGTGAAATAAAAATGCCGTTGGTTGATTACATATAAATATAATCTTAAAGTAGATACCGTCGGAAAAGAAGAACAAAAACATTGTTTATTATTAATATTTCAGTCTGGGGTATGTCTCAATTTTATTTTTTGCCAATTATTAATTCTTGGCTGTCTCAATTTCATTTTCTGTAATTTTTCGCAGCACCTACAGAAAGGTTCAAGACGGAGTTTCTGTATTAGGTACTTTACTTACTTTACTAACTGCAACGTAAAGAATTTGTAAACCATTTAAACTTTATGTAAGTAAGTACTTACCTGTTTTCTTCTTCTAAGTCGGGCAGTCTTGAGAGGGTGTCATCATCGAGTGCTTTCTTGCCAATGCTTTATTAGAAAATAATCTAAATTGGGCTGGTCACGTCTGCCATAAAAGTATATGCTCATTGATGTGGGTTAAACTAGCAACAGATGGTGCCACAAGACGGCCAACGGTGCCGTGGCTGGCTGAGGAGATGGCGGGATGAGTTGATTGACGGGTTTCAAAGCAACCGTCGGATCGGGATAGTTGGAAATCCAGGGGGGCAGAACTTTACCCCGCATAACAAACTAGGTACCTAATATGGCTAAAAAAGACAGGGTTACACTCCGGGAGTGCCGGCAGAAGTAAAATAGTAGATTGTGTGACAAAGGGTCTAAAACAAGTGATATTACCATGAGGTGGTTATTTTCCCGAACGAAGTGAGGGGAAATAGTTCGAGGGGTTATATGGCTTTTAGACCAGAGTTACACACTCTACTTTTCACTTCGACAGCGAAAAAATAGTAAAAACAAAGAACATCCATCTACAATCGATAATAAATACCACGGTGAAAAGATTGTTTAATTTGGCGCCATATTTTTTTAAATAAACTGCAAATGTAACACACATATATAATATTGACACCACGAATAAACGCCTCTGACGTCTAATAGCCGCATAGCCGCAGCCGAGCGCGGCGGACAGCATACATATGATAAAGCGAGATAGACAGCGCCTATCCCGCTCAATCTCATAGCTTATGTCATGTATGCAGCCAACCACGCTTGAACGTTTGGACGCGGCTATAGACGGCCGAAGGTGTTTATGTTTTTAATGATTGTAAATTCGGGAATAAAAAACGCATGTTTCCTGATTGGTTCATTTTAATATATAGCTGTATTCTGATTAGTTGATAGCAAATACAAATGGTTTTTTTTATAGTTGTGATTAGCGGATTTAATAGGTAAGTACATTGAAGGGTTTTGATTGGTCAAATTAAAATGTTTTAAAATCATATATATGTTTACATATTTTCCCTAGGGGCTAAATGTGCTACCTACTTTAGCCTCGCTGTCCAAGCCTAATATGACACACTTTTCGAACATGAGAAGTGAAAACTCGATGACATTGTAACTATTTTTCGATCAGGTCACGTAATTGCTTTAATTATCAGTATAAAAGTACTATCATTTAAATACAATAAGTATTCATTTATTGCGCTATCGTACACAAACATGTCAATTTATATTACATTAAAAATTCAACATTTCATAACTATTACAATTACTTATTTAACATTAAAAAGTTTATCTCTCAGAAAAAATAACTTCCATCCATAGGTACGTTTTACGTCTTACGAATCTCACGATCACGTAACCTGACGCGAGTTTAACTTTTTTTCCCCATCCCAAAAAGTGCACAGCGCCGCTAAAGAATTTTTCACTTTAAAAAAAGCAGCCAATTGCGTTTCGGACCACGCACAACGAAAGTTTCCGTGACCAACAAAAAAGGCGTATCGTTACTAAGAAGAAGTCGTAAGATTTCAGTAACGATACGACCTTTTTAATAGGCACGGAACCTTTCGTTGTGCGTGGTCCGATAGTTTTTTAGAAATATCTCGAAAACCTTTCAACCGATCTGGTTCAAAACAATTTTGCTGAAATAATTTAGTAAGCTCTATGTCCATGATTTTTTTCATATTTTTAAAATACACGGTTCAAAAATTAGAGGGAGGGGGGGGGGACACAAACTCTATTCACTTTATCAAAAAATTGGTTAAAAACCTTATATTTATTTTGAAAGGCCCATCGGTTGATGACTTGATGAGCCACGAGTGGGCTTGCAATGAAAAAAAATGTTTGACTTCAGTTTTATGTATGAAATACGCCAATTAAAAAAAAAAAATGAATTTATTTTTATTTACTATGCACCGCCTAATAAAATACACTTATAGTCAGTAATTTTATTCAAATACACCTTATAGTTTTCGAGTGAAATGCCTGTGGCATACGGACGGACAGACAGACAGACAGACAGACAGACGGACAGGCATGACGAATCCATAAGGGTTCCGTTCTTTGCCATTTGGCTACGGAACCCTAAAACACACTTAACTGAGATGTATTTGTAGTTATTTCTATGTTCTGAGTGGGACCTACAACCAACAAAAATAAATAATGACTAAGTATAAACATTTTAATTTGCCAGAGAGAGGCAATGCACAAGTTTGAAAGATAGTTCGTAGACACGTCCTCACGAAACTAGCAGGATGTGTCGCGAGGCAGCCTCTCCACACAAGAGGCTCGGCGGAGTTTGTTTCGAGGCAACTACCTAGATGCTAACTAACTGTTACTTCGAATGTGTAGTCGAGTCGCACAGGGTGTGCACTGGAACAGAAGTGAATAATGCAATAGTAGATTGTATTGTAGTAAAGAAATAAGATATATATTTAAAAAAATATAAAAGCTCGAGTACCTATGTAACTGTACATTACTGGAGCGAAATACTTAATTCCTTTTGAAAGTAAACGCAAACAAATCTTAGTAAAGTATTAGAAATTCACGGAAAATTTCAAAACATCTAAATACTACTGAAACATTACCCGGGTTTGTAACACTGAAGTCTGAAACAGCAAGACATCGTGATCTTGTCATGACTCACAAACTCATACCTTACATAACTTTTTGCAATGGAAGAAAGTTTATAAACATTGAATAATTTATTACGTATTAGGAGAACAATATTTCTTTGCTATTCCTCTAAAAAACGTGCTGGTCTATTAGTGAAGATAAGATGCAACTATTTGCGTTAAAACATGCAAAAAATTACAGCAAACCACCACCAATAATGACAAAAACCTCGACACGTGTTTCGCCTCTCTACGAGGCATCATCAGGAGATGCTGGCAGTAGATGCTGCTTGCGCCACGTCCACTGAGCAAATGACCCGCCCTTTTTTTTTTTTTTTTTTTTTTTTTTTTTTTTTTTTTTTTTTTTTTTTTTTTTTTTTTTGACCCTGACTGTTGCTATAATAGGACGGACCCAATATAGCGGTCGAACTGCGTGGTTGGAGGGTGGCCTGGGGAAAATCCAGGGGAAGCCTCCGGCACGACCACGCGGGGAAGTTTGTACACTGGAGATGACCCGCCCGGAGCCATCCGCCATATTTATATTCTGTCCCCCCATACTACCGTTCATGCGTGAAAGAGATGGAAGAACACGTAACAACGGTGATGACGCAACATTCAATTGTTCGTTGATAATAACGCCTCTATTGCTGTACCTAATTATTTCTAATTGTTCTAGAACACTTAGACGCAATCCTTTTTCGCAAACATGCAAGATGTTGAAAGAATGATTGTCAGATAACGCTTGGTTATTCTCCAATAAATGTTTTGCGAAATTAGACTTGTCCGGGTGATTATGCCGATACGACGCAACATGTTCCTTATACCTTGTGCTAAAACTACGGCCATGCGGCCATGCGGTATAAGGAACATGTTGCGTCGTATCGGCATAATCACCCGGACAAGTCTAATTTCGCAAAACATTTGTTGCATCTTATCTTCACTAATAGACCAGCACGTTTTTTAGCGGAATAGCAAAGAAATATTGTTCTCCTAATATATCATGGACTTCCGCAAAGTAACGCCTGATTCAATAAATTAATTTATTATGTATTACGCATAAAGTCTGACAGTTTGTCCCTTTTTAAATGTATTTTTCAAACAAGTTTAAATAAATAAATTCATAATAATCTTTTTATCTGCCAAGCACCACAACCGTAAAAATTTAAAAGGTATCCAAATTTGCATATTTGGCGTAGAACCTGCAGATGTGCTCTAGGTATTTATGTATTTAATGTTTCACCAACAGTTATTACATTGCTACTCACAGATAGTTTATATTTAGTTAAGAGTCTTACGCTTGGTGTATAACTACTTACAGGTGGTGAACACAGCATGCCAATATAAACAAGGACTTTATCAAAAATAAAAACCAATTGGCAAAGGTTAAATAGGTACCTAGCGATATCTAAGTTTCTGTTCCTCAATTGAACGAGTGAGCGAAGCAAAGGAAACTCTCCGTCTTAGCTTGGGCACAAAATATTTCGTATGTCTGTCCGAATGTAAGGCGGACGAGTGGCTGTTCTCCTCTAGTCGCGTTGCTCAACCGACTTTGGTGAAAAAAAGAATACGCGATTGATTAGATGTTTAACCAGTAGCTCTGTGAGCTGTACCTACACCGTGCGAGGCTGTCTTTTATGCAATTTTTTTTTAATGTGAATTATCGAGCCTGGCCCCTATTTGACCGACTTGACAATTGTCACATGACACTTACAATTCGCCATACATTGATTGTTCTAGAAGTTAAGGTGGATGCTAGGTTACTTGTGGAACCAGCAATGTACGGAGACTTGTCGTTGTGAGGTGACAAATGTCAAAATCAAATGTTCGTGAAATAGGGGCCATAATTCATATTGGAAATAAAATAAAATAAAATTTGCATAAAAGACAGACTCGCACGGCATACTCGTAGGTACAGCTCACAGAGCCACTGTGGTTAAACATCTAATCAATCGCGTATTCTTTTACCCGTGTTTCTCCAAGTGGTAGGCAGAGATCACAGATTTCCACTTGTTCGCTACATTGACTTTCGTAACATTGTTCACACATACTCGTCGGTTTGGAGACTTTTGATCTGACTTTGATGTACCCATGGGATTCCCTGAATTCCTATTGGGTTACGAACATTTGCATTTGCCGAGTTCATTCCCTTTGTATAAACTGTCAAACTGTCTCATGTACTTACCTCATACATGCTGACCTCCTTCACGGAATGTCGTAATGCTCCATCCTGGAGTTTATCCATCCAACCACTGCACACTACACTACCAACAACCCACAGGCTGTTACAGGCACGTGGAAGGTGTAAATATTTTTTTCCTCGACTGACACTTCCTAATGTCTAAGTTGTCTCTTTCACTCGCGAGCCGCAGCGCCATGTCTTATTTATACGTGAAACTATTGCCACCGTAACTGTTTAACCGACACGCACTGCGCTTGATGAAATAATTAGGTACATACGAGATATTTTAAAGTGTTCCAGTTGTCCCGCTGTTTCACTTACCCAAATTGACCTTAATTAAGTAACTCATAAGCATGACAATGAGCATACAATTTCATTTGTTGATAACGTACGTAAAAAAGTGTAAGACATATATATGGCTTCTTTTCCACAGTTTTAGTTGAAGATATCTACAGCAACTCTCTACATACAGGTATCGGCTAAGGTTTATTTAGCTTAGCACACTTAGTATATAATTTATGTTCAGAAATAGCCAATTATTACGACGCTCGCTTTTGCAAAATTGAAACTGTGATATTTATGCTTTCTTACAAACAGACCTACTTCCAATATATAAATGGATATTTAAGTAAAGTTCGTATTTACCAGCTCATGTCGCCGACGGCGCGTCATTATAGGCTATTAGGTACATAAGAGGCTGCTTGCATAACTCATGGCATCTATTTATTGTATGTAGTATTTTCTTGCAAGGTAATCGAGTAACTTTTCAAACGAGTACCTAGTAGCCTATCAGTTTTAAAGTTTATACTTCTATATCAATGATTTAAAGAGGAAAAGTCTGTGAGGTTGTGTATTTGTATGTCCCATTCATACGAATACTCAACCTCACAGACTTTTCCGGATAATCTCCGGAACTACCGAACCCAATTTCAATGATTAGCGATTCGCGTTCCAAATTTGGTACTTAATATTTCACTCTTAAGTCGGCAGGGGAAAACACTAGCAAACAAAGTGCTTAAAATAATCTTGGCTCATCCAAAGCAAGAGAAATCCTAATTTATTACCTACCTACAAACTTCATCAGTAAATTACCAATATATGTATTTCGAGTTCTAAGAATCACAAATTTAACTAAAATTCAAAATGACCGCTATAAAATAAATATGGCCGGCGGAGGAGTTGGTTACTATCAAAAACTTAAAGCTATGAACTTAATAAGTGCCTGAAAAAAAATGGTGCTTTTGTCCAGCGTGTCCACATTTACGACAATTTGTTCGAGCACACTGCCCCACTATAAATAAATTTTGTATTAAGGAGTAAGTAGTAATGCTGCTAACGAAATTATAAATTTTAAATTAAAGGATTTTTTTAATGTTATGCTCCGAGCCGGATGAACCTGTGTCTACAGGCATTCATGGTAATAACCGACCGTCGGTAATAACCAACTGAGCTATCGGAACAATCTGTCTCGGCCACGATATCTTTGTTTGTATATGTTTTTAATACCGGTCTATTTAATCTTGAACATTGGAAAAACGTCCTAACAGCTACCTACCTTTAGAAAATAAGTTGTGGTTATGTGTACTTATGAGTTCATTATTCAAATAATTTTATGACTGCTCAGTTTGCGCTTCCAGGCTGGCCACTACATAGTTCGATAAGTAATATTAATATATAAATATAGTCTTGGCTTGCATTGGAAACTATATGTAATCAGTAGGTAGACAATAATATGTATATTTATAATGACCGTTGGTATAAAATAATAAATAACTAAAATAAAGTTTTCATCCAGCTTATAAAACAGCGCTCATTCTACTTTCCGAGGCGCTAGTAGAACCAAATTTGTAAAAGAGCCCTTGAAGGAAGGCCTTCTCAAAAAAAAGAATTGAACAGTCCAAAATCGCACGTCACTAATTTCTATTATTGCAAAATTGACGGCACATAAAACATCAAAAAAACTACAAAGCGACGCGTAAGATGACCTCAAAATATTATGAAGACATACAAAGCTTGACAGACACGGCAGTCATTCACAAATCCACTGTCTGCACACTCTGACCATTATAAATCTGGTCTTCGATTACGTACAGTTGTTGTGACCACACGAGTTGAGTTATACTGGGTTTGTGCTCACGGGTGTTTGCTGTGTTGGTGAATAGATGGCAGCTCTGGTGTCGCATTGTGACGTGAATGGCGGCCATTTTGTATTGTGCGCGGGCGCGTTCACACGAGCTCTTTTTCCTTTTGCGGCTAGGTTGTTTGGATAATAGATTCGGATTTGGTGATTTTGGCGATTGATCAAATGGGCAGGTATAAGATTGTCTGTGTTTGTCTGTTGAGTAATGAAATGGTACTTAACTAATTGAAAGTGAACTTTTGATGCTCAATTTTTGACAAATTTGTTTGCACACTAACACTTAATTTACAAAAAAAAACGCATCAATTTTAGAACGCTATCGAATAGAGCGAGTTGCTCTACAAGAAATAATCCTTTCTCTGTAATTAAGTACACATGTATGAATGCATCTCAAGTAGGTACCTACTACTCTCAACATATTATAACTGAATGTATATAACTGAATAAATATATACTAATGATATGAACCGAATTTATATAGTGTTATATGTTGAAACTAGAACTATTTTTAGCAAATAATAGATACCTAATACTTACATTGAGGATTTTGATTAATTATCTACCAGCAACAGCAACTTATACAACTATGGGATTCAGAAAAACCAGGACTCAAAGGGGATCGTATACAAATATTTTACTTATGAATATTTTGTTTATCAGCGACACTGTACCTCGTGTCAAATTAAATTTCTCGTGCCATCTCGCCTCATCCGGAAAACCTAAATATATGTAGGTACAGTCACGAGCTTTAATTTGGGACCCACCTTAAGCTGAATATCGTGTATAGCAAACTATTTAGAGCTAATATTTTAACGCAATGTCAATGTCATAATCTTTACCATCGATAACTTTACGTTTCTCGGGCCACCGTGCAATTACCTACGTCAACTGGAGCGAGGGCAAACGATCATTTCCGATGTTTTCCGATTAATTGTTACTTGGGTAAGCGGGATTTTGGTCCTGTCTTCTATCTGTTTTCTTCAATGACACTGACACGACATATGTTCGTAATCAGTAATCAGGTATTCTTCGGCATAGAAATTGCCATCATTGTCTGTTTCTATGCAGAGCATGTCGATGTCGCTGTCGCTACGATTTGTAGGCACTTTTCGTAGGAAGCCTAACCCTGACTTCGCTAATGACGGCCGAGAGAAAGCCTCGCCGCTGCGACTAATGTATTGAACGAACGTTTGGGGGGTTGAGGGGAACTACTGTTAATTAGACTGGCGCGAAAATGAGGAATGCTTGCTAGCTATGTATTTCGTTAATGCGGCGACAAACACTCAAAAATTGCGCCGACCGACGTTTTATATTTTCCAAAAGAATGTTTATATGATTTAAAATGGCTTCATAGGTTTATTATTAATATTTTACTTATTTCCCCTTTAAAATTTATTCATTATATACACAGAATCATTTGGGAACATAACTTTGAATGTTTTAATTAAAAAGACGTGTAACAAAACTACGTGAAAGAGTGAATATGTATTAGTATGATTTACCAAATATAAATCGGGCTTTTTAATTCATTACTTTGGACCTTCGTTCTGTATCTATCAGCAGCACAGTTATATCCTGACACAAAAATGTCTGAACAACACTACTTATAAATAAAACCTTGTTAGATATGTTGCCCGCCTTATTGCTGTTCTGTCATTGGTACCTACCTATATTAATTGCAGCTCCATATTCCAGACTATACATATTTTATTTAAACTACACGTTCATTAATCAGCTAAATGAGTAAATAACAATCCCATTAATTATGTGTTTAAAACATTTTCTCGTAAACTTGCGTGTCATACATAGTGAACGACTTCGATAACGATGTTGTGTTCCATTTACATGTTAGTTCAGCTGGTCGAGTCGCGTCCCTTATATGTAAGTATAGCTCTATTTCAATATATTTGTTAATGATAACATTCTTAGGGTATTTGGCTATTAAGACGAATTTAAAGTAGGTAAGCGGGCACATGTTAACCAGCATCATCAAGACTTTTACAGCTTTTAACTTTTATTTACAACATTTTGCGAAGAATATATTAGGAATCATAATCATATTTAGGTAGTTATACCTACTTCCCGTACCGGCAACGTTGTCGGCACCACAGGAATACTTCAATGTTGCCGATTTATTTCTGGGAATAATAATATTGGCAGCGGTAGGTATATTAGGTAATAGTTGCTCGCTATAAGTGAAGATCTACCTACCTTTGAATATCTTCGCAAATGCACTTATTTGCCTTCGCTTAATGAAAAAACTTGCGATAAATGAAATGTCTAAATATATCTACTTATTCCTAATAATTACTTATGGACATTGGCTTTGTGTTTTTTTCTTTGTTTTTGCCTTTTTACTTTTTTCCATAGTTGATTTTGAAAGATTTGATTCTTGTTTTTTATGCCCATGTGTTTATTCGGTTACTCCAGTACCCATGATGATTTATTATTATATTATTAATATTCATTTTATTAGCCAAGCAATGAGGTACTCACTTAGAGTCAGGATAAATCTGTAGGCTGCACTAATGTTTCAATGCGGTAATATTTGTGAAAGTGTATCTTTATTAGTTTGTAGGTTGTTGTTGTCGGGAGTAATCAACCAACTACTTACCTCTACTTACTCATCTGATTGAATTTGTTTAGGTACATTTTGGTACGGGTATCTTAGGTAGGTATTTAGAGAGTCGTATACAATTTTTGGAAGAAATAATGTTTTTTTCAGTTCTACTTACCGATTTTTATAGTAAAAGTGTAGGTACCTACCTAATACAAACTAGTACATGCCTAGTAGGTACTTATACGTACCTACCATTGTGCCAATTTGTATAAATACCTACCCTCAACGATTTTTTATCTATGAAAATATTTATTTTTCTTTTAATTTCTTCAAATTTATCCTTTCTGCTTACCTACGCAACATAGGTACCTATCTATCTATGGCGAATCTTAAACAACATTAATAAAAAAAAAAAATACACATAGAACTAAAAAAATGCAATTTTGTAGTTCTTGGTCCACATTATAATTAGGTACAATTACATTTTTTAATGTAGGTACTTGAAGTTAAGAATTGTTTACCTAATTAAATAAAAAGTGCCTCTAGCACAAGCTAGGGACCATTTTGTAAACAAATGTGTGAACTGCTTGTAGGTACCTATTACCTATGCTCTATTAAAGACTTTCTAAACACGAAAAAAATAACTCTACGTACATAGAGTAATTTAATTTTTAGACTTAACAAGTCATTTGTTGCATGCTTACCCAAGCCGAATTTGGCGCACTGTTAATTATTTATTACCACCCTGTATGTACCCATTTTCTGCAATAAACATCATTACACTTCATTTCATTTGAAAATAAAAAAAAATAAAAATAAAAATATTTTCGTAGGAACACAGTGATATGCAGATTAGGTACAAGGTTGGGGCTTCCTATTAAGTATGCAATACCTGTATCAGGAAACCCCGATTCCCCGAATTCAATGAAATAAATTAAAATTATCTGTTCAGTTAATTTACAAGTATCTACCCACCTATGTAAAGATTAGAGGACATACATAGGTACCTAGGTACCTACCTAGACAAATCCCCGAGATGGTACGCATGTTAGTTATGTAGGTAGGTACCGATTAGGTAGGACTAGTCATACAATATTATGAAGAATTGTGAAAATAGACAAGTGAAGTAGGTAGGCAAGTAAGTACCTACCTACCACGTACCTAGGTAGTTGCAAAGTATGATTAGGTATAAATATTTCACAATCTCAGTAGGTAATACAATTTTTCAGATAGCTAATGGATATGATAGGTAGGATAGGTAGTAGTTTTTCAAAAACTTAATTTTATATTTTCAGTAGTTTTGAGTCTAAACCAGGATCAACTTCAACGGTAGATTTTGTTAATTTATAGATTACTGTAGGTATAAAAAAAATGGTAGGTAGAATAACTTCCATCAACACCTGCAATTAATAAAATAAATTGTCAGCCATGTCCGGTGTTGTATGTAGGTATGAGCGAGCGCTGTTTGTTCAAAACATCAAACCTCTGCGATATTAAATTCCAAAAAACAAACAAAACTGCATAAAGGCGGGCATTCACTTGCGACTGCAGGTACCACATAAAGGACGTGCGCTAATACGAGCCATTCACCACATAATGCAGCGGACACTGCGCACGATTACATGCCAATCCACCTGCCCCCACCACCCCGCTCGGACCTATTCATTTCTTACAATTAATCAAAATTAAATCAACTACAACGCTTACAATCAATTACAAACTTTAATAATGTCAAAATACGGTTTTAATTTGAATGACTTGTCTTTGAGTAGGCGTGTCCCCCGCGAAGAAATCTGGCCAATAGAGTGCGGTAACAAAATATCCGTATTGGCTATTAGCAGGCCCCGCCCGCGCCGCCTGGGGGGGGGATGCCGTTGCAAATACGAAACGACCTATCGCGTTGCATGCGACCGAGTTTTACAATATTATGGAACTGAGACTGTCTTTCTCGCCCCAGTTTGAAAAGGACCGGTATTGTAGGACCGGGGTCGGTTGTTAAGCCACTGTGTGGGTCGGACGCGGCCGGTGGGTGGCTGAGGGGGCCGGCGACGTTTTTACACGTCGGCGGGCGGCGGTTCGCACAGACGCGCTCCGAACATCGCGGCGAGCGCTCGCGTCGCGACTCCACACACTTTCGCGATTTCCACCAAGGAAAATCCAAAAAAAAAGGCCTAATTTTAATCTTAATTAAATCAGAGTTCGATTAATAGAAGTGTAAAAAAAAACTTAAAATTTAAGTGACTGTTAGTGAAAGATGTAAAGTTAAGCTCAGTGCACACGAGCTCCGTGATGCAGGCGATGAGCGCCAACTCCAGCGCGCCGCGCGCGCCGCAGCGCTCGCCCTTCGCCATCCAAGAGCTGCTCGGCTTGAGCGACACGCGGGAGAGCCGAGAGAGATACTTCGAGAACAGAGACAATGACCGGGTGCTGAACCTGTCGGAGAGTAGGGACAGGCCGTCGTACGCGCCGCAGTTCCCGCTGCCGGGCTCCATGGCGTCCCGCGTGGCGTACGCGGCGGCGTTCAACGCGCAGGCGGCCGTGGCGGCGGCGTTCCTGCCCGCGCCGCCGATGCTGCACCCACCACCCGGTAACTAACATCCATGTTATTGTACCAGAAATTGACACTTACCCACTCGTTCTTACACCTGTCATGAAATTGGATTTATTCATTAAAAGATGTATGCCTTTTGGGTACCTACACTACTTAATAAAAGTATTTGCTCTGGAAGGTTTCTTAAACTATGAATATTAAGCTTTATACTTACCTGCCTACTCCATAAAATAAATGGAATTCAGTGGTATACCTATTCATTCACAAAATCTCAGTGTGCAACTAGCCTTAATTTAGGCATAAGTAGGTCTACTTGATTTAAGGCATTATAAATATTTTAAGTGGTACAAGTAAAGTGCCTTCTTGTAAAGTTCCTTTGTCAAATATCCTATCTAAACAAAATACATACCTTCATAGATTCACGCCTTTATTCCCAAAATGGCTAGACAAAATAAGTTTAAGAAATTCAAAAAGTATCCTACTTACCTGATTAGACATTATCAAAATCTTATGATGGTTAGATTTTGGATGTTTCATAGTCATTAAAACAAAAAATGGATTAAACGGTTTCATACTATTTAGGGGTCTAAGTGGGATAATTGAAATTTGTTTCAATTATTTGTTGACTAACGGCGACGACTTAAGGCCCAAGGCATGTCTTCAGCCCGGTTAGCTAACTAATTCACTAAAACTGTTTCCCGATTGTACCTATCATTTGTCCGAATTTTCATGTCCAAACTATAACATTTTCAGAATAATTATAAAACATAAACATAACTAATGAAAATTCGGACAAACGAATGCAGCAAGGATTTAAAATTTAGTGATTATCATCATCAATTCCATTTTAGCTAAACATATTCTCTTTATCTATTAGGTAGGTACCTACTTTGTGTTTCTGAGAAATTAAAACACATTTTTGTGTGATACATGTTATAGTATGAATGAGGGTGTAATAGTTAAAATTACAAGGTTACAGGCATTACACAGTTCAATTTTAACACAAATCAAAATTTTCTTATCCAGCAGGTAATCTACATGTCAATAAATGAAAATGTAGCACCAGCATACACAGCTAAATATCATACGTTGATCAATACAATTCTAAAGTAATATAAGATGAAATCCCACGTCACAATCGGTTCAGACTTCTTAGCCATCAAGATTTATGACTGTCTATTACGTTAGGAATGTACCTACATTGTCTAAATTGGGAAATTCAGCACCTATTCCAAAAAATACGATATAACATTTCGAGCAGTGGGGGGGGGGTTATGTACCTATAGGCTGATTTATTATTTATAACTTTACGATATGATCGTCCGATAACTATTAAGATGAAGCATGGAAAATTATGATTTACTTATAATTAAGTGGCCCCCGAGCTGGCTCGAAGCAGCCGGCTGCATTGTCTCTCTTTAATTAGCACTTCGCTCATTCATTAACCCGTTCAAATTAGCCCCCACTTTATAACCCTTTCATCGCTTTATCGGCTTGTGCCGCCGTATCGGCTTACGTGCGGTGTTCGGTGTAAAACGCAAGAATGTCTGTCTATTTAGTTTTATTAGTTTTTGATATGAGAACAGATTCGGGTGTTGAGCATAACGCGCCAGTTTTGTTTATTACGGTTTGGTTAAAATCTAGACACACTGAGCAGAAGAGAAGAGTTTAAATTATATCCAGACATTATAGACAGACCTTGAATTATTCTCATATCTACCTGAGTATATTTATAATATTATAAAGAGTAAAGTCAATGAGATTATATTATGGCTTCGTAAAATGTAAGTTTGTATGTATTGGATAATCTCCGGAACCGCTGATCCGATAAAATTAATGCACCTGCGAGCAGAATGGACTTTCTGGACGGTTAAAAGCTATATATTTTATCCTACGGGTTTCCCTGCGTTCTTCACAATACGCGAGTGAAGCCGCGCGGGCAGCTAGCTAGTAGGTAATACCTAAACAAAGACGTGTGTGCATTATTACACCACTGTCATACACTACTCATACACTATATTACATACTTTACACTAAACCTAGTTGCTAACCAAAGTGATATAATATTTCCTTGATCAGTGTCCGAATTTGTTAAAGTATGTCTGTGTGTCTTGTGCAAGTAATAAGGTTACCTGAGTTAATAATTTAAGTCGCTGTTGGATTAGGTCAACCTGTAATAATAGTTACTTTATTGAAATAAATAAATTAATAAGAAGAATAGAAGAATATTTTTATTGACCATAAGTTTAAATAAAAAAAATCTATAGACACAGTGACTTCCACACAAGGCACAGCCTGTATCGTGGTAGTCAGATCGAACACGTGAGTTACAAAAATCATGCGGCAATTAGAATAGATTTAAAAAGGGGTTTTTTTTACAAAGTTTTTTACAAAAATATTTCTAAACTTTAATCCCTAAAAGTATTTTAAATATAAACTTAGGTAATTTATCTACCTATAACTAAAGGCTTACTACGATATGCATATACTTATTTTACTTTAGAAGTACGAGTATGTATTTCGTTCAAACGCAAGATCAAGTTCTCATAAGAATAAATCGCCCTCAACAAAATGACTTCTAATAAGAATTCAGTTTGAAATTAAACCAACATGAAATCAATTATACATTTTTACAAAACTTCAGCTGGAATGTATTATATTCTAATAATATTTGATTATCTATTTGCTCGTCTATGGGTACCTACTTACGTGGAATTTAATTATTAAGTGTATTAATTACTAACGATATAAGTAGATTTAGATGATACCAAAATAGGTTTAATCCATGGGAAGGTTTTTATACGTAGGTAGGTGCAGTAAGTTTGATTTATTATACCTATGAGGCTATGGCTCTGTATAATCCTCTCCGTCGCTCGCCGTCGGGAATGTTGCGGATCACTGGCGAATTATTATCGAAGACGCTGTCTTTTAAAACACATTGTGATCGTTGACTGAATTCATAATAGGTTAACAAGAAAGAAAGAAAGAAGACATTTATTTTATATTATATTATATATTATTATTACAGGGTTTATTATACATTATATATAAAGGCTTATATTTTATACAAGGCAGATAATAAATAAAAAATTGTGAGAAAGAAGACATACCACTTATGTTACCAACCTTACCACCTTAGTACATAGATTTCTTCGTTGGTTTCAGTTGTAATTAAAGTAATGACCAACTATAATGTTATCTTTGTCTCTGAAATCATGACAATTCTCAGATTATTACTTTTTTATATGAACAGAACTTTTCATCGGTCAAAAAAGGATAGTTTAAAGTATCTAAGTACCTAAAATGAAAATCTATCATATTATAATATAGGTAATATTATAATAAATCAGCCTAACATACGTCCCACTACTGGGCGTAGCTCTTAGATGAGAGGGACCGGCAGTAGTCCCCTTCCCCGCGCAGGCTCAATGCGGGTTGGAGACTTCACATACACCTTTGATTTTCTTCGTCGATGTAAGTACGCAGGTTTCCTCACGATGTTTTTCCTCCACCGTAAAGCTGACTCAGCAGTTACTTAACATTTAAAATCGATCATGAATTATTTTATTATAAAATATCTAGCAGTAGGCGCACTCGTGTAAGAAGAGTTGCAATATTCTCTGAAAAGAGAGACGTATGTCTCTATCACTCCTATGGCGTTAGATCCTTTGAGCATACCATGCGAGTATATTAGTGGTACCCCGCAGTGCAGCGCCCGCGCCGCCCGACGCGACGCCATTATTATTTAAAAATCAAATGCAGCTGTCTATGGCGTGATTAAATATCATTTATTTACCATATTAACAAAAATATCGTGGCATGGTTTAGAACAGAGACTTATCAGTTTCATTTTAAAAGTGTGTGGAAATCGTGAAAGTTTTCATCTAATATTGTATGTATCCTCTCCGAAGACCTATAAAATTTAGACAAATAGAATACTATGCACAAAATAAATCACAACGTGGTATGAATTTTCGGGTAATAGCGCATAATGGAAAACTATTACTACGTTGTATATTGAATTTGAATTGTAATTTGGGTTGTAATGCAACCTTAACGTGTCAAAGTGGCTATTGCAAAATTTATACCAACATTCGTTCGTGTATCTCCCTCTCTGACACCCAAATGCGCAAGTGTGGTAGAGATAGAGATATACGAACAAACGAAGCGGCAACCACTCAAAGAGCGCGTGAGACGTATCAAACTGGAGGTCAATTTTCCGATCCCAATCACACTTTATTGTGCCTCTCGCTTCCACACGCGCCAACATAACGTGCCAGATGGAGCGCACAAATATTGAAAAGAGATCCGAATTGAAGCCCTAATTCCAATTCAATGTCAAGTCGAATAGTCCCAATTCAGTTCAAGAGTATTGTGATCTTTCCAAGGCCGCACAATTCAAGCTAAAACAAAAGCTGACCACTAATGGAGAACATCCTTTATCCAATCCTTTATGCGAGGCATAAAAGACCTCACGAGCCTCTGTCTCGGAGGTGTGAGGGGACAAAAACGTTTTTGTGGGCATTGTGAGGAGGTGTCATCGATTGTTTGTGCATTCGAGGTTTTTGAGGTTTGTTTTGGACTTGTTAGGCGATAAAACAAATATTATTTGATACCTCAGATTAAACAAACAGCTGAGGATGGATGGAAGAATAAAATTTACTGTTCTATTGTCACTATCCCTATTCCATTATTATCTATCTCGTGCAATTCACAGGAGTTTGAAAGAACTGTCTTATTTTGCTTAAATACGAAATAAAAGAATATATGTATTTGAATGTTAATGTACTATGTTACCTACTTAGATAAATAAATCAATATTTTAGTACCAGAACTTTGATGATGTACCTATCTATTCAATTCAATCAGTTTATTGATAAAATACAAGTATTCATTTTAGTCCAGGTGCCGCTAGCTATAATTATTGATTTTAAAAGTGCCTACTTACAGTTACTACTTAACGGTTACATGATGACACTTCGAAAATCAATCCAATTGACATACACGATCCTCTCGTGATAACACTAATATATATATATTACTTACAACACGAGGCGCCAATGACCGGCATATCACATCTTTATATGTCTCATTTTCAGGGGACGCCCTTAATAATGGCATAAGCGTCAACGGAAATAAGGTACCTACCTACATTTTCACTGAGAATGACACATAATTAACACAGACACCGATAAACAATTAGAATCCTGAAACGACAAAATTGTTGGTACACTTTCATTCCATATGTTGTACCTACAGTCAAGTGTGTCATATGGCTGCATACAATTTACTCATAAATTACTCCCATCACTCTTATGTCAGCGGTTTAAGGTGTCAGCCTGTATTTATGAGATGATTAAACCGATACATATGACTGTACCTAACGCCACAACGCATAAATAGGCAGAACAGTAATTTAATGAAAATGATAAGAAATAAGAAACAGACAGTAAGAAATATATCATTCAATAAGAATAGATGCAACATAATCATGGCTTGAAAAAAATACATGTTTAGAGAGAATGCGAAGGATATCCGAGTTAACATAGCCCTGAATAAAACGTTACCTACTTAGTCAATTTTAAAAGATTAAACGTACACCTACGGTAAAAATATGGTACCTAATTAATAAATTTCATAATGAATAGGTACTTGGGAGAACAAGCTTTTGCTCGCCTAGTGAGTGAAAACCAAGAGAAAACTAGTTATCCCGAAAATGAGGCCTACCTTGGTCGATTTTTCGCCCTCTCGAAACTCCTGGGTTGTATTGCCTAGAGCCGTTTTTGAGAAACATTCCGAATCAAATAAATAAATATACTAATTATGTTGCGTACTATTAACATAACTTACCCAATAAATAGGTCAATCAGTTGGGTGTTATCATCCTTCGAAAAAAGTATAAATCTGTGAACAAACAACTTAGACAATTTGACACCCGCTTATAACGGGATTACTGAGTGTCAAATTGTCTAAGTGGTGGTCCAAGGCGTATCGGTTTGTCTGTTCGTAATGAATGAAGCGAGGGAGGCGTGCTGTGTGCGACTGTACGTGTACAGCTAGCTACACACTGGCTGGTCCCGAATTCATGCTTGGGTACTAGAAGCACGATGCATTGTGATTCGACTTTCTGAGTTTGATGTCAAGATTTTTTATAGTAAGAAAAAGAAAAGAAGAAACAAGCTTTAGGTACCTAAGCCACAATTGCTAGAGCTCGCACTGAAAGTTAAATTTGATTTGCTCTGCCTACCCCCTCTATGGAAACCCACAGGCGCGTAATTATTTAGACTTGCAAGACTCTTAACGGTTGATTAGTCGTATTAAGTGGGCAGACTTTCTAATAATATACTCGTAAAGAGGCATATGTTAACCTTGTAAATACAACCCGTGCACCGCCGTCTGTCCGAGCGATGTGGGTCAGCCGCATCGATCGAGCATTAGCAGGGTTACGGGCCTGCCGGAGGAGGGCTACTGGACTTGTTGGTGACTATTGGGGGTTCGGGACCATTTATTTGCCAGTTTACATTAAAAGTTTAATGTCTTCAGCGAGATACATGCATTTATACCTACTACGTCGGCAGGAATATTCATAAGTACCTTATTTTTTTACAGCCTGTAGGTACTTAAATAACTGTCAATTATTATAAACTGTTAGTATGCTTAATTTCGTTATAAACGGTTTTAGATTTGGTACTTCTACCTACTTACTTCAAAGTTTATTGTTGTTCAATAAATTTGAGGTCATATATTATTCCTGTGAACTTTATAGACTAAAATAGTAGTCAGCAAGGATTTCGACTTTATGCTTATAAACTTAAAATTATCAGCATTAATATCAGTATTGTGTATAAAAGTCTTAGTGTTTATTTTCCAGTTTCCTCTCTCATATCAGCCGGTGGTTCCCCGACTTTACCCGAAAGGGTTCGGTTATTAGTTCGCGCTCCACACACACACACACCACACACAGACACACAGCAACATGCGAGCACATAATGGATTCGCGTGGCGTGCGATGTTAACCCCTCCTTGTACGACCAGTTTGTTACGGGTTGGGGCAAGGCAGGAGAGAACGCGGGAGCGGATTTTGAGATATCCATAAATTGTTACTAGTGTTAGTAGTAGCATCGTGGTTAACACTACTGGGAATATCTCAAAAAAGATCTTCTAGTTTTCCTTTGGACTCAAAACCGTTGGGTGTACGAATGGGTTTTTAGCGACTTGATCCCATTTGTACGGTCGACGTATGATTTATTCGGCTTAGCGACCGAGAAGAAAATGGCTTTGATGCCTGAAATGGAAAACATTTTATACCTTAATATAAGGGCTTGTTCTGAGGGAAGACGAATGAGATGAATTTTCTTCAGCTGGTTTTTGGAACATCTCGTGTTCTCCGCTTGAGCTTGTGGCATGGATGTGTTACCATTTATTTTATTGGTGTGTCGAATTGAAATCTATCGGTTAAACGATGCGCATAGTGACTAGTCCAGAGCAGCCACTGAGGGGCTTTCTTTGCTGTCCAAAACTCACTATAAAATCTGTATCTCTCAAAAACCCAGGTTATGCTAATTTTCTGGAACAGAGCTAATAACACAAAATTTTCTTATGATACTGTTACGAGCGTAAGGGTACAGGATAAAGTTAATAGCACCTTTACACGACAGTAGCTTTATTCTGTGATTTACACAGGGCAAAGTCCACTGAGTTCATACGTACTAACACTCACTCAATTATTCACACAAGTGATGAAGTGACTGAGTCGGCGCCTACTAGTAGTACTGACACACCTACACTTCTTTGCAGTAGACCACTTTGTTTCCACTGTTCTTCTTCTTCCAGTTCTCATCCGAGGGAGATTTGTTCGGAATTGATCACTGACGCTTGTGGTGTGGACGTATTGCAATTTGTCGTTGTATAGCGGTGTCAGAAGCTCAGTCAGCGCACACCACCCGCATTGTTCTTGCTCACCGCTGCCCCTTGTGGCATGGGCATGTTGCAATTTGTTGGTGCGTCGAACAGCGTCAGAAGACTCTGTGAGATTGTAGCTTTATAAATTTTAATGTAGGTATAAGGGGTAATCTCCAAAACTTTTCGTCTGATTTGTTAAATTCTTTCGCCAGTTTATAGAGTGGTCTTTTGGAATGGATAAAGGCTATATTTTATCCCGTGGTTTCGTCTGAATTCTTTGAAATGCGAACCGCGCGGACACCTAGTAATAGATATAGTCGTAAACCTCAGTTCGCGCTTGCCATTTATCGCTGCTGCTTGTGGCTTGGCGTGTAGCAATTTGTCGGCGTTTCGAACAGTGTCAGTTGGTATGCACAACTGACACCAACAATATCACTAACATAATAGATATAGTCCTAACCCCTCGCTCGCGCTTGTCATTTATCGCTACCGCCTGTGGCTTGGCGTGTAGCAATTTGTCGGTGTGTCGAACAGTGTCGGACGTACGCCGCGTCTGGAGCAGACCTGCCTGGCTTTGTTCACAATCCACTTATTAAATAGCTGTCTGACTTTGCTATTGTAAAATTAAATATAATAACACAAATACAAATTTCAAAAAACTGTATCCTGACTACGGAAAACGAACAGGTTTTTTTTAATACAAACCTGACAGATTGACACCTCATTTATCAAAATCGATTCAGTATATTACGCCACGCGCTACGCTACCGTGGAACACACGTTAATGCTATCATATATACTGCTAAAACATATTCCTTATTTCAGAGTGTACCCGTAGTCATAGAAATCATGCCCGTATTACGAGCAATTTCCGCTACAAAGCGTAGGTAAATAATCTGGGTTTATTCTGGTTAAGGTCAATTTCACTTCACTTTCGCCTAACAAGACTGTTAGTTAGAAGAATATACACAGTCATAGGTATTTAGAACACGTAGATAACTACTTAGGTAATTACAATCTGTGCACTTCCTACTGCATAATATATCTAGTTTTATCTCTTTCTCCGATACCGAAAGGTTGTCTGGAAGAGATCGCTCTTCAGCGATAAGACCGCCTGATGCCTTAATCTACCTACATGTTATTGTATTGTTTCTCTTTCTAACTGGTTTGTTTGTATGTGGTGTGCAATAAAGAGTAGGTATTTGTATTTTATTGTATTGTATTGTATCTACCTATTTCTAGTTTTGTTTTCGATCTTGCCCGGACACCTGCAGGTGTAGGTATCCCCTTGCCCAGCAGTAAGAAGTATGTGTGTAAAAGGCTAATGATGATAATTTGATAGTTAATTTACATACACGTAATAAAATTAAAACCTACCTTGTATGTCTTATAAATGGGAATATATTCGCATAGGTATGAGTTTTTGCAGTATTTTGGAGCTTTCGTTTAACCGGAATCACAAGGAGCGGCTGTGTGTGCCTCTCTCTGTAGAGGTATAGTTTGCCGCTGATTTACCCGCCTCTCGGGGCGCGAGCAGCTGCGGAACATCACTAGTGCTAGATGAGACTACAGAAAACGAATCGTTATTTAGTACTTTTAGTAAGTTGGTACAAATGCTTTTACCAGGAGCGGCGTGGGTATTAGACCACAGGTTGGACTGATGACCTGCTCACGGTCGCGGGAGTCCGCTGGATGCGGGTGGCGCAGGACCGGTCATTTGTGGCACTTTTTGGGGGAGACCTATGTCCAGCAGTGGAAGCCTTTCGGCGGATATGATGATGATGAAAAGCTTTTACTTGACTATTGTTTTGACATTTTTAACAGTTCAGATAGCCAAGCCTTAGCTGGCAGGATCGCCGTGTAAAGATGGCGCAACAGCCTCGCCGAATATATATTATATGATATTATGAGGCTAGGTACCAATACATGTATATACAACCTCTTTATAAACTACGACCATTTTAAACTTTAAATATATATTGCTTATTCTTATAAAATCTAGTCTTTCTTGAAAAGCCAGATTCTATATTCGTACTCCTCCAAAACGTCAGAATATTGCAAAATATTTGTATGAAGTATTATATCCATTAACTAGGTCAGTTCTAGCGTTCTAAGCTCGTGGTGGGGGCGCTCGGCTCGACACCTCCGCACAAAGCCGCGGTAACAGCTAGTTGACGAAGCTATAGGCGCCGCGCGGCGTTGCCGGTCTCACCAGATATTTATGATTTTATATAATAAGTTAATAAGTTCTTATGCTCATATTAAATTAAATAACAGAACGTAGGAGCTCACTGAAAGTGTTTTGGGGATACTTATCTACATAGTTTCACTTACAAAATGTTTATTACTCGATCAATTAGCTGTAGTATTGAAGTATTTGTCGCAGGTATTATATTGGTTTTAGAGTGTTTTTTGGAATAAATCAGATATAGGTACATGCATGTTAGAGAAGGAATAACCTACATGGGAACTGGTAGATTTTGAAAGTATCCTGCTACTAAAATTTTAATCTTAATCACGTTCGTGTTGACTATCCAAATTTTAAAGTTAGGATGGGTATTTTATATAACGGGTGAAGGCCAGTTTATGATTTAATTTATTAATTACTGACACACATACACACATTATTTCTGCATAAACGTACTCACAGAGCGATCTAGATTTTCCCAACCTATTGACGACATCTGCTTTTAATCCCGTCCAGTCCAAAACAAATCTTAAGCAATGGTAATAACGTTGCAAATTAAATGCATTTGAAACTCTCCCCCGTGTCTAATTAGCCTGAAAACGAAACTATCTGGAATACAGTTGATTGTGAGCTTTATTTTAATGGGTTAGGGTTGCTTCCGAGTTAAAACGGAGGCAACAATAAAGGGTCGAACAAACTGCCAGCGGGGCGGTAGCCGCGCTTGACAAGCGCTTGACGCGCGCGGGACGGCCGGTCACACAGAGCACTCGCGCATCGCGCTGGGCTCCCGCCATCAACAAGCAAGCAACGCGCGCTCGACGCGCGCGCGTCAAGCGCGTGTCAAGCGCGCGTCCCGCGCGCCTCGCGCCATCAACCCGCCAGCGCGTCCCGGCATCGCGGACCCGCTCGCTGTCATTTTACGGTTTCGCCAAACATTAATTTATAATAGCCTGTGTTTTTTTCTCCGTCATTAAATACATATTTTAAGATAGTATATTCACGAATCTTAAAAACTTTCGACCCGGAATTAGGTATAAAGAAATACTCTCAAATAAACAACGATTTTTTTAAATAAAAATAATAATAGTTGTTTATAATCGTCAACATACCAATATTATTGTCTTTAACCTGTAAACGATGAAATACGACATTTTTTTACACGTAAAACCAATAAATTAACAATATGCATGGTCCTGTTTAATTCTACAAATCTTTAATTTCTACAATTGAACTTGAACTCTTTCGGCGTGTGTTAACGATCAGATTCGCTCGCAGCGGCGGCACGCAAGCAGTGCTTTGCCGAGTTCGCTTTCAAGGTCGCGCTTTCTGTGCCCCAAGCCAAGATGCGAATTAGATAGGTACCCAAGTACCTACATTACCTACGCAGATTATTTGTAATATGTATATCGTCTTCGACGATGTGCTAGTAGGAAAATGCGACTTTTAACGGTGTAGGTAATAATGGCGTGAGCGGGAAACGATTAATTAAATAAACATATTTTAAAACATGCCAAGAATTAAGTTCTATGTTTGATGTCTCAATGTTTTATAATGATGATAAATATCATCATTATAAAACAATGACGACAAACAGATGATTTCCTACTTAAAGTAGTTTAGTGTCCGTTTAGCAGAGCAGAGTAAGTAGTTTGTAGTACGAGATATATCTACAAATGATTGTAGTAACGAAAGTAGTTAGGTACTTTATTTTTGGTATGGGTAAGAAAGAAAACTCTGCTAAAATACTGCTAAGCTAACACTAAACTATACAGGGTGGAAAAATCTATGGGCCCTGAAAGAAAACCACCGTAAATCCTTAACATCAGTGGCGTGCACTACATAAAAGCAGAAAGACATTGCCTACCCTACTCAAATCTGTGAAATTTGTTTATTTCTTTACAATCACAATTAATACATTCCAAAATAAAACAATTGCTTCATCTGTCAGGCCACTAGACTATTATTTATACGGGGCACCATCGGGGCATACATAAATGTTACTTACACTTAATTTATATGTTTGTTTATGATAAAATGGTTGTAACTGCATATTCAATATTTAAAAACATTAGCAAAAAGTTTGAAATTAAACTAAGTTTAACCTCCCAAAGCTATGTTTATGGTAAAAAATGTATACAAACAAGTTTATACTATTCTATTATTACTTAGGTATATGTGTGTTCTTTAAATACTTAAATCGATTCTGAATAATAACAACATTTTGTTTATCAAGTTATTTCTTCCGACTTGACCCTTATTACTAAGGGCCCGGTATTTTGCGTGCGGTTTTGATATACCTACTATACGAAGGGAGAGAACACGAATTAAATAATAATTGCATTCTTGCAATCAAATACCTACTCGGGTACCTACTAACTATGATTTAAAATACGAGTATTATAATTTATTTATTTTTTACATATAATCCGTCTTATAAATCGTAA
The DNA here is from genome assembly GCA_945867215.1 of Epinotia demarniana. Lineage (NCBI taxonomy): Eukaryota > Metazoa > Arthropoda > Insecta > Lepidoptera > Tortricidae > Epinotia > Epinotia demarniana. Next base: position 623,980 of record OX244274.1, read on the forward strand.
CTTTCAAATCGAACAATAATGATATATGCCACCATCTGCATACCATACAGTACAGTAGAGTACAGGGTAATAAAAATTCAGTAGGTATCCTATTAAAGATCAAAATACTCTTTGGGACCGACTAAGGTTTGACTACTAGAACGCCCAGAAATCAAAGAAAACGTTTTCCATACAGTTAGTATGGGAATCCCAAAGTGCAAGGTAGTCCTTTAGTTAGACGATCATCAAATTGTATGGAGACGAAGATAACTGAATTGATTTAGATTAGAAATGAGAGAATTAATTCCTTTGTTAAAAAAACTAACGTTAATAGGTACACCCGTATTCATAAGGCCTAAAACACACTGGCGCGGCCTGCGGTGGCGGACAATAGTAAATTTGACAGCTAATGACAAGCTTACTACGGGCAGTGGGCGGGGCACATAGCACGTAGAACCGATGGCCGTTGGGGGGGAAAGAGGTTCTCGAGTAGCGACCACGTACCGGAAGGCCCCCGACAAGGTGGACTGATGACCTGCTAAAGGTTGCGGGAGTCCGCTGGATGCGGTTGGCGCAAGACCGCTCACTTTGGCACTCTTTGGGGGAGGCCTATGTCCAGCAGTGGACGTCTTTTGGATGATATGATGATGATCATGATGAAATGAAGTTATCTCCGTCTCCATACAATTTGGTGATCGTCTAACTAAAAGACTACTTGCACTTTGGTATTCCCATATTAACTGTATGGAAAAAGTTTTCTTTGATTTCTGGGCGTTCTAGGAGTCAAACCTTAGTCGGTCTCAAAGAGTATTTTGATCCTTAATAGGAATGGGATCGAATGGCATTAAAAAAAAATCGGCAAAATTGATGATTTTCTCGCTGACTGTACTTTTTTCAAAAATCTGTGAATGTAGATTGTCATCACTCAAAAAGTTAGGAATGAAATCCCAATGACATTTTTGCGTGGCGGCAAGGGATCTAGTAGCTGCCTTTACTGCCCCGTTTTAACTTTCCACCCTGTATATATAACAAAGGCGACAAGGCGTTTTTTGAAGAAATCTGCTAATTATTTCTCAAACCGGCAAAAGTTAACAAAACTTAATATTGTTTAAGGTGTGGAATGTGTAATTAAATAAAAAATAATATTACTACCAAACTATGCGGCATTTTTTTTATAAAACCATAAGGCTTTCCATGACCCCCTGAACCGGTTAGTATAGGTACTAACAGTCGCCATCAGATATATCGGAGCGGCCACGGTGCTCAAAAATATCTGAACATGCAATCTAACGCCATGACAATAGAGGCCTGCTCAGATGTTTATGAGCACTCTGGCCGCTCCGATATATCTAATGGCGACTGTACATAACATACCTCAAAGGTAAGTGTAATACACTAACCTAATTAAAATTGTAATTTTTTTTTATAAACTAAAAATAAAAAGACTATCAATATCAATATAACTTAATATTAAATGTATCGTCCACGTTCCCGTACCCGTAAACGAATGTGTCGCGTCTGCGACGGTGACATCGTACAGGTCGACACATGTAAAAAGAACCCTGGTGGCCATACTTTTTATATGGCCGCCGCCTTACTTACAAAAATACCATTTCACAAGGTCTATTTTTGACCATGACTCTATAGTATCTTCTAATAAAGCGCATACCCATGACGTTAGAGCGGAAAACCGAGGTCATTCATCTCCCTTTGTCGCTTTTTCATCAATTCTATACGTGCAATCCAGCACAGCTATCACTTGTCTTGTGCCGTGCAGGATTGCACGTATGGAATTGAAGCATTCAGATTTAATAATAAGTTTCTGTCAAAAATTTCATTTTTGGTACAAGCTTTTATTGCCGACTGTATTTTTCTGTATACCATCATCAACTACTCATAGAGACGATTCTAACGAGCCCAAACTCAACGGGATTACGTCGGTTAAGTACTGAATGTCCATGGCCACCTTGTCTCCATAATCAGATCAGCTCGATGGTACCATAATATTGAATTGTTATCCAAACTATACTTATACCCAAAATTTCAGCTCAATCGATCACCGGGAAGTGGGTCAAATTTAACTTACAAGATTTGTCCCATACTAATACGGAGTTCCTATGGCCACCTTCCAGCTCCATCATCAGATCAGCTCCACATCATCAGAATATTGCATTGTCACTCGATTCGCATATTCGTGCAAAATTTAAACTCAATCGGAAACCGGGAAGTGGATCAAATTTAACTTGCAAGATTTGTCCCATACTAACAGGGCAAGTAGAATAAAAGATTGTAATAAAAATAAAAAAATACAAAATAACAGTCCCGTAGGATAGGATCCGAAATAGTCTGATTTGACTCCGCGCGCCCGCGGCGGTCGCGCGGCGCGACCGTCGCGGGTTGTTGGCGGGGCGTGGCAGAAGCGGGGCGCGTTGCCGGCGGGGCGCAGCCTGTTTGACCGCGCCAGCGGTTTGTACGGAAATATCACGCGGCGCGCCCGCGACGGGCGCGCCGCGTGCCCGCGACGGTGCTGTGTGTTCGACCTTTAATAGAACGCTCTCGACCTCTCCGAGGCGCGAGATTTCCCGCGTTTTTTACTGTTTTTTTGCAAATTCGCGCATAGTGGTTATATTTTTTTAAACACATTTTGGACTTGAGCGTTTCCGGGATTTGGAAATGTGGCGGCAAGTCGGCGGTTTCAGGGGGTTTGCAGTAATAACTTAAACGGTTGCAGTAGAAAAAAAACTTTCGTTCTTATGTCTACACTATAGCGGTGAACATCAGGTGTCAATTGTCAAGCATTGGGTTACGGCACGTTAAAGTTACTGCAAGGTTTATGTTACTCTGTCAATATTATACAATTAAGTCGTTTTCTTTTCGAAAGGTCATGTTGCATTGAGTATACTCTAAGTGAACCTTATTCACCTCAGGGGCATTAAGTTGACTTAAAACATACAATGTTGCGGATTGGACAGGTGAATTAATTTTACTTTTAGTGTTCTTAATTCCCCCAGGTGAAATAACTCGGGTGCATTAAGTTAACTCCAGTTAAAATTTGATGATCTAAAGTAGCTCGCTATATGATTGCATGATACATATATAGGTAGTAGATATTACAGCCTTACCGCCCTACTCTATAGTCTCTACTCTACCTCTCCTTGTCCCTCCCCCGCGTCTGCTAGCCCCCGTCCCGCTCGGTAATGCGTATGGAAATGCGACGATGACTTATTAAAGGAAAACGATCTTATTATGGAAATTTTATATAAGTTATTATGGAAATGTACGACATTTAGGAATATACGCTCTTTGAGATAATCCGGTCCATAGTCACGCCTACGGTTATGTTCCGTTCTGCATATTATGATGTATTATGAGAGGTATCATAAAAGTTATAACATCGCAGTGTTGCGTAATATTTCCGGGGTTGAAGTTAGGTAGGTACCTACCTATGTATTTGGTTACAAAATAATTTCACATGACTAAGTTTCAGTTTAGTCAAATATATGCTTATTCATCCGCAGGTTAAATATGAATAAGTACTACTTAAATACACGCTACATAGTTTAGGTAGGTATAATAACTGGTTTACATTTCTAAGTCATGACACTCATGACAAAGCACCATTTACATTTAAAAATCTACATTTACAGGTAGGTATACCTACTTTAAAAGGTAACAATCTTTTTTTTGTTGACAGTGATAGCAAGCACCACTTTAAGAACAAAACCAAAACGTAATACCTAATACCTGAACAGAATAATATATACGCATTCGAATAGTCAAAAAATTTACATCCAAACATTTAAAATGCTTACGAATCCCTTCGCGCCCCTCGATTTCAAGAATAACGAGTGAATTAAGTCGTCTTGGGTTAAAAAGTCCAAAAGTAACCCCCGGGGGAGGCTGTATAGATTTTTTGGGGAGTTAGAGTCGTCTAATGTCGAGCCAAGCGGTTGTTTTGTCGGCGAATAAAGATCGCGGACGTATTTACGGGTCGCGATGACCTTTTCAATAGGATAAGGTTGGTTTTCAATCTGGTTAAGTGGCAGGATAAGTTTTGATGAGAAAATCTTGTAGGTACCTACACTATCAATATTGGGTTTGGATATGATACATTTAAGATTGCTATATCACAATCAGAATCATTACGTGTCTGCGGTGTCGATTGGGTAATTAAACCCCACTGGTTGGACCATCGACTTGTGGTAGCTGATCCAGTTTGTGAGGTTAATATTAAAGAAATGTTTTTCTTAGTGATCGAAATGTAGTAGGTACCTACCTACCATACATTTTGCAGTTAACATAATGTGTGATTCTCGGTAGCGAGGAGCAAAGGCATTATGAGAGATTAAATAAATAGGTCAGTGTAAGAATCTTACAAACAAGTATAGTGTATCGAATAGTAGTGACCAGCAGGAGGACGTGACGCATTGTACCTACGAGCTTCAGGTAGATCTACATTTCACTTAATATGGAAAAATTACAGTTAAATTGTCTAAACGTGCGTTCAAAACCTTACGTGATTCTCAGGTGTATACTTGAGGTTATTTGAGTTTGGCCGATTTGCAATTTTGCATTAAAGTAGTCCATTCAAAAAGCTACTCTATCGTTCATGGTAGAAGATTCAAATTCCAATAACAGTTTGGTAAAAAAACGACCACATTAATTAATATCAACCGTCAGCAGCGCTGTATTCTATAAACTCTTATTGTTCTATCACTGAGGCGTGCCAATCGTGCCTAATTTAATAACTTTACAAAACTATAATCACGCTTACTCGTACTTGAAGATAGTTGAACTGATTTTTCGCACGGCTATAATATTAGGTACCTAACTATCTATAGCAACCATAACAGCCACATTATTTGAACTATGTATAAAAACAGTATACATTAGTATAATACCTATATTGTCAGCCGTAATTTGTCCCCGAGCATATAAAAGTATACATTAGTAGGAAAGCCTGTCGTAATTAGTCGACTAGCGGCGCGGCACGCTCCAAATTGCTTTGTTATTCCATTACTGCGATAATTAAGGCTCTGTTAATAAAGCTGTTCAAAGTAGCCTTTAAATCACTTTGTAGAATTCTCCAGGTAAGTACCCCGCATTTTTAAAGAGCCAGAACACAATTTTACAATATCTAAACGAAATGCGCTTCCGAAAACAACACTTCTGAACAAAAATAGGTCCTGATTATTTTATTACCTGGTATATATTCAATGAAACCAATATCCACGAACAGCAAATTTATTATTTTTTGACAGGTATACCTAATAGTACATTACGTAACTGAATGCCCCAGATCGCAGGTGTTTGTGGCCCGAACCGAAGGTGAGGGCCATAAATATGCGCTCTGGGGCTTTACGAATTACCGCCCGTGTTCAGTACAAAATTTTACGTCTTCACCTGGCCACAATGCGAGCTTTCCCGTACGCGCAGCGTGCAGTAAAACTCGCATTATGGCCAGGTGTGACGTAAATATACTTATTACACTCTTTGGTCGGTAATCACGTAACGTTTCACACGTGCGTTATCAATTGAACTGTAATTTTTCCATATAAAAATTTACCTACATTTAGATCTAGTTAACGTACATAGAATGCGTTATCGATCCGCAGACCATAATGAACCACACATACATTCCAAACTTTTAGTACCTACAGATACAACAATGATACAATTGTATCATTCTATATCATACAGTTTTGGACAAAACTGTCAGTGACTTATGGACATCGAGTAAGTGTTCGTTTGGATTAATTTTTGGTGGAATACTGCAAAATTTTATGTCAAGAAGAATGCAGTATCTGAGTGGCCTAAAAATATATGAATAAAGCATTTTGGAACGTATGATCATTCGCGCGTTCTAAAAAATGAAGACACCAAACAACCTCACAATCTTCCCCTGTTAATTAATTTACTCATTTCTAGCCAGTCTCTCAGATCGGGACCAATTAAAAATTTAAACACCTCCGAAAATGTCTTTTCAGCTTGACACGTTTGTTTGTGTGAAAGCTGCCCAATTTGCCGACCCCGGGGCTCCGAGCTCCGGGGCTCCGGGCCGGGACGGAAGCGCCGCGGGCACACGAGGCTAAAGACGTGTCCTTTAGAAAAGTGAGAAACTATGGTGTTTCGTGGACGGGGTTGTTTGTTAATTACCCGACGAGATCGAAGCTGCAGACCACAGGCACCGAAGCAAGCATTGCTACGTGTGCTACGCCGTAGCGCGTAGCAGTATTTTTTGGCTTTGTAGCGGAATTCGCTCGTAGACGCATGACTCTCATTTGTGGGTCACGGGACTCATGGGCCTTGAATGGTTTAAAATGATTAAATGTTAATTGCTGCTTTCAGAAGAAATTAAGTAAAACATAGGTACTGTATTCACATAGTGTACTATTATATATAGGTAACTGTATGCCCGCACGGCTCCGTCTGTGTATTACAATAAACGCAGGTGAAGATGCGGAATGAAATTTAATCTATCATTATGTCCATTCTACTGGTGAATATTATTATTGAAATCGGATAAGTTGTTTGGGATATTACACCCTACATACATACAAAACTACACAGCTACACTCTCTCTAACTTTACCTTTTATAATTTGTCCGTAACTAAAAAAATATAATGTTAAAAAAAGAACTTTCAATTGTAACTCTTGAATGCTTATTCTAATTTATTATTTTCTATAAGTTATCAAGTGGATCAAAAACATAAAATAAAGCTCCGCTGAAGCCGTGCGCCAATTCACTTATAAAGTCGCCAGTGCACCTCAGCCCTAAGATCCCCGAGATCTTCCGGCCCCGCAAATGAGGACCTAATGAGCTGCCGATTGTCCCTTAACCCCCGCACAATAAGGTCCACAGTCGCGCGGCAGGTTATTAATTAACACTTGATTAGGCCGCAATTAGCGCCGCTTTATGATTATGTCTTGTTTGCTGGGGTGCAGTCTAGGATTGAATGAAGATGCAGCTTTAAATTATTTGGACAATTGATAAAGTTTAAAAGGGGGGTTTTAATTGAAAATCCCTTTGTCTTAACCCATTGAGGCCAAGCAAAGCTATGGTGCTACGTGGTAATGCGTAGCAGCATTTTTCTGCTTTGTAGCGAAATCGCTCGTAGAGGCATGCCTCATAGTGATAGCTGCGTTGAATGGGTAAGTCTGGAGACTTGTCTGGTACTGTTAGAATAGCGTCACCCGTTTTCTTTCCCTGGCTGTCTAAAGAGTTGATATAGGAATAGAAATGGCGTGTGTTTTGGGGTGATGGGCTAACAACCTGTCACTAATATACCTAGGTATAACATCTTCTCCGTCTTTAATCCTACAATTGCTAGAAATTGTAAAGTAAATTTGATTTTATGAACTCTTTTCAGAATACAAGGCATGAGTTTATTGAAGTAATGTCATGTGTAAGGTTAAGTAGCATTTTTTTCTGTTTGATTTGCGTTGGTTTGATTGTATTGTATAGCAAAGAACTTAATTCGAGAAGTTAGCTGGTAGAGAATGCCATTTGGCATTAAGCTTGCCATTTATGTTATTTTTTTTTAAACAAACAGTCTTACAAAGATATTACTACGTGATAACTTAATACTACATAGACCTATAGTTTCCAAATTGATTTTAACATAATAAACAATGTTGCGTACTTAAGTAAAAATATCAAACTTATTTGGTTTTAGTTATAATTACTAACAATTGCCATTACGAAGACGTACTTATATAAATATGTATGGTACACCTAGAAGTATGAGCGTTATATGCTGTCCTTAACTATTATTAAATTTTGTCCTACATTTCTGTCATCCCATAAATGTAATATTATATTATAAGAAAGAATAATTTGTGGATGGTTCCATAGCGAAGTTTGGCGGTTTTAGAAATTGATCAGTGGTCACGCGACTTTCGTTTTTAGGGTTCCATACTTTGTTGTTCGGCAAGCAGCTCTTGGGCCGGTTTTTTACACTCGGTGTGTCCCTTACAGTTTTCAATTATGCAGACAGCTCTGAAGGCATCAGTTCTAGCGACTACTTTTATCACCTTTAGCCTTCTTTTATTTCCTTCACCCTTTTTACTGCCCTGTAAAATCCTTGAAATGAGGGCGTTCGAGGCAACATGTTAAATGCTGGCTTCGCTTTTACTCACGAGTTTGCCTGTCCTTCCATACAAAATTAAAAGCGTATTTTAATACTTGTGGATGAAATGTGAAATCAAAAGTAGATAGGTAGGTATTATGTATCCAGCTGATCGGTTGCGTAATGTTTTGAACGTACGTTAGGTAGTTGTACATTTATTATTTTGTTTATAAATAACAGCAGTTCGGTTGTTCTAACGCTAGTTCGAAAAGTTACGCAATGATATACCCCTCTGGCATCTTAGACTGTGTGAATACTAAACCTTTTGACACAACGAATCGTAAATTCAATAAAGGATTTGCTTATAACTGGCCAAGCGACAAGCGACCTCAGCCTAACGGTGCTTCTTATCATCAATTACGCCGTTTGGTATATGCAGTTGCAAAATTTCGTTGTAATGTAAGCCAACCTTGGTGCCACCATAAATACAGTCAAACATAATATAGGTACGTTCCCAACCTTAATAGTTGAAAATAAAGACATGTTCACATATTTTCGAACACTCTGTCAGCACATATTCGATATCGACTGTAGGTACAGCGAGCATCTGCGCATGTCGGTATTTGTGTGTTTACGGGCGGCGGCGCGGCGAATGCCAATTGGGTTTTTTATAGTCCACACAGGCGTGACGACTTGCACCCTGCCCGACTGTAAAGAACCTAGTATGGATTTAGGACCAATTGGGGTTTTTATTGTTCCCAATAGAATTGGAACGCGGTAATCCTGCCTACTGTGGAAAGTGAGCACACACTGATGTAACTGTATAAGTAATCTAGTGTACCTACATTTTAGACATACTTATTGGGTATTCTATTGGTCCCAATGTTGTGGTTCACTCTAAAAAAAACTGGGGACTTTCTGTATCAATTTCATCAATGCTTGTCACACAACGTCACGGTATGTATCCTTTGAATTTCTTGTAGAACATTAATTAAGGTGACAAAAAAAGATTGATCTACCGTTATGTATATACCGTTGATACTTATTCTGAAATAGATTAACATGGTCCATGCGCGGGCGAAGAGAATATCATATCGAGCTTCTAACACCAGCAAATGAGTCAAAATTTTGGGATCAAAAATGGGATTCGACTGCTAACGCCAAAAGATCGGGGGCGGCTACTAAATTATTTCTCTAAAGATCATTTAATTCTTAAACATAGGTAAGTATATCGAAACCTATCAGTCAATAAATCTATCATCCAGCCATCCATATCAAATAAACTCATTCATTTTTTTACGATTTCTAAGCCAAACAAGGTTGGACCTAAAAAAATGCAAAAAAATCCCATTGAAACTCAAGTCGCCAGCGTCAATTGTACTGTGAGCCCGCGGGCCGTTTCTGGCAGCCGCAATTGTATAAACATTTCATATTAAACGAAGAACCGGGGGAGCTCTGTCTTGGTTGGTTTTTTCGTGGAGTATTGTCAAGTGCGTCCAGCGTAACTTGATCTGCGTCCTGGGGAACCCTGCCCGTGACTCGGCCCGGGCTTGCCGTGTTCAAGGGGGTGCGGGGGACCAGTTTAAGTTGGTGGGGAGAGCAGGGCTGGTGTGAACCTAGTGCTCTCTTCACACGAGCTACAATGCTCCCTAACTGCCTGCTATTAAGACTGTTCTACCCTTTCGGAGGGATAGTGATGTTCTTAAATATTTACTGAGCGGTTACGCTGTTGACCGTTTGGTCGGCGAATAAACAGGTTGATCGGGACGGTGGGACGAGGAAGTGTTGGGAGTCTTTAAGCGAGTAAGCAAATAAGATACCCACCTTGCAAATACTAGGTACTAACATCTTTATCTGGCACCGACAGCCTTAATTCTTTAAGTTGTTAGTATTCCAAGCTTTTATGTACCTTCACATACTTATTTAGGTCAAATCTTGTAAATTATATTGAACCAAGGTTCTCACTTTTTCGAACGAGCGTTACAACATTATCAACTGTATTTTTTTCGAACCGTTACGCTATCGCCCTATTAATATATGATAATGCAATATTATGGTAGGTAAGTAACTTCCAAAGATCCGGGACCCCATGGTTCCGAAATACGGTAGGTACAAAGATACAAAATAATTATAACAATTGATTGAACCGCGAAGTTGTGCGACATGACACTCTTAACCAACATTTTACAGTAGCGATTCCTTCCTAGTACTTACTTAACCTAAATTACTAAGCCAAATCTAAGTAAGCACTAATTAAAAAGGAAACGGCCAAGTGCGAGTCGGACTCGCGCACGAAGGCTTCCGTACCATTATCTATAAAAACGGCAAAAAAATCACGCTTGTTGTATGGGAGCCCCCTTAAATATTTACTGTATTCTGTTTTTTAGTAATTATTTGTTGTTATAGCGGCAACAGAAATAATCTAACAGTCTAGTTCATGAGATACAGCCTGGTGATAGACGGACGGATGGACGGACGGACGAACAGCACAGCCTTAGTAATAGAAATAGGGTCCCGTATTTACCCTTGGGGCGCCTACGGGACCCTGAAAAGGGTATAATCTTGCTTGCCAGAATTTCATTTGCCCGAATTTTATCTGCCATAATATTCAACTGCCATAATGTTGTTTTCTATAATTTTGTATGCTATACTCATTGTTTACCATATTAATTATATGCCAGAATCTTTGTTTTCCATAATATCAATATCAATAATCTCATTTTCCATAATCATTGTAATCCATAACTATCACATGCCATAATGACATTTGCCAGCCAACTCAACATCCATAATATTCATATGTAATAAAGTCGGTACGTATTGCAGTAAAAAAAATAAAAAAAACCTCCAACCTATCCGCGATCCGAGTTGGTTTTGCCAGTAAGTAAAAATAAACTTTTCTCTGAGATTGCCCAATGCCAAGATAGTGGTGTATCGTAGGCAGTAGGGAACAGGGGCTTAGTGGCAAAACCGACTCGGATCGCGGATAGGTTAGAAGACGGAAGCGGGAGCTTTGCTCCCGCTTTCGTCTTCGAGGTTATTTTTTTTATAGAAGATCGAAAAAACTAACAAATTAACAAAGATGAATCCGAATGCATGTTATTATGGCGTTTAAATATTCTATTAAATAATATTATTGCAAACAATAATCTGGGAAACAATACGTATGGCATTCGTATCATTATGACATTCAATATTCGTGTAAACATGAGTATGTCAATTAACTATTATGGTAAACGAAACATTCGGGCAAATGAAATTCGGGCAAGCGAAGTTCGGGCAACTGATTATTATAGTATATGAATGTCGGGCAAACAATAGACAACCCCTAAAAAGTAGGTACAGTTTGCAAGGTTTGTTTAAAAAATGAGTTTGTTGACAGAAAGTCGAACAATTAATCGACTGCTAGGTAATTAATAACAAGCTGATCACATCCCTACGCTCCACACTTCGCCCGCTGCTTACCTACTCCTGACCCTTCACGCAAACCCCGACTTTAACCTTGTAATTATAACGTTCCAATTCATTCACAAAAAAAAATATTTTTTCTAAATACTTTCAACTGTAATGATACCTTATTTTGAAATAGTTAAGGTTGTTTTTCGAGTGTCGTTCGATGACAATACTTGGCCAAAACAAAGGTTTTCTGTGCTCGGGCAATAAGACCGGTTTTTGCAAATCATTGATCAATTGTTCAATCTTTCAGTTAACCTAATACGCCTACGAGCTTAGCTTAATTACTTTGCCCCTATTCAGTATCAAAAACGATGAGTTTAAAGCTGGTAATTAACTTGATGGAGAGGTCTAGCTTTTGTAACAATGTTCACACAAAGACTTTTTTCTTTTATAGTCAATGTAGGGCCCAAATATTCTCACAGAAAAATAAGGAATGCCTTGTATTTCATAAAACACACCTTCCTACCATTAGTAAAAAAAGTTTAATTTTCTTATTTTTATTGCTCGTAAGAATAGGTAACCAAAAATTCAATTTACATACCTACTTGAAAGTCAAGTGCGGGTTCAAACATTCTTGACACAATTGATATTAAATTATAGAACTGGCTGATAATACCGGGTCCTATTACAATTTTAATAAAAATAAACATAGATAACTTAACCGATAGCAATGGTTAATTTCGCTCCATTTGTCAACTGGCCTTGTGGCGCAACGGATAACGCGTCTGACTACGGATCAGAAGATTCCAGGTTCGAATCCTGGCAAGGTCGCAATATTTAAATTTTTATTTTTCGGGTTTTAGTTACCACCTTTTTCTAAAAAGTGTACAATTTTTTTTTATTGTTTGTTTTTTTGAGTTGTTATTGCTCAGAATGGTTGCTACTATCGATCCTCGTACAAGAAGAAAAGTGGCCTTTTTCATTCAAGATCGCAAAATTTTTGTATGTTGTGTTTTTAGGGTTCCCTACCAAAAGGGTAAAAACGGGACCCTATTACTAAGACTTCGCTGTCTGTCCGTCTGTCTGTTAACCGGGTTGTATCTCAAGAATCGCGATAGCTAGACAGTTGAAATTTTCACAGATGATGTATTTCTGTTGCCGCTATAACAACAAATACTAAAAACAAAATAAAATTAATATTTAAGGGGGCTCCCATACAACAAACGTGTTTTTTTGCCGTTTTTATAGATAATGGTGGAACCCTCCGCGCGGGAGTCCGACTCGCACTTGGCCAGTTTTTTAATTAGATCGTAACTCGTGCCACACTGGAAAAAAACTATCATGGTAGAATTATGGACCATTTCTTTTCTTGTAGGTATAAGGCATCGACCCTTATACAGTATTCACATCATCAGCCTATATACGTCCCACTGCTGGGCACAGGCCTCCTCTCATGTATGAGAGGCAACGGGCTACTAATACTGTATACTACTACTGTACTACTACTGCCCGTTCCCTCTCATACATGAGAGGAGGCCTGTGCCCAGCAGTGGGACGTATATAGGCTGATGATGATGATGATGACTACTGTAGACTACTGAGTCTACAGTAGTAGTATACAGTATAACTTAGTATAAAAGATCCCGAATAAAAAGGTGGTACATACCCCATTAATTTTTTTAACGTTTGATTTTTATCAATCAAATATTGGAGTTTATTTTGATAAATCCCCAAGTGAATATTTAATATAAGCGGCCCGCGCGGCTTCGCCCACGTAATACAAAGAACCCGGAGCGGAGTATCTCGAAGGTTAATTTTAAACTGTTATTTTTTATTTCATATGTACAAATAACAAGCATTCTCCTCTTTTCTTAATAAATAAAATGTGTAAAGAAGGAATATATACCTACTTACTTCATAAATATAGATAAGGTTTGTAGGTATAGTTTGTTTGGTATAAATCATTCACTTCATACATTTACTCGTTCATGATGACATTTTGTACCGCAGGGACCATCCACCACCTCGACTCTGAATCTATTAAACCTATTCCAAAATAACCCATTATTCATGACCTTAACAAAAGTCATATTTGAACAGAAAAAACTTAACCCTTACAATGCTACGGAGGCGGCGCACGCTACTATTTCATTAAGCTAACCCTTTCACGGCTTTGTGTCGCAAATCTGTGTCACAACAATGGCATTATTGGAGGCTCTGACGTGACAATGTTGTGACAGTGTTTGGTGACACTTCCGAGTGGCAGAGAAAAGGTATTGTGTCCATTCAAATTTCAATGTAAGTATAAGAAATTGAATCATTCATAATCATAATAGTCGTTTTTACAGTCATACAATTCTTATACCAATATTTCAATTTGTCAGTGACCCGATTAAAGTTTTGAGCGTAAGTAAATATTTGAATCTTAATGAAAATTATTCCAGATACAAAAAAATGGATAGGTAGGCTCCTACATTTTTTTTAACTTGAAATTGATTGAGGTACTTACTTCAATTATAGGTGATTAAACTAAAGGTACCTAGCACTTAAATTATAATTCAAATCACTTTTACATGCTAAACTATGCGCTAAAAATGTAGACCCGGGTTTTGGTCTACATACATCGCTAATATTAATAACAAACATTTATCTGTGTACTTACATAACTATTTAGGTACCTACATGTGTAAGTATCCAAGTAAGATTGAAAAGAAATTTATTATCAGTCCCAAAAATAAGACAACCGCAGAAACAAAATAAAAAGGTACAGTTTCCAGGAAGACAACGCGCAAAACATTGATTATTTGGGATTGAGAAAGCACTACTAATTTTGTTTCAAGTATCCTAAATTATAGGGTAATTTTGACGGTTTCTTGAGTCCATTCTCGGAATATTCATAAAAGTGAAGTGTTTGTGTAGGCTACCGGATATGTGTTTGATTTTGGTCTTGCTACCTATTTAGATCGATGACTGTGAGATATTGACAGGTAGGTAGGCACCTACCGCGAATTCTTATGTTTTTTTACCATCAAAATGTTTTTAGTTTCTTGAAATCGGCAATTTTTTTACCTACGAAATTGCCATAAATAATCTTCTTAATTTAACTTGAATTGGATTGTTTAATATGTCGCTTATTATGAGAACTCTCTGAATGAAAATAAGTTATGATGCAAATACACACATATGACATTGGTGCCAATAGAAAAATACTTACTTTGTACATACACAAATATGTATAAAGAGGTGATTGACAGCTTTATGGCGATTAAATTAAGTACTTACATAAGTGTTAGGAATTAAAATAGTATAAATGTCCTTTCGTATTTAAACTTCAATAACTTCACCCTCTAGAATCCACATTCTGACCCTATCAATTACTGACAAAGGAATTTAATTAGAATTGTCAGTCGCCAATAAAAGTGGCATTACCGCTGCTTAGTCGGTTATGCGCCCATACACTCGTGGGATTAGCGGGTAGGAGGCAGGAGGGGCGCGGGGCTGCCGCGGCTATCGCTAGATGGCGGTATTAGCGCGGCGCGTTTCAATCAAAGTTGCAAGATAACAATACTAAATGTGGCTAATAAATTAAAACCAAATTACAAAATATTATCCATTACATTAGATAAAAGAACGAGGCGGTTTATTTGACGAAGTTGTGTGATTTTATTGGCACGTGTAGGTAAATTTGCTTGTGTAAAAAAGAGATCCTCATATCTCTATAAGAATTATCAAGAAAATTTGTTTAAAACGAATCTATCCGTACTATAATTTGCACAATTTGTGGCGGAACTTTGGAATAATATATGATTTTTTTAACAATGGTACCTATACCTTGTCGTAACGTGGCTGACACATTGACAGGTTGGACGTGGTTGACCCAGTTAATGATTTCAAAGTACGATGTGACAGAAACACGTAATAACAGGGATCCCGAAGGTAATAGTAATATTCTACTAACTGGTGAAAGACTTTTTAATATCAGATACGTTCCGGAGATTAGCCCTACATTATTCATAAGTAACTTCCGCACAAAGATATACATATTCACAAATCACAGTCTTTATCATTGACCTTGACGGCCGGTTAGTCTATTTAGTTATATTAGTTTCTGTGTCTTGGGATGTTTTCTATGCATTTTTAGTATATTTATATATGTTAAATATATTGTCATTTAGCACCCATACCACAAGCCTTGAGCGTTCTATGTGGATAATTGGATTGGAGTTAGATTGTCCTCTAGTATGTTTTTATTTTATTAATTATAAATTATATTGATTCAATTGCCGTAACCTTTCACTAGTTTCCCAATAACATACTTACATTTTACTGCAGCCATTGTCACACGCGGCCCAACACAAGCACCCCAAAGCGTTAACCCAGGAATGTTAATAAACGGAGTCAATAAATTAATATCGAGCGCGCTGAGGGCGCTAAGCCCCGGGAATGCGCGCGGGCGCCGCTTTACGACGCCCCAAAATAAAATGACATAATGATTCAGACACAACTTGTGTTGAAATAGTACATTTCGATGCTAGTGCGGAAAGTATTTAATTACGTTAGGAGCACTGAGATATCTTGCCACTCGCCTACGGCTCGTGGCAAGACTCGGGCCGAGTGAAGAATGACATTTCCGCACGTGCATCGAACGACGTTTTTCAATACAGTTGCGAAAAAATAAGAAAAACAACAAGTAAGGAATTCGAAACTTCTGTATTATTAATTTGGTAAAGTTTTAAGAAGAGGTATGGTCTGTCCCTTTTCCTCAAAGCGTAACTTCATACGAAACGATTGTTATTTACTATGACGCTCGCAGATTGTGACGTCACTACCGCGAGCGTTTTCTCAAAACTTAATACGGTTGTAGCTTCGTAATTCTTTGAGATAACTGAATGGGATTTTCGTTACTAGGCATATTTTTTGCATTATTTCTTTTGACGTAATACATTTTTTCGATTCAACACCCGTATTATCATCAGCCTCCCCCACTAGGTGTTCTTGGCATCCATGCAATCACGACGCGGCATCAGGCCTAATACGAGCGACTTTCGCTACATACGGAGGTTAAGCTGCTAAGGGCTTCTCGTAGCGCTGCGAGCGTGGCGTAGCAGTTGACCAGTCCCTGTTTAAGTGCCCCCCCAACGATGGGTCATCCACCTGCTTTTCAGGAGTCCAGTCCTTGCTTCCCCAGTGGATTCACAGTTTCGAACTGGAAGCAACGTCTGGATGGATGGATGTCTGACACTCATGACATGTTGTATGGGGACTGAACGTTTATTGATTTAAACTTTCACCATTGTCACATTTAACTAACCGCAATTCAGTCCTGTCTAGTAAAAATAGACAGTGAACATGTTCAATTCTACTCGAACTGATCGATATTACATTTTCACTCATTGATAAAAAGCTTAAGTACTTTCCGCTACTTACGCCTTTAACATGCTACGCTAAGGTGTGCTAGAGCGGCCATGTGGTATGTACCTATTCACAGTACGAGTATCTTGCGATAGTAAGTACTTTAGAGTAGAATCGATAGAGTGGCTCAACGGGAATCGAATCTAGGTCGCTCCATTGCTTGCCAACTCGCCGGGCTCTCACCACAGTGAACATAGTTTGAGACAGTAACTCAACTCAGGTGTTTATTTAAGGTTTTGATTAGGTGAAGCTATATCAAAGATATAGGGACCGGTCACTTTGGCACTCTTTGGGGGAGGCCTATGTCCAGCAGTGGACGTCTTTCGGTTGATATGATGATATCAAGGATTCAATTCTAAAGATTTTTTAGGAAACGTCATTCAAGTGAAAAATGGTTTAAATAAATTCTAACAGATAAGCGAATTGAGTTAAGCCTGACTCGTCAATATTTATTTTATGTTGGTTTAAACTTTCATGATTCTCACACATGCCAAAAGCGGACCAAAATGCGGGTAGTTCGGAAAACCCGCGCAGCAAGAAGATGTTGATACCCGCACAAGCCAGTTGTCCCGTGACCATGGATGTTGCAACACATCCGAAACGTCGGGAGACCTCAGTGAGGTAAATAAATAAGTTAATACGCGATTAAGTCCTGTTTAGTATAAATATTATTTATTTTGATATGATATTTTAATGTGTTGGCGCTCATTTGTTTTGACATGGTACCTCGGCACTTATTATGGAGTGACCACGAGACATGTTGATCTACACTAATATTTAAAAGAGAAAAGATTTGATTGTTTGTTTGTTGGTTTGGATTGAATAGGCTCCGAAAGTACTGCACCGATTTTAAAAAATATTTTACTATTATTAGAAGCCGACATTATCCCTAATGAACATAGGTTACTTTTCACACCGGGAAAATGCTTCATTCCTACGGGAACACGGAAAACTAACCGTGCGAAGCCGGGCCGGGCAGCTAGTACCTAATAAATTGAAATAAGTACGATATGCACATGTCCGATAAACATCCAGGTCGACGATGTGCCATTTTGATTACAATTCATGTAAAAACGTAACTCACAGATTGATACACCTACATTAATAATACCTACTAGGGGATATTAGGTATAGATTTTACGAACTTAATTTTGTAAGTCTAACTTATGTTCGTTTAAGTTGTAGTCAATCATCTCCTTTCCCGTGGTTAGATATTAGCAATCGTTTTCATGCAGTTGTGTTACTGCTTAAAACTAAGCACTGTGTGAGGCGAGCACTCGTCTGCATTGAACTCTGGGATAAACAGACGGACGGACGCGAATGTGTAGGAGATGAAATATAGTGAGAAGAATATTCGTGACAACACATAGCAATTTGCTATGACAATATTGGGAATTGCACGGTTTAGGTAATACAGAATCGGTTATATTTGAGTATGACCCTTATTCACTACTCAACTTTTTTCTCAGCGTCGAGTGAAATTTAACTTGGATCTTAACTGCTACCTACAAAGAATACTTGAAACGAATGCAATTCTAAAGATTTTTTTACAAAATCCGTCTGCTTTTATACAAATATTATAGTCGCTTACCATCAGGCGGGCCGTACGCTTGTCTGCCACCGTCGTATAAAAAAATCACTTTTACGACGGAAGAGGTATCTAACGACACCTGATATGTTACAGTCAATGAAAGCCATTTAAAACTTCTATTCTATTCTATTCTAAAGCTGCAGACCGTGCCAAAGAAATATAGGTACAGTCGAGTTCTCCAATATCTACACAGACAACCTTTCAAAAATATCTACACAGAGACTTTATTGTTACTGACATAAGACACATGTGTAGATATTTTTGAAAGGTTCTGTGTAAAGATATTGGAGAACTCGACTTTACATAGAAACATATAAATACACTTGAAAAACATTACCCACCTTGTGCCGTAGTGGGGTAAAATGAGACGTATTTTCTCCTACTCATATTTAGGGTTCCGTACCCAAAGGGTAAAACGGATGTCCGTCCGTCTGTCTGTCACCAGGTTGTGTCTCAAGAACCGCAATAGCCGACCAGTTGAAATTTTCACAAATTATGTATTTCTGTTGCCGTTATATCAAGAAATGCTAGAAACAAAATAAAATAAACATTTAAGGGGGCCTCCCAATACAACATACGTGATTTTTTTGACGTTTTTATAGATAATGGTACGGAACCCTTCGTGCGCGAGTCCGACTCGCACTTGGCCGGTTTTTTATAAATTGTATAAGTATCACCCTACTCATTATGAAAAGCATAGTTTCCCTTCTAGATATAAATACTGTACCCACGACAGAGCTCGACTAACGGTGTTCTAATTTCCTACTTTTCCACATGTTATCCACACGCACTCGGAGAGGGCGCGCGTGTCGCGGCATAAATGACGTTTAGCCAAGCAAGATGGCGCGCATAAACAACGCGTAAGGATCGCGGCAACAGCCTCTTCTCATTAATTAACTGCAGGACCTCTGTTCTGCATCAAAAAATCAGTCTGTATTTAATAACAATCCCGTTTTTGCTTTCACTTATATCGCACTCACACACACTTGGCTTCGCTTGGTATCTACAAGCTGGAGTGTTGTGTTTTCTTGGTTGCATCTTCATAGGTTATCTGTGATTTTCATGAACCAGCGTTATGACATTATGACAAATGCCCTGATGTTATGCTGAGCGGCATTCCGTTTGGTGCTTGTTTTCTGATATTTTGAAGTTTACATCAAGTATTGTTTTAAGCCCAGTAAATTAATGAATTATTTCTTTCCTACTCAAATTAAAAATGCGAATTCTAATCCTTTCTTATATTGTAAATATGAAAGTGTGTCTGTCTGTTACAACTTCCAGCACCGCTGAAGCGGTTCAGATGAAATTTGGTACCTAAATGTAATAGAGATAGTTTGAGTCCCGCGAAAGGGCATATATAGGATAGTTTTTATCTCGGAAATCATACCCTAAGCGGATGATTTTTTATAGAGCTACGATATAGGTAAATAAACATGTTCCACGCGGACCGAGTTACACAAATGTTACGTCATTGTCACTATTAGGTTACGCAATCATTAGGAGTACCTAAGTCTCTTAGATTGAGTTAAATTAAACCTTTCCAGACTGCCAATGTCTTCATCACACCCTGACAATTAGCAAATTCTGGAATAACCTGCTAGCACCACGAATGGTTAGAAAACCTCATGCTGTCAGATGAGTGGTTGGAGCTATTCATTCCATCGACGTTTGGACGGAGCTATTATACAACATGACTTGAACCTTCATCAACAAGTCTTTAGTATCAAAGCTGTACCTAATTCCAATCGCCTCAGGGGCACCAATGTAAACGAGACCTCTGATTACGTGTTGTTATTACGAATCCCAGCATCAGGATACACTGGGGGAGAGAGGCGAATTGAGGTGTAACCGTCATGACTATGGTATGTCAGCTTGAATGGGACATACGATGTTTTAAAACGGCTAAACTCTCAATTAGAAACCTGATATGAAGGTTCATTATTTGTTTGATTTGTCTGTAAACACCTTTGCGTTTAGAAACTTGGCATGCGGGCATATGGAACACTTCGTTCATTTGTCCAATTAACAAATTAATTTGACTACGGACGCTCGAGATTTTTGTATAGGTAGTAGAAGGTTGTAATGTCGGTGTTTGATTCTTATGCGTCGATTGATTGAAAGCAGCAAAACAGTAATAATAAAACTTGGTTACGTGTTTCATGTCATGTCAAATCAAGTTCACTTTAATTTAATAAGTACCTAGGTACATGTAATTGGAGACCTTGATTCTGCTGAGGAAAGTTATTTAAGTAGTTGCTAAGGGTTTACCTATACAGAGAGGTATATAGTCTGGCCAGCGAGTCGTGGCGAAATAATCTGTATCAAATTCTTGCGTATGGCAACAGTTTTATCAGTAAATTAAACTGTCAGTGATATGTCTCACGGAATGGGCGCGGCCGGCAGGTCAATCACGTAACGCAGTGTATGTATATTAGGTGGATCCAAATGTTAATATTTATATGGAATAATGACAGTTGGATCTACCTAACGGGCGTTCAAAACGATACATGATTACCTTTCTGGCTGCGGCGGTTGATTATTAAAAGTAAATTTGACAGCTAATAACGAGTTTACTATTATAGTAAACTTGTCATCAGCTGTCAAATTTACTATTAACCGCCACCGCATTCCGCGCCAGTGTGTTGCATGCTTTATAAGTATCCTACGTGTTATGCCACCAGGCATTTTGTTCTACCAGCATGCATGTTTTCGTAATTTTAGGTTATCAATGAATTATTATGATTATGATTTCACGACACGCAGGTCAAACTATATCACACCATAAGAACTATATTTCATCAGTACCTATACCTACAGTTTTTAACTTCATCTATAAGATATGTAGATTTTACTCGAAGATAGTAAAGTATTATGTAAAACTACGTCGAGCTTTTGTCTCATGCTAATTTTAGCACTCTTGGCTGGAACGCTCCGCCGAAAACTTGGCTATATCCACGTCTCCGCTGGAGCCTTAGGGAAATAAAGGACTCCTAAAATAGCTCGGCCAAAATCTTGCTCTTAATTAAGTAACTTGAGTGTCCGCTGCAGTTTATATGCAAATAAAGCATTATTTCTAAAATTATATATGTACTACAAATGTAGCAATTAACTTCTCGTAAAATAGCGGTATTTTACATTAAGCAAGATTTTGCCATTTATGGATTTTCCTATTAATAGGTCGCGGTCACGCGGGTGCAGGCGTATTACGATACCTCGAGGACCCAGTTAAGGGGATGCCTTGATTCGAGACGACCAAGCCCCCTCGACAGAGACACGCTAATGCCTTCCGCGCACTAGAAAAATAAATGTAACACTCTTCGGGATTGACTTCTTAGGACAAATTTCGATAAAAACCTTACTTAAAAACAAACTTTGGATTTTTTTCTGTCGAGGAAACTTTATTCAATCATGTATCGATTAAATCAGATAAACAATCATATAGTCAAGAGTCATATATCTGAAAATCAGACCTTATTGTATCGAATCTCTTCTTCTTCTTCTTCTATTCTTAATCTAGTCAAAACAGCGTTTCAAAGCACTTGATAATTTCCAATGCACCCCCTTTAAACGGTCTACCCATACAATCCTACATCAGACAAATATCTATCTTTACTAAGTTAAGTAAAGCCATTTAGTTTGTTTGAAGAGCCTAATTCTCTACGTGTTAAAATGATGGCTTTCATGTGTTATACTCAATTCATCTACCTGTCAACCACTGGTCTAAACAGACACATTAGATAATGTTCACCAAATATTCCCAGAATCCACCAAGAAACTGGACACCCGCGTCATTCCGCTCGGAAATTAGGTTAATACGTATTTTATACCCAATTTAACCAGACAAAAAGCCCACACTGTAACCAGACACCGCTGGAGAATCTCTTGACGTATTGAGTGGCTGTCGCGCACTAAGCTCTATTCTTCACAGGGATAGGCCAGGAGCTGGCGGTAGAAACCTAGGTACGTTGTTTCATAATAAATTTTAGGTGTTGCATTATGTAGATTGTAGAATATAGTCTTTATATTTTTATCATAAAAAAACAAAAATAAAATCGTCAATTACTTAATTTATTCTCTTCAATAATTCTAGACAGGTTTACATAAAGGCATTCATGATAGGGTAAACGAAATGTTAAAATCCACATTTTTTTAAATAGAAAACTGTTTGCTGTAAAACTTACTGCTTTTGATGACGGAACAATACAGGTATACTTTCTCAGATTATTTGAGTTGGCCGATTGCATCAAAGCAGTCGATTCAAAAAGCAACTCTTGTCGTCCAAGGTGGAAGATTCCAATTCCAATGACAGTCTTGCAAAAAGCCGGCCATTGCATAAACTCAACCATATGTAAAGCACCTTTACGACTTATGACTTGTATGACAGTTACACAATGTATATATGTACCTAAACCGTTAAAGATCGTTACATAGGTATAGGTACCGAAAAAGACGGCAAAACGTCTAGGTTTTGCAGTAAGAGCGTATTGTGTTGTGTAGGGTAGGTACTCTGTACCTAGTAAGAGCGTATTGTGTTGTGTAGGGTAGGTACTCTGTACCTAGTAAAACCTTACTTGAATTGTTCGACGATCGCCATATAGTGCGGAATATCAATGATACTACAAAAAAGTTTCGATTTGACTGTTGTCAATGCTCGCATAAAGTCGAGCTTTAAATTACACTAACTAAAAATTTAAATAATTTATAAAAATCAATCGGCTGGCATAGATGTGTCGACGCAAAGTTCTCTGAGCACTGCATTAGCTTATGAAGAATTGGTAAATCCTGTTGTCATTATAAAGCGACCGGTTGCTTTTCCTCGCAGGCTCTTATACTATAAGTGACTCCGCTAATCTGCTCATTGTTGCTGCAACCCAACACCCTTTGTGCGCGTGCGTCACTCGACACCACGCGAATTACCAACACAAAAACGTCTTACCTTAATTTCGTCCATAAATAGACTGCTTTTTTGGGTTGACCGCGGTTCACATCCATATTGTTATCTTACAAAGGTAGGGTGGACAATGGGCATGCTTGTGTCTGTGTGGGACAATGTACTGTCAGCTGTAATATTTCGATGTACGGGTGCATAGCGAACAACCTTGCTGACTGTACATTCACAATATCGTCGCCTGGCACGAGCACTTTCATCGACTTGTAAAGTAAGCCCAGAAACTTCCCTATTATTTTTACATTAAAGCTCAAAAGTGTGGAAGCCTTTTTTTGGCTTACTGTACTTATAGATCGTTCGATCCATAGTGGTACTCTTCTCTCCTATAGGTACTATTATGTAATTTGCACAATTCTTTAAGGGTCGTGGGGTCAGATTCAAGCTGCGCTGCGGAACACTTTTAGGAAATATGTAGGTAACAATGATAGGACGTGTATTCTGTATCGATTGGACAAATTAACTGATTAATAAACTAGTATTTTTTATATTCATTATCATCATCTCCGCCATCTCCTTCAAAGTAAGGGGTACTAACAATTAATAGGTAGGTACCTTAAAGTTCATGTCGGAAGGTGGGTACTTATACGCTCCAGGGCAAAAACGTGTAATATATTCGATACAGTGTAACAATTTAAATTGCTCTGTATATAGTCACACTAATATAACACAATGACAACGGCACTAATTTCGTCGGCGTACCAAACTTTTAATGTTTTTATCTACACATCTGCTTTATTTGGCTATTCACGGTAACGATAGCTGGAATGGTAATCTCTACGCTTACCGACAAAGCCACAGTCAACCAGTATAAGGTTTGACCTCGAGTCATTCATGTTGTTATGAGTCTCGGTGTGTAATTATACTGGAAACCGCCTAGAGTCAGGTTCTGAATCGCATAGTCGGCTGGCCGAATCGGCTAGCAGGCGCGTTGCCAAATGAATTAATTTATTAAAACATTCCGCCAAGCTGGTGCTCCGTTGCTCCGTTTTAATAGTGTTCTTTTTACTATTAACTTATTAGAAAATCAGGCAACATTTCAGCCTATCAGCTGACTCAATAAGCCGCTGAACTGCAAATCCGCGGGATGAAATACAGCCCATGCCCATCCCAAATAATTATACTGTCTATATACAGGCGAAATACTTTTTGAAATCGGATTAGGAGATCCGGAGATTACCCTCTGCATACAAACTCTCATAAATACACATTCACAAACATGACTTCATAATAATTTTGAAACTATCATCGTATCTGTAGACTGACGCCTTTAGCTTAAATAGGTTTGTGGGACTACAATCTCTAAATGGAAAGGTTTCAGATACCTTTAATAATATTTTTAAAATATTATTTTTTATAGCGTATAATTTAAACTGCAGTCCTCAACGTATCCACCCACCATGACTCCACGCTTATGTTGCTATTCTAACACTATTCCGAAGCTCGATTGTTCTTGTCTGGTTCCTTTTCAATGAACAAGACATTAAGAAGGAGACAGCGTTATTATTTTACTTACAACAATGCCCGTCACACGCACCAATTCTCGTATTTATTTATCTCACACGTAATTGAGGAAGTGTTTAAGTCGCTTTGTGGTTTTCTTCATATTGTTGCGTCGGCTAAGCGGGGCAGTTATGGGTTGTGGACATCTGCATCCGCAATTACATGAAATCCACATCGTATTTTAAATATTCATGCTCTTATTTATTGCGCCGAGAAACTCTTTGCACGACGTTTAACACTTTCACTGCCAGGAACCCGCTTAGCGGGCGCCTACGCCGTAGGCGCTTTACGCTACATACTAGTAAAACTACGGCATCGGCTACGAGCATAGCGCGTAGCGATTCTCGGCAGTGAATGTGGTAAGAACTTTATATTTACCTACATATATTTATATATATATATATATAAATATATGTTTTTCGGTGAAGGAAAAACATCATGAGGAAACCTGCATACATCTGCGAAAAAATTCAAAGGTGTATGTGAAGTCCCCAATCCGCACTGGGCCAGCGTGGGGACCACTGCCCGTTCCCTCTCATACATGAGAGGAAGCCTGTGCCCAGCAGTGGGACGTATATAGGCTGATGATGATGATATATGTAGATATATGTGACTTAGTATAGAAACTGTTCTAAAGAATATGGATAAAAGGATCCCAGTATCTGCGTTGTATATGGACATGTCAAAGGCGTTTGACTATGTTGACCATAGAATACTTTTAGATAAGCTGTATCGCTACGGAATACGTGGTAATATCCATTCTTTAATTCAATCTTATTTAAGCAACAGAAGACAAACAACTCAAATAAGTAAAATATGTTACAAGACAAAAACGGAACAGATCTACTCATCAGATGTACGAGAAATCCGTTATGGCGTACCACAGGGAAGTGTTTTAGGACCTCTGCTGTTTCTCATTTATATAAATGACATGCCTAACACAATTGACCACCCCATGGTTCTCTTTTCCGACGATAGTACTGTAATCTTCTCTGGGAAAAATTTGAAATCTTATGAAGCTGATATCAACAAGACATTAAATACAATTATAGAATGGTTAACAAAAAATAATTTGAACATTAACTTAAGTAAAACAAAACTCATGACATTTCAGCAGAGAACGAATTACGTGCCTAATCTTACAATAGCTTATAAAGGACAAAAAATTGAAGACACTGACATAACAAAGTTTTTAGGATTAAATGTAGATGATAAGTTGACATGGAAATATCAAATTGACTCTATATGTAAGAAATTAAATCAATTCTCCTATGCATTATATAATTTAAGAAAAAAAGTTAATCTAGCTGCAGTGCTTACTGCATACCATGCATTTGTGACATCAACTTTAAGATACGGTATAATATTCTGGGGGAACTCGACAGATCGAGAAATTGCATTTCGAGCGCAGAAAAGGTGTCTAAGATCTTTATGTGGTATCAACTCTTTGGAATCTTGTAAGCCCCACTTTCAAAGACTTAAGATCCTAACTCTTCCTAGTTTATATATATATGAAATGTGTGTTTTCGTGAAATGTAACTCCCATCTGTACCTAAATCTTAAGAGCACTCGTTTAAAACATAAAATAAAATACGCAATGATACCCAAAACAAAGTTATTCCAAAAAAATGTAGTTGCAATGGCTCCGAAGATATTTAATAAATTACCAAAGTGTTTAATTTCAATAGACCAACTACATATATTTAAAAAAGCCTTAAAAAATGTTCTAGCTCCTAGAAGTTATTATACCATAAATGAATATATAAATGATAGTGACTTTGACATGCATGCTCAACAATTTGTAAGCCGTAAGGCGCCACATAGTGAAACTGACCACATTCTGTAACATCCTGTAACCTATGTTGGACAAATAAATGATTTTATCTTATCTTTATCTTTATATATAAATATTTTTTGTTTAAAAATGTCTATTCCATAATTTTGTGTTGGATATAGGTACAGTCACGAGCTTTAATTTAGGACCCACCTAAAGCTGAATATCGTGTAGCAAACTTACGCTATTTAGAGCTAATATTTTAACGCAATGTCAATGTCATAATGTTTACCATCGATAACTTTACGTTTCTAGGGGCAACCGTGCAATTACCTACGTCAACTGGAGCGAGGGCGAACGATCATTTCCGATGTTTTCCGATTAATTGTTACTTGGGTAAGCGGGATTTTGGTCCTGTCTTCTATCTGTTTTCTCCACTGACACTGACACGACATATGTTCGTAATTAGAAAACTGTAGTGATAGCGTTTGGCAAAGAGGTTATCATTTCAAGGGTCGATTAAGACATTATACCTATGTCTTAACTTGACATCCGTCAGTATCAAACTAAAATTTCGACCTTATTGCACTATGAATGTTTCAACAACATTTAATGGAAATGGGTCCCAAATTAAAGCTCGTGACTGTACCTAAGTAGGTAGGTACCTATTGTGATTTATTCAGCAATACTGGCAGAAAAGGTATAGAAAAATTAAATTTAAGGTTGTAGGTTTTTGTCTATAATTTTTCTGTTGCATATGGATAGCTTAGATTAGGTTTATTTCATAAAAATTTTATGCAAAACACAATATTATACGAAAGAAGTTTGAGTTCCCGTCGGGTGTATTTAGCACCACCTTATGTGTTCGATGTCTGGTCTTCCGTCGTTCAACCAACAATAGCTAGATGTGGCCCTGAACATTACATTTCATGTCCTCTGCCTTTAAAAAAAACGGACGCGACTTTCATTTATTAATTCATTTATTTCTTGATGAAATATTGTATAACTGTCAACTTAAATACTACTTACTTACTTTCATTTAAAATAAGTAGGGAATGATAAATTAAATAAAATGTAATCATGCGATATTTAATTAAGTTAGATAGGTACGGGTCCATAATGGCTGCAATAAAATTCGTTATCCTATTTTTTTTATACTAACGTATTGTAATCATAATCATTGCTAGTCCTAATTTTTTTGTTCCTAACTTTTTTGTTCCTAAATTTCTGTAACTATCATCAGAAGTCATAATGAACAGTTGTCCTAAAACTTTTCTTCATAACAGTTTTCTTCATAATGGACATGCACCATAATTTTGGTAATCCTAATATAAATATAATATAAATACCAAGAACATACAACTCCTAATTTTGTTTTTCCTAATGAATAAACGCTTTCGCTACGCAAATAAAAATAATAGGTTGTGACGCTTCGCCGGCCGCTGCCGCGGCACGCTCGCTTCGCTCGCTCGGCTCGCGCGCGTAGGATCGCGGTACAACTAACCCTCCTCCTCGCTTCGCTCGTCGTCGTACCTACACGGACTTGCCTTAGGCTACGTCCGCACAGACAGGCGGCTTGCTTAGCGTCTAGCTAGAGCCTTGTGGCCTCGCCTTGTGCCTTGCGACAAAAATAAACACTTTTATTTACTTCGATAACGCCAAG
This sequence comes from Epinotia demarniana, assembly GCA_945867215.1. Lineage (NCBI taxonomy): Eukaryota > Metazoa > Arthropoda > Insecta > Lepidoptera > Tortricidae > Epinotia > Epinotia demarniana. The sequence continues at coordinate 652,313 of OX244274.1, forward strand.
TAAAATTCAAGATGAAAAATGTGATGAAAAACAATTTTAGGTTTAAAAAATGTATGACTAATGTCATGATGAATATAAATAAAACGGACAAGTGAGTTATGATGAAAAAAAATGTAAATAAATATTAGGACATGAAGAAATTCTGTTTATTGTCTTTGAGTAGTTATGACTTACGATCGTTAGGAATAAGAATTATTAGGAATAACGATTATTATGACGTAAAATTTTACGAAGAACATTTTCGGACTTCCAATAATAGAACTTAAAAAAATAGGTTCACGCCTTTATTCCCAAAAGGGGTAGGCAGAGCACATGAAACGTATGTTCCAGCGCCACTTTTAGCATAAATGTGGGTATAAAAGATCGACTAAATGTGATATTGCAGTGATAGGTTGGTAGCCCATCGCCCACAACACACTTCAACCCTGGTCCCTTAAGGTACTTTCGGGTAATAAGGCCTAGCTAAGGGAGAATTTAAATAAAATGTAAAATAGTATATTTAATGAACATATTTATATATGAATCAGTCTTAAATTTCAATTTGTGTACAACCAATGTGAAAAATGGGGGTAATTCCCATAAGGAGACATACAGTGACCGGTTTTTTAAGACCCTACTAATAGGCCTTATTATAATATGGTGGTATAAAAAGGCCTAAGACCTTAACGTACTTAAATAGTTAAAACAGAGTTGTTGTCGAGATCAATGATCACGTAACTATAACAAATGCGCTTATATTCTTCTATTGAGATATAATATGGGTCATTGTACGGATATGTAGTAATCAAAATATGCCTCTACTTTAAGTAACAATCTAATGAACATGTATCGAAATAATCAGTCTGAAATTTTAACCAACATAGAAAATAACAAAAAATAGCAATTACTGCTATAAAAAAAGAAAACAAAAATGTTTATTTTTATTTCTCCTTAAGGCCTTATTTTACTGTAGGCCATATATATATATTTTACTATAGGATGCCCTAGTATCTGCAGACACTAGGGCATCTTCTGACCACAATGCTTGTTTGGGAAGCAGCGTGATCGAAACTAAAAATATAACAAAAAGTAAGTAATTATGCACACTAAGTTAGTATTATAACTTAAAATAACGAAATTCGATATATGAAGTAGGAGGATAATAAGGCCTATTAGAAAACCCAAGCTATAGAGGGCAATAAGGCCTATAGGTAAATTTTGTAGGCCTTATTCGCCACCGACTACGTGTATAAATAAAACGAAATATCAAATATTGGCATCACAATACGTTGTTGAAACTTGTATCTCATTGCAAGCGTTAATTAGGGAGAAAAACTGAGTACAAATTTACACTATTAATGTAATATTACATTAAATACTCACGTCTGTTTCGGCCCGATTTTTGTATCATGAGCCACGTGCTCACCTGCCGAAATGTATGAACCAATCCTGGCGGCGGGGAGCGGGGAGTTGAGCCAGTTGGAACGGGTAGTTCCTTGTTTGTCTGCTTGGCATCAGGGAAGCGTAGCCTTGAGCGCCAGTACCCTTATTAAATACGATTTTGGTTATTTGGGCCTTATTAGCCGACAGGCCTTATTACCCGCAGGTACCTTAGTCGACTTTTACGACACCCACGGGAAGAAAGGGGGTGGTGAAATTCTAACCCGACACCACACGGGGGATACTTATTTTAGTTTGTCTTATTTTTTGAGTCAGCAACACTATGTGACAAACTCATCGATTAGGGGATTTGTCAGGTCAGGCCCGCATTTTGTATGACGGTTTTCAAGTTGACCTGACCGCAGACCGCAGAATGCATCCAGTGTAGCAACTCCCTATAACTATGTAGGTATTATGTACTCAGTGATGTCAGCATCCTCATTTGCAGATGGTGCCCACCTGCTCATGATTGAGAAATGCCGAAAACCTTCTGAAATGTTCCCTTTTTCTAGCCGTGAGATTTGCCGCCTGTATAGTTTCGGCGTTTTCATTTCAACGATTGGGGCATTTTATTTTAATTATAAATATTTAGACATGTTTTGGGGAATATCGATGTAGTGCAACTTTATTTCGGGTTACCTACTAATTAAAACCATTATTTAATTTGCCATAATCATCATTTGCCCTAACTAGGTAGTTTTCTCAGAAACTGTAAACTTTTCAGGATTATTATAAAACCAAACCTAACCTTATCTACAGGGCTTTATACAAAGTGTATATAAGTTGTCCTGAATATTTTACGGTTTTAGAGAAATTCACTTTTATGGCAAACTTTATGATTATGACAAATGAAATTTATATGGATCTCGAAGGTATCCGCTATCTTTCACATAGAAACACAGAAGGTAAACCGAAAGGACCGCCTGTTGTCTCTACATTTTATTGTATTGTTTCTCTTTCTAACTGCTTTGTTTGTGTCAGGTGTGCAATAAAAAGTATTTGTATTGTATTGTATTGTAAACGTGCTAATGTTTGACACGTTAATTCCTAATAGTTGGCTCCTGTTGATATCACCTCCATTAAGGTTGAAACTGTGAAGTATTAGGTGTTACCTAATTAGTGTCGAGCACTGGCCTATTTTTCCTTTATAAACTTCTTGGTACTTCTTTTCTATTTGTTACCAATTGAAATTGAAACTTCCGTTCATTTGCATATTATGTTTAGTAGCTGTAATGTAACATTTATCTAGCAAGAAATGTGAGACCTACAACTCTTTCATCTTTGTCAATGGAGGAGAATTGTTATAGCCATTACCTACTTACTCCCAGTACCGACCTGTTTTGTGAGGCAACATAAGTAATTTGGCTAAAATTACTACAGCCATTCAACGCTTAGAGATCACATTAAATTAACCCTCAGTACAAATCTTCCCCACTTTTAAATAAGCTATAAAATTAAGTGAATTTAAAATGGAACTCCAGCGCAGGAATGCCCGTTTAATTACATTTTAATTGCTTAATGAATGTTTGTCTGTCTGTTGCAGGGTTCCCGCAGATCAAGTCGCCCTACAGCCCCTCACAACCGCACCTCTCAGGTTGGTGTTCACAATTAGGTAATGTAATAAAGTAACACTTGGTTTGGAGGCTTTTTGACTATTTATTGTTTTATCAGGACGACCGGCTAGCCTAGTGGGTAGTGACGCTGCCTACGAAGCTGAAGGTCCTGGGTTTGAATCCCGGTAATGGCAAATATTTGTGTGATGAGCATAGGTATGAGTATTTGTTTCTGAGCCTTGGATGTTTACTATGGATTTAAGTATTTATATTTATACGTACTAAATATACGTCGTCTAGTGCCTAAGCGAGATCGATTTGTGTAAGGTTGTCCCCTAATTTTTATATGTTTATTATTTATTTATTATCTGAGACTACGTAGTCTGCATACTTTCTATTACTCGCGAGTAGTTGATGATTGAAAAGAAAAAAGGTACAGTAGGCAAATAAAGCTTGTACAGTCAGCGTCATATATTAGGTAGTAGCGACCATAGTAGCCAAATATTTCGTAACACACTCTTACTCGTATTCTTACAGTAATAACGACGTGTACCGAAATATTTGGCTACCTTGGCTGCTACCAAATAGATGACACTGACTGTACCTACCACTAATACAATTTTCGCTACGAACTTATTATTGTCATTTCATCGTCTTCTCAACCATGGCGTACCTACTTATATACATTTTAGCGAACAATCGATTTAACAGCAGGTGATGATAGAGATTTACTTTCGCGTTTTTTTCTGTGGACATTGCCAAAGTTATAAAGCCACACTTTTGGTTGGACTGCACACCCACACCCACATAAAGCGTCATATAGTTTAGTAGCAGCCAAGGTAGCCAAATATTTCGGTACCTACACGTCTTTATTAATGTAAGAATAAGGGTGTGTTTAGAAATACTTGGCTACTCTGGCTGATACATACGAACTATATGATGCTGACTGTACCTATGCGCGTAAGCCCTTACTATTGACCATACCTTTAGATGTAATATAGGTAACCGGTTTATTTAAGGGGCTTAGGCCTTAGAGCTTCAAAAACGAACATCTTGCATGTCACACACCTAAGTGAACATTGCGAGTAGAGAAAACGTTTTTGGCATGCTTTGTGCGTCCATCAATTATTTATAAATAAACTTGGAACTCGAATTCTGATGCCAATGTTAAAATTAGCAATTTCATTATCATTATCAACCTACTCGTAGTTACAGTTTCAACCAGAATCGAGTCTAACTTGTGAAATCAGACGAAAACGATCCACCAATCAGTCGTGCTCTCTCTAGGGCAGACTAAGTTGATTAAGCAATATCTTAGCCGCCCACGCCTAGGTATAGGGCACTGATACCGAACAATACATTCGCCAGTGATTTAGGAAAGT